>JAKXYG010001393.1:0-635377 GCA_025895645.1 Cardicola forsteri | reverse complement strand
AACAATGTGTTGAACAGTTTTTACCTGAAAAATCAAACTTTGTCTGATAATGATGTTTGTGATTATGCAAAAAATGCTTCATGCAAACCTTGGAAAATTAAATTATTGTCGGTTAGTTTATTATTTTAAATAATGAAATTTAGTTTTGGAAACTTTGTATAGGTGTATTTTATTGAATTTAATAAATAACTATGTAGATATAATAAATTCGTCTATCTCTGACAATTTACTCCTGATGATAATGATGTTTAAATTAATGCTATACTAATAATAACCATATTTTTTTTATTAAAATTAAATTTTTTTATTAAAAAATGTTTATTGGTGAAATTGTTCCCAGAAGGCATCCATTTTATTAAACTCGGAAGATTGATAGAAAAAGATCCCTTTTAAGAAAATAGATAAAATATTTTTGTGGCTATCCAGATGTGATTCTTGTAGAATTTTACACTAGTTATGATTATAGAATTTTGGGTGTTTTTGAAGTAAAGCGATTTTTATACTTTAAACAGTATTAGTGACTTTCAATTTTTGTGACTAGCGAGAGGCTTTTTGATGTCAGATTTGTATACCAAATTAGACGATCTTATGTGTTTTTTATCTCTTAATGCTAACAATTTTTTGAACTTATGTTTATTTTTTAGACATAATTTTAATTTTTTATAATGTGGTAATATGGGTGTTTATCTTGTTTACTTGGTGATTGTTTTTGTGCACCTGTGCGTAGTTGAGAAAGTGTTGTATTACTGTTAAATTTGGACACAGTTTTCCTGCTTATTATAAACGTTTCTGTAATCAAATTAATTTTTACCTTACTTTATTTAACATTTTTTTTCTTTTTGTTGTACAGAAGTTTGTGGTAGTTTATATAGCAAATTATATGACAATTAAAATGCTTTTTGACGTCATTTATTTTATAAGCATTTTTAAAAAGTAGTCAATAAAAATCGTTTAGTAAAATAATTAAAAATTTTAGTATTGTATGAAGCCATTATTTTTACTCATAACGTCTCTTTTAAACTATTATGCAAATAACATAAAAATGTTAATTTAATTTAAAAATATGCTTTTTTAAGAAACAAAAAACTAAAAGAATTAACTTTTTGCATTCAGTTTACCATAATACTGCAATAGCTTAATTATTCTAATGCGTTTAAATAATTTTATTAATGTGATTAAAACATTTTTAATTTTAGTTTATTTCATTGGATGTATTATCAATTCGTGTTACACTAGTATCTAATAAACCTATTGTGAGTTGTGGTTGCGCGTTTGAGAGCCGAAAGACAGGAGTTTCAAATATATTATTTTCTCAGTTCCATGATCAGTACAATGGGTTTTGTAAAAATTCGACCAAAAGTTTGAAAAAGTCCTACACGGAGAAAATTACGACGGATGAAATTTTGCAATATTTCAATGACAATAAATTTGTGATTATTTTCGTTTTTTGCAATTTGACAATTCGACTTAATGCTAATTCAAAAATGTTAGTAGGTTTATTTTTTTTATTGATAACAATAATAATAACAATAGTAATTACTATTATTATTATTGTTTTTATTTGCATTATTGTTTAGTATATCTGACAATTCAAATATTATCCTTGAAAACCCCAGAATGAATATAACTGAACAGTGCTATATAGGATATTAAAATTTTTTAGTATACCATAGTAATAGCCTTAATGTGAAGGATGGTTCACTTGTTTTCTAGTGGTAGCAACGACCAGCATTTGAGGACACTAGGTAGTTGACATTAATATGATTGATTATAAATTGGCAGGGTCAGTTTTGATTACTTATATCTTAGTGGTTAAGGCTTAGGCCTGACACCAGGGAGGGACTGTGGGTTTAAGTTCATGTGGGAACCTTTAAAGGATAGACATTCAACTAGATTCTATTATTAATTTAACAAATTTGTATAGTTTATTGTTAAATTTTATGTTATTTATTTTGAATCTAGAAATCAATTTGAAATATTTTTAGCACATTTTTGTGCTAAATTGTTATTATTGCCTAAATCGTCAAAAGTTCTAATTCGTGATACCGATTTTGTCAAAAGAGATAAAATTGTATACGATGGCATATTTTGTGATACTGGCGGTTACATGTATACGAAAGGAAGAGGACCTTCTTTACGAAGCAAATTGTCTAAAAAATTGAGTGACGAACTGGCTCAAGGTTGTGTGTTAATTCACTTACGCATGTCGTTGTGTTGTGATATTCGATTGGAAAAGAGTTATGTACATCTGTGTTGTGAAGATAGCAGTCACGAAGTTCATGTAATTCGTAAATGGCTTCCAACGTTGGTCAGTGTCAAATTTTATGGCTTGCGGTTGGGAATTCTCGAAGGTATATTGCGTAGTTTATGTATTGTTGAATTTTTTGTATTTAAAAAGATATTAACGACTAAGAGATGCCATTTACCGGTCGTTTTTTTAAATATGTAATGTTTAAAAAAGTTGCAATAGTATTTGTATTTTGGTTGTTTGTTTAAATGTATTGTATTATTGTAAGCTTTGTAATTTTTATGGGTGTAAATGTTTTATTTGAGTAATGCTTATACATTTTTTATTTTGTTGCAAGGGTGATCCTGTTTTTATAACTATTTGGACTAATAGTGATTAAGGATCGGAATCTACAGCGGTTTATTTAGGCTTTTGTTTTGGTGGATGAGTATAAGCACACATCCGGGGTATTTGAAAGGTTTTTTAGGATATGCTTATACCATGTGTAGTCATTGGATTGGGAAAGATGACACTAACAAAATCAGACGGTCTTGCCTATTTTTGCGAATTGTGGCGCCGTCTCAATAATGCCGTTTATCAGCCAATAAGCGTTATTATCCTACTTTTATTACGCTTATGAAACCATATAAGTGAATTGTTTGTTATACTGTACAAATATAAAAATAATAAAGAGATGATGGCGTTATTAATTACAATCATAATTAGTGTTTGTTCGTGTTTAGTATTTTTTTGTAGCTTAGGTGTGTTAATGACAACAATAAACAATATCTTTTTTATATGAGTCAGTAGTGTGTATGTGCTTTGACAACGCAACAACGTTAAATCTTGCATTTAATTATAGTTAGGTTTATATGCTAATTTTCTAATAAACATTGAGCAGCAAATAATTATTATTTGCATCGTTTTATCTTTTTTGCTGCACCTTAATGCACTTTAATGCTTTTTTTCTACTGATTTTTCAGCAATATATATTTACAATTTGATTGCTGTATTCCTCTATTTTAGTACTGATTTGAGTCAAGCCGTTCCAGAATTAGAGTTCTACATATGTACATGTTAGTTTTGATTCACCTTCATTCCATCTGAGATATTGAATTAAGAAGTTTTTTCAAGGAAACATTAGATTTCATGATATTTGATTATAACTTTCTAATAAGTCTAGAAATAATAAGCAAATTAAGTGTTCTTTTTAAATGTCTATTTTTAACGCAAACTTTACTTAGTTTATTGCACATTAAAATGAATTGCTGTTGTAAATGTTTATATTTTAATTATAATTTATTATCTCTTTATTTTTGCGATATTGTTTCTGCGTAAATTACAGTCAGTCTTTATTTGATCAATTTTACATGTTAGAATAATGAGCAAGTGTTTTTAGCTTAATGATCATGAAAATAAAAATGAAATGGAATAGCTATCGTTGGAGAATGTATAAAGCGAAAATATTTAAATACTAAATGTAATAATTGCGATTGTTTTTAAAAAGTTCTGTTTTGATGGATGCAATTATGTATCAAAGGTATTTAAAAGGTATCTCAATTTATGCGTATACCATATGTAGCCCTTGGGCTAAGGAAATTAATCTTGACAAAAAAACCAGGAGGCTTCGTCTATTTTTGCGAATAATGGTGCGTTACAAGGATGTCTATTACGATTCAACAAACGTGGCTATTCCCTCACGTTTATTACACTAATCGGAGTTGATTGTTTTATATGCTGTACACATAGAAATAATGAAGAGGTGACTACCTCATCAACAGTAAGAATTAATGAATGTTTTATTTCAGTTTGCAACGATTGTTTAAATTTTGATTCCATATATTTGTAGACGTTTTAGATTTGATCAATTGGCAATCCACAATTTGTGCTCACAATAGCCTATATATGTGGAATCGCAACTTTGGAACTTTTGAGTACGGAGCCAACAATGTAGGCTTGTTTGGTCACAGTACTTTCTCCAAACCCGAATGCAGCGCCAACGTAAAATTGGAACTATCTGTCCTACCCCTACATTTGATCAATCAGGGCAAAATTGAAAACACTATGTTGAATTTGGAACAGAACGGTCTCGAATTGGACATTATTCGTTATTCGTGGAAAAAGTAGGCTGTTTTGTATTATGTACAATTTTCATTTGTGCACACATTTGTTTAAGAAAACAAAAAAGAAATCGATCACATTTTTTATTTTTGTCTGCTAACACGCTCACACCTGTTCCTATCATGTCGTTACATTGTAGGAGTTTACAATTTCACATTAAGACATTCAACTTTTTATGCGATTTGGTCGCTATTGAATCGACAAGGTCAAGATCCGTCTGCGACGATACGAACGCGGGTATCCAAGAGTCGACGGTGTCGAGACGTTTGTGGAATAAAAAGGTCAACAATTTACGATTGAATGATGATCGTTGTCGAATGGCAACAACTTCTTCGTTTAGTAAAAGAAAAAATGTTCGGTTTGACGATTGTGCCAATTCGGTAGATGACTTGGATCAGTTGAAGAACAATGATAGTTGCTTTCGCGTGTTTTGGTTTTTCAAAAATTGCAAATTGTCTATGCAATGCGTTCGACTATTGAACGGCTGGGATGATAGAAATCACTGTTTGTTGGATGTTCAAATCAAGTTGATTGAAATGGCGCAGCAGGTAGGGAATTTTTGTTTTGCCAATTAACAAGGTCTGTGTTTGAATTGTTCTCATTCAATAACTAGTAAAATATTTTGACCATTCCCAGATATTTGTAAGTCCCTTAACATTTATTGGCGATTAAAATGGATTGGCCATGTTTTACGTAGATCGCTCACTCATCCAACCAGAATAGCTATGGAAGCCCACCTATTACCCAGATGAAAAAGAAGGTCAGGCGGCCAACGGAAAATGTGGACAGACATTGTAGCATGCGAACTCAGTCCTTTTATTTATGCTAAGCCCCCTTGTCCAAATGAATTATTTAAATGGGCGTCCGTTTGTTTACTCTATGCGGCCAACAGAGATCATTGGAGGGGTTTAACTCGGGATGTAATTAACATTTAATGTTAGCACACCTCAAGTGTTGTTCTTCAAGTACACACTACTAAAGTTGACGTTTTTTTCAGACGTTTTGGTTTTTTTGGACTACTCTGGGTGATAATAACCGGTGGGGGATGTTTATCCCTGATGATGATGATGATTGAATTGTTCTGATTAGTTTTCTGTGTCTAAAATTCTTCACTCTTTTTCTTATTACGGTCTTTCTTCTTTTTCCCGAAGGGTTGTTGTTTCTAGCCAGTTTTTTCCATTTGGTTCAGGCATCTCTAGGTGGAGTTGTTTAAATTCCTTATCTATAGTTTGCTAAATCGTTTCTCCAAATTATGCAACTTACGTAGAACCAACTCGAACTCCCAACCTTAGTCAAATTCATTTGCAAGCATTCAATCTATAATTATCACACCTTTATAATCCATCAAATATAAGCTCACATTCTATTTTATCGTCATTTTTGAATTGTCTGTGAAACTTAGCTTGATTTGTCGTGTTGCAATGTTACATTGAACGTGTTCAGTTTACAAGTATTTTGGGCCTACGTTCCCGATGATTGGGAGTTTACTGAAAAATTAATTCAATGTGCAAAATTGATTTACAATTCTTCGTTGTCTACAAGTGACATCCAGCAAAATCAAGTTTGTTTTTTTCCATAAAATTTATAATTATTGAATTTTTCAACAATTCATTTATTCATTTCAGTCATTACAATATTTTTACAGTAGATTAAACCGTCGACCTTAATGTCTTGCTAGGCGCAACAAACGTAAAAGTATAACGAAGGTTTTTTGACTGATAGACTGCATCCTTCTGACAGTGCCATTGTTTGCAAAAGTTGACGAAGTTACCTGATTTTATTTAGAGATACTTTAACGGCTGCATGTTCTATACATATGCCTTAAGAAACCTTTTATGTACTCTGGATATATGCCACCCACCGAAACGGAGGTTATACTGTTATGC
Organism: Cardicola forsteri; assembly: GCA_025895645.1. Lineage (NCBI taxonomy): Eukaryota > Metazoa > Platyhelminthes > Trematoda > Strigeidida > Aporocotylidae > Cardicola > Cardicola forsteri. The sequence continues at coordinate 629,143 of JAKXYG010001393.1, read as the reverse complement.
ACTTGACACGTGCTATGTTAGTCTAGATGCTTAGGTGTACCTAGTCCAGTATTCGCTACGTGGATGTAACAATCATCGGAAATTGAGACTTTTTAAGAATCTTCAGAATCGTTAATAAGCTTCGTTTTTTTGAGGCATTGACAACAAAACGTAATGAAGAATATACACTATTGTATGATAAGTCAGTTTATCTATAAATCAGTCATAGTTGTAAACCTTTACATGTTAAGATCCAATCTTACTGTAAGGTCTTAATTGTTTTGACGTTAACTAACAATGCATACTTTATATTTGTTGAATTTGTTTTATTCTGTTGGGTTTACTATTATTATTAAAACAATATTGTTCTCGAATTAGGTTATGACAATTAGTACTGAATACAATTATGTTGAGGTATCTAAACGAATAACAATAATTGTAAAAGTAACAATTGTAATTGTTAATGATCCTGGTGATTTGAGTAATGCTCATAAAGTGTCAATTGGTTTCAATGTTGGTAATATTCCTGACTGTTACTTCTTCGTGGCGCATTATGGACTAGGTACACCTAGGCATCTAGATTGATGCTTCTGCATCTGAACCGAAAGCACAGCGGTATAACTGGGCTTCCACCTTGGCGCATGGGTGCATGCATATACCCAGTACATTAAAATGTATCTTAAGATACATGTATACCATATGCAGTACTTAAACTAAGGGAGATAACCCTGACAAAACATCGGGCAATCTTGGCAATCTTTGAGAACAATGGCACCGTTTATTAGCCAACAAACGACGTTATACTTGTATTTTTGCTATGCTAAGCAAGCCATTATAATCGATTGTTTAACACGATGTACAAATATAGAAGTAATGAAGACCGTAATGAGCCTATGAATAGATTTTAGTGTTATAATAATAATAATAATAATAATAATAATAATAATAATAATAATAATAATAATAATAATAATAATAATAATAATAATGATAATAATAGTAATAATAATAATAATAATAATAATAGTAATAATAATAATGATAATAATATAATAATAATAATAATAATAATAATAATAATAATAATAATAATAATAATAATAATAACAGTAATAACAATAATAATAATGATAATAATAGTAATAATAATAATAATAATAATAACAGTAATAACAATAATAATAATAATAATAATAATAGTAATAATAATAATAATAACAGTAATAATAATAAGAAGAAGAATAATAATAGTAAAAATAATAATAATAATTGTAATAATTTGTAATAATTGTAATAATAATAATAATAAAAATAATAATAATAATAACAGAAATAATAATAATAATAGTAATAATAATAAGAATATTATTAATAATACTAATAATAATAATCATATTAGTACTACTACTACTAATAATAATAATAGTAATAATAATAATAATAATCATATTAGTACTACTATTACTAATAATAATAATGATAACAATAATAATCATAACGTCCCTCTTTTATTTTTCCATCACCGTATGTCGACAGTCGAAATCCTTGAAACATGTTTGGCGTCTGCTTGGTTGTCAGTCGCGTCAGATGTTGAATTTGCGCATATCGATTACTGGATCGTCGAAACAGTCGACTTCCCAATCGGCCATTGTCGACACAAGGCCGACGGCGAATGACGAAGGTGTTCACGGCACCAGGTCGCATCGATTAAATGCGACATTTGCCGATTATCAAACAGGTCGACAGCCGGATGCACGAATTCCGCAGGTAATGGATTGACTGTTTTTTGACATTATTTGCAACGGTAATATTATTTCATGTAAGATTGGACTTTAAAATGTTTGACATTGAAGATTCTGTCTATTGAAATTTGAGTTTTTAGTAGGATTTCATCAGAATTATGATGCTTTTATGTTTTTGTCACAGGTCTGTTTGGACTCTAATCCTCCTTTTTTATACCAAACTAAAATAATGTCGGTTATATTGGACGCTACTAGTGAATGCTTGTAAAGTTGGTTCAACGCAGTACTTTATTGTAGTATTCAAACTGTATATTTTACTATAAAACAAAAAGTGAAATAAATTATGATGGGTTTGATCTAATGTTTATATAAATAACTTTAGTGTTTTTGTTTCAGATGAGAGATGTTTTGAATGTTAGGAATGAAGTGATATCTTGCTTTACTTTTTACTTGTCAATCATATTTTACAATTTAAAAAGTTATTTCCATTGAATTAAGTTGCATCATAGCTTGTACATTAAATGAAGTTATATTTATTATATTTTTGACTAAAAGTTTTATTTTGTGTTTTGTTTTAATTTTAAAAAGTACTCATTTTTCTAAAAGTGTATTTTTAATTTTATTAATATAAATATAGCTCGTTGTTTACTTCAATTTTTAAATAAAAACATTTTGGTGAGAATATATTTTTGATTTTGCATATAAATTAGAAAATGTTGATGTTGTTATACCAAGGTCGAATAAAATCGAATTATTTTTTTAAACATTGATGTAAAAATGAATTATTTTTACATACACATACATTAGTATTATGGGGTCATCACAACGTTAATGTGATGAACTTAATTAAAATTGATGTAATTATTATTTATAATAAATTGTACTCAGTAGTTACATTCGTATACAAATATCTTTTGAAATAATTATACAATTAAATATGAGATACTCTAAACTGATTATTTTCATTCTTATTATTTATATATATTTTCTTAAAAAGACGCTATCTAGAAATAAAGATTAATTAAAATTTGAAATTTTTTAAATGATTATATGGGGATATATATATATATATATAAATAACATGGGCTATCAAATGAGATGATTCGTTTATACTTTATCTTTTCGAAATATGTAAATTTTGGGTCTTAGCAAAAATTTGGTAATGCTATTTGTAAAAAACGTATTTTCATTATTTTAACTATCCGTATTGTTAGTGATGTTTAAGGGTTTTTTTTACCTTACATGCTTAAGTGAGAAAAGTTAATTCATTTTAATATATTAATTTTGACAGGGCCCTGTTTGGCTCCTATATATATATCATTTTTTAGTTCTTACTGTTTGAATGTTTTTTATGAAACACTTTCCTGTGAATAGACATTTAGTAAAGGACGTGTATTTAATCTGATAGTAAGAATTGAATTGATGTATTGGGTTTCGTTGTTAATATGAACTCGATGCACTCCAGAGCTTTATATTTTTTATTTTGGTTTTGCTAAATGCAGTTATTTTGAATACAGTCAAAATAATTACTAAATCGATATATATATATATATAGCAAATTCCAATTTAAATATATTCGCGTTTTTTCTATGTAACGCAAACGCTTTTCGAATAGTATGTGTTTATGAATACATGTGTTTATTTGTCATTAGAACATGTGATGATTTTTTGGAATATGAATGAAACAAGATACCTGTTTGAAGTCGAGGTTTGTTAACAAACACAGAAAATTTCATGCTTATGAAAAGGAAAAAAATGTGTATTTTTATTTTATGTTTGCTACTTTGAATGTTTTACGAGAAACATCTTTCAGCAGTGGACATTTTAGCGAAGCCGAACGTGGGCCCGCATTTTAGTCCGGCGATGGGATTCGAACCCATGTCCACCGAGGTCCGAATTCGAGCGCTGTACCGCTAGACCACCCCGGCACATTGTAAAGAATGAAAATTAAACTAATTTTGTTATATAGAACTAGCGGCTGGTGTGAACGATCCTGAGGATTTGTTTATAAAGTTTCGCTTTTTAATGATGGTAATATCCCCCCCCCAAATGTTTTTCTTAGTGGTGCATCCTGGACTAGGTGCACTGGAGCACCTTGACAGGGATCCACTAAGGCGGGTGGGTGCAAGCATACAATCACAATACTTAAAAGGTATTTTACGGTATATTATGTATAGCATTTGAGTTAAAATGATGCGGACAATTATTACGAAAGTCATCCAATAAATTGATTTAAAACATTGGTTAAAATGAAGATAGATAACTCACCAAAAAATTATGTACACTTTTTGGCTGAGAATTGAGGCAAATATATAATTTTAATAATTTAATTTAATTATTTTGTTTTTTATTTATTTCATCTTTTCTGTTTAAATGTTTGACTGGAAACGCATTTTTTCGCAGGTAGACATTTAGCTAATCCAAATGAGAGCCCGCATTTAGTGTCATTGATAGTACATATTTATAATATTTTTATCAAATTCTGCTATTTTGTATTTACCGGAGTGAACTCACTGGATTGAAGCTTGGGTGGACATGGGTTCAATTTCCAAAACCGGCATTAAATGCGGGTCCTCGTTCGATTTTGTTTACATATTCCGTTGCTAAAAAACAATAACAATGATAATAATAATAATAATATAATAGTAATAATATAATAGTAATAATATTAATAATATTAATATTATTAATATGATTAATAATATAATAATAATAATCATTATTATTATAGTAGTAGTAGTAGTAATAATAGTAATATAATAATAATAATTCTAATAGTAATAATATAATAGTAATTTTAGTAATAATAATAATAATAATGTTTTCAGATATGTTTCGTATTTATACCGAACAAGTTGCTGTCTGGATTGCAATTGGGCATGAACAGTTTTGTTCTCAACTTTGAATCTAATTTGAACGAAGCAGTTTTTCCTCGTAAGTTGGTTATGTTGTTTATGTCATGTGTGGACTATAAGCGTTCCATTCGATTGACTTCTGCAATCTGATAAACACAACAAACACAGAAATATAGCAATGTTACTTGACTAATAGACGATATTTTTGTGACAGCGCCACCGATCACAAAGTTTGACATGACCGCCTGAGTTTTTGTTAGGGTTATCTTCCTTAGTCGAACGGCTACCCTGGGTGTGTTTATACCCACTTACCAAAGCGAAAGGTCAGTTATACTACTGTGCACTCAGTCTTTACTGTTTTAGTCAAGGATGCATCATGTGGAAGTGACGGTTAGGCATATTACTATTATCCTACGTGTGAGGCTGCTACTTTGCGGCAGGTACCGCAGATTTCTACCACCAGCGTATAATACTGACTGGAATAAATTTCCACGTGCTGAAAACGTTTTCTCTTAGAATATTCAAGCGGCAACAATTACATTTTATAAAAACAAAAAACTAATTGTTACCTTGTCGACAATGGTGCATCATCCACAGATTTGTACCAATTGTGTTGTGATGCCAATTTCAATTCAACATTTCGCGACTTTCACGTGTGTTTTGTCAATCGAACCCAACGCGATTTGCCATACGATACCAATTTGTCCCAATGCAATTCGACTAGTATTCATCATGTGCTCAAACACATTCGACATTCGGCGCATGACGTGTTGACCGTGGAGCCCAGCAACATCGTGCACGTCTTTGCACGCCAATTGCCCAGGCTCGATCAACACGGCTGGGGATTTTTGTTATTTGTACACGAATTCAGTATATGGGTAAGTCCGGATGGGTTCTTTTCTGTTTTTTCGTCGACTGCGCTACAATTGTTTTAGGCATATAAAATTATTCACGTTTTATATTACTGTTTTTTATGGGAAGAATTTTTCAGTATGTATATGCATAAGTCCGGATGGGTTTAATATATTAAAGCGCCGTTTTTTGGTCTGGTGTGCTACAAGATTGGAAATGTTGAATTTATCACTCAATGTTGAATGTGTTTTTACTAAAGTTTTTAAGCTGATAATAAGTGATAATAATTATTATTATTTTTTTTCGATTTTTGTGGAAATATGCTTTTTTCGTTGTCGACGTATTTTTTTTGCCAATACACACATTTCATAACTGAGTCGTTTCCAATAGTTTCCGGTCAAATACAATAACAACAACAACATTAGTTCAAAGTTTGCATAGCATTCAGAGAGGTTGTTGGCGCTCCAGACTCAACACTGGATAAGCATGTGCTTGATTTTCATAAACGGCACTAAATTGAGATTATTGTCTACAATTTTGCTATTTGTCCGCGTTTTGAAAAAGGTCTACCCTGTCAGAGCAATACAAACCAATACTAACTGAAAATAAAAAATTTAACCACCTGTTCCTTTTGTTGAACTGACCTATTTGGAAGATCGGTTGAGAGGAATTATTTACGCACGGTATTTAAGGCTACTGTGTAATTCACGCTGATCAAACTCGATATAAATAAAAATTATTATAATTTTTGATTGTATGTTTGCTACACGGGAAACATTTTTCAGCAGTGGACATTTTAGCCAAGCCGAACGTGGACTCGCATTTAGTGAGTTGGTGGTGGGTTTCAAACCCTTTTCCACACAGGTTCAAATTGAGCGCTCCAACGCTAGACCACAGTTTGTTTAAATTACCCGCAGCTCAGTTTCCAATTGTTTTAGATTTAAGTCCGTTTGAGAGAAGATGTGAAACAGATGTATAGTACTTTTGTTGACCCAAACTGAACTATATTTATTACCCAGTAAATTTGACAAATCCAATATTACACACATTACCAAGAGCTTTACTATAGCTTATTTTTCTGTGTGGGATACTAATAATCCTGAGGATTTGAGTAATGCTTATAAAGTCTCAATTTCCAATGATGGTGGTATTCCTGACTATTCATCCTCCACATGATGCATCCTGGACTAGGTGCTGAAAGGCATCTACACTAATAACAATAGAGACCGAGTGCACAGCAGTATAACTGGGCTACCGCTTCGCCGGGTGGGTTCAAGCATACACTCGTTATTTAAAAAGTATCTTAAGGTATACGCATATCATATATAGTCCTTGGGCTAAGGGAGATAACTCTGACTAAAAATTATGCTGTTTCGTCAATCTTTGCGAACAGTGGCGATGTCACAAGGATGCCGTCTACCAACCAAGAAACTTTGTTATTTATCTACGTTTGTTACGCTTATCAAGTCATTGAAATCGATCGTTTATATGTCGTATAAATATGGAAAATAATGAAGAGGTGATCAGGTCACCAACCAGAATGAATGAATGATTTTCTGGGTGGTTTTGCATGAATTGTTGACTACTAATCCTTTCTTTTATCTTGCTGTATAGATTCAAGCAAAAAAGACATTTTTAAAAACCACTTGCGCTAATTTAAATAGATGCTTCCCAAGTTTATATTGTTCAAATTGTTAACGCCTAATTCTGGGGTGTATACTGAGGGGGATTCTAGTGAAAGTCCAGTTACACCGTTGTCTACATGTCTATGGGCAATTAGTCCAGGATGCATCAAGTGGAAGACTAACAGTCGGATATTTGAGACTTTATAGGCATTACCCAAATCCTCACAATCATTAGCATCCTAGCTTAATATTTAGTCAAATTGATGATAAACAGTTTATTGATTGTCTAACCTATCAGAATCACAAACGCCAACTCGACTACAAATTGAATTCCGTCCAAATCGAATGGCCCACTAGTGAAATTAAACAAATATGTGCTTGGTGGTGCTCCGCCTGTCACGTCGATACCGACTTGTCGATTGCCGGCTTTTCTTCGTCGCCGACCTCGTCTACGGTGTCGTTGTCGTGTTCGTCATTTCCAATATCGCCCAATCTGATGACAACTTCGTTTGGGCTGTTCGAGCCGTTGGCAGCGGTGCAGCCTTCGGACGATGACGATTGTCGAACTGCAATCATCAAATTGCAACTCGATGGCTTTTTGGACAATTTGCACGTATTTCTTATTGGCAGTTTAAATGGTGCGTCGGAGGGAAGGGGGAGGTTGGCATTTGTTGTTGAAATTGTGTCTGTGTGTAGATGAAGGAGAAATGTTATTACTTTTGTTATTAAAATTATTATTATTATAAACATTTTATTATTTCCAGTTGTATTATGATTAATAATAGTCTTATTATTATCGCCTGTCAGCTCACTGAGCTAAGATCATGTGTAGTATCTGTTCTTTGCAGTGTAATTTGTTCAACGGTCTCTAAATTGAGACCATCGAAATTACTTGTACTTTTCTCAGTCTGGCGGATGCTGTGAGCTTACTCAATGGGTTCATGGGTCGGGCTCGTATTGCACTACCTCAAGGATTGAACCGTTTATGTGTACCGGGGTGGTCTAGCGGTACAGCGCTTGACTTGGACCTGGGTGGGCATCGGTGTACGAATCCCACTACCGACACGTTCGATTTTGCTAAAACGTCCACTACTGAAAGATGTTCCGCGTAAAACAGCCAAAGTAGCAAACATAGAATAATTATATTAATTACTATTTTTTATTAATTTTATTATTATTATTTCATTTCTATTATATTTTTTATATTTTGTTGCTTATTATCATTACTGTTATTATTAATAAAATTATTGATATTAATAATATTATTCTTTTTTATGTTATTGTATCGCTAATATTAAAACTATTATTATATCGTTTTATTATTACTATGTATTAATATTATTTATATTATATATATTTTTATGAAGTTTTCTTGTTATGAATAATGTTCTTATTATTATAATTACTACTATGATTATTAATATATTATCATTATTATATTATTATCACTATTATTAATACCATTATTATTGTTATTATTACTTATTTATATATTTTATTATAAATATTTTAATATTAATTATGTAATTTTAATTTATTGTTATTAATATTGTTATTATTCTATATATTATTATTATTATTATTATTATTATTTATTTATTTATTTATTTTTAATATTAACATTTTTATATTATTTATGTAATTTTTAATTCTTATTAATAATATTGTTATTATTCTGTATATCATTATTATTATTATATTCAGCTTCGGTCACCGTCCACGTTTCATTCATTCGTCACTCGTCGATAATCGAACTAAACCCCGATTCGTCTATCCAGCCCGTCCGTTTGGTATTTTGGGCTAAACACTGCATGTGTTACTACGATGTGTTCTACCCAAACAGCCAGTCCCATTCCATTGCTTTGGATCGCTTTGCATGCACCAGTTCAATATCAGATGATGCTTTGACCAAAACCAATTCGATTCTAACCATGTCCTCCATTCAACTGGAATTGAATGGAATGGAACGTGTAGGCATTTTTGGTTTTCAGTTGTTATGTAATAGTTTGTGATTATTATTTGAAAAGCTGTATGACACACAGCAACCGAAGAATTGTTTCCATAAATGTATATATATGCGGGGGTGGTCTAGCGGTGGACATGTCTTTGGATCCTATCACTGGCACTAAAATGCGGGTCCACCTTTCGTTTCGCTTAAATTTTCACTACTGAAAGATGTTTCTCATAAAACATTTAAAGTAATAAAAATAAATAAATAATATATATTTTTTGTGATTCTGCGCTGGACTCAAACTTGGGGGGGATACAACGTTGAATGACACTACTGGTACTAAATGCGGACCTTGGTTTGGAAAATGTTCCTCATAAATCATTTAAGTATATATATATATATGTATATATATTGTATAACGATAAAATTTAATGCTTATTATTTGGCAATACTAAGTTTTAAGTTATTTGCTTACGTAGATTATAATAACAAATAGAAAACAAACAAAAACTAGTGTTTATTTAGTAATTTTATCAATTTAACATAATTACACAAACTAAGTTATTTAATTTAACAACTTGAAAAATTTTGTAGTTTATTATTGATAGGAAAAATTGTAGTTGTTTATATTTAACATAGAAATAATAATGCGGCTAATCATAGACATTCAATATTATTTTTTTATACATGGTATTACGTATTTGGCAAGTACTACTACTACTACTACGACAAATTATTATTATAGATAATTGTTTGTGTTTTGTTTTATTGAATCTTACAAAGTTCATCGTAATTAACTTGTTCAAATCTGGCGAAGTTTTGTGGCACTTGGCTCTCGATTTGTGTCTTCGCGAAGTTTTGTCGTCGGTACGAAAAATGGCTTGCGTCTATCGTTCGGTCAAAGTAAGCATATCCAACGGGTTTAGCTATTTCTATACTGTTTTTCTATAGGTTGTATTGTAAATGTAAATGTACCGGGATGGTCTGCGGTACAGCACTCGACTTGAACCGGCCCACTAAATGCGGGCCCACAGTTGGCTTTGCTAAAATGTCCCCACTGCTGATAGATGCACGTTTCCCGTGTAAAATATTTAAAGTAGTAAAAATAAAATTTTAAAAATGCGTTACATTCTTATTTTTAAGTAAATAAATATCGACCTGTATTTAGTTTACATTTTTGAATCAAAGTATTTAGAAATATATATAATTTAGATAAACTGCAGTCGACTTATTAAGTAATTACTACTTATATTACTTTCGCGAGGTGAGGCGCGCGTTACGCTACACGTCCATTCATCCTTTTCTCTTTTCTTCTTTTCAAAGATTATTGCAGTGTTTTTTACATTGTAATAGGTACCTGTTTTATTATATATATTTTTGTATATTTATAATTTTTGCTCGTTTTGTATAATTGTTAACTTCCACTATCTACCTTGATTTTATCTTGATTTCAAATTTTTTTTTCTGTGACTAATCCCCCTTAACCTCACCATCCATTTTATTTTTTCCTCCTGAAAATTTGAGGCAACTTGAGAACCGATTACTAAAAGGCGTTTTGGCCTACTCTACTCGTGAAAAATCCTGAATCCTGAAAACCCTTTTGCTTTACAATAAGCATGAGGCGATAAAATGATTCTACATATTCGAACATTTTGCCACAACTTTCCCTTAAAACATTTAAACAATTTTATTAATAAATAAAGAAATCATCCGAATAAGAATAATTAATATTGGGATTGAGCATTGTTGATTACTCTGATTGTGTTATCTTTTATCACCCAGTAATAATTAAGTATTGAGCAATTTGCTAATGAATGTCTCTCTTCGTTATAGTTTTACAACTGAAAAAACTTGTAGGCTAGTAATGATAGTAACCACAATTATCTACTTTAGCTCAACGGTTTCATATGATATACTTTCAAGTATCCTATCTGTATGCTTACATCCATCCACCAAGAGCGAAGTTGAGTTATTCCGCTGTGCACTTGGTCCCTAATCCTCATTCGTCTGAATATCTGATGTACCACATAGGGCTATGGAAATAAGACTATTTTTATAACTGAACATACTTTTACTTTCAGTATTCGTTTGGTCACAAACCAACGAATAATGTATTGTTAATTCAACATTCTCCATGGATTGTCACATTTCAAACGAAAAACACCTTGAAGTGGATAATTCGTCAACTCGTTACCGACCAACACCAAATGTGCTTCGTATTGCACAATTCGCTTTTAAATTGGACCAACAAACTGACAAACGGCGACATGAAGCATCACGTTGGTAATGCCAATTGTGTCAAGTTTCAATGCTCCAATTTATTGATCCAATGTGACCAGCATTCGATTGGACAATTTCAAGTGAGTTTTGACACTTGCTTAGCGAATTATATATGACCGATTGTACGAAAAGATGGATGTAACATATAGTTGTGTGCCGGGGCGGTCTAGCGGTACAGCGCTCGAATTTGGACCTCGGTGAGCATCGGGGTTCGAATCCCATCGCCGGCACTGAAATGTGGGTCCACGTTTGGTTTCGCTAACCAATGTCCACTGCTGAAAGATGTTTCTCGTGAAACATTCAAAGTAGAAAACATAAAATAAAATAAAAAATTTGTATTACTATAATTTTTTTTACTGGATTGGTTATTTTTTAAAGTGTTTGTATGGAAAAATGGTTTTGTAAGTAGACATTGAGAGAAGACCGCTTCTATGGTTGTCAATAACTGTCTAGGGCAAAAGTTCAGGGACCTACATACTAAATAATAGTACTTTCTATATACATGCAGTGATTTCTGATACTAGTATCTTTTATGCATGTATTAAAAATATTTTCTTGTTTGAAATGCCAAAGTTTGAAAATTGATTAATGTATTCATTCCCGCTTTATCAACATAAATTGATGTCAGAGCCATTACTTCATTAATTCCAAATTTAAATAGCTTCTCGAATTCCTATACGAAAATGTTGCCGGATGTGAATTCAACATGAGGGGGGATACATGAAGTTTGTCGGTTTGAAGATTATTTCCTGGCGACGACGCCAGTGTTCACAAGAATTGACGAGGCAATCTTCTTTTTGGGGATCCACAAGTCTAACCGGCTACATATGGTAAATAGTTACCTTGTTATACTTTTTAAGCACATTAGGTGTATGCTAGCACCCATTTACTGATCAGAAATCCAATGAAAGCTCAGTTATACGGCTGTGCACTCGATCTGTGCTATTGTTAGTTTAGATATTTGTTGGCACCTGGTTCAGGATGCGTCATCACTGTGAATTGAGACTTCATAAGCATTATTCGATTCCTCAGGATTATCAACATTCCAGTTTATAACACATTGTTTTCCAATTTAATTTATCGTGGATGATATTAATGATTTTCTACATATTAGTGCCTTCTTCAAATGACAATGTGTATTTTTTATCTAACCAAAATTTATTTCATTTTTTATTATGGTAGATGACGTAGTTGCTGCTTCTTTATTTTTATATTAATAAAACTGTCTATTAAGCAATCCAAAGATTTCAAAAGCGTAACAGATTTAGGAGCATATGAAAGTTTTATGGCTAGTAGACGATATCTTTGTGACGCCGCCACTTTTTGCCAAGATTGACGAGGCCACTCGAATTTATTGTCAGCCTTATCTCCCTTAGCCCAAATGGTATATGTGCACCTTAAGATACCTTTTAGGGATTTCGGATGTCTGTTTGCACTTATTCGCTGAAGTAGAAGTTCAGTTATAACGCTGTGGAATTAGCTTTTACTGTGTTATTCTAAGTGCGTTGGTGTATGTTCTTCAGGATGTGACGGTCAGAAATATAACCATCATTAGAAATTAGGATTTTATAAGCATTACTCTAGTGCATTGACCCGAAAATCAGTTAAAACTTGCTTATGCGCAAATGAATTGTTGTACATATTTGATTTCGATAGAACATACGAATTCGTCAGCGTCCGCCGAGTTCACAGCATCGCATTACACATTTGAAAGTTGGTTTGACCACGCAGTCAAATGCATCGTGGTAAGTGTATTTTCTCCAGTTTTTACTGTTTTCAAATACGTTTAAAGCCGTACGATGCCCCGCATTTAATCGAGGTGGCAGTATGCAAACTCATGCTCATTCATCTTCGAGTTTAACACTAAACCAACTCTTCCATCCCCCAACACAAACATTGTCGTCATGTGAACATTCGGTGAAGCTAAGACTGTATTTATTGTTGGTGGTAGCATGCAAACCCATACCTATACAGTTGCGATTCCAACTCTTTAACTTTCTCTATTACAATTTCATTTAGTGGACATTTAACGACCGCATTAAGTGTCGTTTCGAACATACGCTTTTCCAATTTGAATTCATGCATTCTAGCCTTTTTTACGATTTATGGACGCGTAATAAGGATTGATCGAAGGGTAGTTTGAATAATTCCTATCTTAGGGATGAATAAACACATATAATGTACATTGTTTGTTACAAATAATTAATTATAAATAAAAATAGGAGAACGAAGTTGTTGAAAATTGATTAAAACTGTCAAATACGATAATAGTTTATTTATTTATTTTGTTTATTTGATTGATGACGTAGTCATGTCTTGATTGTTTTTATATTTGTACTGCATTTGAAACAATTGCATTTAGTAATTTTATACTAGAGCAACAAACGCAAAAGAATAACGAAGTTTCTTGGCGAGTAGACAGCATCTTTTGTGACGGTTCCACTGTTAGTAAAGTTGGACAAATGAGCATAGATCATACATTAAGATACTTTTTAAGTAACCTTGGCGTGTGCTTGCACCTATGTACGAAACCGTTAGTCTAGATATACCACTGTGCCTGGATGGACCTAATTAATGATACGCCACATGGTGGAGTATCACTATCATTTGAATTTGAAAATTTATAGACATTACTCAAATCCTGAGGATCATTTTTATCACACCATAAGAATGAGCCAATTATTTGATGGATGAATATGGTTGAATATATTCAACCAGACATTGGGATTTTATTTTATTTTCATTTAGAATAATGAATATGTTACAATTAATAAGATTGATTGATGAATGGTCATACTTGACAGAGTTTTCAAAATGAATTATTGAATAATTTATTTATACATTTTCATTGAACCTATTTTTCTTACAATAGCCTATTTATTTTACAATCGTTGACATACATATTTTTCTATTTTTTACAGGGAAGTGCATATGGATTCGTTTCATCTATCTTTTCCCTATCGTTATCAATTTAAATTGTTCTATTATGAAGTAAGATAGTTCATTTTAATGTATATTTTTCCATCTATTTTGACGGATTGTGAATAATACACAATCAATGTGCCAAAATTTCCCATTATTTCCAGCTGTCTTTTGTCTACAAATTCTTGGTACGACTGACGAATCCCGGCCGATATTCGAATAGTTTGAAAATTGTGTCGTCCAACCCGACCGAACCCAATTTGAATGTGGATGCCAATTTTTTCGACAATCTGGATCAGCCTCACCGATTGGCCACTGGATTGCTGGTGAATGTCGACAATGATGAACAAGGAAGAATCAAACATGTATCGGTGCTACGACGTGATCTTATTTTTGATATTAAGGTTTGTGATTGGTTGGGTTGGTGTATTTATTAAGTTCAAAACATTCATTGTGGTTGGTGACATGGCCACCTTTTCATTGTTTTTATATTTGTACGGTAAAATAAAAACAATCATTTTCGAGAGCTTGATAGGCATTACAAGCGTAGAATAATGATGGAGTTTCTTGAGTGGTAGACGGTATTTTTGAGGCCTCGTGATGAACGGCTGCATATGGTATACTTTTAACTTAAGATACTTTGAAAATATGCTGGGTATATGCTTGCACCTACCTGCCGAGACGGAGATCCAGTTATACTGCTGTTATTTTTCTAGATGCTTGTGGATACTTAGTCCAGGATGCATCATATGGAGGATGAACAGATAGATATTGAGACTGTATAAGCATTACTCAAATCCTCAGGATTATTAGCCTACCAATTTTAAGGGTCTGCTTCCTTGAAGATTGTTTAATGGCAATGGACATTAAATTTTTGGCATTTACGGAATGTCTACTTGCTTAAAAATATTTTCTGTAAAATATTTAATTGAACTTTTTGATAGTTAGTTTTTTAATGAAATATTTGTATACATTTTTATTTTATTTTAGAGTTTTGTAATCGATATTAAGGATGATCCATTTGAGTGCAAACTAAATACGAATTACAGAGTGAGTTACATTTTTATTGCATTATATATATATATATATATATATATTGATTTGTGTGAATAAATATGATACACACAATGACTCTTCTATATTATTATTATTATTTGTATTATGCAAAACCCTTTTGCTTTAAAAATAAGTATGGTCAATTGGATAGCAATTACAGCAAAACAACAACAACAACGAAATCTTGTTGGCATTGAAGATTGAGCTTTCACTCAAGCCTGTCATCTGTGTAACTTTGTCATCCAAATACGTGCGATCACTTCTTTGCTGTTGTTTGCCGGAATGGCGTCCTCTTGATTGTTTCCGTCACAGTATATTTTTTTACAGAGGCTAGGTTGCTAACCTTGCGCTCAAACCCTCCTCCTTTATCCATGCTTTGGACTGGCTAGATTGAATCATTTCTAAACCAACCTATATTAATGTAATGCTAATGATCCTGACGATTTGAGTAATGCTTATAAAGTCCCAATTTCGAATGATGGTGATAATCCTGACTGTTCATCCTCCATCTGGTGCATTCTGGAGTAGGTACCCATATGCATCTAGAATAATAACAGCAGGGACCGAATACACAGCGGTATAACTTGGATTCCGCATTGACTGATCGGTGCAAGCATACATCCAGGGTGCTTAGGACGTATCTGAAGGTATACGTATACCATATATGGACACTGGGTTAAGAGAAATAACTCTGACAAAAAATTAGACGATCTCGTTTATTTTTACGAATAGTAGCGATATTATGTCTTTGACTTTTGCTCAAATGTCCATTTGTTGTGAAAACTGTTTTGAGTGAACTATTGAAGTAATAATAACAATTATGACTATTAACGATAATAATATAAGCCAATAAGTCACTATGTTGCATTGTATTTGTAATTATCACACTAGCTTGTATATAATAAGATGTTTGGCAAATATTTCAAAGTAATTTTGGTAGTTTCAATGCGCTTATACATCTTTTTTCTAAACTATTCAACAATTGAAGCTTACAAGATAATTCTTTATGAATTTTTTGTTTCAATAGGCTATGTTTATTGAGGTTTGTGAACATGAAAAACGAATGAAACATTTATATAATCAATTTACCAAGGCCAATAGCAGAGGTGTGAAGATATCAGGTATGCTATTTTGAATTGAAACATATGCATTTATACACTTCCTTAACATATAATTTTCAGCTAATGCCAATGGGGATTCTAATGATCTTGACGATTTGAGTAATAGTTATAAAGTCTCAATTTCCTATGATGGTCATATTCCTAACTGTTCATCCTCCATGTGGTGCATCCTGGACTAGGTGCTGAAAGGCATCTAGACTAATAACAGCAGGCATCGAGTGCACATCGGTATAACTGGTCTTCCGCTACGGCGGTTTCTTAAGGTATACGTATACAATTTATAGCCCTTGAGCTAAGGGAGATAACACTGTCTGTTCCAATTTAATTAATGTTTAATTATGTTTGTTACTTTGAATGTTTTGATTGGAAAGATGCGTCTTTCAGCAGCGAACATTTTAGCGAAGCCGAACGTAGGTTTACATTTAGTGCCGATGGTGGGATTCGAACCTATGTCCATTCTGTCCTAAATCGACCGCGTTACCGCTAGACCACGTATTTGATATTGTGCTTTCTATTGGCTTGCACTCAGTTGCGTTATAAAAATCACGTGTGTACTTTCTCATTTGCAATTTGTTGCAATGACATCCTCCTGTTGTTTTTTTACCAGTATTTATTTGGATGACTGGATGTTGATCGGGATTTTGTTTTGGAAACAGTGGCTATATTGTTGGACTGACATAACTCTGCACGCCTCCGAAAACTGTAGAGGCCGATTATTTGGGATGCTAAGCGAATATGTATTTAATTTTATTCTAACTTTGTGCCCTAATTTTTTGTCTTATTCCATCGGACTTGAAACCGGATGAAAATATACCCTTTCTGAAAATGTGCATTTCAAACAATTTAAATTGATTAAAAAAGAATGGTATAGACATTGATTATTATTAGTATTATTAGTATTATTAGTATTATTGCTATTATTATTACTGTTTTTATTACTGTTATTATTATTATTATTATTATTATTATTATTATTATTATTATTATTATTATTATTATTATTGTTATTATTACTGTTATTATTATTATTATTATTATTATTATTATTATTATTATTGCTATTATTATTGTTATTATTTTTATTACTGTTATTATTATTATTATTATTATTATTATTATTATTACAAAACACTTTTACTTTAAAATAAGCATAAGGCAACAACATAACAGAAACAGCAAAAACATCAATAAAGTCCATTAATTTAAAAAGAACATGAGACCACAAAATGATTCCATGTGTTTGAACATTTTGCTAAAATTTTTGTTTGATCCCGTGAAATATATAATTCAATCCAATTTTCTGGAATAATGATCAGCTAATGTTTCTGTTGTTTACCCCAATCATTGTTTTGCTATCATCAACTGTCTATTCCAAAACCGTTCTTGACGGCCTTCCCAACATTTGAGCAATAAAAACAAAAACATGTCTGTCACAGTCAAATAGTAAAAACCAACTGAACCAACTATATGATACATTATTCCCTTATTTATAAAAACCAAATCCTTATGCTACTACATAAAAAAACTAAATGTTTTGTTGCATCTTATTTTTATTCTTTAATATTATATTGCTCACCTGCAATTTTTCCTGGCTTAATGTTGTTTTCATATCTTTGGTGTCAATACCTACAGAAATCAAATATTTTGTCGTATTGAATGATTTTGTTAATAAACATTTTAAATCCTGTAGAAAATTAACATCAATGATTGAAGGTATTAACACTTACCCACTACAGATAGCTTTAAACAAATTTAAAGCTTGTGGAGAAACCAGGAGTACTTACCTACACTTATTAATACAAATACTCATGTCTGTCATGCGTATCCAGAATGAAACAAAATTGAACTTTTAACAAATCTATCAAAGTAGGAATCATTCTACCCGCGCATTTATTTGAACTAATTTCACTCAAAGTATAGATATTTTGAATGGTTTCTTTTTAAACCACATGTTCATTATCATTATTTGTACTACTACTATTTTGTAATATTGTAATGCTATTAATTTTTTTATTGATAGTGAAAAAAAATTTTTTACACTGAACTAGTGAGATATTAAAGCTTAGTGTAATAATAATAATAATAATAATAATAATAATATAGCCAGTGAACGTCAAGCATACTTTCATCGATTGGAAGTTCAACGTTTTAAGGAATATCGCAATCGGTTGTCGCATTCAAATCAAGTATCGAATGGCAAAGAGTTTGCCAATGCATCCGACAATTTGTCTCAATTCGTTTGTACAAATTTGAAACTCAAACTGTTGGCTGACGAATCGTTGAATCATGTCGATCAGTTGATTGGACAAATGCGAAAGATGGACGAACACAGGTGATTGGAATGTTTTATTTTTATCGGGTTTTGAATATATAATGTTTTTACTACTTTAAATGTACTATCACTTCTTTGCCGTTGTTTGTCGGAATGGCGTAGGACTGTAGATTTTTTGCAGAGGCCATGCTGAAACCTTTGTTTCAGGCCTGGGACTGGCTAGATTTGTTCATTGCTGATCTTCTCAAGGCGGAGTTATCTTGTTGTCCCATGCTTATTTTTAAACACAAATGGTCTGATATTTAATTTATAGTGCCGGTGATGGGGATCAAGCTCATGCTTACCAAGGCTGGATTCGACCGCTGTACTGGTAAAACACTCTAGCACTTATATACGTTATTGCAAAATTGCTAATTGACCATTGTTCATACTATTGTAGTACGTATAGTACTGTTATATTACCCAATTCTATGCAGAAATTTAAATTGTTGTAATCACGTAGTGATTCTGACACTGCTCAATGTGGATACTTTTATTTTCACACACACACATATATATATATATATATATATATGGAATCAGTAGCTACTAAGGGCAGAGTAGTATAATTGGTTTTCCCCTTAGCGGATGAAAGAAATTATTCTTCCATGGTGATAAATGTTTATCGTATGTAACCATTGGAGTAAGGGACATAGCCCTGACGAAAAACCAATTTTTGCGATCATTAGTGTCATAACTAAGATGTCATTTATCAGCCAAGAAAACATGTTATTGTCCTACATTTGTTGTACCAGAATGCTAATGATTCTCAGGATTTGAGTAATGCTTATAAAGTCTCAATTTCCAATGATGGTGATATTTCTGACTAGGTGCCCCTGAACATCTATGTACACTAATAACAGCAGGGCTTCCGCAACGGCGGGCGGGTACCAACATACACCCAGAATGCTTAAAAGGTATACGTATACCATATGTAGCCATTTGGTTAAGAGAGATAAACCTAACAAAAACTCATGCGTCATCGTCAATCTGTGCAAAGATGCCGTCTACTTCGGTATTCTTCTGCGTTTATTACACTTATCAAGTCGATCGTTTGTATGCCGTATAGATATGGCAAATAATGAAGAGATGACCACGTGACCAACCATGAATGAATGAATGAAAATTTAATAGGCTGTAGAACAACAATGACTGAATGCCTTTTAACCGTATTTTAAATTCGCAGTCCATGGCCAAATTTGAATGCAGACGATTTTTGCAATTTGGGATGTCGAATCGTTGCTTTGAATGTAGATCGGTGGATTATCCAGTTGAGGGACTTCAACAAGCCATCTTTTGACATGTCCGATTTGTTTTTGTGGGGACCCATTTTAATTGGTGAATTGCGCTCGGATAAGAAAGGTGAGTTGTGCTTTAAAATGTTTAAAGTAGTATCTATGTTTGGACTTATTTGTTACAAGCCAACGAATACTACTTTTATTGTTTCAATGTTTTACAATAAAATGCAGTTGTAATTCTATTAATATGCATTATTAATAATTTTTTTTTAATGCATTACATATGAAATGGTGTATAATTGAACATTGTATAGGATTCTTTTCCCCCTTATAAAACATCGTTGATTCCATCTGGTTCTGTTTGGAACCAATTTAAATCGTTATGCCGATTGATTGATTTTGGCCTAGGAATATTAACACCTGATGCCTTTTCTGCCACAAAACCATTCTCTTCATCCAGTCTTGGTACTGATTAAATTTGTTTATTTCTGATTTTTTCTTGGCACAGTTGAACGTTGAACACAAAATATAACGTCCGATATTAAAGTGAATACAAATTATTGGATTTTTTTTAGTTATCAAATAATTTATTGTATTACTATGCTACAAAATATATAATAGTAAAAGTAACCCCAATTGGCTCATGTAGTTTCAATATGATTATGGTGATACAACCCATCAATAAAAAATGAGGTACAATTTCTGAATTGCTTCTTCCCATTTAACCAATGGGGATATGTGCTTGTCTTCAAAACAGGACATAATTATTGTTTTTTACTGATTTTATAACGTTGATGCTTCATAGACAATTGAAGTGACATTTTCTTACTCAAATTCTGACTGAATTTTGACATGCACAATTACCATGTTTTTGTATTTTCCAAATGTGCATTGTCAATCAGTGATATGTTCCAGACTATGTTTATCTGTCTCACAATTTTGGCTTAAAATGTTTATTTCAATTTTACGTCAGGTCAACACAATGTCCAAATAAATCCTGGTTCACCATGGCCCAATTTTGATCTTATTTTGAACGGATCGCGTGTCAAATATTACTACGATCTCAGTGCAGGTAATTATCGATATTGGTGGCGATTGTAACACGTACAGTATTTTGGGCAAATAGAATCAATTATTTATTGTGGTTGGTGACTTCTCCATTAGTTTGATATTTGCACGGCATAGCAAACAATTGGGTTCGATGGCTTCATGAGCGTATCACACGTACAAGGATGACAAAGTTTCTTGGCTGGTAGACGGCATCCTTGCGACAACGCCATTGTTCGCAAAGGTTGACGAGGTCGCCTGGTTTTCTGTCAGAGTTATCTTTTTTAGCTCAATGGCTACATGTGGTATACGTAAACCTGAAGTATCCTGGATGTATGCTCGCACCCACCTGCTGTAGCAGAAGTCCAGTTATACCGCAGTGCACTCGGTTCTTGCTGTTATTAGTCTAGATATCTTTCACCACGTGAGGAAGAACAGTCAGGAATCTAATTGTTATTGGAAATTGAGACTTTATAAGCATATCCTCAGGATCATTAGCATCAGATTAATCATAATTAATTCATTTACACGGTCTTTTTCAATTACCCGTAGCTCAATAGCTAAGGCTTCGGTCTGACACCAGGTAGGCCGTGGTTTCATGTTTTTGGTGAGTCAAAGTTATCAATCTTGTGCTCTAATTTTCCTCATTCTTCACCACAACTTGAGCAGGCTCCAATTATTTTTATTTATTTCATCTGAAGACATTGTTTTATAGGATTGTACATCAAATATTGGGCTATGAAATTCTATTCGGATTTCACCGAACCCTGTTATCAGAATCGTTGGTGTTCTTTTATTGTTTCTTTATTACAATTTTTAAAAGGACAAAGTTATCAATCTTGCTGGGGTGGTCTAGCGGTACAACGCTCGATTTGGACCTCGGTGGACATGGGTTTGAATCCCATCACAGGCCCATTAAAATGTGGGCTCACGTTGAGTTTTGCTAAAATGTCTACTGCTGAAAGATCAGTTTTTTGTAAAACATAGTAAGCATAAAATAAAAGAATAAGTCGAAAATCAATAAGCGTTTACGTCACTTGTTCGAAATTCCTTTCCATAACGTCTTTTTCAAGTCAACACATTGTAATTATGATAATAATTTAGATGTCAAATCCTTCAATTTGTGCCACGGAGCCAATTGGGAACCGACTATTGCTTGGCTCAATCGACGTCTCGAAGACATCAAGCCGACAACGCGCGATCAATCTGCCCAACCTTTGCCTTGGTGGGACAAAAGTCGCCTCCTATTTCACGGTCGACTCTATTTGCTGGCCGAATCAATGCAGTGGTTTTTGGCAACCAGTTTGGATCCGTACAATACAACGGAATTTTTTATTTTCGAATGGTCCAACGTTGTCGTCAATTGGAATACGGGTTAGGGTTGTAGGAATAAGTGCCATGTTGGGGGCGGTGAATCGGGACAATTCAATTTTTTTTACTATTTTATTTTATGTTTGCTACTTTGAATGTTTAACGCAGCTTTCAGCAGTGGATATTTTAGCAAAGCCAAACATGGGTCGGTGGTGGGATTCGAACCCGGATGCCCACCGAGTTCGGAATTCGAGCGCTGTACCGCTAGACCACTCCGGCACATCGTAGTCGGAAATTCATTTTCATGTAATCTTCATAATTTCCATGTTTGTACTGCATATTGAACATTTGACTCCGATGGTTTCATGAACACAATAAGCGCCGAAGTAGATGGAATTTTTGTGACGGCGCTACTAGTTGAAAAAGCGATTTGGATTTTTATTAATCCAACAGCTGCATATATATATTTATAGTGAAAACTTTTAAATACTCTGAGTGTATGTTTGCAACCATCCACCAAAGAGAAGACCAGTAATACAGCTGTGTATTCGGTTTAGGCGCTTGAGGTTTACCTCTTTCTGGAGGTGACAGTCACGAATACCATTATTATTGGAAATTAAGATTTAAAATCTTCAGGATTATTGTTATTCCAAACGTTCATTCTCAGAATTATTAGCATTATCTAGATTTAGATTTTGATACAAGTTGACATTATAGTTTTGTTTCAACTTTACAGGTTTTTGTATATATTTTTTTCCATTAAAATATAGTTGTGGTACATGATAATTTATTTGTTGTTTTTATCAAATATATCGTGCTAGCTGATGAATTAAATTTTATACAAAGTATTTTACGTTTACCGTTTTTTTTGGTTGGTGACGTGGTCACCTCTTCATTATTTCCCATATTTATACATGTAGAACGATTGATCTCGATGGCTTGACAAGCGTAGACAAACGTAGAAGAATAGCAAAGTTTCTTGGCTGGTAGACGGCATTCTTGTGACGTCGCCACTGTTCGCAAAGATTGACGAGACCGCCTGATTTTTTGTCAGGGTTATCTCCCTTAGCCCAAGGGCTATATATGGTATACGTATACCTTTAGATACCTTTTAAGTATCCTGGGTGTATGTTCGCACCCACCCGCCGTAGCGGAAGCCCAGTTATACCGCTGTGCACTCGGATCCTGCTGTTATTAGTCTAGATTCCTAGGGGCATCTAGTCCAGGATGCACCACGTGGAGGACTAACAGTCAGGAATATCACCATCATTGGAAATTGAGACTTTATAAGCATTACTCAAATCCTCAGGATCATTAGCATCCCGCGTTTACCGTTATTCTTTGTGGTCGTAATATTTATATTTTTCAATGACTACATTACGTTTTGGTTATTTCAGCTTATTAACACTAGATGTTGTTTAAATATAGTCTATTTAAAAATTAATAAAAACGTTTTAAACTTTCCTCCGTAGGTTTGCAACATTGCAAGGTTTTGAACCTCTTCATTTTTTTCAAATATGTGCCAGGGTGGTCTAGCTGTACAGTGCTCGAATTCGGACCTCGGTGGGCATCCGGGTTTGAATCCCACCACTGGCCAATTAAAATGTGGGCTTACGTTCGAGTTCACTAAAATGTCAGCTGCCGAAAGATGCTTCTCGTAAAACATTCAAAGTAGCAAACATAAAATATAAAATAAAAATATGTTTTTGTCAAACGTCCCTTTTTTGCCCATTTTTCAGGTGTAATTCGACACGAAGGCGATTTGGATATTGTTTATCGAACAGCGTCGAAATATGACGGATTTTGTCGACTAGTTCACTTGCCTCGTCTGGAAATGACGTAAGTTACACTTTTATGGACAGTTGACGGATTTATGAGAGCCATCAGAGGAAGACCGTTCACACCTTGGTGACTTTAAGTCAGGCTCGTCATTATTAGTTAAGAAGGGTAAAGTTTTGTTAACTCTCACATGCAAACCCGTCAGTTTCAGTCCTTCCCCAGACGAATTTACGAGATCAGGTGCCTTGAGAGTCTCGGCTGCTGATTCTATCATATATATTCTGTTTGATCGATGTTTTATTTTTGGTTGCACAGGATAATTTTCTTTCAGGGTGAACTCTATACATATGAGACACCATTTAAACATCTAAGATGTATACTAGCATCCATTCACTGAGCAAGAGTCCAGTGAAAACTAGTTATACCGCTGTGGACTCGTTTTCTGTTGTTATTAGTCTAGAATGCCTACAGGTCTAAGGGCACCTAGTCCAGGATGCACCACGTGGATGAATAACAGTCAGGACTATCGCCATCATTGAAGTTTGAGGTTCTATCAGCTTAACTCGGGTCCCCCTATCGGTAACCAATGCTGACTGTCCTTTAACTTTGTCAAGGTAGTCTAGTAGCACAGCGCTCTACTACGACTTAGATTGGTATAGGTTTGATCAGGCACTAAATGCGGGTCCCTATTCGGCTTTACTAAAACGTCCACTGTTGAAAGATGTTTCCTGTAAGCCATTTAAAGCAATAAAAATGGATAAATAAATGTCCGCGTGCTAAAAAATCCTTCTTGTGAAACAAGAAATATATGACGTTATTTTTTCCAATTTGCACATGTAATGCCAAAGATATGATTTTCAATGGTTTGCTTAAATTTGCTTGTAGCATCAATTTGCACTGGCTATCGTTGGGCAATCCCAACGATCATCATTCTGTGCCCTATTGTAATACAGCCAGATTGCCCAAGTCTGAACAGTGTCAGGTGAGTTCATTTATTTAATTCTATACATTTTATTTTACTACTTTAAATCTTTTACGGGAAGGGATGCTAATGATTTTGAGGAATTGAGTAATGCTTATAAAGTCTCAATTTTCAATGATGGTAATATTCCTGACAGTTAGTCCTCCACGTGGGGCATCCTGGACTAGGTGCCTATAGGCATGTAGACTAAGAACAGCAGGATCCGAGTGCACAGCGGTATAAATGGGCTTTTGCTACGGCGGGTGGGTGCAAACATACACCCAGGATACTTAAAAGGTATTTAAAAGTATACGTATACCATATGTAGCCCTTAGGCTAAGGGAGATAACCTTGACAAAAAATCAGGCGGTCTCGTCAATCAGTGGCGACATCACAAGGATGCCGTCTACCAGCCAAAAAACTTTGTTATTCTTCCACGTTTGTCTATACTTGTCAAGCCATCGAGATCGATCGTTCTACATGTCGTATAAATATGGGAAATAATGAAGAGGTGACCACGTCACCAACCAAAATGAATGAAATTTTACGGGAAACATCTTCCAGTAGTGAAACTGTGAGCGAAGCCAATGGCAGAGATCGAATGCATTCCCATCCAGGTTGGAGTCGAACGTTGTACCACTAGTCTATATTATTAGCATTTTTGATTTTTTAACAAGATTAAGCATTTATAATTTATTAAAGCACTGGTTTATTAAGCGTAGCAAACGTACGAGAAAAACTAAGTTTCTTGGAGGTCTACACGGTATTCTTCTAACTTCGCCACTGTTCACTTAGATTGACAAGACTGTCTGATTTGTGTAATGTAATTCACGTATGCTCTGATATATCTTTTATGTTGTGATTGCATCTATCTACGAAGGCAGAAATCCAATTGTACCACTGTACACTCGATCTGTGCTATCTATATCAATGTGTATTCAATGAGGCAAAAGAAACGTCAACATCTATTTGTCATTTTGTAATAAGTTCCACACATTTATCTATTCATTCATAATACACTTGTTAAATTTCCCTATTTTTAGTACGATTCGTATGTGAATTTCCGAGCCAATCGTTTGATTGCCCAATTGACATTTTCAGTCCAACCCCTGCCACTCAACTCGTCTGCCGACAAATCCAAACCGAATTATGCTGGTGATGTTGATTTGCACAATCGACCTTGGTGTCTGATTTATACCAGTTTGTTGAAATTTGCCGACAGACTTCGAGTAAGCACACTAATAAGGACGTTACGTTGTGGCCCAGGTTCGAATCCTATCAGCGACATTCGCCGGGGTGGTCCAGCGGTACAGCGCTCGAATTTGGGCCTCGGTGGGCATCGGGGTTCGAATCCCACCAACGGTACTAAAATGTGGGCCCACGCGTTTGGCTTCGCTAAAATGCCCACTGCTTAAAGTTGTTTCTCGTAAAACATTCAAAGTAGCAAACATAAAATAAAAAATTTATTGCCAAGACAGCCTATTGGTTTGGCTTGCCCAAAATGTCCACTGCCGATAAACGTTTCTCGTCAAATCATTGAAAGTAGTAAAATTACAATTTAAATTTTGTAATTGTTTCTCATTTAGTAACTGTTTGTTGTGTTCATTATTTGTATTATACAAAACCCTTCTGCTTTAAAAATAAGCATGGGGTAATTAGACAACAATCACAGCAAAACAACAACAACAAAGTCTTGTTGGCATTAAAGATTAAGTTTTCACTCAATTCTGTCATTTGTGTAACTTTGTCATCCAGATACGGGTGATCACTTCTTTGTCGTTGTTTGCCGGAATGGCGTCCTCTTGTATTGTTTCCGTAGCAGTATATATTTTTATAGGTCACCAGGTTGCTAACCTTGCGCTCAATCCCTCCTCCTTTATCCAGGCTTGGGACTGGCTAGATTGAATCATTTCTAATCCAAACTAGGCAGAGTTTATTATTTGTATTATTGTTGTTTTATTGTGGTTGTCAATTCTTCAATCTTTTATGGAAAATAGGTTTTAGCAAGTGGACATTTTAGCTAAGCCCGTATTTTAATGCCAGTGAATAGGGTCGAACCCACGTCCACCTATTATTATTATTATTATTTTATTTAAATCATGCAAATTAATTGTTTGCTGAATAATTATACAACCAAAATACAAATTTATTTCTGCTGCTACAAAGCAATTAGGCAACAATCAATACATGTTTTAATTTTATTGATTTTTTAAACTTTTTAGACGTGCGTGTCCTACGTGCCAAGACCAATACGTCGTGGATCACTGTTTCATTATGGTCCAAGGAGAAAGCTTTCTTTGGGACTTTTGATACAGTAAGTTTTTTTGGTACTGTTTTTGAATGCTTCACGAGAAACAGCAAATGGACGTAGGCTCGTATTTGGTGCCGTTGTTAGCTTTCGAATGTATGCCCAACCAACTTTAAGTGCAGCGCTGTGTCACGAAACTACTCCGGCACGTGTAAAATACAAAAATATCGTATTATATAACAAATTTATACATTTGTTATTGTCGAAAAACGGAAGAATGTGGGGTGGGGTATTTTTAATGGTGCTTATAATCACTTGACGTCGGGTCCATGATTATTACACATACTCTGGATTCAACTAAAAACTCATCTTTCCATCTTGGTGAGTAGCAGTCTGCAATAATTATAAACCGAGTTTACACTCGAGTATATATATATATATAGAGAGAGAGAGAGGGCTGAGATCTATTGGTATAGTACTTGACTCGAACCTAGCTGAGCATAGGTTCAATGCCCATCACCAGTACGAAATGCAGGTACAGGACCAGATTAACTAAAATATAATTTAAAATAGTAAACATAAAATAACAACAATAAATCTCGCTATCCATTGAACTACTTTCTTCCCACTCTTTTCTTTGCGCCCATCTAATTTAGGTCATTGGGCATAACTCTAAATCTGCCCCAAATCGAATTGCTCTTTTGGGTGTCGTACGCCAAACGTACGGGCGTCCACATGAACACCGGCTCGTTGCAAGTGGCGGTCAACTTGAAGCGCCAAGTTCACAATGAGAAAAAGGTGTTGCGTCCAGTCGTCCAATCGTCGGCCACCTCGTCATCGTCTGCGGCGGTCAACCATCCGTTTGTCATGATGTTGCCCAAATGGCCACTTCGGAGTCAGGGCTTGATAAGACGTCCACAAGCCGTTTGGTCGGTCGAACATTTGATTGCCAGCGTCAAGGACATTTTAATCAGCTTGCGACATCGTCCACAATTGCCCGGCCAAATTGTTCAAATGCTGTTGAAGTATGCAGATTCGTACGAGGTGAGTGTTATGCGTAGTCCTATTGTCTCGACTCGAGGTTCAGTACCGCCGTTGGCATACAAATCTTCGCCGAGAACTTTGCTACATGTCCACCTAATGAAAAAAGGCAACTTTTGTTAAAAATAAAATGGTTGACCAGTTTTTTTAAACAATTTCATTATTATTCTTTATTTTTCTTTATTAGTTAGTTCGCGTAGTGACTGAGGCTCCTGGTGATCAATGTTAAAGGTTATATTTTTGTTTCCATTGAGGATAATTAAGATTTTTAGCAGACAAAGTATTATACAGTAACTTTAGCATTTATGAATTGTAATAGTTTTTACAAAAATAATAGTTATGTTTATGGGACAGTAATCAAATGAAATGTCAGTTATAATTAAAATTGATCTAAAAATTAATTAAACTTAGTTAATGATGACGTAACCATTATTTTATACCAAATAATTATTTCTTCATTTCAATAGGAATATGCACATAAGCAAAGAAATAATTATTTATTTAAATTATATAGAAAATTTTGTCAACATAACATTGAACGCATCTATTTACAATTATTATTATTATTGACAAACCCTTTTGTTTAAAAATAACCATGGAGAAACAAGACAACAGTAACAGCACACACAACAATAAAGTCCCCTAATTTATAAAAACAACAAAATGATTGCGTGTGTTCGAACATTTGTGTTTGTTTTTCCATGTAAGACATCCATTTCAATTAGATCGTCCCGAATAGTTTTTAGCCACGTTTTCTGTCGTCTACCCCCCCAACTCTTCTTTTGTCATCCTCAATTGTTTATTCCAAAACCGTTCTTGCTGACGTTTTGGGCGGTAAACATATTCTCAAAAATACTTGTTATGTTATTATTATTATTATTACTATTATTGCTATTATTATTATTATCAGTATCATTAATATTATTATTATTATTATGTAGTTTAAAATATTAGAATTATTTCCTGTTTTACTTTTCGATCAATTTTTAGAATAAACGTTATTTTGAGTGTTCTTGTTAATAATTCAAAAGATGTCAATTGCAGATAGATAATATTATTTATTATTTATTACAAAACCTTTTTGCTTTAAAAATAAAGATGGGGCAATGAGATAGTAGTTGCAGCAAAACAACAACAACAAAGTCCCATAATTCAAAACAAATGTGGGACAACAAAAAATGTTCATGTATGCGAACATTTTGCCAAACGTTTTGTGTAATCTCTTCCCCCAAATGGCTGCTAGCCAAGTTTTTTGCAGTCTACCAGCCATTCCAAAACCGTTCTTGCTGGTCTTTCGGGGGCGGTAAATGTAGAATTTGACCAACTAATTTTATTCATCTAATTGTAATAATGTCATGAAGTGGACGAGAGTCAGTTCTTTTCATAAGCTCATTGTGTAGAACATGACCATATTGATGAAAAGCTGACAGTACTTTTCCAGGTTTTTGCGGTTGTTTTCCAAAATAGTATTGAAGACAATTATCATTAAAATGTTGGTATGTATACATCAATCACCGACTGTAGTAGGCAATATTTCTAATACTACTGTAATTGACAATGCGTGTTTGTTATTTCTTTGTCAATTAAATTGACGAACAGTCGTCCAACAATTTTCTACTCGACAAATTGACCAAACAACACTATTGGGAAGGTTTCGATCACGACGGCTTCGCGAAAGATGCCGAAGAATTTATTTCGGTTCCATTTGTGCGCTACCAGCAATTGTGTCCCACCCCATCACCGCCGCACGACTCCGTACGCGTGCAAATACGCGGAACTCACAGGACAGTTCAGAATGACGATAGCGCCGATGTCGTGACCGAATTGAAAGGTGGTCCAGTCGACAATGATGCCCAACATCGGACACATGCGACGATGTCGACAAGCGAAGCTGGTCATCATTCGAAGGAATCGACGTTGCACCACAAGACTAACAACGGTGTGCGAAAAAATGCCACTTTAACCAAAGCCAATTCTATGGTGCTGACGAACATGCATCTGGCAGACAGCTGACGCACGAAGATGTGAGTGCAATTTTGTTCGAATGTTTTGTTTCGGTTGGGCGCTCGACTTGAACTACTAAATGCGGACCCACATTCGGCTTTGCTTACATGTCTACTGCTGAAAGATGTATTTTTTATAAAAATATGTAAAGTAGTGAATTTATTAATTTACAAAATTTGGGTTAGTGATTTGTTATGCAGATTTTGTTTCAAGCCAGTTAACAAACATTATTATAGGATGCTAATGATCCTGAGAATTTTGTGTAATGCTTATACAATCGCCATTTTTTAATGACGATTGTGCATTCTAGACTAACCACAGCAGGATCCGAGTGAACAGTGGTATAACTGGGCTTCCTCTACTGCGGATGAGTGCTTAAAAGGTATTTTAAGGTATACGTATACTATATTTAACCGCTGGCTAATGGCATGGCTGAAAGGCATCTAGACTAATGACAGCACAGACCAAGTGCTTTCTCTACGGCGGATGGGTAAAGTATACATGCAGGATACTTAAAGGGTATCTTAAGGTATACGTATACCATATGTAGCCGTTGGGCTAAGGGAGATAACCCTGACAAAAATCAGGCGGCCTCGTCAATTTTTGTGAACAATGGCGATGTCACAAGGATGCCATCTACCAGCCAACAAACTTCTTTTACGTTTGTGTTACGCTTATCAAGCTATCGAAGTTGAACATTTTATATGCCGTATGAATATGGAAAATAATGAAGAGGTGACACCACGTCACTAACAATAGAATTGAACTTGAATGGTCATTGGTTTCTCATTTGGCTTCTCTAAAAGATCCACTTGCTGAAATATATTTTTCATAAGGCCTTCGAACAACAATAATAGTTAAAAAATTAAATTAAGGTATGACTTTGAGGAGTATTGATTGGTCATACATGCTGCGGCTTGAACTTAATCAATCTTAATTGAAATCCATAGTTGACTCCCGTACACCACTTGGAAGTGCACGAGTTCAAAATACGTTGGACGGAACACAATCGCAATTTGGTATATACGTTGATGAACAGTTATCAACATGCTCAGTCGTTGAAAAAGAATTTGAGTGCTCGGGCTTTGCACGGATTCCAGTTCAATGCCGGTTTTGGTTTGAGCAAATTGAATCCAGCCAATCGGCCTTTATGGAAGTACGTGTGAATTATTATTATTATTATTATTGTTATTATGGTTTTTATTATTATTATTATTATTATTATTATTATTATTATTATTATTATTATTATTATTATTATTATTATTATTATTATTATTATTATTATTATTATTATTATTATTATTATTATTATTATTATTATTATTATTATTATTATTATTATTATTATTATTATTATTATTATTATTATTATTATTATTATTATTATTATTGTTATTATTATTATTATTATTATTATTATTATTATTATTATTATTATTATTATTATTATTATTGTTATTATTATTATTATTATTATTATTGTTATTATTATTTTTATTATCATTATTATTATTGTTATTATAGTTATTATAGTTAATATTTTTATTATTATTATTATGGTTATTATTAAATTTATTATTGGAATGCTAATGATCCTAATGATCAGGGTAAGGCTTATTAAGTTTCAATTCCCAATGATGGTGACTAGATTAATAGCAGCAGGAACTGGGTGAATTGCGGTATAACTGGGCTTTCACTGGATTCCCCTTCAATGAAAGGGTACTAGCATACACTCAAGATGCTAAAAAGTTATTTTAAGGTAACTATTTACCATATGTAGCCGGTTAGGCTTGTGGATTCGTTAACTGGCGTTAATCCTAAAGAAGATCGTCTCGTTAATTACCGTCGCAAGAAAGCGGTCTTCTAGCTAAGAATCTTGATTTATCACTCCAAATTCAATTCGTATCCGACAACCTTTTCGTATAGCAATTTGACAAGTCATTTAAACTAGAAATTAATGAAGGGGTGGCTGAACCACTAACTTATGTTATCTCTTATATTATTACTATATTTATTATTTACCTATATTGTGCATTATAGTTAATTTTTTACAGCACAACTTTAAATTGTCTTCGACAGCCATTCCATGCCACATTACTCTGTATTGATAATATTCTTTTATTCCAAACCATATGTGCAGTACACGCAGTGCCGTTCAAATGTCGACAATGCAAGGAGCAACCGACTTGATCGATCAGGGATATATCGATCCGACTAAAAGTGCACCCACTTGGGATTGCGTTGACGATAGTTCAATGTCATCCAATTGTGAACAAAATGTGTTGGATGACAAAACCGAATCACTCATTCCCATGTTGTCGCAATTGTTGGAAGAAGTCGATACGGCTCGATTTTATGCCTATTGCGAAGAAGTAAGTGGCATAGGTTGTCGAAATGCAGTCCATCTGATTGGAATTGATTGTTAACTTTTCGTTGGATGCTTGTTTTAAAGGCAATGCAATTATTTCATTTCATACATTGTGCTTGGTGGTGTGCTCAATCTCTTTATCATTTCTATATTTGTGCAATGTTGTAGACTGCATTCTTGTGACAGTGCTATTGTTTGCAAAGATTGATGAGGCCATCCGATTTTATGTCAGCACATTGATTACATACGGTCTATGTATATTGTAAGATATCTTTTAAGCGCTTGTATTTATCGTCCGAAGCAAAAGCCTAGTTATACCATTAAGCATTTGAAATTTATTGAAAGCCACTCGCATCCAGATTGTACATTTGTTACATTTGCATACACTGATTGTCAGATAATTTTGTCGGTAGTTCATTTTGTTCCTATTGTTTGTACTATTTTTTGTGTTGTATAACTATGATGATGATCCACAAATAATGGTAATGTGTTGAATATATCTGTGCTAAGCTATTCATATTTAATGTAATAATAATAATAATAATAATAGTAGTAGTATTAATAATACTTATAATAATATTATTATTATTATTACATACGGTCTATGTATATTGTAAGATATCTTTTAAGCGCCCTGGGTGTATGCTTGCTTCTATCATCCGAAGCGAAAGCCCAGTTATACAGCTGTGAACTGTATTCCTACTGTCTTATTCTAGGTGACAGTCAGGTTTATTATTTTAAATTGAAATTGTATAAGCCTTATTCAAATCCTCAGAATCATTAGCATCTCACAAAGTAATTAGTTGTGTATAATAAAGCGATTGGTGCTCATTGCTTATTGATTTATTGGAGCATAAGGACAAGTTTTTAATTGTTTTATTTATTTGGGTGTGTACTGTCACGGAAAAGGCATATTTTAACCCGTGGACTTTAAAAAAGTTAAATGAGGAGCTTGCATTAAATGCAAGTGGCAAAGCTTGAACTTATGCCCATTCAGTTTTGGTGTCTACCAACTCGGTTACGTGAGTATTGGAGTATAGTGATCCACTTGGATGGATTTGGATTTTTACTGCTTCAACTCTATTGATCGATTTCCTGCTTTTTTATTGATCTTTTATTGCTTGAAGCAATTTTAACGAAGCCAGTAGTGATGTTCTGAGCTATGCTCACCCATGTTTGAGTCCCGTTTACACAGCCAACATTATTTCGGTCGCGATATCAAGCTTAGTTGTAAACCAAACAAGGAGCAATTTAATTATGACTATAAAAAACATTTTAAAATATATTAATAAATTATTTATAAAGAAAAAGTTTTTAGTTTACACAACATTTGCAAACGTTTAATAATTCAGTAATAACTAATTTTTTTATTACGTTGAATGTTTAACGAGAAACATTTTTAGCAGTGGACATTTTTAGGAAAGCTAAACGTGGGCCCGCATTTTAGTGCCGGTGATGGGATTCGAACCCATGTCCACCAAGGTCTAAATCGAGCACTGTACCGCTAGACCACCCCGGCACCAAGTCTAACATATATGGATGCTAATGATCTTGAGGAATTAAGTAATGCTTATAAAGTATCAATTTCCAATGATGGTAGTATTCCTGACTGTTCGTCTTCCACGTGATGCATCCTGGACTAGGTACCAACAGGCATCTAAACTAATAACAGCAGGATCCGAGTGCACAGCGGTATAACTGGGCATCCACAACGAGCATACATCCAGGAGACTTACGGTATAATAATGACAGCAGGGACAGTGTATAAGTAGGCTTTTATTGGATTCCCGTTCAGTGATTGTGTGCTAGCATGTATCCAAGATGATTAAAAGATATCTCAAGATTACCATTTACCATATGTAGGCGGTTAGGTTTGTGGATCCGCGTCAACCCTAAGGAAGATCGCCTCGTCAATTCTTGTCAACACTGGTGTTGTCGCAAGGAAGCGGTCTTTTAACCAAAAAACTTTATTTATCCCTTCATGGTCAACTATATTTTTGTATCAGAATTCGAGAAGTTATTCAAACTTATGTTATGTTCTGTTCCAAGTCCCAGGTAAGAAAGGAAGAAGATTAGAGAGCATAGTGAACAAACAGTCCTCTTCTAATTTGATATATTGAATGGGTGTTTGAGTTGCGTACATCCAACTGCACTACAATCACAGCATAACAAACAATATTTGAAATTAGAACACGTTTTATACTATCTACCTATTATTTCGATCCAAAAATTAAGCATAGGTGTTTTTTTTTTAATGTATATGTTAAATCTATATTGCAAATTAGTAATACTACTGCGTTACATCTTCGTCCTTTTGTTTGTGTGCAGGAACCGAAACAAACCGATGTGGTAAGCCAGTTGCAGGGATTGGCCATATGTAAATCGAGTCCCGTTGTTGGACGCAATTGGCACTTGGAATTGATCAATCCCCAAGTATGTCCATCTGTTAGATATTGTATTTAGTTTGGTTGTTGACGTGGTTACCTCTTCATTATTTCCCATATTTATACGACATATAAACGATCGATTTTGATGGCTTGATAAGCGTAACAAACGTGGAAGAATAAGGAAGTTTCTTGACTGGTAGACGGCATCCTTGTGACGTCGCCACTGTTCGCGAAAATTGATGAGGCCGCCTGATTTTTTGTAAGGCTTATCTCCCTTAGCCCAAGGGCTACATATGGTATATGTATACCTTTAGATACTTTTTAAGTATCCTGGGTGTATGTTTGCACCCACCCGCCGTAGCGGAAGCCCAGGTATACCGCTGCCTATTGGCACCTAGTCCAGGATGCACCACGTGGAGGACGAACAGTCAGGAATACCACTATTATTGGAAATTGAAATTTTATAATTATTACTCAAATCCTTAGGATCATTAGCATCCCAAGTATTTTATTATTATAGTGAATAACTTATTAGAGGCGAATTTTGATAAACAAAGATTTGTATTTACAAAGGATGAATGTTAAATAATTGTACAATCTGCGTATTAAAAATATTAGATTAAAACAGTACAGTGGGTTTATGCGGGAATTATACCTAACGATACTTATTAATTTGTGACAGAATAATTTTATTTATAAAAAAAGGTTTTGTTTCAGTTAGATAAACCACAAGCTTCAATAATGTCACTATTTATACACATAAAATCCTAATTTTTGATAGTTTAGAACAGTTGAATACATGAAGCATTTTGGATACATTTATTTTGTTGCAGTGAATCCATTGATCAATATAAACCATTCCGTGTTTCCTATTCCATTTAAGGATAAATTCTGTCATTCCAGAACATTATATCTATAAATAAAAGCTTACATTTGGCTGATGTTACTTTTTCAACAAATTCATATTAATGATTGTTTATATGGCTATGTTATGATAAAATTTAAAAACAATACATCAAAAAATTGTAACATTACATTTATTAACACAAATACTTTAATTTATTTTTTATAACAAAAATATTCCTCATTTCAATTTGGAGAAAAATATGTTTTACACTTTTGTCTACTTTTCCCATTTTCAGTAGTTATAATTGCACATGTTCCATGATATTATTTGATGAAAAGAGTGTGATCACACACTCATAAAATTATACATATATCATGTTAAATAACGATCATTGGTTTCTTTTTTCTTTATTTCACCGTGGGTGCATTTTAATCTACCCATGTGTAAGTAAAGGTATACATTAATGTGCTTTTTTTTCTAATAAATGTAGAAAAATTATCGACATTATGATACTTATTTCATTTAACATTATGCCAGTTCATAAGGAGCATATACTTTATTATTAACTCCTACGTTACGTTATAATTAATAAAGAATACATCAAAAATTGTAACATAACATTTATTAACGATAATGCATTATACTATTTTCCATTAATTTTTTATTAAGAAAAGTTTCTTCAATCGATCTAGCAGCACAGCGCTCAATTTGGACGTCAGTGGGCCTATGTTCGAATCCCATCACCGGCACTAAAATGCGGGCCCACGTTCGGCTTTGCTAAAATGTCCACTGCTGAAAGATGTTTCTCGTAAAGTAGCAAACATCAATAAAATAATTAAAAATAATATTGAACTTTTGGCTACTTTCCTTACTCACATGAACTTGAACCCAAGCTCTATCTGGCGCCTTAAACCACTGAGCTACGGGTGGATGACCTTCGACCTGTAAATTTATTATTTATAGTGAATCTGATCAATTCTAATTGCCCAGTGTCCTCAAATGCTGTTACGTTACTACCGGTTTAGCAAGTGAGAAAACCCTTTTACTAGGTCCTTACATACTGGTTGACTGGAAAACCTAGTAAATTTATTATTCGAGTGAATCTGACAATAAAATAATAAAAAATAATATTGAACTTTTGACTACTTTCCTTACTGTCAGTAGTCAGAATTGTCCATATTCCATTGGCTAACATCATCTCATCGTCTGATTCGATGAAACAATTAGGGTAACACATTCACAAAAATTGTTTATCCTACTTGACATATCTTACTTCATTCTCATTGGTTTAAATTTTACCAAAGGGGTGGCCCCATTTTACGGATAGATGATAAAACCAACCATGGAAAAAAAAATTTTGTAATTCTATTGGTCAACCTCCGTGAGTAAGTGTGAGTCATGTTGGTGCATTCTCGTATCAAAAGGGGATTTCTTGACCTTGAAAATGTATATAAGGTGAAAAAATCAATGTTTAGCTAGTACTATACGATTTGTATTGCGTTATTGTGTAAATTTGGTCACACATTGAGAAACTTTCCTGCCCCCCAACTCACAAAAAAGTATCTGACTCCTATTGGTTCCTTTTTTCGCAACTTTTCCCCTTGGTTGGTTTTATCATCTACCAATTTACGACTTTTGTCTGTTTTTCGTGTATTTGGTATTAGCTGCTGTTGAAGACAAACAACGTGACTGGATACGTTTTGGTTTCGGCCAGCCGTGCTCGACTGGACGCATTAACTCATCCGCCCATTTGGCGCGATTCGCAATTGCTGAACAAATCCAGTTTGGTTGGTCATTTGGAATGTATGCAGTATTATGCCACAGTTGGCGAGGTATATTTACATCTACTCTACATGTGTTCATGAAAACAATCGCTTTTATTATGTTTTTTAAAATTTATTCATTGTGGTTGGTGACATAGTTCGTTGCCACTGCTTTGATGGAGGAAGTCGAGTTATACTGTTTTAGTTTACGTCCTTAGGTGCTCGTAGTCCTGGAGGTGACAGCCAGAAATATTGTCATCAAGATCATACGCATCAGATGCCAATGATTCTGAGGATTTGAGTAATGCTTGTAAAGTCTCAATTTCCAATGATAGTGATATTCCTAAGTGTTCTTCCTCCACGTGCTACATCCTAGACTAAAAGCCCCTGAGCATCTAGACTAATAACAGCAGGATCCGAGTGCACAGCGGTATAACTGGGCTTCTTCTACGGTGGGTGGGTGCAAGAATACTTAAAGTATGTGTATACCATATGTAACCATTGGTCTAAAGGAGATAACCCTGACAATATATCAGGCGGCTTTATTAATCCTTGTGAACCACTGTTCACAAGAAACTTTTTATTCTTCTACATTTGTTATGTTTATTAAGCCGTCGAAAATATATTATAAAATTAGGGTTATTGAACTAGTTAGTAATCGTTTAGGGTAGAGCTAAAATTGTTACAGTTAATTGAAACAACGCTATACTGTATATTTCTAAAAGGATATCATTTTTAAATAACGTATCTCTTGACTACGGATATACGTGATGAATGAATAAAAAATATTTAGTTTATATTATCTATTTTCATATATCTATTCATATTTATAAAATATTTCGTTTTAAAACAAATAATTCACTAGTTTTTTTTTTGATTTTTTGAAAATGTTTGAATTGACAAAATAACGAAACTGAACAGCTACAATAAATTTGAAATAAACATGAAAATTTATTTGTTTAAAAATTTTGCATTTTTCAATTCTTAACTTTTCAATTTCAATAAAAATGTCTTTTCTTTTTTTAATATTTTGAGTGTTGATTTTTTTCGTTTTTTTTCAATTATTTTAATGCATTTAACTGATTATTATTTTCATTAATTTGAAAAATAAATTTATCTTAGACAATAACTTGCGGTCATTGAAAGTATATTGGGGTAACGTGTAAACGGTTCCTGGTCAATCAATAGGTCATTTCATTCTTTCATTTTGGTTGTTGACGTGGTCACCTCTTTATTATTTCCCATATTTATACGACATATAAACGATCGATTTCGATGGCTTGATAAGCCTAACAAACGTGGAAGAATAACAAAGTATCTTGGCTGGTAGACGGCATTCTTGTGACGTCGCCACTGTTTGCAAAGATTGACGAGGCCGCCTGATTTTTTGTAAGGGTTATCTCCCTTAACCCCGAGGGCTATATATGGTATATGTATACCTTTAGATACCTTTTAAGTATCCTGGGTGTATGTTCGCACCCACCCGCTGTTATTAGTCTGATTGCCTATAGGCACCTAATCCAAGATACACCACATGGAGGACTAACAGTCAGGAATATCACCATCATTGGAAATTGAGACTTTATAAGCATTACTCAAATCTTCAGGATCATTAGCATCCCAAAAGCTGCAGCGCCCAGCGTGGGGCTGGAACCTACGACCCTGAGATTAAAAGTCCCTACCGACTGATGAATAGGTCTTACTTGTTTGAGCTGTTATTTTTTACTCACAATGTATTTTTACCATGACAGTCCTGTTCTCTAACACAGATTTGGAAGCAACAATTGCTGGAGTTTACATTTATAATGCAAATCATAGTTTGTCAAACACCACTTGCTCATAATATTGAGTAATTTGAGCAATGCTTATAGAGTGTCAAATTCCAGTGATGGTGATATTCCTGACTATTACATCTACATGGTTCGTTCTGGGCTGAGTACACCTAAGGACCTCACTAGCGCAAGAAGGATAGAATGCACTTCTGTATAACTGACCTTTTGTTTCTACTAATGAGTGCATACACGCAAGGTAATTAAAATGTATCTTAAGGCATATGTATAGCCGTTAGGGTAAAAAATAACCCCGATAAACTTTTAGGCCGTTTTGTTAATCTTTGTGGACAGTGGTGCGGTCACAAGGATACCGTCTACTGGTCAAACTGTTTCATTATACTTCTACATTTGTTACACTTATAAAACCGCCGGAGTTGATTGTTTAATTTTTTTTCCCTCTTTTATGAATGGTTACTGTTTTTGATCAGTTTCTCCATTTTATTCTCTATTAAACCAATTCGAAGCATTACAGTCATCAAGTAGTTTTTACTGCCTCAAACCTTCCTCCTTTATCCATACTTGGGACTGACTTTAGTGGTTTATTTTTGATTCCCACTAGGTGTACATACATAAATTACGTTACCATCCAAAGTGAATGAATTATTACTGTTTTCTAACTTTCCTTCCTTCTCAACACAAATTTTTTAGCAACTGTTATTACACTTTACATTTATAATACAAATGAAAATTTGTCAAATGACAAATATTCAATCGGGATGCTAATCATCCTTAGGATTTGAATAATGCTTATAAAATCTCAATTTCCAATGATGGTGATAGTTCTGACTGTTCCTCCTTAACTTCATTTATTCCTCTCCAAGTTCAATTTGTATCCGACAATCTCTTCTTATACGAATTCGAGATGCTATGCAAACTTGGAACTAATGAAGAGGTGTCTCTGTCATTAACTTTTGTTGTTGTCATTGAATGTTCATCCCAATGATGTCCCGATTTTCTTGTAGGTTTTGCCCGGTACTCCCGACCAATGGCTTTCCATGTCTGATGTTAGCGATTGGACTCATTCAACTGTGGCGGCGGACGAAGACTCGCTATCTGGTCGCCCCGAGGTCGTTGGTTGCGGTCGGTCGGTGGGCGGAATCGTTTCGGCTTCGACTGGACCAACCAAATTGAAAACGACTAATCAGGAATCGGTTAGGCCTATTCAATTGCAGCGTATGATCTCGCGATGTTCGTGTCAAGTGTTCTATATCCGATATGAACCCGTCGATGCCGACAATTTACCGCCATTGCATCTGATTCCGCCTTTGGTATGGACCAGTTTCACAGTTATATATATTTATATATATGTATATATGCTGACTGTTCGTCCTCCACGTGGTGCATTCTGGACTAGGTACCTATAGGCATATAGACTAATAACAGCAGGGTCCGAGTGCACAGAGGTATAACTGGGCTTCCGCTACGGCGGGTGGGTGCGAACATACACCCACGATACTTAAAAGGTACCTAAAGGTATACGTATACCATATGTATCTCTTGGGCTAAGGAAGATAACTCTTACAAAAAATCAGGCGGCCTTGTGAATCGTCTACCAATCAAGAAACTTTGTTATTTTTTCACATTTGTTACGTTTATCAAGCCATCAAAATCGATTGTTTATATGTCGTATAAATATGGGAAATAATGAAGAGGTCAGTACATCACCAACCAAAATGAAAATGAATGAATAAATGATATATATATATAGAGAGAGAGAGAGAGGAAGAGACGAATATTATACTGTAGCTAGGTTTTCTACTTAAATTGCTGTTTTATTTATTTAATTGTTGAATGTTTTATGATAAACATTTTTTGCAATTAGACATTTAACAAAGCCGAACGTGGGCTTTCATTTGATGACGCTGGTGGCACTCGAACCAATGCTCGTTTAAGTTTTAGTTGCACTCAACTCCGTGCTTAATTATGTCATTATTTTAAATTACCATTGGAAGTGGATATAGCATGTGATACAAGTGGTCGTTTAATTACATTATTATTATTGTCATTATGGGGATGCTAATGATTCCGAAGATTTGAGTAATGCTTTTAGAGTTTCGATTTTTAATTATGGTGATATTCCTAGCTGTTACATATACGTGTTGCATTCTGATATACATCTGTGCACTTTCTTCCTAATCCATACTATTCTGATTCCAGAATGGCGGTATAGAATTATTATCATCATTGGAAATTGATAATTTATAGGCACCACTTAAATCACCTCGGATAACGATGTTCAATTCTAATTTTAATGAACACTGTAAATAAATTAATTGTTATATTGTTACATTGTTTTATGACAGCCATTAGAAGAAATGGAAGTTGTTCGCAATTTGGAAGGTGCCGATACTGTAACTTTGTTGCATCACACGTTGAATGTTTCTACAAATTCGGTATGTTTATTCAATTTTGTTTTAGGCTACATAGTCACATTAGTTGTGTTTGTTTTTTATTGCAATACAATGTATGGAATGTATATCTAAAATCATGTAATTATAATTGTTTAACTTTGACAAGAGCAACATGTGTGTTTTAAATCTAATGTCATGTATTAGTTTTTATTATAATAATAATATT
Source organism: Cardicola forsteri (assembly GCA_025895645.1). Lineage (NCBI taxonomy): Eukaryota > Metazoa > Platyhelminthes > Trematoda > Strigeidida > Aporocotylidae > Cardicola > Cardicola forsteri. The sequence continues at coordinate 587,043 of JAKXYG010001393.1, read as the reverse complement.
ATTATTATTATTATTATTATTATTATTATTATTATTAAGCTTTAATATCTCACTAGACATACATTCAGCGTAAAATACATTTTGACCATCAATATAAAAAAGTAGTAGTACAAATAATGGGATCAAAATGAAATAGAATGTCATATGTTAATGAATATAAATATAGTCAATATAGTATGCATGTGATTTATATATATATATATATAAACTTTGTATTATCCTTTGTTTGCTCAACCAAACCGTGTTGTCGTATTCTACTTGTTGAAGTTTTAATTCAAGATGTAAAACGGAAAATGACAGTAGCATGGCAAACTTTGCATTAAATAAAAACTTCAAAATTTTATTAAAACGTGTAATGCAATCGCATTAGGTAAATTTCAAATTTAAATTATTCAATGTGATTGGTGACATGGTCACCCTAGTATTGACTCCGATAAAACGCCGTTTCTTGGCTGTTCGCGAAGATTGACAAGGTTGCTTGATTTTTTGTCAGAGTTATCTCCCTCAGTTTAACAACATGCCTTTTAAATGTCCTGGGTGTATGTTTTCATCCATCCGTCGAAGCAGAAACCCAGTTATACTGTTTACTGATGGTTTCGCTCGTTGTCCTTTATTGAACGCACTCATTTAATAACTAGTAAAATATTTCGACCATTCCCAAATATTTGTAAGTCTCTTAACAACATTTATTGGCCATGTATCTTTAGCACAATAAAAGAAAGACGATTAAAATGGATTGGCCATGTTTTATGTAGATCACCCACTCATCCAGCCAGAATAGTTATGGAAGCCCATCTATTACCCGGATGGTCAGGCGGCCAACGGAAAATTTGGACGGACATTGTAGCACGGGATCTCAGTCCTTTTATTTATGCTAAGCCCCCTCGTCTAAATGAATTATTTAAATGGGCGTCTGTTTGTTTACCCTATGCAGCCAACAGGGAATATGAGAGGTTTAACTTGGGATGTAATTAACATTTAATGTCAGTACACCTCAAGTGTCGTTCTTTAAGTACACACTACAAAAGTTGACGTATGGGTTTTTTGGACTATCCTAGGTGATAATAACCGGTGGAGGATGTTTATCCCCGATGATGATGATGATGATGAGTTATATTGTTGCACACACGCTTTCTGATGTATCTAAATCCACCAGCCTACATTCGGCCTCGATAAAATATTTGAAGTAGTAAAAAAATATTAGAAATTTACACTTTCCGGACATTATTTAAATCCTCGAGATTAGAAACATTTTATTTTGATTATTTGAATGTCATCGTATTATATGTATTGTCATTTGAATCTTATTTTAATTTCAACGTTTTAACCATTATAAGTTTTGAGTATGATTTTAGTGTAAATTTATAACTGAACTTCTCTATGAATGAATTGAACCTATTTATTGATTTTTACAGCTTCAATATCACATGATTGTCGATATCGTGAACGATTTGCTGCTTTATGTTGAACCTCAGCGCAAGGTAACGATTTTTCTATCATTTCTTCATTCTTTTGTTTGTGACCTATTTTATTCTCTCATCAAATGCTTGACCAAGAAAAATGATCTGACTACTTATTTGTAAAAAAAGGATTGAACTGTAAAATTTATTCATTTTGGTTGGTAAAGTGATTATCACTTTATTATTTTCTATATTTATAGGGCATATAAAATGATCAACTTGATAAGCATAACAATTGTAGAAGAATACCGAAGTTTCTTGTCTGTTAACAAAGATTGACAAGGTTGCCTGATTTTTCGTTATGATTATCTCCCTTAGCTTAAGACTACATATGGTATATATAACTGAAGATACCTTTTAATACCCTCGATGCTTTTTTGCACCCATCCGCAGAAGCCCAATTATACCGCTGTGTTAGTCTAGGTTCTTGGGAGCGCTTAGTTCAGAATGCATTACGTGGAAGAAGAACAGTCAGGAATATCATCATAATTGGAATTTTATATTTTCTAAATATTATTCCAATACTCAGGATCATTATTAACCTTATTAGGAAATATTTTTATTTATTTTACGTTTGCTACTTTAAATGTTTTACGAGAAACATTTTTCAGCAGTGGATATTTTAGTCAAGCCAAACGTGGGCCCCCATTTTAGTGCCAGTAATGGGATTTGAACCCATGCCCACTCAGGTCTAAATTCGAGCGCTGTACCGCTAGACCACCATTGCGCTCGCTTGTGACAGACACATCTAGATGTAGTTGATTTCGAGTCCATTCATTCAATTTTCGACAGGCCCAATCTGAACGCAATCGCGTGGCATTCGGCTTGATGTCTGAGGACCAAGTTCGGCTGGCCATTTTGCGCGATCAGGAATTGCTACGCCGGATGATTTTTGAACAACGTGCCTTGGAGCGATATTTGTGGGCTTATGTCAGTCGAACGATGCCTTGGTTGGGGCCGACCACGTTGAAGCATTGCGACATTTATTCGCACAAACACCAACCGTCCGACGGTACTTTGAAGATTGCCAATTGTTTGCAAACTGCCAGGTATGTTGAGTGGTAACGACGAATAAGCGTGTGTGTGTGTGTGCTGTTTTGTGCGACAGATGTCTTGGTATTACAAGATTTGTTTGTTATTATTATTATTGTTTGAATAGTTCAAGAGAAGCATGGTTTATCAAGTGGGATACTAATGATTCTGAGGATTTGAGTAATACTTATAAAGTCTAGCGGTACAGCGCTCGAATTCGGACCTCGGTGGGCATGGGGGTTCGAATCCCATCGCCGGCACTAAAATGTGGGCCCACGTTTGGCTAAAATGTCCACTGCTAAAAGATGCGTTTCTCGTGCAAACATTCAAAGTAGCAAATATAAAATAAATAATAAATTTCCAATGATGACTATTCGTTCTCCATGTGGTGTATTCTGGACTTGATAACCTTAGGCATGGGTGCTAACTAAGGAAGATAACCCGAATAAAATATTAGGCGGCATCGTCAATCTTTGCGAACAGTGGCGACGTCACAAGGATGCCGTCTACCAGCCAAGAAACTTCGTTATTGTCCTACGTTTGTTGTACGTTTCAAGTTACCGAAGTCAATCGTTTGCTATGCTGTCTAAATATGGAAAATAGTGAAGAAGTGACCCCACATCACCAATCAAAATGAATGACATTTTTGGCAAGTGGATATTTTACCGAAGCCAGCCGAGAGCTCGTAATTATTGCTGGTGCTGGCATTCAAACCCATAATCCATTCAGGTTTGAGTTTAGCGCTATTCCACTAGACCACTGTCAAAAGATTATTGCTTAAGGGACCACTCAAATTCAACGCGGTACCACTAGGCTTATTACTTTTAATTTTTAATTGAACAATGTCTTTAAACATATGATTAATTGTTTCCGCTATGCATAAAACAATTCTATTTCATTCTTTTATAAAGTAACTATTTTTAGATTGCAATTATATAGAATGTAGAAAGTATACAGATACATAAATAAATAAATACTCAATAGACAAATTATATGTAATACATGACATTTCTATTTGCCTTTTTTATTTATTTGCATTTTGCTAGTTGAATGTTTGACGTAAAACATTTTTTACCGGCGGTGGGACTATAAAGCAAGTAAAAAAAATCTATTTAAAATCAATACGATAGGAATATTTGGTCTTCGTTTTATTTATTAGTATTAAATTTCTAGTATGTACAAAGTTGAATGAATTTTTAATCAAAATGACAGAAATTTAAAAGTGATTATGTAACCGCAGACGTTGAATATTGAAAATGTTTATTGATTTTTTTAAATTTTTATTCAATTGTTGACGAAAAGCGACCCTTATTTACTACCGACAAGTGGACTCAAATCCTCCTACCCCCCCCCACCAGTTTATATATATATATATATACAATTTATGACTATTGACGTGCGAAAATGGAAGCACTGTGATACTTTGTAGCATCTTACTCTAGTTACTCATCTTAGACATATTTAACTTTTACTAATACATACCTAAGATAATGCTTTAAAAATACACATCAAGTAACATTATTCGCAAAAATAATTTATAATTATAATGTACAACATCTATTTTTGCAATAAAGCACATTACCAGCATTTACTAAAACTTAAATAAAAAGCACTTAAGTCGTTAAATAAATAACTTTATTAACTAAAATACATAAATATGTAAAGAAAAAGTTACAAACTGTATAATGTCAACAATTTAGGGAATATTCACTGTATTTTATAACTTCTGTTAGCCATTTTCAATCTCAGTCCATCAAGTTACCAATAAAATCCTTTGAAAATCGATTTTTCATAACACACAATATTCTCTATAAGTAATACGTCATTCCACAACTTGTTAACCTACCCTTTAAAAAACCAAATATAAAATTAGTAACACTTAATTCCGGGATGTTGAGGATCAAATGAACAAAGGTCCGTTTTTTGTTTAACAATGTTTTTGCAGTCTAAATAGGTCAAACGGATAGTAAACTGAAAGTTATAGTGAAAAACAAATTACCATTTTCTTAACGTACACCGGAGCATTATTTTGAACATGTTTTAAATCTTTTGAGACATCTTGCTAAAATTATGACTATAATAATTATAAAGAAAAATTCATTAATTTCTTACTGCTTTAGATTTGGTTTGTACGGAACCCTTTTTGTAACTCCAAACACTTAATAGCACATTATATGTGTATATATATATATATATATATATATATATATATATATATATATATATATATATATATATATATGCTAATGATCCTGAGGATTTGAGTAATGCTTATAAAGTCTCAATTTCCAATGATGGTGATATTCCTGACTGTTAGTCCTCCACGTGGTGAATCCTGGACTAGGTGCCCCTAGGCATCTAGACTAATAACAGCAGGGTCCGAGTGTACAGCGGTATAACTGGGTTACCGCTACGGCGGGTGGGTGCAAACATACACCCAGGATACTTAAAAGGTATCTAAAAGTATACGTATACCATATGTAGCCCTTGGGCTAAGGGAGATAACCCTGACAAAAAATCAGGCGGCCTCGTCAATCTTTGCGAACAGTGGCGACGTCACAAGGATGCCGTCTACTAGCCAAGAAACTTTGTTATTCTTCCACGTTTGTCTGCGCTTGTCAAGCCATTGAAATCGATCGTTCTACATGTCGTATAAATATGGGAAATAATGAAGAGGTGACCACGTCACCAACCAAAATGAATATATATATATATATATATATATATATATGTATATATATATATATATATACGCGCTTTACCGTAGAAATTGGAATCACAAATCACGACTCTGAAATCCAACATTGTCGATCTCAACGCGTTGCTTTCCCAGCGTTTGGCCCATTACCAACAAGTCCAAATCTTGGTTCAGCGACTGAACATTCGCCAAGGCATATCGCATCGCACCGGTCTGTCGCCAGCAGCCGAAACGTCATCGCCGACGGTGCACAAAATCAATTCGGATTCCGAACTGGTCCAGCATTTCGGCTCGTCCGATGCTGCGGCCGGTGCTGCTGGTGCTTCTTTGTCACGACCGGATTTGATCGGCGTTGATTGTACGGATTCGATCAAAAATGACGGTTCGAGACTGACGACAAACTCGAGTGTCGAGGCTGTACTCAGCGGTCGAAGTAAACCGGCCGAGATTATTAGACGCAGTGAGGTAAGTAACGTGTTATTTTCAACGCTCATTAATTAGTTCTATCGTTTGGTGTGCTGTTTTTTATTCATTTCAAAAACAAGATAACACAGCAACAGTGAAAACAACACCAAAGTCTCATAATTTAAAAAGAACGTGGAATAACGAAATGATTCAATGAGGCATCTATGTTAATTAGATCTTCCCTAATAGTTCTGTAGTCTATCTCAACCTTACTTTTGCCATTATTAATTGTCCATTTTAAAACCATTCTTACTAGTCTCTTACGTAGTATATGTAAAATTTGTAATTTTTTTCGTCTAATCGAAGACTGGGCTTTCACTCAACCCTGTCATTTGGGTTGTGCCATCACTTTTTTGTCGTTGTTTGCCGGAATGGTTATGGTAGTAACACACATATGTTTTTTACAGAAGCCAGGTTACAAACCTTGCGCTTGGAACTGTCTAGATTAGTGTATTTCTGGTTTTGCAATTGGCTTTGAAGATCCTGTATATCTAAAATTGATTTTTTTGTATTCGGATTTCGCTGAATCCTGTGATGAGAATTGTGCTTTCAATTCTTCTTCGTTCTATTTTTATGGAAAAGCGTCCTGTTCTAACGTTCCTTCGTTGTCAACCTGACCGGGAGTCGATGACAATGACAATTATTATATTATACAAAGCCCTTTTGATTTAAAAATAAGGATGGGGCAATTAGACAACAATTACAGCAAAAAACAACAATAACAAAGTCTCGTTGGCGTATTATATTATACAAAGCCCTTTTTGATTTAAAAATAAGGATGGGACAATTAGACAACAATTACAGCAAAAAAACAACAATAACAACAAAGTCTTGTTGCATTGAAGATTGAGCTTCCTTTCGGCCTTTACTCAGCCCTGTCATCTGTGTAACTTTGTCATCCTAATACGTGCGATTACCGTTGTTTGCCGGAATGGCGTCCTCTTGATTGCTTCCGCAGCAGTATAATTTTTTTACAGAGGCCAGGTTGCTAATCTTGCGTTCAAACCCTCCTCCTTTATCCAGGCTTGGGACTGGCGAGATTGAATCATTTCTGGTTAAAACTAGGCGGAGTTACAATGACAAGTACATGTACAATATAAGATGGTTGTCCCTATACTTGAAATAGGAAGAAGTTAAACAAATATGGATAGTCGTGGCAATAGTACATGTATATTCATCATAATCATACAAATGGAAGTTTTGAAATCAATAAGTCTCAAGAATGACAAAAATATGATTTTCAAAATTGTTTAAATTTAAAAATTGTGAATAGTGTGTGATTTATAATTGTAAAATGCCAAAATAAATATTTAACTTTTTTTTGGAATTTGAATTTATTTCATAAAATTCATCCTAACTGATAGACAAAAATTGTGAATCATTAGTGGTCATATTACTTCTTAAAAGAATTTATCTGTCAAATAATACAACAGACAAAATGTAATTAATAAACGTATGTTAACGTATACGTTTGTTATTAAACGTCCGGTTATGTAGAAAAGGATTTGTCCTTTACGGAATAAAAGTAAGAATCAGTTACTTATTGGTGCTATTACTTTAACTAGATAAGTCCAGTGTCCAGGACAAGATTGATAATAGAATAAGACTAGAACCATCACGTTCACTACTCGGCAAAACCAACAAACAATTCTTCTTCTTTTTCCTGTTTCTCCTTTATCAAGGCTTGGGGCTGGCTATATCGGTTCATTTCTTATCCTTTCCAGGCGGACTTTTTGGAAAAGAAACAATATATATGGAACCTTTCATCATACTTCATTCTGATTGGTGGACTAGTTATTAATTTTGTCCTAACACGATTTCGTGTACTGTCTGGCTGTAGGTCTGCTTTGAACACGCTTGCTGGCGTATGACCGAAATAGACGGACAGATTGGATTGGCCGATGTGGAGTTGCGCGGCTTCATCTATTCGAAGACGCATCGTCAGGACGATTCGGGATCGCATCGTCTCGAATTGGGTTGGATCAAAGTTTCGAGTTTGGCACCCAATTCGTTTTACAAAGTAATTAACAGTTGCCGGGTTTTATTTTACACACCGGAATATTATTATTATTATTATTATTATTATTACAAAAAAACCCTTTTGCTTTAAAAAAAGCATGGGGCAATAAGATAACAATTACAGTAAAAATTAACATCAAAGTCTTGTAATTCAAAGAGAACATGAGAAATCGAAGATTGAGCTTCCTTTCGGCTTTCACTCAACCCTGTCATTTGTGTAACTCTGTCATCGAGATACGCGTGAGCACTTCTTTGCTCTGTTGTTTGCCGGAATGGCGTCCTCTTATTGTTTCCGTAGCAGTATGAATTTTTTACAGAGGCCAGGTAGCTAACCTTGCGCTCAAACCCTCTTCCTTTATCCAGGCTTGGGATTGGCTAGGTTGAATCATTTCTGATCCAAACTAGGCGGAATAAATGATTTTTTTTCCGTTGCTTCTATGGTCATAATCAGACTTGTTGGAAAAGTACAGTGGATCAAAAATTAGCACTTTATGATATTATAAAACTTATTAGTATTATGGACAATTTTTTAGCAATATATATTTTAAAATTTGGTTTCCAAAATTTATTACAATGAATAATATACATTATAACTTTTTTTTCTAGTAATAAATCAAAACTTTAAAAACAATCATATTTATTCAAAAATTAATTGAAAAAAATACATCATTTCATTTCAATCATTGTGATTGGTGACGATGTGGTCACCCCTTGATTATTTCCCATATTATACGGTATAATAAGCAATTGAATTCGATAGATTGATAAGCGTGACAAATGTAGGACATTGGCAAAGTTTTTTGGTCAGCATCCTTGTGACGGCGCCACTGTTTGCAACTATTGACAAGGCCGCCTGATTTTTGTCAGGGTTATCTCCCTTAACCTGACGGCTACATACGGTATACATATACCTTATAAGTACCTTGGGTCTATGCTTGCATTTACCGATCAACGCGGAATCCCAGTTATACAACTGTCGGTCGTTGCTGTGTTAGTCCAGATACTCGGGTACACTTATTCCAGGTGCACCACTAGACTACCGTGGGACAAATAGTAATAATGTTATACTAATGCTACGCCACATTAAACGGTAAAATGGTGAACACGTTATCTAATTAATTAACTAAATTATAGTCATTAGCACAAAGAAGAAAATTAAATGTTTTTTGGTTTAATCTCACTTATTTGGTGTTGTATTGCGAAGTACAACACACTGTTACTCAGAACGTAATTATTTTTAAAGACAATGTTTTTCTTTTATTCAAATCTTGTTGATTTGAAGGATATGTTGGCTCCTGACATATCAGATGGTCATTACGTCGGAGGTCCAATACTTCGCATTACGTGTTCCGATTTGGCTCCCGTTGGAGGAATTTCGGTGAAAGAAGCGATGGAAATTAGCGTTTCTCCAATTGTTCTTCAAGTAATTTATGACTTTGTAATAATTATTTTATTCAAAATAAATTATATATATATATATAGAAGTATCACATAATATATATAAATAGATTGATTGTAAATTTGGAAATAGAAAGATTAATTTGTGAAACCAATTTGAACTACTTTTTGACTTGGATTATGAACAAACAAGACACCATATAAATCGTGTCCGTTTGCTTTTACGTTTTATTTCTATTCAGATTTGTAAAAATGGCAATTGATATATACAACCGAAGTTGCGTCTTTAGGCAAATGGAAGAATATTGTTATATTGGTTTCTGTTTATTGAAGAGTGTTCTGAGAGGGGAGACCGACCCCTACTTACAGGGTCCAAAATGGTACTTGTCAGTGAACTCTTTATTTTTCAAAGTTTTGCTATTTTAACTTGAAAGTTATATTTTTTTCAACTAAGTAATTATGCTAAAATAATATGGACTATCGATACTTAAAGTTAATTGTGTTTTAACTTTTTTATAATTATAAATAGTTAAGTGTTTTGGAATTTTTGGATAAATTGCATTCAAGTGGGTAAATGGTGATAGTCACACTTAAAAATTTTATACATATTAAGTTAAAAACATATAACAATTACGCAACACAAATTTCAAAAAAATAATTTTGTTTACATAATTTTATAAGTGTTTACATAACCCAGCACACGTCACTTCATACACTATATATAAAAAAAATTGATCAGTTTTCATATTTTATATGTATAGAAAATTTAACATTAATTATGGTGTAATGCGTCTACAGGTGCGGATAGTGGAACGACCTTTAGTAATAAAAGTTAGGTGTGAATGAGGCTGTGCCAAATAAATAGCCGTTGATCAAACGGATGCTCAAGCTTTGAGGTCGTTAACGCGTTGACAAGAAGGCGACAACGGTTATCGGTGTCACCCTGGGTATTATCAGCAAGCAGCCCTATTTAGGGACAGCACTGCTTGTTCCACTTGGAGAGGGGCCTAGAAAAGGTGGTTCTCACCAGGATTACTGGCCGCACCTAACTGGTCAATATACTCACTGTCGAAGTTCTTACAAAAATCAATTAAAGGCCGTGATGACTAAATTTTTTTTTAAATGAAAAGTGTTATTTTTTTCATGTCTGACTAGAATCAATGTTGATGTCACCTTTTTTCCGTCGTTTGTCGGGACGGTTTTAAAGAGGTCGAAGCCTCTTTTCGACAAATGCTGTACGTCATAGAATTTTTAATTGGTCGAAATTTGAGTAAACTTTATTGAATGTGGAGGCTGGTTGTAACTGTTCTCTGATTGGTTCATTTTTAATTGAACTGTAATTGGATGTTATGGGAAGTAGTTTAATGTAAAATATTTTGCATATGCCCCAACCGGACTTAGTACTGACTAAGGTAGAATTGTTTTTTAATATTCAAATAATAGCTTATATTTATTATGCAATTTTTGAGTGATATTACAATTGGTTTGAGTCAATTAGGAATAGTGCACAACTGTTTTATCCTCGTTAAGAATTATCAGCAGTGAAGAAATTTTCAGTTTCATATCAACTTCAATTCAAACTGCTATTTAAAAAAAAAGACTAAACAACATTTCTATTTTGATTGTAGATGAGCAAAAGGTTCTACCAAATCATGATGCCCTTTTTTTTCCCCGACAAATCTGAAGAATCATCGGTGATTGTCCAAGGAGGTATGTTTCTTTTTTTTTTAATTATATCTATTTTGTCAATGTATACATTATTTTTAAAAAGAAAAATATATTGTCATTATTTGCTATATTTCGCAGATACAAATTTGAATTTAGTTGAGTCAAATAAAAACAATGAAAAAGATCATTTAACTGGTACATCTCCAGAAATTATGCTTCCTTGCAACGAATTATCCGAAGGTACAGTTGTGGTTGTTGTTGATTTTCTATTATGCCAATAATTTAATTTAAAGTTATTTTTATGATGGATTTTAGAATTGTCATATTTACTTGAATAATAAATACGCTTGGTTTCAGTCAATCGGGAGCACTGTACAGCTGTTTCATATCTTTGTTTGGAATTGTCAACAGTTCATATCTAATGTCGGAGATTGAATTCAATTAAGGAATTGTTTGATGATACAGCCATAGTGCCGGTAAGGCGGACTCGAACCCATGCTCATCTAGCCTCTAGTCTATTATTATATCCAGAGAAATAAGGGGAAATGCTTTAATGTCATCTAATTCTATAACCGAAGTTTTAATTATTACGTTATCTTTATTTTTTTTAAACAACAGATTTTAAGATTTACACAACTTTTAGCTGAAGTTTGAGAAAGTGAAAAACGTAAAGTTTGGCATAATAAACTGTTGTTTTTTCTTGTTATTGCAACTCGGCATTGTTTTTTGTTTTTATTTTATGTTTGCTACTTTGAATATTTTACGAGAAACGTCTTTCAGCAGTGGACATTTTAGCGAAGCCGAACGTGGGCCCGCATTTTATGGACCGGTGGTGGGATTCGAATCCCGATGCTCACCGAGGTCCAACTTCGACCGCTGTACCGCTAGATCATTCCGGCTGATGATGAACTGGTGTTGTTTTACTCTATTTATAATCGTCATCTCCTCAAATATACTTTCAAGTTCAGCTACAAATTATTCAGTGTTCTACGACCACATTTTCATGTTTATTTTGAAAACATTACATGTTGTGGAATTCAATATATCAAAGATTGATCTTTTGTTCGAATTTTGTTTGAACCCCGGTGATTGATATTATGTCTTTACTCGTTAGCCCGTAGTTTTTATCAAATGGCATTCTCTTCCTACTTCTTTAACTCTATTTCTAAGGTGGTCAGGTTGCGCTGTAATGCACCCCCAACTTGACAAAAACGTAGCAAATTGAATTTGTTTATATGATGTTTTCTGCAAATACACTGTGCCTACTGTTTTATAACTGTAAATAAACATTGGTATTAAGTTGATCTTTAAAATGATCTACATATACAGCTCACAACAGTGATTATTTAACTAAAACCTCTCTAGAAACTACATAGCATACAAGAGAAACGTCACTTCGATTATAAAATAATAATTGAAAAAAAACTATAATTATATGTACACATATATTAGAAGTAATAATAAAGTGTATAAAATATCAACTGGTGCAAAATCGAAAATGGGGTAAAATGATTAACACAAATTATAACGTCAACTATTAATAAAAATACAGATTACATGTAATTTTTCAGTTACCAAATGATTAAGGACATTAGAAAGTTCAAAAAATTCAATAGTCTATGTGATCGCCATTCTTTTGAACAACCTGATCCAGGCGTTTTAGAATGCTGTCGATGAGAGTGTTGATATATTCTTGTTTCATCTCATATTGAACAACAAACCGAATGCGTTCACATAAATCCTCAATTTCAGTATGTATTTGGTGCAACTTACTACTTTTTGATAGGTTGATCTGAAGGACACTTTTCATTGACTTGATCAAGTTCCATAGCAATATGCATAATTTTAGTATTGTGTAAAGTTGTAGTAGTAAAAAATTTCAACATTAAGTACCTCATGAAAAATAAAACAACCAATGAAAAGCAACATTTATAAAAAGGACCTTATATTTTTATTTATAAAGGGAACCCAATGCATTAAATTGTTAAAAGGATGATAAAATGGCTTCATGTTATTGTGTTTTACATTTTTGGATACGTCCATATCGAAGACTGGGCTTTCATTCGGCTTTTACTCTTAATTCGGTTGTCAAAATCATATTCCTACTTCTTTACCACAGTGTAGTAGAATACCCTTCTCATCGTTATATCTTTAGCAATAGTTTTTGTTCATGTTCCATTCTAATCCTTCCTCTTTCTCGACCGAACTTGGGATTGCCTACACGTTTTAGAAATAAATAGTTTTTACTTTATTTATTTATTTTTATTACTTTCAATATTTTCAACAGTGGACATTTTAGCAAAACCGAACGTATGCTCTCATTTAGTGCCGGTGGTGGGATTTGAATCTATGTCCAAATCGAGCGCTGTATTGCTAGAGCACTCCGCCATTTTTGAATAAATAAATAGCATTCTTGTGATATGGTCCCGGGGTGGTCTAGCGGTACAGTGATCGAATTCGGACCTTGGTGGGCATCGGGGTTCGAATCCCATCGCCGACCCACTAAAATGCGGGCCCGCGTTTGGCATCGCTAATTGTCCACTGCTAAAAAAAGATGTTTCTCGTAAAACATTCAAAGTAGCAAACATAAAATAAATAAATTATTATTATTATTATCACATAATTTCGTTTTGTAAAAAAACGCCACTCTCGTCTTATTTAAGCGACAGAGATGAACAACACCTACTTGCTTCGATTTCGGCGCTATTTTTATTCGCGAAAACGCTTGTCCCACTACAGTCCGGTTCAAAATGCTTCGATTGGACCAAACAACAACAGCGTACTGGACGATGTATCGATTAACGAAAAATCGATTGAACCGTCGGATTCTACCCTGTTTTCCAACACATCCTACGTTGACTACAATTTGACAAAAGACAGCTCTTTGTCATGTGACGTTCATTCGATTGATTTCAACGAGGATTTGGCGGCTAATTTGAGGAGGTATGTTTGTGATGAAAATAATGCACTTTAGTCATATAAAGTGCAAAATCCTTGATTAAAATAAATGTTGCATTGATACGATCGCCTCCAGACGATGTAAATGTTTTGAGAAATAAAAAAAATTAATTATGTATTGCAAAATCAAATTCCACAACATTAGGTAAAAAAAGGTAGAGACCCCAACATTGAACGCTTTGAGTAAATTTTAGAAAGCAATGAATATGACCTAAATTTGAAGCTTTTGCTATCTATTTTTATACATGTATTTATCTATAATATAAATTATTTTTAATCAACTAATTAGTTGGTTTTTAATTTATTTTTAATGTCAACATTCTTATTTTTGACTTAAAGTACAATTTTATAACGATATTGGTATAAAATGTTAGTTTTTATATAAATATACTTATAAGATTATCTTTAATGAATGCTTTAGTACAACTTAGATGTTCTTCATATAATCAACATTATTGTTCTACGGGACTGTACTTTAACTCAGGTTTTACACTCAATACTATTATCACAATCATACTGCTTTCGCTTATTTGTTCTACTTTGATCAACAACAGCAAAAATGTTCCGAGTTTACATAGCATCTTGAATAATTCCTTTCCACTGTTCACGGTTTTTGGAGACGTGCACTGATATTTTGGTCCAATAACTTTGCCATTGTTCTCAGTCAAAATAGCGTGAAGATCGTCCCGAACAGCATCTATCCAAGTACGTTTTGTGACCACCATTCCTTTTCGTCGACTCCGCATATTAAGCATTTTCTCAAAGAGTCCAAATTGCTAACTTCATACTCCTACCCTTCGTCCTTTGTCAACCAGAGTGGAGTTAGGTTTTAGTACAGTGGTCGACTTCAATGTATCTTTTGTTCCATTTTTGCCAGACCCGATAATTTGCTTCCGCCCAATCCAACGGCATTTTACGACTACGATCAAGCACTTGCGAACAATGATCAATTAGTTTTGACATTTGCCGACTATATGCAGCCCTTTACCGACTACAATGATCCCAATTTGTTTGGCAACGTGCCGTCTTGTCTTACCGCTTCCAGTTCGTCGCATGGAGTTATACCAGCCGACGCGATGAGCCAAAACGTCGAACAAACGTCCAAATCGATGGCATCTGTTGATCCTGTCGACGTGATGCGGGTACGAATGATTTGAATCATGTCAATCAATGTACTTGACATTGGTGCAAGTAACTTGTAGAACAGTTGTATTGAAGCTATTTTTTCTACTTTTATGAGGGTATTAGATTTATCCAAGTAGGGACCGAGTGAACAGCGGGTGGTTACAAAGATACGCCTAGGGTACTTAAAAGGTAACTTAAGGTATACGTATAACATATGTATCCGTTGGGCTATGGGAGATAACAACAAATCATGCAGTCTCGTCAATATTTGCCAACAAGTTGGGGTAGATGAAAGAAAACTTAGCACAGAACTATTCGAAAAGATCTAATTAAAATTAACTTGTCTCTAGTGTCAATTGATGTTTGAAATAGTTCCTTTTTTTTTACAGTTTTTTCTTCTTTTAGGAGGTGTCAGTCGTTTTGATATTAAAGCTAATTGAGGGTTTATTTATTTATTTATTTTATGTTTGCTACTTTGAATGTTATACGAGAAACATATCTTTCAACAGTAGACACTTTAACAAAGCCGAACGTGGGCCCGCATTTTAGTGGGCCGGTGGTGGGATTCGAGCCTCCATCCCATCGAGGTCCTAATTCGAGCGCTGTACCGCTAGACCACCCCGGATGTCTATTTTTACATTAAATATAAGGGTATAATACTACTAGGTTTGATATTTACAACTTTGAGTCGGTTTGGTATAACTTGGTTTCCGCTTTGGTAGATAGGTGTAAACATACATTCAGGGTACTTAAAAGATATTTTAAGCTATACACACACTTGAACCAAAAGGAGATAACTCTGACAAAATATTAGGCTGTTTTGTCAACCTTTGTAAACATTGGTGCCGTTTCAAGGCATTTTGTTGTTTATCTACATTTGTTGCACTTGCAAAGCCATCTGAATCGATGGTTTAATATACTGTAGAAATGCATAAATATTGAAGGAATTCATTTTATTTTGGTTGATGACGTGGTCACCTCTTCATTATTTCCCATATTTATACGATATAGCAAACGATCGATTTTGATGGCTTGATAAGCGTAACACAAACGTAAAAGAATAACAAAGTTTCTTGGCTGGTAGACGGCATCCTTTATGAGCATTACTCAAATCCTCAGGGTCATTAGCATCCCAATGAAGGAATGGCCACGTCAACAACCAACGTGAATAATTCCGAATTTTGATACGTAATTATTGACAGTTAATAATTGTTAGTCACTCACTACTTTCCAATTGGATAACTTAGTTAAATAGCTGTTTCCCCATAAATGAATACATTTTAAGGCTGTACATGAGTTCCAGTGTTAGCGCCGGCACTAAATACGGGTCTTCGACAGTTTCTTGTGTATCATTTATACAATAATGATTATAATACTTGAAAAGGTTATTCTAGTCTAAGAAGAAAACACTGATTTGGATTTTATCTTTAGTTGTCTACAATTGAAAGTAGATTTGAACTGCCTAAAATTATTAAATAGCTACTTTACGATTTACATTTTTAGGAACGGGCTCGTCAGAACAAGGTATTTTTGTATATAAAAATACCCGGATTTCCAATTCGACTTAGTTACAAGGTAACTCACTATATTTTGTTTGAAAATTGAATAACGTTTTTTATATGTATTTTGTCAACTTGATCAAGTATTTTTTGGGAAGATTTATTTGGAAATGAGTGTCGAGAATGCATGTTGGTCAATATTTATTCAGAGAATAAGAGAATATAAGGATAATTTTAATTATTTTTATTGTACACATACGTTACCAGGTTTGAAACATATTCAGGACTTATTTTTTCGTGATACGATGGATTAAAATCTATTTTTATACGTATTATCTTTTTTCCGATGGAAATTTAAGATTATACCCAATAACACTCGAGTAATAGTGTTAGTGGATGCACGATTATTTTATTTATTTTGTACAGTTAATTGTTATTTAGATAATTTATTCTATTGTGTTTATTTACAACTACCTATAAACCGTATTAGTAGTATTGTAGCAAGTATACTTTGTGAAAATGAATTAAAAACAAGTTAACAATCCAGCTTTTGACATTTTCCAATTATGATCATTTAATTAAACATTATTAATTATTATAATTATTGATTGTCTCTTTTAATGAACAAACATCACATTTTTGCGATTCGTGAGTTGTTTATTTAAATAGAATAATTTGAATAATTACATTGAACTGGATGATGTTTTAACGCGACCGAATAAACGCTGGTCTTAGTTTATTTGCTTTTGTATTATTACACAATATATGTGGGCAAACAACTAATGACTAAGTATCTCCCATTAACGTTCTCGTACCCGTTATAGTATCATGATAAAATGGACTATAAGCCCGAGTTACATTTTAGATGAATGCATTTAAACATAATGAGGCTGTGTTGTCATTTCAATATTTACATGTGTATGGCTATTTACAAAATAACCTACATTTGGGTTTTGTTTAATCAAGGGCGAAAAACAAAAGAATATTGCAGATGTAACTTCGTTTCAATTGTTCATACCGACTCTAGAATATCACAATCGTGTTTGGACATGGCTGGACTTTGTAATGGAAGTCAAAATGCGAATTCGCAAACAATTGATCAAAGAAGTAAGTTGGAAATGGGATGAAAGGAACTTGGAAAAAGAGAGACAATGCTTTTGGGTGCACTCCAATATCGGGTTTTCTGTTTGTAGTTAATAGAGTAACAGATTAGATAATTCTAATCTGTGAGGATGTGAGTATTTTTTGTAAATTTTCAATTTCTAATGATAGTGATATCCCTGACTGTTGGTCCTCCACGTAGGATCCGAGTGCACCGCGTTATAACTGAGCTTTCGCTACGACGGGTGGGTGCAAGCATACATCCAGGATAGTTAAAAGGTATATTAAGGTATACGTATACCATATGTAGCCTTTGGGCTAAGGGAGATGACCATGACAAAATATTAGGCGGCCTCGTCAATATTTGCGAACAGTGGCAACGTCACAAGGATGCTGTTTACCAGTCAAGAAAATTTGTTATTTTTCTACGTTTGTTACGCTTATTAAGTCATCGAAGTCGGTCGTTTGTTATATCCTATAAATATGGAAAATAATAATCATGTCATCAACCAAAATGAAATGAATGAATGTAAAGCCATGTTGCATTAATGCTGACTGTTGCTTTAAAGACTATTTGTGTATTGCTCGGTAATTATTAATAGTTGGTAGAAAGAAACATAAAGCATACTAGATAGATTGCTACATGTGACTGAGGCCCTCGATTTTATAGATTGATGAGCATGGATTTGAGTTCATTGGTGCGAAAATGTCTTTCATCCATCATGTAAGCAATGAAAAGCATAATTAAATTTTGAGATAAATTACTATACAAATGCATCGATAGATGCGATCCCTCATAAAAGAGGGAAAAGCTGTAAAGAAAGAAGAAGAAGAATGTATCGATAGATGTATTCCGTGTAACGAGTACTCTTTAAAGAAATCATACGATAGCAATAAGTTTACAGTCTTCTTCATTTACAGCTTTTTACCTTTTATTAAGGGTGGATGTTTCTGGTTAGTTTTTTTTTTCAACTGAGTTCTATGTCGAACCGATTTGAAGCATGATAACGATTAAATTGTTTTGGCGTGGGTATTTTTATTGTTGGATGTCCTTCCTGCCTTGGGACTGGTTAGACGGAGTTACAAGGTTTGAAAAAAAAACATTAAAATACCAATTATTTTTGTATTTTAATCATTTAACTTACAACAATTGTCAAATACCATGCTTTAGCTTATTAAGAAAAAATTTACGCCCCGCAAACGACTTCCATTTTTGGGTTTCAAATCTTCGACTTCGTCGAAAAACACCGTCATTTCGGTTCCCCAAGAAACTATTCAATCATCATCTAACATTTCGATAAACTCACTCCACAATCCTCAGATAATCAACAATTCTTCGCTAACGTCGTTGGTGAATCATAATAAATCGGAATTGATTTTGGGGCGTTTTGGACAGCTTGTACGTTTGACAAAATTGTTTTTGTTTGAAGTTGGAAAATGTAATTTGACAATAACATGTGTTGTGTACCAATTTTCCAAATAAATCCAAACGTAGTCTAAAAAATTGAAATTTAAACACAACTATGTTTTGGAATAGAAAATTGTAGAAAGCAAAAGAAAGGTTGGAGTAGATTACTTAATAGTTGGATAAGAGTCATTAGGGAGGATCTAATTGAGATGAATGTTTCATGCGATGTCAAACTGTGTCCGGGGTGGTCTAGCGGTACAGCGCTCAATTTGGATCTCGGTGGGCATGGGTTTGAATCTCATCACCGGCGCTAAAATGTCCACTGCTGATAGATGCGTAATAAACTTAAAATGAAATAAAAAATTGTGGCAAAACGTTTGAGCATATGGAATAGGATATTCGACAATTTACCTTTTAAGTTCTTTTGTAACATTAAAGAATATTGATTAATCTATAGGGTAGAAAATGTTTAATTTGTATTTCACAAATAAAATGCTTTTCAATAGTATTGCCTTTTTGTTTAGAATCCTATTCAAAAAAATTCGGTAAATGAAAACGATGCACCAAAGACGAAAAAACGTATTTTGAGAAAGAAAAGTTTAAATTAATTGTATAGTTTGATTATTAATTCTGTTTGATCTTTACGTTTTTCAATTTTTTTTAATATGATTCAAAATTGGTCAAACCCTATTCTGTTTTGTAATTGATTAAATTAAATTTTTTGCATTTTAATTATTACTTGTGTAAATTATATGAATTTTTATTGATTTTGCCTAATCTATTTTAACGATATATATATATATATATATATATATATATATAATTTTGTAAATATATTATTTTGGCAAACAACATGTGCATTACTTTTATTTCATGAGTTAATCACTGTTTACTGGAAATGTATGGCTTGTTATATTAACATTTATACCGTTTTTTTATTTTTATGCATTCAGTTATTTTAACATTAGTACACAATAAATGTTACTGTTTTATTGTAACTTGTATTGTAACGTAGATATGACTTTTTCAAAATGTTCTTTTATTAACAGATTCCATTAAAAGTGTTTCAAAGTTTTGCTTTATATTTACTTTACAAAAAATAATTTTTGTCATTCTGTAAATAGAGTATTATTATTATTACTATTGACTTCAAAATATTATATATTATGTTATACAAAACCCTTTTGCTTTAAAAATAAACATGTGGCAATAAGACAACAATTACAACAAAACAACAACAAAGTTTTGTTGGCATTGAAGATTCTGCAAAGCGATGATTGGGTTTTCTTTCGACTTTCTCTCATCTCTGTCATCCTGATACGTGCGATCACTTCTTTGCCGTTGTTTGCCGGAATGGCGTCCTCTTATTGTTTCCGTGGCAGTATAAATATTTTACAGAGTTCAGGTTTCTAGCCTTGCGCTCAAACCCTTCTCCTTTATCTAGACTTGGTACTAGCTAGATTGAATCATTTCTAATCTAAATTAGAATATTTTAATAGTTTGAGTAAATTAACTCAAGATTGTTAAAGTATTAATTGTTTACTGTAGTTACATTAGATGTCAAATTCAAAACGCTATATTTATGCTTTAATTGGCAATAATTAATATTTTATTAAAAATTCAATTGTATTTTTGATACTCTAGTAAAAACGTATTAGACTACATGTGCACTTTTTAAAATTGTAAAATCTAGATTTAAAGTTTCTTATAATTATCTGTACTATTTGCTTAATGATATTCAATTAACAAAATAATGAACATTATAAAACTAAAAAGTAAGGTTATGTTAAGAGTTTATAAACTTGATAAAATGTCCACACTGATCAACTTTTCTTTAAAATTACAACCAAAATAAATTGTGTAGCTTGGCTCTATACAAGTTAGTCTTAATTTAAGTTCTTACTATTTAACTTTAATTGGCAAGTAACTCTATATTCAGTTTCGCACAATACACTAATTGGTAAATAGCAAGTGTTACATTTTATTATTGAACTCAAATTTGAACCTCAATGGGCATGGGTTCGAATACCACCACCGGCACTAAAATCCGTGCCCACGTTCGGCTTTGCTCAAAATGTCCACTGTTGAAAGATGTTTCTCGTGTAAACATTGAAAAAATTGTCTTCTCATTCGTTAAAGCAATTATTTATTAATCCTCAATTGTCAATGTACGAATGTTACAAAATCACTTTTTAGTATTAAAAAACCAGCGAACTGATTTGATTATGTTATCACTAATTAAAATTCAATAGAAATATGCAGCTTATTTAAGTAAAATAATTTGATGTATTATATATAAATTTATCTTAAATAGTCTAACGGCACAGAGTATGACTTGGACCTGGTAGACATCAGGGTTTGAGTCCTATCACCAGCATTAAATGCGGCCCCACGTTTAACCTCAATTATATGTCCACTGCTAAATGACGTTTTCCTTAAAGTAGTAAAAATAAATAAAAATTATAATTTTGTTAATTAAAAACCTTTTAATTAATTAAATTAACTTCTTTGTGGATATAATTGTTTGTTTCCGTTCTAAATATTCTATTTAAAAGGTCATATTTTTCGGGATAAATATTTGAATACCTATAAATATTAATTATTTTGATTTAGCTAGTTTTAAATCCGTTTTTAGAACAAACTGTGCTAGCAATTCTATTGTTTATTAAAAATATTTATAGAAATAACTAAACTATAATTACTATAAAAGATATATATATTCGGTTTTAAGTCGAATTGAGAAAGGAGAAAATGGATAATGCAATTATTAGCGTCTTATCTATGTAAAAACTGTAAAGACTGTTCTAAGCAGAGATAACCATGTAGGAAAAGTGTTTATCACTTTGAACACGGGGCTTGGAGAGTTTGAGAAGGTGTCCTTTACGAGGGTCACTAAAAATGGAGAATAAATGCTTAAACTGGTCGGAATTAATAAGTTTGAAAACTAAAATGAGGTCGCCCCGGAGTCTTCTATCTTTTAGTGGAAAGAGACAGAGGGCTTCCAGACGATTAGGGTAGGGGTCGTGCGATTGGAGAAAAAATCCTCTATCCATGCTAGGATAAAGTCAACAATGTCTACAACCTTTAGCTTATAGATAAGAAGATTGTGAGGAACTTTATTAAATGCTTTGGCAAAGTCGAAATAAATAGCATCTACAGATATGTAGTAGTCAAGGATTTCTGTGATGCTATTAAAATAGGTATTTAGGTTGATACGGCAAGATTTAAAATCTTATGGAGTAGATTCCTTTTATACATTTTGATAAGCCTTGTGTAATCATTACAAACAGCTAAGTAAATGCAATGAAAGCATTGTAGCTGCGTAGCTTTCCGCAGATAAAAGGCCTTATTCCTTTTTTGAATCAATTCACAAATAAATCTGGGAAGTTTGGGGTTAGTTTGCGATAAAATTCTAAAAGGGACAAAGCGATTGATAAGTGTATTGTATCTGGTTATCCGATTCCTCCCTTGTCATCCATCCCCGCCCTATCACTAAGTCTGACCCTAAAATAGATGCCAAATTAGACCTCATTTTAGATTTAGTTAAAGATATTAAACTCAGTAACTGCAACATTAGCAAATCTGTGGAGGAACTAGTTGAATCTCAATCAGCTCTACATGTATCTTCTAATAAACATTCTGACGAGACTAATCAGCTCAAAGCCTCAGTTGGGACCCTCACCTCGACACTTGAGAAAGTTTCCTCCTCTCTTATTTCTAATGCCGTTATTAGATTTTTTCAAAACAATATACTGCTGACAAAAGGAGGGAAAACAATTTAATAGTTAGAGGCATTCCTGACACCGGTAGAGATACTTAAGATTTGCCATCCTCAGCCAATTAGTTTTAAAGCTACGCGTATGACGTGTAAACGGCGTCTTCCCTTCTCTTCAATCATTGTCTCTTTTAAAACCTCAGACATAGCTTTTGATATCCTCAGTAATTGGTCGGCCGTTAAATTTCAATTCCCGGAAATCCGTTTGCATAAGGATCACGCTACGATGGATAGGATTGGCAAAACCCCGTTGTTGCTTCACACATTCTGTCCGAAATTAACTGCTATTCCAATAGTCAAGTTAACCCCCATTAGACTAGAAAATAGCCCGCCCCACGTCTCCAATTTTTAGAATTTTCTACTAGCGCCCCGAAGCTGTGTCCAATTCCTCTATCGTCTAAAAAAACAGGACCGCTTCTTTCTCTTCCTGAATTTCTCCCTTAAAAGTATTTTATACCAATGCCTGTAATTTCCTTAATAAGCATACTGAGTTAAGTTTTTTAGTCCTCGATGCATTACTGAAACCTGGATGTCGGATGATATATTTGATAATGAATTGCTAATCCAAGGCAACAATATTATTCAGTTAGATTCTAAGCGTACTAAATGTAGTGGCTGTCTTTTCTTTATTAAAGACGGCCTTAATTACTCCCTCCTCCCTCCTCTTGTTGCTACATGTCATGAATTTGACTTGCTTTTCATCTCTATCTCTCTCTTCTAAAGATCATGCCAAATTCTCTATTCTTCATAAACCTCCTTTTCTTCCTGAGGCCTTTAACTCTGTTTTATTTCAAGAACTCCATTCAATCTTCGCCCCTCATAAATATCAAGTTTTTATGGGCGACTTTAATGCCCCTTCTATCAGTTAGAATACCCTAGCTAGCCCGGGTAAGTCCTTTGATTCCTGCTTTCTTCAATTCTGCATTGAGAATGCACTTTTCGAACATGTGTCCTCCACTACTAGACATAGGATTGGTTGTTCTTTATTTTGTCTCGATTTAGTACTCACTAATGTCCCTTATATAATAGATACTATCAATGTTCTTCCTCCGCTGGGCAAGAGCGATCATTTTGCCTTGACCTATGAAATTCATCTCCCTAATACAGCCCCCATTGCCAAACTCAGTTCTGCGCCTATCCCCGATTTTAGTAATGCTAATTTTGAGGGTTTAAGGAAGTATCTTAAGAGTATTGAATGGGTTTATTCATCCACGGACAAGGTTGATAACTTATATGATTATTTCTCCAACATTATTAAGTCAGGAGTTAATCATTTTGTCCCCTTTTGTACTCCTACCCGGCCAACAACTAAGATCCCACGACTTTTTTTATTCGACTAATTAAACTCTGTAATCGCGAGTTTCATAAGTGGAAATTAACTAGCCTCCCATGTTTTTATCACAAGTACGTTGCATTATGAAACAAGTGTGCATTTAGCCTTACCAGCCTCAAGCATCGTAGAATTTATAGTTTCCTGAATAAAGCTAAGACTAATAAGAGCCTGCTATTTAAATTCATTAAAAACAAACGAGGGATTGCCAATTCTCTTCCACAACTTAAGGGTATTCATGGGTCTTCTCTTCCCCTGCCTGAAGTCTGTAACACTTTTAGCAAATATTTCCAATCTGTCTTCAATGCCGATTTTACAGGTAACCCATCCACTAGTCCCTTGCGTTTATCTGGTTCCCCTCTTATTATTCCAGAGATTGTTCGTAATCTCCTTTCCAAATTAAAATTTTTCTCCAAGTGCTCGGATGAATTATATCCGAGAGTTCTCAGAGAATGCGCGCGGAATTAGCCCCAATACTTGCCTATACGTTTAACCTTTCCTTAAAACAAGGTAAGGTTCCTACTGTTTGGAAATTAGCTTTTATCAGACCGATATACAAATCAGGTTATAGATTTAGGGCTAAGAGCTATAGACCTATTAGTATCTTTTCTGCTCTCAGTAAATTTTATAGTTGACAACAACCTCATAAACCCTGTCCAGCATGGGTTTATGCCTTCGAAATCCTGCCTCTCTAATTTAATGACGTTCACTAGTAGTCTTACTAGAATGCTGGAGTACTCTCATTCGATCGACGTTATTTACTTTGATTTTTGAAAAGAATTTGACAAAGTACCCCATTCGGTATTATTGAACAACCTGAGAGCATTTGGGATTAGTCCTCCTCTTCTCGATTGGATACGGGATTTCCTCTCCAATCGGCAACTAAGTGTAAGATTAGGTGATGTCACCTCCGCAGAGGTTAATATTATCTCAGGCGTCCCCCAAGAGTCCGTCCTCGGCCCTTTGTTATTTATTATTTATATCAATGACTTACCTGCTGTTGTTTGTTCAGACATCTTGCTGTATGCTGATGATGTCAAGATTAGGGGTTCCAATCCTGAACAACTTCAACTAGATATTATGGGTATCGACAATTGGTCTATAGCTAATGCGCTCCCTCTAAAATTTTTTAAGTGTAAACACTTTTCCCTTGGTAAATCTTTAGGCAATATATATAGAGCTCCAGACTCATCACCTATTACCTGAGTTAATTCGGTTAAAGATCTAGGAGTTACCTTCAACCATTCCCTAAACTTTTTAACGCACCATAGGATAGCAGCTTCTAAGGGGTTTCAACTCACTAAGTTCTTTAAGCGTAATCTAAGAAAGGTTCTTGTGAGTTGTGCACGGCAACTCTACCAACTATATATTAAACCCCATTTAGAATATTGTATCCAAGTTACACCCCCTTCCCTAAAAGCAGACATTAAGATTCTAGACAAAGTACAACGCAGTTTTACTAAAATACCTAGACAGCTTAAGAATGTAAGCTACACCAACCGGTTAAAATCTCTTAAGCTCTTTTCTTTGCAAGATAGAAGACTCCGGGGCGATCTCATCTTAGTTTATAAATTATTAAGGTCGGATGGTGTTAAACATCCTGTCGTCACTGCTAATGATTCTCGAAGAGGGCACTCTTTTAAGTTATCCAAACCAAGAGTAAGATCCCGACTACGTCTAAACCATTTTTTGTATAGGGTCATATCAGCGTGGAATCTTTTACTGAACCACGTTGTTTCAGCTTCGTCCACTGACTCCTTTAAATCGGCGTATGATAATTATTTTCTCCATGATTATATTTAAATTTTATATTCCTGTTTATATATAAATATATTTTATTATATTTATATACATAATATTTTTGAAATTTATTTTTGTCGATATTTGATATTTTGAACCGAGTATCAAAAGGAGTTTCCTCCTACATAACTCGTGAATATACCTGAATGTAACCTGTAGTTAAGTTTCAATCACGTTATTAATTTAATTTTATAATGCAAAGTAATAAACTTATTAAAATTTTATAATAAAATTAAAAATTAAAATAATTAAAAATTTAATTTTTTTTAATGCTTGTTTTATAAAATTCAAACATATAAGGTTTTAAATTTTTGCAGTAACTTATTCGCAAATGTTAAAGAGCTACGTTTGAGTTGTGCGTTACATTACTACAATTACTATATATCGCCTACCTTCAAAAATGGGTGATACTTTATAATATATTTTAAGCCAATAGAGATCATTTTACATTTTTATTTAAAAAAAGCTCAGGAGTTCAAGAGAAATTAGATTAGCCATTAAAAAAATCGTCAATATTGCTGACTTAATGTAAATAAGTATTGTTTTTTTTTAAATTTTGAAACATATCCTTTAAAATTGTTTCAAAAATTAATTTCTTACTAAAATAGTTTCAATGAAAATGTTTAATAAACTATTCTGTTTATCTTCAATGTGCTCGTGTAATAAATTTTTGTTTAAATTTTATTATATCTATATTCTATTTTTTGTGTTTTGCGTATTAAGTAGTTAAACGATTTATTTTGGTTGTTTGATATGTGTAACAAACGTAGAAAAATAAGAAAGTGTATTCGCTGTTAGACGGTCTCCTTTTGAAGACGCCAGTGTTTACAAGGATTAACAAGGTCGCTTGATTTTTGCTAAAGTTATTTTTATTAGCTCAACGGTTGCATGTGATGTACGCATCTTTGAAATGTTTTTAAATGACTTGGAAGTAACTCGTGTTTATCTGCCACATGGTTGATTAGTTATACATGTGCATTCTGTACCTACTGCACCAGTCTGTGCTTAAATCTCGCTATCTGAAGATGACAGAAATATGATTTTTTTAAAGTTGTGATTGTATAAGGTTTATTCAAACAATTAGGATTATTGACATTTTTGGAAACATTTCTAGTTGTAGACCAACATTGAGTTTCATATTTAATTTGAACATTTTAAAAATTATATATTTTAATTTTAGTATCTATTATGTGTACATATTGTTTTTCTGTTTTAATTTATGTGTATTTTATTTAATTTCTTGGTAATTTTAATACCAAACGTTATCTAAAATATTGAAACAGTGCTACTATAACATTTTATACTGTTTAGGAAACACAATTATAAAAATTAGATTATTAATTTAGTTTAAAAACGTTTTTTAATTAATTTGAATGCTGTATATAGCACCTTAATGCCAATTGTTACTGTGGACGGTATTGAGGTTGATTTTCCTCATCAACCTTATGAGTGTCAGATTGCATACATGCTGAAAGTTATATCATCACTTAAAGAAGTATGTTACTTTTATAATATTTTTAGAAATTAAAATATAAAATTGTTTATTTTAAAATGTTTTTATATTAAAAGAAGTATAGTATAACATATGTAATAACTTGGATTACAGATTGAAATTTGTTTTTTTAATACATTTAATTTTATATTCAATAACGTGAATTTAACAAATGCTTGTATAGATACTTTAAGTTTTGATTTATTTTTAGGGAAAACATGCTTTACTTGAATCTCCTACAGGAACAGGGAAGACATTGTGTTTGTTGTGTGCATCATTAGCCTGGCTCGATGGAATGAAAACAATATCGTCAGACGTATTGTCTTTGTTTCCCGAATTAAAACAAGACGTGCACAACAAAAAAATGATTGATGATAAAGTCAATTTGTTGCTTCGGTCGGGAAAAACTTCGTCGACACCAAAAATTATTTTTGCTTCACGTACGCATTCACAGTTGACACAAGCTATTAGTGCATTGAAAAGCACAGTTTATTCCAAGTAATTTAAATGACATACTGCTGTTTTTGAGGTTTGCAATAAATCGGTTTTGTATTATTTATGTGTCCACGATTGATCGGGTCTTTTAGACACATGTATTGGTCATGTGTTTGGATAGTAAATGTTTCCGTTAAAGCATTTAAGCAAATAATACTATTATAAAATGTTCACAATACCTGATCATCTTTAAGGATTTATGATTTTTAGTCACCTTTATTTTATTGTTTTTTTGTAAAGTCGAAACATCGGTATTGTTGGATCGCGAGATCAAATGTGCCTTTTGCCCGATGTGCTGTCGCTTGAGTCAAATTGGGCCAAAATTTACGCTTGTCGAATGCGTGTCCAAACGAAAACATGCGACTATTTTCGAAACTTTGATAGTAAGTACCGAATAAGGTTGTTTTGGGACTATTCCGTAATAGAGTCTGCTTTATGTTGCTTCATTATAAAACATATTTGAGCAATTTTTGTTTGCTACATGTTTTGAGTGAAGAAATCTTTGTATACACACCAGACCCAAGGAAATAGTAAAGTTAATTAACGAAAAGACAGTGTTCTTGTAACGACGCTAGTGGAAAGGGGCTTAAAATTGTTTTATTTACAAATTTTTTGCCAAGCAGCTGTTATTTTTTAAAATTTCTTTTTCACAATTGGAACTAGAGACTGCATAAAAGTATAATTTTGAAGATAATTATGATTTCTGTTGTATTTTATTTATTATTTTAAGCAAAATGTTTTTTTTATAAAAAAATTGCAATGTTTTCTTAATTTGTTATTTTGGTAAATATAGGTCCATATTTAATACTCCAAATTGGCATAAGGTTAATTTTTTAAAACCTACATTCTAGGCGTTGACAACTTAACAGTACTATGGATTTTTTTTAAATTGATTACCACGAGTGTTCCTTAACTATTTAAGTGGAAATTAATAATAGTGCTTTTATAAATGCGATGAATTGATGTATCTCTATAGTTGGATTGTTTTTTTAATTTAGATTTGAATTATTTGAAATTATTTTTTGTCTGAGATATTTGAAATTATTATTATTATTATTATTTAATTTGTATTTCAAGTCAAACGTGATGAAATTTTGACTAGTTTAAAATCTGAAGGAATTGCTGATATTGAAGATTTAGTCAGTTTTGGAAAAGCTCACAGGTACGTTTCGTATGCTTTTGTTAATATTGCTTTTTCTTGATAGTAAAAAGCATGCATATATGGAAGATAATGATTCTAAGGATTATAGTAATGCTTATAAAGTTTTAATTTTTACCTCTACGTGGCCTAGCTTGAACTGAGTGTAGTAAGGCATCTAGACTAATACAACAGAGACTGAGTGCAAAGAAGTATAATTGGGTGTAAGCATACACTTATGGTATTTAAAAGGTATAACATATGTAGCTGTTGGATTAAGGAAGACAACTCTGACAAAAAATCAGGTGCTTTTGTCAATTTTTGTAAACGGTGGCGCCATCACAAGGATGCCGTTTACCATCCAAGAAACTTTGTTGTTACGCCTATCAAGCTATCGGAGACGTTTGTTTAATAAGCTGTACAAATGTAAAAATATTATTATTATTATTATTATTATTATTAAGCTTTAATATCTCACTAGAGATGCATTCAACGTAAAATGCATTTTTACCATCAATATAAAAAAGATCAACAATAAAAAAGTAGTAGTACACATAGTGGGATCAAAATGAAATAGAATATAAATATAGTAAACATGTGATTTTTTTAAATTATAGCGATAACAATACTAATTATTTCTATTATAACTATTTTGTTGACTTTAAACTGATGTAGAGAACGATTGCGTTTGTACAAAATTGTATTCTATTTATAACGTCAACTGTACATTTATATAAACGGTGTATGTACCTGTCACTGCACTAAACGCGAAAATATGTTATTAAAAGTACAACTGACAAGTATTCTAATTAGTCCAGTAAAGTAACTAATTTTTTAAATTGAAATAAGAAAATCCTAGTAAAATATTGTTTAATGCGTTTAGAAATTAATAATACACTAAATTATGATTATCGAATTTATATATTCAAAATGGATATATATATATATATATATATACATATTCAGATGCTGTCCTTATTTTATGTCCCGAGAAATGAAAACAGATTCAAATTTGATATTTATGCCTTACAATTATTTGTTGGATAGTAAGGTAAGTCATGACTGTTTTATTCCTTCAAAAAATCACGAACAAAATTCATATTACTATTTTAGTAGTGACAATTTCTATTGCCAATGACTGCATTACTTGTGATTCTCCACATCGTGCAGGTTAGAAATCAACTGCATACCGATTTTCTTTGGTATATTGCAAGCATGCACTCAAGTTACTGAAGGGGTACCTTAGGGTTTGCCTATACTAAGAGATTTGACCTCAACAGAAAGTCAATCTTGTGAGTGGCGTCGTCACACATATCTGCTGTCCTTTAGCCAATAAAGTTTATTTTTCGACACGTATGTTGGGTATACGAGATTTATAAGCTGCTTGACAACATTGGAAATAATGTAATATAACTTTGTTGGCAATTAATACCGTTAGGATGACACCGAACTGATTATCAATAAATGAACCAGCCGATCAAATAACAGTGAAGTTAGAATGAGGATTGGTTAAGAAATCTCACACTGGAATATTTCATTCTGGTCTAAATCTTATACCATGGTCTCTGAGACTAGTGAGTTAGCAAGTCACTATTCGATATAATAAGTAGCTCACTGTAACATTGATCCATATAGCATTCAGACATAACATATACAATAATGCTTATTTTTGTATTTGCAATTTTGCAATGTTTTATTTATTTATTTTTAAACTTGATTGAGCATATGTTAACCTTTACTTATTATTAATTTGCAGATACGGACGTTGTATAATATTG
This sequence comes from Cardicola forsteri, assembly GCA_025895645.1. Lineage (NCBI taxonomy): Eukaryota > Metazoa > Platyhelminthes > Trematoda > Strigeidida > Aporocotylidae > Cardicola > Cardicola forsteri. Next base: position 556,404 of record JAKXYG010001393.1, on the reverse strand, counting down.
ATTTGGAAAATACAGCTGTGATATTTGATGAAGCACATAATATTGTAAGCTTTTGGTTTATACTTTATATTATTTGTTTTTGTATTGTGTTTTTTGATATTACAAAATGTAGTATATATTTTTTATCAGTTTTTGAACAAACATTAGTATATATTTAAACTTTGAAAATGCAATGAAAGAAATCATACTTTGGGAATTGACTTTAATTATTGGTAAAAAATTTAGTTTTTGGATTATTTTAATCTGTATCTTTAACTAAAAACACGATATCTTATTTATTTTGAAACAACCCAATAGGTAAATAAATAGAATTCGTTCGATAGTTTTCATTTAGAATTTAGTGAACATAATTTGTGAGTGTGTCCAACTCCGATTATGATTACAGTCTTAACATATAGGACTGAAGTGGGATGCTAATGATTCTGAGGATTTGAGTAATACTTAGAAAATTTCAATTTCTAATGATGGTGATATCGCTGACTGTTACCTCTACGTGTATCCAATCTAGGCTAATAGAGCGGTACAATTGAGATTCCTTTTGATGGGTGGGTGCAAACATACATCAAGGATGCATAAAAAGTGTGTTCAGTTATACGCAGACCATATGTAGTAGTCCTTGAATTGAAGAAGATAACTCTGACAAAAAATCAGACAGCATCGCTAATCTTTACGAATAGTGGCACCGTCACAAGGATATCAACAAGGAAACTCCGTTATTCTTCAATCGATTGTTTGATATGGCGTACAAATATAGATTGCGTCACTAATCATAATATTGAATGGATAAATAGAGCCGAAATTTGTAACGATATCAGTTTTCCAACTTTGCATTCTAATTCTGCTATTTTCCCAAACTGTCTGGCTACGGTAGAGTTGTTATATTCTTCTGCTTCTTATTATTATTATTATGTGCCGGGGTGGTCTAGTGGTACAGTGCTCGACTTGGACCTGAGTGGGCATAGGTTCGAATCCCACCACCAGCACTAAATGCGGGCTCACGTTCTGCTTCGCTAAAATGTCTACTGTTGAAAGATGCGTTAACCGTAAAACATTCAAAATAGTAAAAATTAAAAAAATATGAAAAGAAAGCATCTTTTTTTTGTTTACATGTATTGTGTCCAGGAACAAGTATGCGAAGATGCTTCGTCTGTCGAATTGACATCGGCTTTGTTGGCAGGTGCCATTGAACACGTGCGCAGTGTGTGCGAAGTTGTTTTCGATTATAACAAAGAACAGGAATTGTTGTTGGACGATGAACAACAAGACACGACCAATCCGTTGACCGATGCGAAGCAAAGGTCAAAACGTGGTCCTGGCTTGATCAACGCCTTCGATGTCACCCAACCGAAAGAATCGTCAAGTACGTAGTTGTATGTTGTACGTCATTATATTTTTCAATTGGTCGAAATTCGAGTTAATTTTATTGGAAGTTGGTTGTGATTGCTCTCTGATTGGTTAATTTACACATTTTTACTGAAACTATTTCTATTGGTCAAAATTTTCTAGTCCAAAATTTGATGACGGTTTATAATTGCCTACTTTCGGGATAGCAAAGGGTACTAAATATGAAATTGAGTAGGCATGGTTTCGAGTGTTATCATCGGCACTAAATGTGTGCCCTCATCTGACTTTGTCAAATTTCTACATACTGAACAATGTTTTTCGTAAAATATTTAGGCAGTAACAACGAAATAATGTCGGGGTGATCTAGCGGTACAGTGCTAGATTCGGACCTAGGTGGGAATTGGTTCAATCCCTACCACTGGCACAAAATGCGGGCCCACGTTCGGTTTGGCTCAAATGTCTACTGTTTTCTATAAAACTTAAAGTAGTAAAAAGTGCATGTTCTAGTTATCATTATTATTGTTATTATTATTGTTATTATTATTATTGTTATTATTATTATTATTATTATTATTGTTATTATTATTATTATTTCAAAACCCTTTTGCTCTGAAGAGCATGGTGCAACGCAAAATTGATTCATATGATAGTGCATTAAATTTTTGGGTTTAAAGATTGTGCTTGTCCAAAATTGAAATGGATTTTGCCGAACTCTGCCTTTGGAATTATGCTGCTTTCACTTTTTTGTCATATTTTAATTGTTGCTTCCTTGACTAGGCCAGGTTCAAACCTTCCTTCTTTCTCAACCAGGCTTGGGATGGGCTTCAACTCTATCGTAGCATGTTCTATACACATGCTAATTAGGCTTTTCTAGGGTTACTATCCCCTATTCTGCAATTTTAGGGTTTATCCTATGCACGTTGTGTATAAAAGTTATTATTAACTTTAGCTCTTTTAACTTGAGGAACTGCAATTTTTTATATTTTAGAAACCAACACTGTTAAGCGAATTGAATTAAACATTTAATGTTTACTCTACATGGAGATAACAGTTAGAAACATCATTATCATGATGGGAAAAACATCCTGGTCATCAACATTCCAAGAGGACTGACACATTTAACGTTTACTTGATTAGAATCTCTTTGAAAAACCAATTAATTTATTTATTTTTTTCATTTTTATACAGTTGAATCCCTGAGTATTGAAAAAATGCTTACGTTGAAAGGTACGTTGCACTCGACATTGTAAGTCCCAATGTAGGTCAGTTAATTGAATTGGAACACTTGATTGACGAACTCGACATTCCTGCCGACGGTTTGACCAAAGAGGGAAGGTAATTGTTTGTTTGTTTGTTTGTTTGTTTGTTTTTATTTTAATTCTATTCTCAATCTGAATGTTTTGTCGGGAAACATCTTTGAGCAGTGGTCATTTTTAGCAAAGCCGAATATGGGCCCTCGTTTGGTGCCGGTGGTGAAGATCGAATCTAAGTTTGAGTTGAGCGCTGTACCACTAGACCACCTCAGTACTTTATATATTCATTTTTTCATTCATTTATTCATTTTGGTTGGTGACGTGGCGTCACCTCTTCATTATTTCCCATATTTATACGACACAGCAAACGATTATCGATTTCGATGGCTTGATAAGCGTAGACAAACGTAAAAGAATAGCAAAGTTTGTTGTATTTTATATATATATATATATATATATATATATATATATATATATATATATATATATATATATATATATATTCGATTTACTTGGCAAAGCCGGATTAATGAATGGACCATCCAGTCGGTTTTTACTATAATTGATGAACTATTGTCTTTCACAAATTCTACACAAAGTTGGTTTATTTGGTATTTTACTTAACATGTTTTGTTTCCTATTATTGTTAGTCTGCTTGCTATTGATTCTGAAGTTTTGTGATGGCGGCGGTGGTGGTGGAGACAATCCTATTTTTAAATGTCCATGTGATGTATTCTGGGCACCGACTAATATGGATTAGGGACCGAGTGCATTGGGGTATAACAAGGTTGCCGACGTTGCGGATGGGTGCAGGACAATTAAAAGGCATTTTGACATATACGTATATCATATGTGTAGCCTTTGGGCTAAGAGAGATAATCCTGACAAAAAATCAGGCGGCTTCGTCAAGTTTTGTAAACATTGGTGCGGTCACAAAGGTACCATTTCTCAATTAATAAACTTTATGATTATCCTACGTTTACTACGCTTATGAAACCACTTAAATCTATCGTTTGATATGCAGTACAAATTCATTTTGCTTAATGACGTGATCACCTCTTCATTATTTCCCATATTTATATGACATAAAACGATCGACTTCGATGGCTTGATAAGCGTAACAAATGTGGAAGAATAACGAAGTTTCTTGGCTGGTAGACGGCATCCTTGTGACGCCGCTACTGTTTTCAAAGATTGGTGAGGCCGCCTGATTTTTAATCAGGGTTATCTACCTTAGCCCAATGGCTACATATGGTATACATCCAGGGGATGTATACTTTACCCACCCGCCGTAGAGGAAGCACAGTTATATTGCTGTGCGCTCGGTCCCTACTGTTATTAGTCTATATGCCTCTCAGCACCTAGTCCAGGATGCACCACGTGGAGGACTAACAGTTAGGAATATCACCATCATTAGAAATTGAGACTTTATAAGCATTACTCTAATCCTCAGGATCATTAGCATCCCATACAAATGTAAAAATAGTGAAGAGATGATCACGTCAATTAGTATCGCTGTTTGGATTGCAATCGTCTTCTATTTACCACCAAAATCACTTTGTAAATGAAACTTTCAATCAATGGGGTATGACAATTTCGGATTCTTTAAGCCAATAGAATGAAGAGATGAATAACGAATGGCATATTTGCAATTATGTCAAAGATGTACAAATTCATTTTCTCAAACATGAATTTACCGATAAATGTAAATGAAGTTGACGTGTTTTGTTTTGTTTGTCAATTAATAAAGACGTCGCGTTAAACTTCCATTTATTAATGTTGACCAATAAGATATTTTATTTTTTTGCAATTTTTGATATCAGTAACCTATACTGTCTCGGCTTTTTCTCCTATTCAGATTCTAAGGTACGCAAAGCCAAAGGTTTGAATCAAGTCGGCGAATTACTTAAGGTTGGTTTGTGTAATTTTGTTGTGTTGATTTGATGCCACATTTTGTACTTTTAAGTTTAAGGCATTTTGTCATTGCTAGAATATCACGGTGATATATATATATATATATATATATATATATATATATATATATATATATATAGTGCCGGGGTGGTCTAGCGGTACAGCGCTCGAATTCGGACCTAGGTGGGCATGGGTTCGAATCCCATCACCGGCACTAAAATGCGGGCCCACGTTCGGCTTCGCTAAAATGTCCACTGCTAAAAGATGTTTCACGTAAAACATTCAAAGTAGAAAAAAATTATATATATATATATATATATATATATATATATATATATATATATATATATATATATATATATATGTATAACTAATAATGTGGAATGCGAGTGATCCTGTATATTTGAGAAATATTTATAAAAACTCCATTATCAATGATGGAGATATTCCTGACTGTTACATTTACGCGGTGCATCGTGGACTAAATGCATTTAAACACCACTATTAAAAAATCAGGCGGTTTCGTCAATCTTTGCAAACGGTGACGCCGTTTATCTAACAAGAAACTTTCTCCTTTTCCTACATTTGTTACGCTTATCAAACCATCGCAGTCGATTGTTTGATATGCTGTCTAAATATCGGAATAATGAAGATTACTCATTCATTCTAATTTTTAACACTTTGCACAGACCGTTTTTAACTATCAATCCGATGACGTCAAAAGTTCGTTTACTTTTCAAAATCAATTCAAACTGTTGCGTGAACACAGTTGCACTTATCGGGTGCACATTAAGAATGGTATTGTCAAGCCTACTGGTCAATTTTCCAATAACAAGAACGTTTGGGATGCTGCCGAAGAAGGAGTGACGAATTCGAAGAATCGTGTGATAAATTATTGGTGTTTCAGTCCCGGGCGGTAGGTTTTTGTTTTTTTTGGGAGTTTAAAATTGAATCGCACAGCGCTTCTGTATGCTGCTGAAACCTGGACTCTTACAGGGTCAGAGATCAACAACAAAAGCTGGTGGCAAAGCCACCTCTTTATTAGTTCCAAGTTCTCAAAGCATCACGAATAATTACTCGCCATTGTTCACGGTTTTTGGAGGCGATCACAGATATGTCAGTACAGCCGACTTTGTCATTGTTTCCAAGATAAAGTCCTGGCCAAAATAGGGTAAAGATCGTCCCGAACAGCGTCCATTCAAGTACGTTTCTGACTACCTTTCCTTTTCTTCCAATCGGCATTTGGACAAGCCAAAGTTACGGAACGTGAGATTGCATCAGGATTTTTACGAAGAACGTGACCAAACCAGTGCAATCTACGTTGTCGCGATACCAAGGAAGGAAGTTCATGGAGTTGGAGGTCATCTCGAATTTGGCGGTTACTGATCTTTTTTGTGCAGTCCCTTGATATGGATGATGCAAAATGGACTCTTACAGGGTCAGAGATCACGAAGTTTGACAAATTTGAAGCAAGGTGTTTCAAATACATTTCGCATCCTCCATATCAAGGGATTGGGCGAGAAAGATCATCAACTGCCAAATTCGAGATGACCTCTAATTTCGCGATCTTCCATCATTGGTATCGCGACAACGAAGATTTGACTTGTTTGGATACATTCTTTGTACAAATCCTGATGCAATCTCACATATCGTTACCTTGGCTTGTCCAAATACCGACTGGAATAAGAAGAAAGGTGGTTAGAAACGTACTTGGATGGATGCTGTTCGGGACGATCTTCACACTATCTTGGTCGGGACCTTATCTTGGAAATAATGGCTAAGTCAATGGACTGACATATTCCCACACGCTCCGAAAACCGGGAACAATGGAAAGGGATTATTCGTGATGTTATGCGAACCTGGAACTAATAAAGATGTGGTTTTGCCACTAAGTTTTGTCATATATATATATATATATATATATATATATATATATATATATATATATATATATAATGCATTGGGATGGTAATTATCTATGATGGTAATATTCTTGACTGTTCTTCCTCGATGTGACGCATCTTGGACTTGTGGGTATACTAGCCATAATCAATGAATATTTGATATACTGTGTACAATTGTTGAAATAATGACGAGATGACCACCACACTATAAATAATATAAATATTTTGGCTGTTGCAGAGCTATTCAAGAATTGGTGAAACAAAAAGTTCGATGCATCATTTTGACAAGTGGCACATTGTACCCCATCGAATCATTGGAGTCACAGATGAATTTGTATGTTGGTTGTCCATTTATTATCTATCATTATTGGTTCACTCCACCGTAGGCGGTTCCAAGTCCAGTTGAGAAATGAGGAGGGTTTGAACGCGAAGTTAGCAACCTGGGCTTTGTAACACAAAATATTGCCAAAGAAACGACACAAGACGACACCATTTTATTAAACAGCATAATTCTGATAACTGCCGGTGTGGTCTAGCGGTATAGCGCTCGAATTCGGACCTCGGTGGGTATGGCTTCGAATCCCACCTTTGGCACTAAAATGCGGACCCACGTTCGGCTTCGCTAAAATGCCCACTGCTGAAAGATGTTTCTAGTAAAACATTTAAAAAAAATTGCCGTTTGGCAAAATCCGATTTAAATTTCAGTCTAATTTTCAAAGCCGAAAATGTAATGTACAATCCTGTGGGACAATCTGGCGTTAGAGTGAAAAGATTTTAAATAAAATTATTAGTTGAATGCCTTATGAGAAACATGTTTTGGTAAGTAGACATTTAGTGAAGTTAGATGAGGATCGGTAGGGCTACTCGAACGCATGTCTACTCAAATTTGATTCTAGCGCCGTATCTATAGATTACAAATATATTAATATAAAAATAGATAGATTGTTGTAAAAAGTTTTCTCTTTTTTGTTTAAAATGTGTTCCTTGTAGGGATACTAATGACCCTGAGGATTTGAGTAATGCTTATAAAGTCTCAATTTCTAAGGATGGTAATATTCCTGACTGTTCCTCATTCATATGGTGCATCCTGGACAAGGTGCCAACAGACATCTAGACTAATAACAGCAGGGACCGAGTGCACACCGGTATAACTGAGCTTTTACTAGATTCTCGTTCAGTGAAAAGATGCCATCATATACCCAAGATGCTCAAGAGGTATTTTAAGGTAACCGTTTACCATATGTAGTCGGTTACGTTTGTGGATCTGTCATCTCTAAAAATGATTGCCTCGTCAATCCCTGTGAACACTGGCGTTGTCACAAGGAGGTGTTTTTTTATTCCTACAAACTCAATTTACATCCGACTACATTTTCGTATAGAAATTGGAGAAATTATTCTAACTTGGAATTAATGATAGTTTCTAATTGAATGAGAATAGCCAGGAATATTACCATTATTGGAAATTGAGACTTTAGAAACATCCTCAGGATTACTAGCATTCGTTTTTGTATCTATAGTAATAATAATTTTAAATTGTTTGAAATATTATAACCAATGTCAAAAGTTGGAACAATTTGTTTTGTATATAATTGTATAGTGTTTGCTGTGAATGGCTATTTAAAGAAAGCATGTGCGTTTGTTAATAAACTATAAACTTTTTGATTATTGTTTAATTTAATAATAATATTTGTTTATATAAACAATTTTATTTATCTATTTCAAAACCGTTTTGCTTTGATTCCTTACCATAGATGCATTTAATTGCTTGTCGGTAAATATATATTTATTAATTGTAACTGTTGAGTTTATTCTAAAACTTATTATTACTAACGTTGTTTTTTGGGGTGGGTGGGTATATATGTATAGGAAATTTCCCATTACTTTGCAAAACCCCCATGTGATTAATCCAGACCAATTGCACCTATCTGTGATACCTCGTGGACTAGATGGCGGTCGTCTGAATTCGAGTTATTCAAGTCGCGACACTCCAGTTTATCGCAATTCACTTGGATATATTCTGGGTAATTTATTTGTATAATTATTTCTTAATCTATTATTTATTGTCATCACATAGGAAATAGGGAATAATTTTATCTACAGAGGATTAGAAATGAATTGGAATCGGCGGGTCCCAATCCTGGATAAAGGAAGAGGGTTTATGGATTGAATGGCATCCGATAGTGTAAAAAAACTCACGCCAAAACTATGTAGTGGACATAGTGCTTCAAATTGATTCAATACATAATCAAATGGACAAAACAGTGACCCTTCATAAAAGCGATGAAAGAAGATTAAGAAATTAGAGAACAGAATGGAAATAGTATTGTTGACTATTTATGAAAGTTATTGAGCTTTCTTGGATTTTACTTATCACAATTATACACTCACTTCGTTGATATAGAATGCTGGGACAACTTCCCGTTGTTGATTCTTTATCCCTAGTTATTTTTTAAAAAGGTCAGATTGCTAATTATGCGCTTCCGTTTTTCTCCTTTTTAAACGAGACTTGGATCAAGTCAAGTACATTTATTATTTAATAAATCTGGTAAGTTGGTAAGAAGAATTGAGTAGTGCTTATTAAGTTAGTAATGGTGATATTTCTGACTATTACCTCTACTTGGTGTATCCTGGACTAGGTGCACCCGAGAACTTTGACTAACACAACTGGGACCGAATGAATAGCAGTATAACTGGGCTTCCGCTTCGACTGGTGGGTGCAAGCATACACCCAGAGTATTTAAAAGGTATCTTAAGGTCTAAGGAGATAACAAAAAATCAGGTTGTCTTGTCAATGCTTGCGAACAATGGCGCCGTTACAAAATTGCCCAATTAGCGCACACAGAGATCAGATTCAAACTTTGGTCTTTTCGTTACCCAAAGCAGTCATCAAATTTTCCCTTTTTGTTCTTTTGAGGAATATTAACAAAACAAATTATGTAATTAAAATGGAATTTGTGTTTGTTTAATTTTCAGTTGAACTAAGTCAAATTGTTCCCTTTGGGTTGTTGGTATTTTTTCCATCCTACTCGTTCATGACACAATGCGTTGATTTTTGGAAGGTAATGATAATATTTCCTATTGTTTATCTTTATTGTCACCTGTAAGCCAATTTGCTATGTGTTGACAGTTTTTATTTGCACGTCCTATTTATTCAATGTCCATTATTGTTTGAGGGTATATGCTTCTACAATTTGTGTTACCATGACAGTTCTTTCATTCACCAACACTATATGTTATTTGATACATTTGGCATTGCTAATGTAACGCAAATTGTAAAAACGTATTATGCACTCAATCTTATTATCAACAATTAACCTGTGATGTATGGGCTATTGAACATGTGCATTTTTAGTATGCTTTTACTCATTTTGGTTGGTGACGTGGTCATCTCTTCATTATTTTTCATATTTATACGGCATATCAACGATCGACTTCGATGGCTTGATAAGCATAGCAAATGTAGAAGAATAACAAAGTTTCATGGCCGGTAGACGGCGCCACTGTTCACAAAGATTGACGAGGCCGCCTGATTTTTGTCAGGGTTATCTCCCTTAGTCGAACAGCTACATATGGTCTATGTATACCTTAAGACACCTTTTAACTACCCTGGATGTATGCTTGCACCCATTTGCCGTAGCGGAAGCCCAGTTATACCGCTGTGTCTAGGAGGACAAACATTCAGGAGTATCACCATCATTGGAAATCGAAACTTTATAAGCATTACTCAAATCCTCAGGATTATTAGCATCTCAGTGGTAGTAATGCACAACATTTAATGTCACTTGGTAATTAGCGTGGATAAGATTTAATATAAGTAGTAATTTTAGAGTCTGTTTCAAATCCCAACCGTGGGTGAAGGATCGTAGATTCAAGTCTATATGAAACTTGAACGGTATACACAGCTGATGATTCCTATCAATGATGTGAAACAGCTGTACAGTGACTTGAATCAAATGATTCATTTTTTAGTTTTTCACGTAAAATTGTGGTTATTGCCTTGTTTTAAAAAAAACAGTTAATGCTATTTTGTTACTTTATTTAGAATGAAAACATTTATGGAGAAATGTTAAAGAAAAAACCCATATTTATAGAACCACGTGACAAGGATCAATTTATAAAAGTATGTCCATGTTTTACTTTTACAAGTATTTTGAACTGACATTGTAGCAAGCGAACTCAGTCGTTTTATTAATTCCAACTCCCCTTGTTCCAAATGAATGACTTCATAGGCTTTCGATTGCTTACCGTTTGCAGTTAGCAGAGATCATTGGAAGGATTTAATGCGGGATGTAATTAACATTGAAAGTTAGTATATTTCAAATGTCGTCCATTGAGTGCATGTTTTGCAAATTGTTGATTTGCGATCTTTTGATAATTTTGAACTTTCGTGGATGCCTCGGCGGTATAGCGATACAGCGCTCAACTCAAACTTGGGTGCGCAGCAGTAAACATTTTAGCGAAGCCGAACATAATCCCGCATTTTATGGTGTAGATTGACCGAAGGAAACTTACAATTGTCATCTTAATAATCATTCGCCTTATACTATTAATCTACCACTTCATTCAATCGTTAGCAATTAACAACGTACAGCTATACTTATGAAAGAAAGCAAACACGACAATAATGTAAAACAATTTATTGGAAAATATTTGCATGTGCAAAAAAATTAATAAAATTTTTTGTCAAGGTTTACTCCTATTGCCAAAAGGCTACATTAAGACAATAGCCCACTTATACCGATGTGCAATCGGTCCCATATTAGTCTGTCTTCAGGATGAATCACATGGAGGTCTGGAAACAGGAATAACAATTGACATTCAAGAATATACATTTCTCAAATCACTTGGATCATCAGCATCCCAAAAATGTGGTGCAAAATTCACGGGATAGAATTGTCTATTGCACCTTTTTCCAAAAAAAGAACATTATCAGAAATATATTCCGATCATGCATTTATTAACTTCAAGCAGTGAGAAGAACGTTGATAATCACACATCCGTATTACTAGAAGAACATGCAGACACAATTCTATGAGTAATAGGTATCTCATCACATGGCATTTCCTTGTTAATCACCTTGTTTATACATTTAATGAAAATGTTTGCTATTGTTGCGTCACCACTAAAGCATTATAAAATGATATAATCTACCCAGAGCATAAGACATTTGATGAGTCATTTAATTTACGCCTGGCTTCAAGACAATCTTTTGGCTTTGGCGAAACAAACGATTTTATACTTTCTCTAGATGGTTCAATATTTGAAGAATTTTTGTATTGACGAATCCATCTACAGCTGAGTAAATATATCTAAAAAATTGTATAATTATATATATACCGCAATGTAAGATAGTCATTTTGTGAGACTATTAAATTCCTACAGAAAAGACGTAGGGTTTTAAAAAATGTACACGTGCATGTATCATGTGTCAACCAAAGCTTCTTTATAATAATTGGAGAATGTAGGTAGATGATAAAACCAACCAAGGGAAAACGTTGCGAAAAAAGGAACCAATAAGAGTTAGATAACCTGTTGTGAGTGTGTGATCACTCGTAAGTTAGGAATGAAAAAGTTTCAAAAAAATTTGTGACCAAATTTGCACGAAGACGCAATACAAATCGTATAGTGCTATGTAAACATTGATTTTTTCGTTATATACATTTTCAAGGTCAAACAATCCCCTTTTAATAGAAGAATGCACCAACGTGATTCACACTTGCTCACGAAGATTGACCAATAGGATTTTTTTAAATTGTTTTTCCCTTGGTTGGTTTTATCATCTACCATTAGGACGACATTGAATGACGATCAATGGGTGAATTGATTGACCAATCACAGTGAAGTGGAAATGAGGACAGACAGGCAATACCTGTGTATATTATATCATCATCATCGGGGATAAACACCCCCTACCAGAATGTAGTTGACAATAAAAATCCCTAACCTATATCCGGGTGTTAGAGCACTTTATAATAATCGGTGGGGTTGTTATCTCCAATGATAACGATGTTGATAAAACATTCAAAATAAAGTCGACAGTAAATTCCACAATCGTATTGCATCTATTCTTTTGTCATCAGATCTTCGCCGAATATCGACAGACAGCTTGTGCCACGTCGAGCGGTGCCATGTTGCTGGCCGTGATGCGCGGACGCGTAAGCGAAGGTCTCGATTTGGCTGACAATGCAGGCCGTGCTGTCGCTATCGTCGGTTTGCCCTACGCGCCGTTTCACGACGCTCGCATTCGACTCAAGATGGCCTATTTGGACGAGCAGCATGTCAAGCAGGATGCCAAAATCCATCATCGTCAGACAGGCAAACAATGGTACAATATGCAGGCGTGGCGGGCTATTAATCAGTCGGTGGGCAGGTATGTCAATTGCTTATTAAATAAGGAGAATTAGGATAGTTTGCACACTAATCTTTTGGAGGGATGCTAATGATTCTGAGGATTTGAGTGATACTTATAAAGTCTCAATTTCCAATGATGGTGATATTCCTGACTGTTCGACCTCCACGTGGTGCATCCTGGACTAGATGCCCCTAGACTTCTAGACTAATAACAGCAGTGTCCGAGTGCACAGCGATATAACTGGGCTTCCCCTACGGCGGGTGGTTGTGAACATACACCCAGGATACTTAAAAGGTATCTAAATGTATACGTATACCATATGTAGCCCTTGGGCTAAGGGAGATAATCCTGACAAAAAATCAGGCGGTCTCGTCAATCTTTGCAAACAGTGGCGACGTCACAAGGATGTCGTCTACCAGCCAAGAAACTTTGTTATTTTTCCACGTTTGTCTACGCTTGTCAAGCCATCGAAATCGATCGACGTACAAATATGGGAAATAATGAAGAGGTGATCACGTCTTTTGGAGAAAACGGAATTTCCAATGCAATAAGATTTTTCATTCATTCATTTTGGTTGGTGACGTGGGGTCACCTCTTTATTATTTTTATATTTATACGGCATAGCAAACGATCGACTTCGATGGCTTGATAAGCGTAACAAACGTAGAAGAATAATAAAGTTTCTTGGCTGGTAGATGGCATCCTCGTGATGTCGCCACTGTTCGCAAAGATTGATGACGCAACCTAATTTTTTGCCCAACGGCTACAAATGGTATTCGTATACCCTAACATGTCTTTTAAGAATCCTGGGTGTGCTTGCATCCACCTGCTTGTGGATCCGGAATGCTATGAGAACTTGAAACAAATCAAGTGGTGGTTCTATCACCATCTTCTGTTGTTATTGTCCATATACAATCACAATCGTTTGTTTTTGACTCCACACACACACAGAGTAATTCGCCATCATTTGGATTACGGTGCCGTGTTCTTGTGCGATGAGCGGTTTGCTTCCAACCAAGCCCAATCGAATTTGACCAGCTGGATGCAGTCGAGGCGGCGCGTCTATGCCGACTGCAAAACAGCCATGATCGAAGTTGTGGCATTTTTTCAAAGTATGCAATCCAAGGTACGTAATTGTTGTTGTTGTTTTTGCAAAACGGCAATAAATGAAGGCTCTGTGGTTGTGTGTGTGTGAATGAAGTTGAACCGATAGTTGTTTTGAATTTTTATTCCTTTGCGTCCGGCTAAATATTCATCAGTGGCTTTTTGATACGTATGTGGTAAACAACAAAAGTTGGTGGCACAGCCACCTCTTCATTAGTTCCCAGTTCGTATAGAATCCCCAATTTCGGAGCCGAATTGAACTTGGGGGGAGTTAAATAAAATTTCGTCCGGTAAATGCTGTTGATTTGACTTTATTGATATTGATATAACTCCATGTAACACAATTCAAGAGGTGACTTATTTAAGCTACATTTATCAGTTGCCAAATAGGACTTTTTTAAGAATTAGCAACTAAAATGAGTCACTTTAATTGCACCTAAGACAGATTGCCGTAAATTGTCGTCTTAAGTAATCATAAAGCCAAAATTCAAAGTTATAAAATAAAAAATTTCGGTATTTTTTTGATACCGTTATTTTTACAATTCACTGTATTTTTCATTCATTTGGTTGGTGATGTGGTCACCTCTTCATTATTTCCCATATTTATACGACATGTTGAACGATCGATTTCGATGGCTTGACAAGCGTAGACAAACGTGGAAGAATAACAAAGTTTCTTGGCTGGTAGACGACATCCTTGTGACGTCGCCACTGTTTGCAAAGATTGACGAGACCGCCTGATTTTTTGTCAGGGTTATCTTCCTTAGCCCAAGGGCTACATATAATATACGTATACATTTAGATACCTTTTAAGTATCCTGGGTGTATGTTCGCACCCACCCGCCGTAGCGGAAGCCCAGTTATACCGCTGTGCACTCGGACCCTGCTGTTATTAGTCTAGATGCCTAGGGGCACCTAGTCCAGGATGCACCACGTGGAGGATTAACAGTCAGGAATATCACCATAATTGGAAATTGAGACTTTATAAGCATTACTCAAATCCTTAGGATAATTAGCATCTTGTTATTATGCAATTCGTTTTAATTTTGCTAATTACAAAATTTTGTCGTGGTTATTTCTCTTAGCCCAACGGTTACATATGGTATACATATACCTTAAGATACCTTTTGAGTACCATGGGTGTATTCTTGCACTTGTTTACTGAAACAAAGCCATTCTGTCTCTGTGTTTCGGTGCACCTGTTCCACAGTGTTCCGTGTAGAGTTAACTGTCATGAAAATCACCATTATTATTACGTCATTATTTTGGCTCACTCATACACTGATTAAGTGTTTCGTGGAATAATAAATAATTATCTTTTTTCCCGATCATGTAAATTGCAACTGCTACAAAAGATGGCAAATTAAACATTCTGTAGTAATTCCAAATGCTAACCCAAAAACCATCATTTTGCCAAGATGGTTGTAAAATGAACTAAACGTTTATCTGTTGCCCGACGAACGAACTCGAACTAATGGGTTTGGTTATTTTGCGTGTTTGTATAGTATCCTTGCGGCTCTCGTCAACTGGCAAACAGCAAGAATTCTTCGAAGCATCTGCCACAGTCAACATCGCTCAAACGTTCATTTGGCATCGATTCAACTCAGCTGGCTCATCTGCCACCAGCAAACAAAGTACGATTGATTTAACGATATTTTTTTGCATTTTAATTAACAAAACAATTGTTTGTACTGGTGTCAGTAAATGGAAATTATGGATGGATTATGTATTTATTTTATTATTTTATTTAGCTTTAAAAAGGTTTGAAGATCATTATCATCGGGAATAAACATCCCCCGCCCAGGGTAGTCCAAATTATAAAAAAAACATCAACTTGCAATATGCACTTAATGAACGCTATTTTATGTGATGTTCACTAAACTTTGTTATCGAAATCGTGCTGTTTTCACTTTTTAAATAGAATGGTGTCCTCTTGTTGTTGGATGCTAATGATCCTAAGGATTTGAGTAATGCTTATAAAGTCTCACTATCCAATAATTGGACACATATATTAATAGCAGCAGGGACCGAGTACACAGCGGTATAATTGGGCATTTACTGAATTCACACTCAGTGAGAATGGGCGATACCATACACCCATTTACCATATATAGCAGATTAGATTTGTAGATCGGTCATCCGTCGTTAACCCCCCAAAGAAGATCGCCTCTTCAATTCCTGTGATCACTGGGGTCGTCGGAGGAAGCAGTTTTTTAACTAAGAAACTTCATTTATCTCTCCCCCCCCCAGTTAAATTCGTATCCTAGAACCGCTTCGTATAGAAATTCGAGATTCTATGCAAACTGTACCGGGGTGGTCTAGCGGTACAGCGCTCGAATTTGGACCTCGGTGGATATGGGTTCGAATTCCATCGCTGGCACTAAAATGCGGGCCCACTTTTGGCTTCGCTAATTGTCCAATGCTGAAAGATGTTTCTCGTAAAACATTCAAAGTAGCAAACATAAAATAAAAAACAAATAAAAAACTGGGAGCTAATGAAGATCTTTTATTGTTATGAAACTAATCATGCTAATATTTTATATAGAATTCAACAATCAAATCTATCGTGGTTAATGCATATTGATTTTTGCCTGCTAACAACTAATTCAAAAATGGAAGTTGGGCAGCGCAACTTAATACACGATTAATTTCTTCCATTCAGTTCTATCCAACGGTGTTGCTTTCATTTTTAGCCCAATATTTACGCCTACAAGAGTTGGGAGACAGATGACAACGAAGCGGTACTGTTCGACGCCTACGGTTTGGATAAGAAGTCGTTTGATGCAAACCAGCCGGTTGTTTCCAACAGTCAGCTGACCAAACCTAGTCAGTCCATATTTGATGCGGTTTATGGACGAAACGATGTTGAGAATAGGAAGGTGCGTTTTGACCTCAATTGTGTCTTTATTCGTCATAATCGTTTGGTTGGTGACGTATGTAGTCCCTATGACTATATATATATATATATATATATATATATATATATATATATATATATATTATATATATATATTATATATATGCATATAAATGCATATTATTAAACTCCAATATAATGGCAAATAAGTTTTATATATATATAACTTATTTGCCATTATATTGGGATTTAATAATATGCATTTGGAAATTATATAAGCATGATTTTCTTTATATTTATTTTCCTCTTTTTGTGCAATAAATAATAGTTAAAATCTAATATTAAAATTAATTTTTATTTTGTGCTTAATACTGTTTTTTAAATGTATCTAAAAAACAATATTTTAAAGGTATAAGAAAATATGTTACTGTCACTCATACTCTCTTTCAATGCAAATGGATTGTTGATAAAATTGATGATTGGTGTTTACTAATTAATGAGAAAATTTATGTTAACTTTTGTTTTAAATTAATTGAAGAATACTGCCTAAACAACTACATTGATAATAGCCTTATGTCACTTGATAATAATTACATAAATCGACTAATTTCTCTAATTTTTTACTGTGTACTTTTATTTTGCATCGTTTTGTTTTTGTTTGATGGCGTTAGTTATATGTTTTGTATGTCTTCCACATTTTGTCATAAGTAGAGACTCGGTAATACTTTTGTACACTCAGCGTCTGTTGTCTGGTTAAGTGTACCTAATACAGGATGCACCATGTGGAAGAGGTGATAGTCAGGAATATCACCATTATTGGAAATTGAGACTTTATAAGCATTACTCAAATCCACAGGATCATTAGCATCCCTTATAGTAGTTAGGTCAACATAACAGACATAAGTTGGTGGTACCAGCCACCTCTTCATTAATTCCAAGTTTGAACAGCTCGAATTACTACACGAAAAGGTTGTCGGATGCGAATTGAACTTGGTGGGATAAATGAAGTTCTTGGCTAGAAAACCGCTTCCTCACGACGACACCAGTGTTTTCAGGAATTGACGAGGCGATCTTACCTTGAGATACTTTTTAGGTATGCTGGATGTATGCCAGGACCCATTCACTCAGGAATCTGGTGAAATCCCAGTTATTCCGCTGTGCACTCGGTCCCTGCTGTTATTAGTCTATATGCTTGTTGGCACCTAATCACATGGAGGGCAAGCAGTCAGGGATATCACTATCATTTGAAATCGAGACTTTATAAGCATTACTCAAATCATCAGGATCATTAGCATCCCATTATGTAAAACGTAATATTTGTAACTTAAAATCCCCTATTCAAACTATTTACTGTTGCCATACCTAGATGTTAGGTTTTTATTTATTATACCGAAAACTGACTTGGTAACCCACTAGTTTCAGGGACCAAAATAAGAACTCAACACAAGGTTTAGATCAGAATCAAATGTTGCAGATAATGTACACAGTAAATGAAAGACGATTAAAATAGATTGGCCATATTTTACGTAGATCGCCCACTTATCCAGTCAGAATAGCACTGGAAGCCCATCCATTACCCGGATGGAAAAGGTCAGGCGGCCAACGGAAAATTTGGACAGATATTGTAGCATGCAAACTCAGTCCTTTTGTTTATGCTAATCCCCCTCGTCCAAATGAATTATTTAGATGGGCGTCCGTTTGTTTACCCTATGCCGCCAACAGAGATCATTGGAGGGGTTTAACTCGGGAATGTAATTAACAATTAATGTCAGCACACCTCAAGTGTCATTCTTTAAGTACACATTGCAAAAGTTGACGTTTTTTCAGACGTTTTGGGTGATAATAAGGTAGATGATAAAACCAACCAAGGGAAAACGTTGCGAAAAAAGGAACCAATAAGAGTTAGATAACCTGTTGTGTGAGTGTGTGATTACTCGTAAGTTGGGGGGATGGAAAAGTTTAAAAAAAGTGTGATCAAATTTGCACGATGACGCAATACAAATCGTATAGTGCTATGTAAATATTGATTTTTCCGTCTTATATAATTTTCAAGGTCAAACAATCCCCTTTTGATAGTAGAATGCACCAACCTGACTCACACTCACTCACGGAGGTTGACCAATAGGATTTTTTAAATTTCTTTTTTCCCTTGGTTGGTTTTATCATCTACCATTAGGACGACATTGAATGACGATCAATGGGTGAATTGATTGACCAATCACAGTGAAGTGGAAATGAGGACAGACAGGCAATACCTGTGTATATTATATCATCATCATCGGGGATAAACACCCCCTACCGGTTATCTAACTCTTATTGGTTCCTTTTTTCGCAACGTTTTCACTTGGTTGGTTTTATCATCTACCGTCCTAACCATCTATTGCACATTTTGTCGTCAGAATACCAACCATTCAGTGTCGTCATTGAACGACCAAAATGAGGATCGTTTGCTCGAACAAAAATTGTTGCAAAATCACGCAACTAAGCGACTTCGTTTGACTGCCGCCGAACCCAGCTGTTCATTGTCGTCAGCTACCAAGTCGAACGCGCCCCTGTCCAACTACATGTCCAATGTGAAGCGTGTGTTTGGCCAAATATCGTCAACCGGTGCGGAAGCTGCCAACCGGCTGCGCGAGTTCAAACAAGCCGCAATCGACTACAAACGCGACTTGATTGACAACGAAACGGCGCGCACTACGCATTCGGCGGTCGATGCATTGTTCAACAAATTGTCGCGAATATTTTTGCCGTTGGAATGTCCTGGATTGTTACAGGGTAGGAAGGGTTGTTTTGTTTGGTATAGTATTTTATCATGATCACAGTTGGTCATAATCAACTAACTCAACAATGATCGTATAATTGGAGAACTGCAATATTGTTTGGGTGTGTTCGAGGATGATTTGAGTAATGCTTAAAAAGTCTCACATTCCAATGATAGTGACATTGTTGACTGATCATTCTCCATGTGGTGTATCGTGCCCATAGGCATCTAGACTAATAACACCAGGGTATAATTGAATTTTTCTGTACTCCTGCTCAGTGGTTGAATGCTAACATACACCCAAGATGCTTAAAAGATATCTTGGATGCTAATGATCCTGAGGATTTGAGTAATGCTTATAAAGTCTCAATTTCCAATGATGGTGATATTCCTGACTGTTAGTCCTCCACGTGGTGCATCCTGGACTAGGTGCCCCTAGGCATCTAGACTAATAACAGCAGGGTCCGAGTGCACAGCGGTATAACTGGGCTTCCGCTACGGCGGGTGGGTGCGAACATACACCCAGGATACTTAAAAGTTATCTAAAGGTATACCGCCTGATTTTTTGTCAGAGTTATCTCCCTTAGCCCAAGGGCTACATATGGTATACGTATACCTAGATGCCTGTTGGCACCTAGTCCAGGATGCACCACGTGGAAGACTAACAGTCAGGAATATCACCATCATTGGAAATTGAGACTTTATAAGCATTACTCAAATCCTCAGGATCATTAGCATCCCATTATTAATGTATGACTTGTTATAAGGCAGTTACATTAATATATATATATTCAACTCGTTGGAGATGATGATATTATTTCAAGTAATGATAAACTTCTAGCTACAGTTGAATTCCTTTTCATGTAACAGTGTTCACAGTTTATCTATAATACACAGTTACTGGCATACTAAGTATCTATTTTCATTTAAGCGAATAACAATGTGTATGTCACTGTATAAAATAAATTTTATTTTGTAGATGCAGTCTGTTTTGTCGTCCCCGAGCATTGTGCTCGATTTGCCGAATTGTCGGAAAATCTAACTGGTCTCCCAATCCTTCGAATGTCAACGCCTGGAACTGTAATTGGTGAAGTTTCTGGTAAACAGTTAGCCCAAATACATTTAATTGTCATTGTATACATTTGAGTGAATTTACATGTCATTATTGCTTGAATTCTTTACGAGAAACATCTTTCAGCAAGTAGATATTCAACAAAGCCAAACGAGAGCCCGCATTGAGTGCCGATGATGGCGCCCAAACCAATGCCCACGCCAGTTTGAGTCCAGCACTGTATCACTGGACTACCCCCGGTATTAATTATTAAATATAGTTAGTATGTTGATAAGACATGCCTACGTGTATTGCTTTTCACTGCAAAACCAAATTGGACGAACATCTCATGGGATTAGCGAGGGTTCTAGATTCGAAGCTGGGTGAATATGGGTTCGAGTCCCACTAAATGCAAAGCCTCATTTGGCTTTGCTAAATGTCCACTTATTGAAAAATGAGTTTACCGAAAAATATTTAAAGAAAAGCTAAAGTGACATTTATTAACACCCCAAACAAAGGTGTATAAAGGTATAAATCAATAACATAACAGGTTGGTGGCAGAGCCATCTCTTCATTAATTCCAAGTTCGTATAGCATCTCGAAGTCATATATGAAGAGGTTGTAGGTTGTGAATTGAACTTGGGGGGATAATTAAAGTCTATTGGCTAAAAGACCGCAGTGTTCACAGGAATTGATGAGGCGATCTTCTTCGGGGTTGATGCTAGTTGACAGATCCACAAACCTAACTGGTTACATATCATAAATAGATTCCTAATGATACCTTTTTAGCACCTTGGGTGCATACTAGCACCTATTCAGTCGGTCTCTGCTGTTATTGGTCTAGATGCCTGTTAGCACCTAGTCCAGGATGTACCACGTCAGAAATATCACCATCATTGAACTTTGAGATTTTGTAAACATTACTCGAATCCTCGGGATCATTAGTATCCCATAAATTAAGACTATCACATCATACTAATGTCATATCAAACAACTGTAGATGATTTAATGATGACAATATATGAAGCATGTGCTTCTTGATACGAGCAATTTTTGCTCAAAACCACATTATTTAAATAGTTCAATTACGTATTCGGTCGCTTTTTATTGTTGAAGCAAAGGAAACACAACTTGCGTCTGCCAAACCCACAGTACAATCGGGCAACTATTCGATGAAATGCACCAAATGTCATTCCGATCCGGCTAGTGTACCACTTGTATCTGTTTGCAAACACATTGCGTGTTTTTCGTGTTGGCGATTGGTCATTGAACAGGTAAGAGATGTCAACACTATTTTTATCCCAATGATTGGTGACATAATTTTAATGAGTACGCAGCAGTTGTATAATAGTCGGATCCATTACTCGTCAATTGGAGATACGTGACCATTACTTGTTTGTCTACACAAAAGCAAACAAACTAAGACCAGCATTTATTCGGTCGCGTGAAACATGATTTTTTTTTAAAATGTTTTTCATTCATTCATTTTGGTTGGTGACGTGGTCACCTCTTCATTATTTCCCATATTTATACATGTAGAACGATTGATTTCGATGGCTTGACAAGCGTAGACAAACGTGGAAGAATAACAAAGTTTCTTGGCTGGTAGACGGCATCCTTGTGACGTCGCCACTGTTCGCAAAGATTGACGAGGCCGCATAATTTTTTGTCAGGGTTATCTCCCTTAGCCCAAAGGCTACATATGGTATACGTATACCTTTAGATACCTTTTAAGTTATTAGTCTAGATGCCTAGGGGCACCTAGTCCAGGATGCACCACGTGGAGGACTAACAGTCAGGAATATCACCATCATTGGAAATTGAGACTTTATAAGCATTACTCAAATCCTTAAGATCATTAGCATCCCCATTTTTATGTTGGCTACTTTGAATGTTTTACGAGAAATGCAACTTTCAGCAATGGACATTTTAGCGAAGCCGAACGTGGGCCGGTGGTGGGATTCGAACCCCGAGGTCCGAATTCGAGCGCTGTATAGCTAGATCACCCGGGCAATTCAAACTATAAGTGAATACAACTCTCAAATCATAAAATTGTGATGCTCGTTTATTTGAAGGATAAAAATGATAATTATAATGACCAACAATACATAATTGAGTGGTTATAACTAGAAAATGTTAAAAACTGAATAATTAAGTTGTTCTTCATAAATCGAACTTGCTACACAGTCATCTTTCCACTAGTACTACATTTGTACAGCATATTAAACGATTGGTTTTCATGGCTTGTTATAAACGTAGCAAACTTACATTTGTTACGTACGACGTTAATTGGCTGGTAGACCGTATCCTTGTGACGGCGCCACTGTTCGCAAAGATTGACGAGGTCGCCAGATTTTTTATCAGGATTATCTCCCCTAATCTTAAGAGCTACGTATGGTATATGTCTTCAGACATATTTCAAGTCCCTGGATGTATGCTTGTACCCATCCACCAACGCGGAATTCCAGTTATTACTGTTGTGTCAGTTTTGGTATACTTAATCTAGGATGCGCTACATGGAGGTGACATTCTCTAACATCGAAAATTTAGACTTTATATGCATTGCCCAAATCTCCAGATTCATTAGCATTCTCAGTAGTATCATAAACGACGAAAGAAAATAAATTCCATTTTAGGTTATCTAGATCTGAGTAGCGCCCAATACAAGCGCTTTTGATGGTCTGTCAATACTAAACTTTAATATTAATTTTTTCACCATATTGTTACTATTCCTTGAATGCTTCACGAGCAACATTTTTCAGTAAGTGGATATTTTGAGAAATCCTAAAAGCACTAGAACTCACATTGGAATCCAGTGCCCTACCACTAAACCACTACGGCATATCTTTTATCTTTCCACCTTTGTGTTTTATAAACAGGAACATCGACGGTGTCCCGGTTGCCAGAAATTAATTCGAAAACGTGATTTGGCCAAATTAACCACAAATTCCTAACTGATGTACGTCAGACCCAGATCAAATTGCATGTAAAAAAATTTTATTATTTTTATACAAACAACAATGTCTTACTGTGTCGAATAAATTTGGGATAAAAATAAAAATGCAGATTGGAACGTCATTTCTGAGACCGCACAACTAACTATAAACTGATGCAAAAATGCCCCCATACATTTTATAAACTACTACTTATAAACCATCATTATAGTAATGCAATCAGGATGGCCGTATGTAATATTCACTAACGGCGACAAGTATGAGTTGATGGGTGACGTATTCACCTATTTTCCATATTTATACGACATATTAAACGATCGACTTCGGTGGCTTGATAGGCGTAACAAACGTGGAAGAATAACCAAGTTTCTTGGCTGGTAGACGGCCTCCTTGTGACGTCGCCACTGTTTGCAAAGATTGACGATGCCGCCTGATTTTTTGTCAGGGTTATCTCCCTTAGCCCAAGGGCTACATATGGTATACGTATACCTTTAGATACCTTTTATTTTCCATATTTATACGGTACATCAACGTAGAAAAATGACGAAGTTCCTTGACTGCTAGACAGCGTCACTGTTCGCAAAGATTGACGATGCCGCCTGATTTTTGTCAGGGTTATCTCCCTTAGTCCGAAATATACATACCTTTTAAGTACCCTGAATGTATGCTTTCACTTACCCGCCAAAGAGAAAGCCCAGTTATACTGCTGTGCACTCAATCCCTGCAGCTATTAATCTAAAGGTCTACTCGAGATTGAAACTTCCAATATTCAGGATCATTAACATCCAACCTCAAAGCTAATGATTACGTCATCTGGCGTATACCCACTCTATCCACACTTAAAATTTTAAACGCAATAAAAAATTCACATTAAAAAAATAAAATTATATTCACATATTAAAAAATTATAAACTTTTTCTCTTATCTTTTCTGACACTCGTTGCCTTTCCTTTATCGGCTGACTGACTCACACTAGTCTGCATCATTTTCAACCTCTTACTCTGACGTCGTTCGGGTGTTATGGTGGGCGTCGGTGGACTGGGTCTACGACGCTTGTTGCTAGGCCCACTTTGTTCCTGATCGGATTTATCCTCGTCTTTTTTTGTAGCAGTTTGGGGGTGTTTGTCATCTTCCAATTTGTCTTCAAGATGTTTGAGTGTTTGGTCGACATCTTCGTCGGATTGTTCAAACAACTCGTCCTGGTCGGAATCGACAATGTTTCCCTCTTCTTCATTGTCCGAGTCACTTGTAGCCTATTGGAATGGGAAACATAAATATTCGTTTTTGAATAATAACCAAAATAAGCTATGAACCAACGGTATGACAATAATAAAAGTTGATGGCAAAGCCACCTCTTTATTAGTTCCAAGTTATCATCAAAGCATCTCGGATAAGTCCTCTCCATTGTTCACGGTTTTTGGAGGCGTGCACCAATATGTCAGTCCAACAACTTTGTCATTGGTTTGGACAAAAACAGTTAAATGGCAGTCCTAGATGATAATTTTGTTGTCAACATTACTAATAATGACTAAAAATAAAAAGGTATGGCTTTTTTATAATTTGAATCTGAGAAATGGGCAGATAATACTATTCTTTCCTGGGATGCTAATGATCTTGATCTCAATTTCCAATTATCTTGATAACACTGTCATTTCCACGTTGCATATCATGGACTATGCACTTAAGCACCTAGATTAACACAGCAGAAACTGAATGGACAGGTATAACGGCTTCTACTTAGGCGAGTAGAATACTTAAAACCTATTTTAGAGTATACATATCTATTTGGATAAAGGAGATACCTGTGACAAAAAATAGATATTGTAATAAAGAGTAAGTCACCAATCAAAATGAATCAATAAATCACTCTGATCATGCTACTGAATTGAAAGGTTTTTTCTAACCTATCGCTGATTAATTAAAAATAGATAACAATCATTTAACGGTCAATTTCAAGAGATACCTGACTATCAGCGTATACATCATCCACAACACAATTTTCATTTGCAAAAGATTCGCCAAATTCCTTGTCATCCTCAGATTCTTCGTGGTCGAGAAAATCTATCAATGACGGCTCCGAGTCGATGACTTCGTTGTTCACATCAAACACACCGGCATCCGACTCTGTTGAGTGATAATCCAAATCTGGCGACTGATTGTCATCCTCATCTCCATCCGATGAATTCGTAGCAGACAAATCTGAATCATGCTCAAAATAAGCCCCGTAGTACTTAGTATCTGACAGTTTTGACTTTGTTGGGAGTAGTTCTTCACCTGAAAGGTACATCCATATAAAATAGACATAATACGGTATTTTTTTATACTACATTAAAGCTGTATAAAAAATTATTTAATGCAAATAACACGAAAAACTAAATCATCAAAATCTTTAGTGCTTCAAAGTCTATCCTTTTCAAGGGAACTTCAGAAATAGAGGTAAAGTGTGCAGCTAATGAGATAAATACAACCAAAAGAAAATTAAATGACTATCAATTTAGATCAAATCACTTGCACAAAAGTACTTATTTTTGTTAAATTAGAAATTGCAGATTCGGTAATCACATCCACTGTTTTCGTGTTATTAGTTCAAAAAACTAAAACATCTCAAACCCAGAACATTAAAAATGTTAAACGTATTCATCTCAAAAGTATAAACGATCAAAGTTCTTTTTGTAAAAGCCAAACGTTTCATATATGCTAAATTCTTAACGTAACAATCTTCAATAGAAAATCGATATGCCGCATAATAGCTACCGGGGTGGTCTAGCGGTACAGCGCTCGAATTCTGACCTCGGTTGACATGAGTTCAAATCCCATCGCCGGCACTAAAATGCGGGCCCACGTTTGGCTTCGCTAATTGTCCACTGCTGAAAGATGTTTCTCGTGTAAACATTCAAAGTAGCAAACAAAAAAAAACATAAAAATAAAGATATTTTAATAAAGTACCATCAGTATAAACATAATTTGAGGATGGAATACCAAGGGTATCATCGTAGTACAAATTATGTGGTAAAAAATTAATTTTAGAGATAGATTTTGACCAATTCTCAACAGCCAAACCGCGAATGGATGCTTGCAAATACATTGTATCCAACTGTGACAAATGATTAACGTGTGAGCACAATAATCGTAAAAATTTGCGTATTTGTGGCAATCGTACGTAATCCGAATAATTTCGTAAAAAATATTCTAACCAAACTAGGGCATGGCGTGTAGACAAGGGATGTGCATCCTCAATGATAAAATTAGTCAAAACTTCAATAAATTTGACCAAATGTATATCACTTTGAACAAGTCTTTCAAGTTGGGAATGAACCCAATCAGGGTTGGTTTTTTGAATAAACATCTAGTAAAAATAGATTACAAACTCGCATACATACTCTATTAAAACTTTTCGAATTTACCAACAATCCATCCAATTCAGTTAGAAAATTCGGATGTTTCCTCTAAAAAAGGTTAGTTTTTTTTACTACATACCTCCAAACGAACTTCACTCAAATTGTTAACTACATGTTTTTGCATCATTCTGTTTAAAAAAACAAAAGCGAAAGATTAATATTTATGAATCATAATAATTCAGTATAGACGATAATTTAACATCACCAGAGTAAAACAAAATGAGTAAACTCAATAACAAATATTAATTAAAGAAAACAGTTCAACAACTAGCACGTAGTTATCTTTCATTCGGGATCATTATCAAAAGTTGAAAACGGTTGAAGTAAAGATTATTAATGCGAAAATATATGTTAAATTATTTATTAAATATTTGTGAATAATAGAAGTGTTTTAATAAATTTTTTTTAATTATAGAAGTGAACATAATACTAATGTTCGATAACTTATAGGAACTGGTACTTAACTAAAAAATAACAAAAACAATATTCTAAATTAAAAAATCTATCCTGAATCTGCAAAAAACGTTTAAAATGAGAGTAAAAACTTGACTAATTAAATAATCCATTAATGCCATAAAATCCCAATTGCAGTTTTTCGGAATTCAAGATTATAGGATTTTATATCGGACACCTTTAAGTACTCGGATATATTGTATTATAATTATCAAAAAAACAAAAAGTAAAATAAATTGTGGTTCAAAAAAATAGAATTAAGAGAAAAACGGAACAGTGGAGTAGAATAAGTTAAAGATTACGAAAATAAAAATAATATATATGCATATTAAAATGCAAAAACAGTAATAATGTTCAAAATACACAAAATAGAAATTTTAAGATAATGCCCCACTTGATGAGAAACACGACGCCAACATTACCACACCTGATGCACAAGTTAAATAAAAAAATATTTTTAATCCTCAGTTAGAATATGTCAATAAATTAAAAGCAATATAAATCAATATCAAGACATTATAAAATATAGAGACCAAAGAAAAACAAGAATAAGAAAGCACGCCAAAAATAATTTAAGCCTGTAACTGACTTTGATATATATTGATTTAGTAACTTAAACAAATTAATTAGCAATATATAAATTAATTGTATGTTATTATTGTAAATAATTATATATAAAAATACAATTTTTAAACGTTTCTAAACATAAGGCAAAACAATTTACAGTTTGTTTTAATTTTATATATTCAGGATTTTTTACGAGTTGAGTAGTACTCGGTTAGTACTCGGTTCTCAAATTATCTCAAGTTTTTCAGGAGAGAATAATGAAATGGATGGTGAGATAAAGGGGGATTAGTCACAAAAAAATTTGGAATCAAGATAAAATTAAGGTAGATAGTGGAAGTTAATAATTATAGAAAACGAGCAAAAGATTATAAATATACAAAAATAATAAAACAAGTACTTATTACAATGCAAAAACACTGCAATAATCTTTAAAAAAAAAGAAAAAGGGATGAATAACGCTTCAATAGACTTATAGCGTGACGCGCGCCTTACCTCGCGAGTGTATGTATATAAATAAAATTAGTTTAAATATTTTTTCTATTCAACCTTTAATTTAACGAAATTAATTTTTACAGTTGTTTTGATTTGTTATATTTTTAAACTCTTCATCAACAATTTACCTTCCGTAGTCCAATTCAATATCATGTTTTACGTTGACGATGTTAAAATCCGGGATCTAATCCGGAATTATTGGAAAAAATATCTTGGATGTTAACAAGTGAGCACTTGATAACTTACTTCCTCTAAATCACTCTAAATGTAAACATATTACCTTTACAAAGCCATCAGGTAGTATTTTTTAAATGTTTGCTGACGATAATTTACCAATCGAAAATGTTAAGTAAACAATGGATTTAGGAGTTTTAGTTCATTCCTCACTTAATTTTACGGGGCACCACACTAAGGCTATCCATAATTGTTATCGTTTGATTAAGTTCTTTGGAAGGAATCTGGTTGATGTTTCCTAAGTAAGTTTAGTTAATTTATATTCTTTGTATAAGGCCTCACCTAAAATATTGTTCTCAGGTGACTAGTCCTTTCCTAACATCTGAAAAACATTGTTCCTAAATTGTCTAGATCCTTCAAGAACATGCCTTATCACCAAAGACTGCATTTTTAAAAGTTGTTTCCATTAATTGATAGACGGCTCCAGGATAATCTTATCCTGGTGCATCTCTTTAAGAATACTCAGTCCCTACTTTACCCTAGCTCATAATTCTCTCAGGGGACATAATCTTAAATTGGGAAATCTCAGAGCTAATACTAAATTAAGGCTACATCATTTTTCCTAGAAAGTCATAAATCACTGGAATATACTTTGAACTAAGATTATTAATGTCCAATCAGTTCATTCTTTATCTTATTTTAGTTTATAAACTCCTTAACTCTAGCCACTTCAATCATTTCTTTATCCTCTCCAACGATACTCAACAAGGGCACCCGTTTAAGATTTCCAAACCTAGAGTCCAATCCCGTCTGAGTTCCCATCATTTTTCGTATAGAGTTCTTTCTGTATGGAATAGTTTACCCGCCCACATCGTCTCGGCCTCATCCATTAATACCTTTAAATCGGCCTATGATTCATATTATTTTTATAATTTTATTTTAATGTTTCACTTTATTTTCTATTTTGAACCGAGTTTTAAAAGGAGTTTTTCTCCTATTTAACTTGTGTACAAACCTGAAACCTGTCCTGCATCGTCATCTTTGCTTCCATTTTGATTCTTGGTAAATTTGGCAATAAACATCTGTCCTAATTTAGTGTTCTAATTCACTATTTCATGTAAACAGTAAAGACGTTGGATATTAGGAGAAATCGCGACCGGTGTTTATACATGCAACCTTCGTCAGCAAGCGATGCCACTTGCTCTTTAAACCGCCTCATCGCATTAATTAGTAAAATCGGCTACGCAGCGCTTTTTTAAAATCAGTTTTACTGAAAAACCTGCCTTTTATTAGTAGCATTTCTTCAATAAGCAAAAGATGTTAAATAACCTTTTAAAACAAAGGTGTTGTCTATAACCACATTAATTTGTGCAAATTTAAATTGTTAATTTACAGCCTTTAAATTTATGATTATTTAAAAAAACATTAAAAGTATATTACATTTGTTTATCGGTGTGTAACCCAGTTATTATTTGAAAAATAAAAATTTATGATTGAAATAATTTTTTTTTCATAAATTCAATGACAGTTTATATTTAAAAATTAAAGTATATGTTTTGTATAAGCAAAAATTTGTAATCTTATTAATAATATTTTTGTTTTTAAGTTAAATTAATTCCAATGTTTAGTAATCATGATTAATCTAAACTATTTACAATTTTTTAAATATTAAATGCGATTATTATAATTTCTTGAATCATATTTTATAAAAAATTAAGTAGATATCACATTTAAGTATTTACATCAATAATATTAACTATAAAACGTTTTTTAAACAAAAGTTAATTTTTGTGATTGATAAAACAAAATAAAGGAAGCATATTTTAAAAATGTTTTAGAAACATTTAAATAGCACTAAAATCATTACTGTGAAACATTTGTGATTATCATTCTGAAACCAATAAAAATATGCAATACCAGTGGCCACATCACTTAAGGATTATAGTCATCAGTAATAATGTTTTTTATTTGCAAGAATAAATTCTGTCTAAGTTTACTATGTACTAAATATCTGGTAATTATGTTGTTTAGTAATGTTCGTAATGTTTGTGAGTTGTACTAACTTATATGTTACCTGTAGCTGTAAGATCTTACTAAAATCTCGGCCCTAATTTTTTTTGATTTAGATTGATATGTATAATTATCAAGATCCCGAGCTAATTTCAATCAGAAAACCTCTTGTGTAATCTAAATTATTGTTCTGCAATTTATTATTACAAAATAATTCAAAATTACATACCAATACTGTTTATCGACAGGAAAAACAAGACACAATATACTCACCGAACCACAGTCACGTGATAAATTCAAATACAAAAAAGCGCTTCAAAACAAAATCAAAGTTGTTTAAATGTACAATAATATTAAAATTGAAATCGAAATAAAAAGAAATAATCATTTTAAATATTTTATTCCAACAGTAACCGTACTCCTTTTTGTATATATATACTAAAATGTCATATTTGTCACTGACGAGAGTATAGTTTTAAAATAAGATTGTTAAAAAATGTTAAGTTTTAAAATTTTCCAGTGATATGTTATAGGATGCTAATAATCCTGAGGATTTGAGTAATGCTTATGGTCTCAATTTCCAATAATGGTGCTATTCCTGACTGTCCGTCCTTCATGTGGTGCATACTTGACTAGGTGCTGAAAGGCATCCAGACTAATAACAGCAGGGTCCGAGTACACAGCAGAATAACTGAGCTATAACTTTAGTGAGTGGGTGCAAGCCTACACCCAGAGTATTTAAAAGGTATCTTAAGGTATATGTACAACATCTGTAGCCGTTAGGCTAAGGGAGATAACCCTGACAAAAAATCAGGCGAACAGTAGCGATGTCTCAAGGATGACGTCTACAAGCCAAAAAAATTCGTTATTCTTCTACGTTTGTTACGCTTATCAAGCCATCAAAGTTGATTGTTTTATATGCTCTATAAATATGGAAAATATTGAAGAGGTGATCACGTCACCAACCAAAATGATATGTTAATCACTATATATTATTATAATTATTGATTTTTTAGATCACATGGCAATATGTATTCACTTTTTGATTACATATTCTTGTTTAAATGATTGACTTTTATAACATTACTTAATACATTGGGTATACTTGAATTTTACTAAAGCATCTTTTATACATCACTTTACCAGCGTTCATAAAACATTGCATATAAAGGCACTTTCCACTATTATACAAAAAGAATGCATGACATAGATATATGCGGAAGATCAACGTATTACATCCAAATCCTCATGTAGTTATTAGTACTCCATTCCATTAGCAGCGCTCCATTTAGACCTAAGTGGGCATGGATTCGAATCCCGCCACCGGCACTAAACTGCGGGCCCACGTTCGGGTTCGCTAAAAGGTCCACTACCGAATGATATTTCCCGTACAACATTCAATGTAGCAAACATAAAACAAAATAATTATACTAGTATGCACAAACGATTATATTATAAAGAATTGTATATTTTGATATGTTATTCTATGCATATAAAATCAGACAAAAATTTGATATAAACTTCTTTAGCTTCAGTATTTGTAGGAATGTAATGACCAGCGTCGTGCAAATAAACTTCTAATTTCGATGTGAACAAGCACATTACTTCGTCCGTTAGAGCTAACCAGAATTATAAAATGTAAAAAAAGTGAATGAATAATTGTAATGGATAATCATGTAACAAAATAAAATTATAATCTTGAGAATTGCATCAAAATTCTATTTTAAACAAATAAAAATGACTTGACAACTAACAATAAAACAATTAAAACACTCATCTACAACAATACGGGGTTTAATTCAACTTTCAAAGTGCATTATATATATTCATTGTATGTATTTATTTCATTTATACATTCATTAAGCGGGTAACGTAGTCATCTCTTCATTATTTCTATATTCGTACGACATATTAAATAATCGACAAACAACCAAGGTAAAAATGTAACAAAGTCTCTTGGCTGATGGACGACATCCTTGTGACGGCGCCCTGTTCGCAAAAAATTGGAAAACCCGCTTAAATGTTTGTACCATCAAGTGAATGCTTGCACCCATCCGTCGAAACGGAAGCCCAGTTATACCGCTGTGCACCATGTCCAGAATGCATCACGTGGAGGTGACAGAAATATCACCTTCATTAAAAATTGAGACTTTATAAGCATTACTCAAATCCTCAAGATCATTAATATCTCTATTATTATTATTATTATCATGAAAACTACAGATTTTAATTACGTCGTGGAATCACTAAATCGTTTGCTCCAGAAACAATCAACGCTTGAATCGATATTTTATGTTCATATATGGATTGATGTATTGAACAACGACTCAAAAATGGTGCCACCAAAATTGCAAACTTCATATTTGCATCAACGTCCCAATCTTTTGAAAATATATAACAAAAATAAATGAAACGAGTGTAAATTAATGCACATATTCTGATAAAATACTACAAGAACGATGTAAATGCGGTTAAGCCAAAATAACTACCACTAATATGATAAGTCAATCAATTGTCAAAGTGGTACAGTATATATGTTACTCATCATCATCATCGGGGATAAACATCCCCCACCGGTTATTATCACTCAGGGTAGTCCAACAAAAACCAACGCGTCTGTAAAAACGTCAACTTTTGTAGTGTGTACTCAAAGAACGACACTTGATGTGTGCTGACATTAAATGTTAATTACATCCCGAGTTAAACCCCTCCAATGATCTCTGTTGGCTGCATAGGGTAAACAAACGGACGCCCATTTAAATAATTCATTTGGACGGGGGGCTTAGCATAAATAAAAGGACTGAGTTCGCATGCTACAATGTCTGTCCACATTTTCCGTTGGCCGCCTGGCCTTCTTTTCCATCCGGGTAATGGGTGGGCTTCCATAGCTATTCTGGCTGGATGAGTGGGAGCTCTACGTAAAACATGGCCAATCCATTTTAATCGTCTTTCTTTAACTGAGCTAGAGATACATGGCCAATAAATGTTAAGAGACTTACAAATATCTGGGAATGGTCGAAATATTTTACTAGCTATTAAGTGAGTACGTTCAATAGAAGACAACGAGCGAAACCAGATGGATCTTAAACAGCTTTGCTCAAAATGAACAAGCTTTTGTGTATCCACTTGGGTGAGAGTCCAAGTTTCGCATGCATATAGTAGAATGGAACGCACTAAACTCTTATATATTCTAATCTTGGTTTTAATAGAAATATTACTTTTGTTCCACAAAGGTTTACTTAAACGCCCAAAGGCTGCAGCAGAGAGGCGAATACGACGCCGAATCTCTGAAGAGCTGGATCCTTTACTATCTATGATCGAGCCTAGGTACGTAAATTCATCGACCACAGGGAGTGGGCTACCGACCCCTACTTAGCCTAAGGAGGGAGACCGACCCCTACTTAGCGCGTCCACAGGTGGCGGATAGTGGAATGACCTTTAGCAATAGAGGTTAGCTGTGAATAAGGCTCTGCCAAATAAACAGCCGTGGACCAAACGGATACTCAGGCGTTAAGGTCGTTAACGCGTTGACAAGAAGGCGACAACGGTTATCGGTGTCACCCTGAGTATTATCACCAAACAGCCCTATTTAGGGACAGCACTGCTTGCTCCACTCGGAGAGGGGCCTAGAAAAGGTGGTTTAAAAATTGCTCGTCTTCTCACCAGGATGGCTGGCCGCGGCTAACTGGTCTATATACTCGCGGTCAAAACTCTCACAAAAATCAATTAAAGGCCGTGGTCAACAGGGCTGATACTGATGACCAAATTCAAAAAAACACCATTCTCAGAGCTCAAACAAGGCAGAATGTGACTCGCGACGCTACTGCCTGCTCTATGAATATTACTCGCGATAATGCACCGGTTTGTCCAGTATATATGTTACTAAAACTTAAATTCTACTGGCTGTAATAAATCTATTTAACTGCGATGAAGGTCCATTTAAAAAATATTTTGCGGTTAAACATTAAATATGAAATCTAATTCTAGAAATTTTTAATAAACTAGAACTTATTAAATACTAAGCACAAAAATATATAACATTTTTCAAAAAACTACCTTTAAAAAAATATTTTTGGTTTCCTAAAAACTCAGCCAGTTTAATAGAGAACTAAAAGATATTATTCACATTAGAATTCTTCCTCCCTTAATGAGTATGTGGATGTTGTATGATGATTAAATCCAATACTCATTAATTGGAGTTAGTCTTTAGTTGTTTGTCCAGTAAATGATGCCTAAAAGAAATCTTGATGGATTCCGATAAGTCACTTTTTTTACCATTAAAAAAATTTTTTTGGTAACAGATTTTTTTATTTTTGAGTTTTTGAATAGATGCGATACGATTGCGTGTTGTGATAATCAAACGTTGCTTTGCACTTGCTCGATTTGTTTACATGTTATTATTTGGGGATGCTAATGATCCTGAGGATTTGAGTAATGCTTATAAAGTCTCAATTTCCAATGATGGTGATATTCCTAACTGTTAGTCCTCCACGTGTGCCCCTAGGCATCTAGACTAATAACAGCAGGGTTCGAGTGCACAGCGGTATAACTGGACGTCCGCTACGACGGGTGGGTGCGAACATACACCCAGGATACTTAAAAGGTATCTAAAGGTATACGTATACCATATGTAGCCCTTGGGCTAAGGGAGATAACCCTGACAAAAATCAGGCGGCCTCGTCAATCTTTGCAAACAGTGACGACGTCACAAGGATGCCGTCTACCAGCCAAGAAACTTTGTTATTCTTCCACGTTTGTCTACGCTTGTCAAGCCATCGAAATCAATCGTTCAACATGTCGTATAAATATGGGAAATAATGAAGAGGTGACCACGTCACTAACCAAAATAAATGAATTTGCTATTTTGTAGTAGTTCATTATCATAAATGTCGTCCAATAGCCACATTTCTGTAATACCAATGATATGGGGCTTAGAAGCCTCGATTAAACTGCTTAATTCAGTTAATTTATTGGAGGCTAAACACATTGCTGTAAAATATTTTAGGAGGTAATTTGGTAAATAGCTCCGAGGCGAAGGAAGAAAATCCTGTATATTGGAGATACAGGTGTTCTGAATTTTAAGGGGGATTAGCATGACTAATGGGATTGCAAATAACTTAGAACAGGCAGGTTTTATAGCTTTCCTTATCCTATCAGCAGCATGATCTTTGTGCAACCGTACCCTAGGAAATTAAAGACGCACCGAAAGCCAGTTGCGATGCAATATCTGAGGATTCACAGGAAACTATAATAGGAGATAAATGTGAGGTTGCTGACAGGTCATATGGGTTATTATAACCTTGGTAACTACTTCTTTAAAATTAGTCGCAGTGTCAAGGATCCTTTTACTATGAGGCTACTTTTTCTCTCCTTCTAAAAGCAGTATATTGTTTTGCTGCAGAGAGACGAAAAATGGCATTAGTCGGTGTTGGCTGGATCTTTACTGTAGATATCGACAAGCATCATCGCTTGATTAGGCCGTATAAATAAAACTAATCGCTTTTCCGAGAATCTCGATGTTAAAATCGGTTACCAAATAATAACGCATGACACGATGTAAACATTTATTGCCAAAATTACAGAGCTTGTCATGGAAAAACAAAAACACAGGGAACAACGGAAGACCAAGCTCTGAAAAGGCAGAAGTTTGTTAATGACTTAGTAACGACTGTTTATATAGCCGTTCCCACCAATAAAAGTTAATAGCACATTCAAACAAAATTTGTCAACATCAGTAAAATACTATGTGCAAAAATTAACTGTTATTTACATAATAAAATAACATTGTATATTGGTTTTTGGATCAAACTTTATTCACAAATTGTCACAGCTAGACTTCCACCATCCAAGAAACTTTAATATTTCTCTAGGTTTGTTACGACTATAAAAACATAAAGGTCAATCGCTTTAATATACGGTACAAATATAAAAATAGTAAAAAAGTGACTACGTCACCAACAACAAATGATTTTTAGTTAGGATGTATCATGCATAAGTATAGAGCTAAAACCATCACTCTCATGAGAACTAGATATAAAAATATAAACATTTTCATTCTTTATTAACATCCTTAAAAAGTAACAATTATAAATTACAAGTTTGACAATATATATGTATATATACCTTTAAATGATAACACTTCATCTAAAAATAACTTGTAAATACTTAGTAATATCACTTATTTTATTTTATTTGTTTTTCAAAAAATATCTTTCAGTGCTTAGTAATGACTTACTAAATAATTTGTGCTCCATTATTATTAGCAATAATAGCAAAAATGATGCTCCTTGACTAAATCCTAAAATTCCATCAAATGGACCCTTTAAAAAATTTAATAATAATTTCACATACCGATTGAAGAAAGCATTTTTTGACAGTGTCAAGAGATTTAATAAAACCCATATCATAATCAGATGTTTCCATAGCTGAAAATCCCTCAGGATTTGAAAACCACCAACTTCGACATAAAAAATAATTAAATTTTAAATAAGACTTACTGTTTTCATTATCGGCAATAACATTCGGGGCATCAATAAATGCTTATTCCAAAAAAAATTAAAAACTAATGAACTCACTAAATTCACAAAAACGTTTCAAATTTTTACGCATGCTTCCAGTTTTCTCACGAAAACATTTAGCATCTTGCCTATACACTAGTTACAAAACTGTAAAAATACCTATATCCATGCAAACACAAAACCTGAAAATAACATCATTATTGTTTACAAACTTTTAGATGTTTCATTACTTAATATATATTTAAATGTCTCATATAAAATTAAACAAAAGACAACAAATTGTAGTATCAGCACGCCTGTTTAAAACGTTGCTAAGGTCACTAGTTAATTTCCTTAAGTTAAAAAAATTAATTAAACTAATAAAAACATATATTTGTAATTTTAAGTTATTGTATTATTATATATATGTTTAAAACTTTTTAAAAAAGGTAAACACTATATCTACAAAAATTATTAATTTTATTAACCAATGATGATTATTTTCTATTTTTTACTAAAAATGTGTATTTGTTTAAGACATTTTTCATTATCCAATCAAAAAAATTGTTAATTTTATTTACTAAACATTAATAAGTAGTTTAATTCTTATAATGAAATTTTATTTATGGATAATAAATGCTAATTTCTAATAAAAATAAATAATACTTCTATTTCTTTAATTTTTTTATATTTTTGTATTATTATATATGTTCAAAACTTTTTAAAAAATTAATATATTTTTTTTAATTATGAAGTTAATTCATTTTATCTCCAATTCTTTTTCTTAAAAATAAATGTTAAGAATTAAAAATAATGTAAAGGACTTCAGGTTCAGGTTCAGGTTGAATACACGAGCTAAGTAGGAGTAAACTCCTCTTTTGATCCTCGGTTCTGTTTATCAAGTTTATCAGAAGATTAATAATAATAAAAATAAAATAAAATTAACATGGTTGAATATTAGGATACCAGAGGTAAAAGGATACATCAAATGAAATTCGGCAAGCTTATAATTGTCATATGCTTTTTGAAAGCTGAGAGTGAGGACGCAGAGATGACGCTACTAGGCAGATTGTTCCATGAAGTGATCACTCTGTGTGAAAAGTGATGACTTTTCAATCTGGAAAAAGCTCTTAGGTTTAGATAATTTTAGGTATGTCCCCTGAGTGAATTTTGGGCTAAAGTAAAAAAGGGTAGATGAGAGCCGAAATTAAAAAGTTGATAAATCAGGATAATATTACCCCAGAGACGCCTATCCCGTAAAGGAAATAATTTTAAAGATTTGAGCCTTTGGGGATAAGAAAGGTTCTTAAACCCATGAGGCTTTTTAGTGACCGCCCTTTGTACCTTGTCTAATCTAAGTGCGTCAGATTTTAGAATGGGAGATGTAACCTGAGCACAGTATTCAAGATGAGGTCTGAGGTATAGCATGTAAAAGAAGCGTAGACATTTGGGTAGAATCTTACCAAAATTTCTTGTAAAAAACTTAATAAGCCTGAAGCATTTTGAAGTAACCAAAGAGTAGTGTTTAGTAAAGTTAAGCAAAGAATCAAATATAACTCCTAAATCCTTAATAGAATTAGTCGATTTTATTGGCTGTAAGTTAGGAAAAAAATAAAAAACCGTGCCAGACGGTCGACCAAAAGTAATGTGCTGACATTTATCCTTATTAAGTGGGAGCTGATTTTTTAAAGACCAATTAAAGATATCAAGAATGTCAGCTTAAAGTAATTCTGGGTTGGTCCCCCAGATCTTAAAGTCATTTGCATAAAGCAGAATATTAGAGTTAACGGCAGAAGGCAAATCATTTATAAAGAGAATAAATAATAGGGGCTCTAAGACAGATCCTTGAGGAACCCCAGAGGAGATAGGACAGGAGGAGGAGGTATCCGTTCCTACCCAAACCTTAAAAGTACGGTCGGAGAAAAAATCTTTAATCTAGGCTAGAATGGACCCTACTATCTCTACTGACTTAAGCTTTGCGATAAAAAGATTGTGTAAAACTTTATCGAAAACCTTTGCAAAGCCAAAATAGATAGCATCGACAGACTAATGCCTTTGAAGCATGTCTGTGACGCTGTCTGAGTAAGTAATAAGATTTGTAAAGCACAACCTCTTTGGCATAAAGCCATGTTGAGCGGGACTAATAATATTAAGTTTAAAGAGATGGTCTAGTAAATGGGATTTAATAAACCTTTTTATTATCTTACTAGGAGTAGAGAATATGCTTATGGGCCTATAGCTGTTTAGTAAAGATTTACTCCCAGACTTATGGATAGGCCTAATAAAAGCGAGTTTTTATATAGAAGGTACTTGTCTGGCCTAAACCAAAAGATTAAAAATATAGGTTATGGGAGGAAAAAAATATCCGCATATTTTTTCAGAATCCTAGGGTATATCCCATCAGCACCACAAGATATAGACTTAAGGTGCCTAAGGCAATCTGAGACTGAAAGCTTAGAAATTGTTAGAGGTGTTATAGGTAGACACTCAGATGTAGGGAGAGACTGAGTAACTCCGGAAGTTTGAAAAACCGAGTTAAAAAATTCTTTAAACAAGTTACAACTAGAAGGACCTGATATCTCTTTACCTTGTTGATCTTTAAGACGAGGGAAGGAAAAAGTGTCCCCCGCTTATTCGTGATAAATTTGAATAGGAGTGTTTTATTAAACTTAGCTTTATTTAAAAGTTTGTGTAATATGTTCCCTCTGTGCGTTCTAATAAGTCTAGTACATTTATTACGAGTATTTAGGTATCTATAATGGAAACAAGGTAGCTTTGTAGCTTTCCACAGGTAGAAGGCTTTATTCCGCTTATGAATCATTTTGGATATGACTTTAGGAAGCCTAGGCATAGTATATGTGGGAATTCTGAAAGGAACAAAGCTATTTAACCCTTTACTTATTACCTTGTTAAAGAAGGCATAAACACCTTCAAGATCATAAGTATATAAGTTTTCCCAATTTGTATTTGTTAGAAAGTCTCTAAGTCCCCTGCTATCAGTTTTCCTGAAATCTGGTATAGGTTTTAATTTAAGTTTGCAAGTATTTGAGATAGGGATCGGATAATGTACTACAAAGCTCACTACAAGATGGTCACTTAATAGTTAATTTTGTATTTACTTAAAAATATTTATTTAAAAATGCAAAATCATATTTAAAAAACAAAACCCATAGAACGAGGACAATATGCGGAAGTTTCAACATTTTTATTGTAATCTGTTTTCATCAATTTATGTGCTTAATTTTATTGAAAATAAAGAATGGTGGATAGTTCAAATTTATACTTAGATGTACATTAAACTTTAACCGAATTGTGACTTTATTATACTAATCAAAACTAAAAATTAATTACTTGAAAATGTGTTTAATGTGTAATTTATTAAGGTTTTTTAATTAATTATGTTTAACTGAGTTAAGTTATATTAAGAAATTAATATTTTTATTTTACCTTAATCATCCGCTTATTTTCTTAGTTATTTTTGTTCAGTGAACTGAATATCAACAGTAGAGAAAATTATCATCTTAATGATAATAAAATCATGGTTTAAAAAATTTTTAACTTATGGGATTTTGCTTTAACAATTAGCGGAATAAAAAAACTCTTCGAACAATTTATCATGTTTTAAATAGACAAAAATAACAAAACTCACGACGCGAGGTAAGACGCGCGTCACGCTATACATTAAGTAGAGCGTTCTTTATTTTCCTGTCTTTTCATTATTTCGAAAATTAATGCAGTTTTTTGCATTGTTATACAAAAACTGTTTTATTATTACTTTTGTATATTTATTATTTTCTGCTCGCTTTCCATAATTGTTTTACTATCTACTCTGATTATTTTTTATTTTACTTTCTTTGTGACAAATACCCGTTACCTCACCTTCCATTTCATATTTATATTTTATATATTTAACAATAATTTGGATTTAACACTGAGTATTAAAAGGCATTTTGGTTTACCCAGCTTGTAAACAATCCAAATCCTAAACTATTAAAACCGATTATTGAAAGATTGTTGTGAAATTAATAAAAAAAAATAATAAGAAAGCAATATCATAAAAACAAAAACATTTAAATAAAAATATTTT
Source organism: Cardicola forsteri (assembly GCA_025895645.1). Taxonomy (NCBI): domain Eukaryota; kingdom Metazoa; phylum Platyhelminthes; class Trematoda; order Strigeidida; family Aporocotylidae; genus Cardicola; species Cardicola forsteri. Next base: position 515,232 of record JAKXYG010001393.1, on the reverse strand, counting down.
AAATATACAAACAGCTAGAAAAGCACCGTATACACGTTTAAAAATTTAAAGAACATACAGCACTAAAAATATTACAAAATTATGTCTAAAACCCATAAATTTTAACCAAAACTAATCATTCCATAACTCAAATTTTCAAATGCAACGGACAAATTTTATTCAATATTGTGAATACCTGTGATACATTCAATCAATTATATACTTTAAATTACTTACAAACAAACAATAACAACATCTCTTTTAACAAAACAAAAAATATTACTTTTTTAATCGTTTTGTCGTTTTTGTCTAAGTTATTATTTAATAAAAGAATCAATCACTTAAAAACTTAAAACAACGATATTACACAAAAGGTAATAAAATACAAAAGCCAAGACATCTCCTGCATATTAACCAAAATTTTTCAAACTAGTTTAACAATTAGCACCTACTCAAGAAACTGGAAGTAATTAATTATTACACCTATTTTTAAAAACAGATATAAAATTGATATGAATAATTATAGATATATAAATTATTAGCATGAGCAAACAATATGTTTATTTAAAAAAAGCTAAAGTAGCTTTTATAAATAAAAGTAATAAAAAACGTAAACTGTCAGATTAATTCGTTCACATATTTTCTTTAATCAATAAACATATATATAACATATAATATATTAAAAAATCATTATATATATATATATATATATATATATATATATATATATATATATGTCTACAAAAATATATAATGCAACCCTCCAACTTAACATTAATAATTACACAGATAAAATTGTTTTTGTGCATATTACATGAGTTTTAATGTGTGAATGCAAACACAGTTCAGTGTTTTTAACATATTGGAAGCCTGAATAATTACTAATATTTAAAGCAATTATTAAAATTAACTCGGTGCTTTGTTTATACTAAATGACGTAATATAGACAAAATGTGCGAACATTCACCCGAATTGAATCAATCCAGTTAGGAATATGTTCTCTATCCCGCTCAAATAAGCGACAAGTTGTCCGACCAACATATTTATCACCGCAACTGGTGGTGTACTAATCGATACAATAAGAAGTGGAAAACATTACTTTAACTGTTTTCATATTAGGCAAAAATAGACCTTTGTGATACATAACATTTTTGTGTCGGAGTAGCTTAATGAAACAACGCTCGAATTAAGCCTGAGTAGGCATGGATTTGAGTCCTACCACCGGCATTAAATGCGGACCCACGTTCGGCTTTGCTAAAATGTCCACTGTTAAAAGATGTTTTTCCGTAAAACATTCAAAGTAATAAATAAAATAAAATAAAATTGGGTCAATTGGTGAATAAAATATCACTAAGATCTCAACCCTGATTTTTAAAATTTAACTTGATACAGACATTTATTAACACCCTTAGCTAAATCAATCAAAAAAGCTTTTGTGATCTAAAATATCGTTCGGCAATTTATTATTATAAACTAATTTAATTTTACATACCAATGCTCACAGTCGGGTCTGTAAGATCTCACTGAGATCTCGGCCCTGATTTCCTTTGATTTAACTTGATAAGGATAATTATCAACACCCCAGCTAACTTCAATCAAAAAAGCTCTTGTGTGATCTAAATTATCGTTCTGCAATTTATTATTACAAAATAATTCAAAAAATTACATACCAATGTTTACCAACAAGAAAAAACAGGACACAATATACTCAAAACCACAGTCACGTTAACAACAAACGTGATACATTCAAATACAAAAAGGCGCTTCAGAACAAGGTTCAAACAAAGTCAAAATGTTTAAATGTACAATAATATAAAAAATTTAATTAAAATAAAAATTTATAATAATTTAAATATTTCAAACAGTAACAGGGTCAACAACACATGATAAATTCAAATGCAAAAGTGCGCTTCTAAACGAAGGGCAAACAATGTCAAAATTATTTAATTGCACAACAATATGAAATTTGTAATTGAAATAAAAATTAATAAACTAACAATTTTAAACATTTTTTCTAACATCAACAGTATGTCCTTTTAATTGTTTTTAAGCCTTTTTTAGGAGATTCCAACATCATTCTTTTTAAAAAAGCAGTTTTAAAAATAAAGTAGCCTTTTCAAGTATACAATTTAACCAACAATAGACTATTAATACTTCCTCTATAAGTTCACTTTCAAAAAAAAGCAATAAAAATTAGAAATGTTCAAAAATGATTTTCAAAAATAATCATTGGTTGTTCATCAAATATCACGTACAAAGAAAGAAGTCAATTGCTCAGTCTTGAAACTCTATAGCTAAAAAGGATTAAAATATTCTATAAATCCGTTTTTAATAATATATTGAACTATTCGATGCAACTTGATACAAATTTTAACAAAAACTAAAAAAATAAGAATATAAAGTAAGAAAACTGCATCAGAAATCATTTTTACGATTAAGTGTTTTCTTAGTGAAATATTCTAAAATATGGAATAATATACCAATTAATATATGACAAATACAAAATGTAAAAGTTTTTAAAAATTATTTACAAAAGCATATTAATATCCACAGTGTTTCCAAAAAAAACAAATCACAAAAGACCTATTAATGAAAAACAAATTTACACACAAACACTTTCAATTTTTTGGTTTAAATCGTGTGGACAAAAATAACTTTTGTAAATTGGTATTATTATTATTATTATTATTATTATTATTATTTAATATTGTAAAGAACAATTTGTAATACTTTAGTTATTTAAGGAGAAGAAGCCGAGAAGAAGAAGTTGGTTTAGCACTTCAATCATCAAAAGTTAAACTATTTATTAATAAGAAACGAAAAACAATAGATTTAGTTTGTGTAAGCAATAAAGTGAACAATATTTGTTATTGGTAATTCATCTATTTTACTAACAAAAAAATAATTAGGGAAAAGCAATTTGGATACAAAAACAAAGTGTTGCAGTTTTAAATTTTTTAAATATTTACTTATGGTTGTTATGAAGAAAGCCCACCCTCGACAAGTGATGTAAGGGTTTGGTATAAGTATAATCAATCTATCAATTGGACAATTATACCTAATACCTTAAAAAGTAAACAAATTGTTTCAGTAATGAAAAATGTTATTTGTGATAAGATGCAACACACTTATATTGGGGTCCTTTAGAAAAATGCTCCGTCCAAAAGGTAACGTCAAATTTATCCAGGTTTACTTTATTTAAACATTAGAAGGAATAAATTTAAAAAAATAAATATTTAATTTAATTAAGCCTAACAGTCAGGACACTAACCGTATTGAAAATTTTTTTGTATGTCAAAACGTTACTAAAACGTTATTTAATAGTTTGGTAGTTTAACCAAAATTATAACTTTTTTTTACTTGGTTTGTAAGTTTTAGCAGTTAAGAGAAAGCTTTCCACTATTTAAACTCGCTGTAATCACGTGCCGCATGTTCAAATGTCAAAGTCAAGTTTAAGGGGGTAAAATTGAATGTTTGACAGGTTGATAAAGTAAAAATGGCAACTCAAGTTCTTAAAATTTTTCTAATATTTTTACATTATAATTAATCTTAAATTTTATATACATAATTTGTTAGAAATTAAATGTAAGTAGTAACATGTGCTAGATTATGTACACTCCATTTAACAATTACCGCAAAAATTACAAAGGTATTAAATCTAAATTAATTTGTTATGTCCAAAATTGTTTTTTCGTAAAACAACTATCGGGAATTAAAAATAATGTCTAGTGCTTAATAGATCCTTTATATACTTAGAAATATTTATTTAATAAGGCTGAGTCGTAATAAAAATAGCATATTTTAAAAGCTACTTCTATATTAACGTGGATATAAGTTAAAATTACTTAATATTTATAATAATTAGCCTATTATTATTTTATGTGCTTAATTTTATTAAAAATGAACAATAATTAATTCTTAAAATTAATGTTAAACACACATTCAAATCTGCACTGATTGTTATGTAATAATTATTATCAAAATAAACATTTAATTATTCTAATCTATATAAATAAAAATAATATAATTATTTTTCTTAATTTTAAATAAAATTTTTTAAATAAATCTAATAATTTATTATTTACGTTTAACCTTGAAATTCCGCTGAGCCGCTAATTCTGCTTTCTACTTGCATTGTTTTTGAAATAGTAATAAAAAATGCTTTTATCTTACTGAAAATGAACACCGTGTTATTAAAAAATTAAAAAATGAAAAATTTTTACTAAAAAGATTAACAGATTTATATAGAATTAACCTTTTAACAATTTATCGGATTATCAACGGCAAAAACCCCAAAATTATGATAATGTTGGAAGAAAACGTGCAACAACAAGTACAAATAATTAAAAAATTATTATAGAGTTAAAAAAAGTTATAATAAACCTATTTTAAAAACTAAAAAAAATAGTTTAAACAGTTTTACTTATTCTACTATAAAAAACAGAGCAATCAAATCTGGTTTAACTCTACAATCACCAAATATCAAACTATTTATTACAAACAAACAAAAGGATAACCAATTAGCCTTTTGTAAACTATGGAGTAAACAACATTTATGTTATTGGCGTTCCGTATACTTTGTTAATAAAACAATTATTTGGGATAAACCATTTGGTTTTAAAAACAAAGTGTTGTGTGGGACAAGTTTTTAAAAACATTTACTCTCGGTTGTTAGAAAAAAAGCCCACCCTCGACAAGTAATGTGTTGGTTTGGTATTAAGTATAATTAACAACCTATTAAATGGAGAATTATATCTAGTACCTTAAATAATAAAAAAATTATTTTAGTTATAAAGGATGTTTTTTATTATAAAATGCAGCACATTTATGCGGGGTTTACTACTGGTTTTCAAAACAATGCTTTATGTCATACATCCAAAAAGGTAACGTCATATTTATCTAACTTTACTATATTTGCTTTATATTTACATTTAGACAGTAGAGGGGCTAAAATTAAAAAAGCTATTTTTTGCTTAATTGCCACCTAACTGCCCGGAAAATTTGTTTAGTATGCTAAAGCGCAATATCAATAAGCATACCAAAATTGAGGATTTATGTAAACGCATTCGGTTTGTTGTTCAATATGGAATAAAACAAGAATATATCAACACTTTCATTGACAGCATTCTAAAACGCTTGGATTAAATTGTTCAAAAAAAAGGCGATTACATAGATTATTAAATGTTTTGAACGTTGTAATGTTCTTAATCATTTGGTAACTAAAACAATTGCGTGCAATCTGTATTTTTATTAATAGTTGACGTTATAAATAATGTTAATCATTTTACTCTATTTCCGATTTTGCACCAGTTGATATTTTATATAATTTTTTTTACTTACAATATATATGTATATATAATTATAGTTTTTTTTAATTAGTATATAGTATTGTATATTTTATAATTGAAGTGACGTTTCTCCTGTATGCTATGTAGATGCTAGAGAGGTTTAGTTAAATAATCACTTTTTTGCAGTAATTGTTGTGAGGGTTGTAAGCACTTGTAAAATTATGTAAAGAAATAATCTTTTTTTGAAATTATTGTTGCATAATCGGTTTATGTAATTAACTTAATATGCATATAATTTTTAGGTGTAACTATTACTATTAACCCATTTGGATGCTATTCATCCAAAAACATGAAGGCATTAAATATTTATAATTATAAAATACTTAAAAAGCAATTAACTTCAAGTATGGATAGCCTATGTTATTTTAACATAAATACTTTTTTTATATTTACTACTTTATGAGAAACATCTTTCAGCAGTGGACATCTTAGTGAAACCAAACGTGGGCCAGTATTTTAGTCCTGGTAGTGGGATTCGAACTCATGCCCACCGAGGTCGAGCGCTGTACCGATAGACAAAAAATGTGAAGAATTATAGTTTATTGACAGATGTTAGTTTAGCCCCATATATATGCAAAATAGTTTTCAAACGCGTTGTTTAATATAAATAGAAGTAAAAGAAAATAAATAAATAATTAAAAAAGCGTTTTATACACTATCATAAGTAGTATACACTAAATAACCATATTTATTAAATGTTATCGATTTCTGGGTTTAAAAGCTGTTAGTAAATGCATGAGGTGATTCACCTAAAAAACAACAAAATTAAAAGAAACTAAATAAAGTAAATAAAAATATTATTTTAATATATATATATATATATATATATATATATATATATATATATATATATATATATATATATATATATATAATATGGAAAAACGTTACTTTAATTATAAAATATACAACACTCTAAAATAATTAATATGCAAGTATAATTTATAAATAATTTATATTGTAACTAATAAAAAATTTACATAAAATATTAACCGATGCAAAATCAAAAATCGGGTAAAATAATTAACATAAAATACAAATATTTAAAAAGATGAAACACGTGTAATTTTTCAGTTACCAAATAATTGACTGCAGTATAAAGTACAAAATGTTCAATAATCAGCGTAATCGCCTTTCTTTTTAACCACTTGATCCAGAAGGTTTAGAATGCTGCCAATGAGTGTTAATATATTCTTGCTTCATCTCATATTTAACAACAACAAACCAAATGCGTTCACATAAATCCTCAATTTTAGTATATTTATCGATGTTCCGCTTGAGCATACTAAAAGCATTTTCAATAACGTTGATGTCCGGGCTGTTAGGTAGTAATTGACTGAAAGATAGCCTTTTCGATTGTAGCCCCTCTACTGTCTAAATATAAATATATAGCAAATAAAGTGAATCTAGACGGAATTTTTATGAACGTATGACACGGAGCACTGTCCTGAAAAACAATAATAATAATAACAACAACAATAATAGTAATAGCAACAACAATAACAAAAATGATATTAATAACCACACTGACACTAATAATAATAATAATAATAATAATAATAATAATAATAATAATAATATTAATAAATTTTCCTATTATCATTATTATTATAAGAGAAAATAATAGTAATAGTAATAATAATAGTAATCATATTAATAACAATAATAATGATAATAATATTTACGTATACTTAAAAAACTAAACAACATCTTATATATTAACGTTTATTAATAACACATATAATAAAAATTGCTTGAGTTAAACATTAATTGTTTGCAATTATTTAAATTAAAGTACAGATTGTTTTTACATTATAGAGTAGTATAATTATTATTGGCCCTATTCCAACATAAAAATGTTTAATTTTATTTCTCAATTGATTATCAACTTAAAATCTAAATATAATACTATTTTATTAAATTAAATAATGCAAATAAATGCTATTAAATAATTTCGATTGTTTAAAATGATTGGGTTAAATAATACTTAATATTATATAATGATTAATGACATTACAAAGTTAAAAAATATTAATAATATACGTGATCGTCATTCCTCTGAACAACCTGCGTTTTAGAATGCTGTCGATGAGAGTGCTAATATATTTTTGTTTCATTTCATATTGAACAACAAACTGAATTCAACCACACAAATCCTGAATTTCAGTATGCGTATTGATGTTATGCCTTAACACAATAAAAATGTTTTCAATAACATTAATATCCGAATTGTTAGGTGGTAATTGAATGAGTCACTTTCCTCCAGCATTATCACAAGTTTCGGGATTTTTAGCCATTTATAAGACGATAAATTGTTGAAGGATTAACTCTGAATAATTCACCAGTCGTTTTGGTAAAATTTTATCATTTTAAGTCTTTAATAGCATCAAATTCATCACTATTAAGATGATATGCTTTTCTATCACTATTGTTCATTACACAAAATGTAAACAGATAAGCAAAGGAGCGGATAAGTGAAATCTCAAGGTTCAATAAAAGTATTTATAAGTTTCATTAAATTAGCTCACTTAAAAAATATAAAAATCTTTAATAAATTATATATATATAATGCATTAATTTTTAAAATATACTGAAGATAGCTCAATTTTAATAAATTCTTTTTTAATTTTTTTATATTGATAAATGAATATATAACATATGCATATTTTTTGAAATTGTATTTTAATTATTACATATATTATACATCCCAAGCTTAAATTTTTGCATTTCGTTTACATAAAAACTAATTATTTTATTTTATTTTAAGTTTGTTTTTATTATTAAACATAAAAATATAACAAGACTCCGTTACTCGTAAGTTACCTTAGTTGATGCACCCAGATACATGGTGAATGTGAACACTAGGCAATCAACTGTTACTCAAGTGGTAGATTCCTTTTCTTCACACTGTTGATGAATTCAAAGAAATCGCATTAGCAGCATTGCAATAATTGAAATATCACTGAGACCAAAAATTCTATATTTTACAAACTCTAGTTTTAATTTTTTTTTCTGATTAATTGTTCTACTTGATCTTTTTTTTAATTGCTCAAAACATGAAATAATTTTAATTAAAAATGTGCCTATTTGTATAAATTCTTTTCTCAACTAGTAAAGGGTATTTACCTACACCTGGTTTTTAAAACCCTAATAACTTGTTTGGCTAGATTTTTCTATTAGTAAAAGGTAGTTTTGTTATGTTAAAAAAATAAACCTCATAAATAAACTAGATGTTAAACTTAATTACTAAAAATATTTGTAAACATTTTAATAGAAAATTAAAACTTTCATTATATTATTATTAGTATTAGTATTAGTATTAGGATTAAGATTATTATTATTATTATTATTATTATTACGGTTATTGGCTTAGATACTTTAACAGAAGTAGATTTTACATATTAGCATGAAAAATCATATACTACAACTTATTCACAATATTTAGTCATAAAATAAGAATTTTAGTTACAACATTTATAGAGGTAAGATTTCCTGGCATAACATACAACTCTACCAGATTTTTCATCTTTTACGAATAAACTGGTATTAAAAATTTTTTGAATATTGTAAATTGAACCTTGTTTAAGCCTTTAGTCGAATCTTTTTTCGAAAATGTATTTTCATTTTTGCCTTTATTTGTTTGAATCAAGAAATTTTAGCTCTTTTTATAAAGACAAAACTTCTATTCACGCTCTCTAATCCTTCTACTTTTTTTCAACCAAACTTTGGATTGTTTATAGAACGTCTCTATTATACTTTGTTGCGAGTATGTTACTGTACATTGATCATGTTAATTAATTTAGAATTGTTTTTTTTATTTTTCAAACAAAGTAAATAAAAACATTAACAACTAAATATGTTTAAATGCATTTGAATTCTAAAATATATGAAAATAATTTAATCAAAATTATGGTTTCCTTAAAAATTTCATAGTTAAGAAATTGATTTAAACATTTGTCATTCATTACTTTTATCAATCAATTTTTCATAAGTGATGTCAGTACTTAAGCTGCTAAACATGTGTTGAATTGAACATGAGATTCAAATCTCATCTTTAGGAATGTGAACTTTTAATTAACAACACCAAATATCTACCTGATAAATGATTTTTTGTACAACACAGAAAAAGTAAATATAAACACCGATTATACAAAACTAATGGTTATAACTTTTATGCAAAAATTGAAAAAAAAACATCTGAACATGTACAGTTTGTACATTTGGTCAAAAAGTTAATAATATTAGTTAGTTATTTTCTTATTTTTATGTTATTTATGATTCTTTTAAAATAAATTGATGTTGTGCTCTCATCATTTTTATTTCTCAACTTTTTTAAATATTTACTGTATGTTTGCTTATTAAAAGTCAATCGTAAAGGCAGACATTTAGAAATGGGCAAACATTTCAGGTAATTAATTCACACCGGAAAGTATTTTGTAAATATTCTTCTTGGTATTCTCATAGCAATAATGTAGTTTGTTACAGTTTAACTTTTATCTTTCCCAATACAGCTGCATCATTTTATTATATTATATATTATATTATACAAAACCCTTTTACTTTAAAAATAAGCATGGGGCAATAAGACAACAATTGCAACAAAACAACAACAACAACAACAACAAAATCTCATTGGCATTAAAGATTCTGCAAATCGAAAATTGAGCTTCTTTCGGCTTTTACTCAACCCTGTCATCTGTGTAACTCTATCATCAAAATACGTGAAATCACTTCTTTGCCGTTGTTTGCCGGAATGACGTCCTCTTGATTGTTTCCGTAGAAGTATAAATTGTTTACAAAGACCAGGTTGCTAACCTTGTGCGCTCAAACCCTCCTCCTTTATCCAGGCTTAGGACTGGATAGATTGAATCATTTCTGATCCAAACTAGGCGGAGATATCCAAACATTTATTTTTCTATTAGATACACTTTCTACCATTTTCAGTGTCTATTTATTTATTTATTTATCTTTACTACTTTAAATGTTTTAGAGAAAACAACTTTTAGCAGTAGGGACATTTTATTAAAGCCGAACGTGGGTCCGCATTTTAGTGCCGGTAGTGGGATTCGAACCCATGCCCACTCAGGTCCAAGTCGAGCGCTATACCGCTAGACTGCATCTCTTGATTAAATATGTACAACTATGACAACAAATACTGCAAAAATTTATAAGACTATCAAAGCTGAATCAATTTGAAATGTCCAAATGTCTTATTGTAAAAATAAATATGGAGGATTAAAAATAATGTAAAGTACTTAATATTTGCTTGATATTTACTTTTAAATATTTACGTTAAAATGTCGAATGAATGACAAAAGCATATTTTGAAAAAGCATTTTGTAATAATAAATAATAGATTATTAATTTACGTGTTTAAAATCATTATTTAAACATGGATTTTAATACTTTAAGCTTATGTTTCTGCAACACAAAATTTAACGATGTTGTTAGCTCATAATACAAATTTTAATTTAAATTAAATAATTCATTTTAATATTTAGTGGTTTAAATAACTTTTTCAAAATATTTTTCTGTTAATGCAACAATTTAGAAAGCATTCGTCTATATTCACAACGGCTTTGCAATATAATATTCGATTGTATAAGTCATTCTGTTTTGTACCAAAAAATATTGACTTTTTTAAATTATATAATTAAAAATATAAATAGAAATGCAGTGTGTTTTGTTTAAACAATTTAAAAATCACATTCATGTTTTTAAAATATTTTAGGTATTTTCTAAAAAAAATATTAAAAACATTTTTTTGTTTTCTAAAAAATTATTGTGTCACTTAAAAACTATAAAATACACTAGTTTTTAAATTACAAAATATAATTAGCATGATTGTAGTTATTTAATAGTAAGGAACGGAAAAAAATGTTTGAACTATTTAATTACAGAAAGTTTAGTTAATTTTTTATTTTAAAATGAAAACACCAAAAGTATATTTTATAATAATAATATAAAACAATTTTTAATATTAATTAATTGTAATTATCGCTGATAAAACAACCATTTTAAAGGATTAATATTTTGCATAAAACATTTTGTACAAACTTAAAATTTTATGGTTAGAAAAAAAATTTCTCTGAGAAATATTATATTGGTTTTATAAAAAATAATAACTATTACATAGAAAATTATATTTACCAATTTAAGAAATAACAATATTTTGAAGATAAAATGCAATTTATTTATGTCAAGGTCACAATTGTTTATAAAAATAATAATCTGTGTTATGACTTTATTATTATTCCAATTGTATTTATATTTATTTTGTTCAGATAAAAAATTAATTTGAGCATAACATGGGCTAAAAAAATATTTATATTTTTGAAAATAGTGATTTATTAGTCCTAATATTAACAATGTGTATTTTGTTTTTGGTATAATGAAAAGAAGCATGTATAAGCATATTTAAATCAAAAAAATATTTGTTTAAATCAATATTTTATTAAGATTTAGATTTTATAAAACTATATCAACATTTTAACCAAGGACATAATAAATCACTTAAGCAAATACAAGCCATTGCATAAATTGTTTAACATTTTGTAGTAAATTATACAAAAAATAATTTAGTAACCTTAAAAATTAGATACGTTTGATATTTTAAAAAATATTTGACGTTATATTGTATGTTGATAATTTTAATCAATCTTAGATTAGGCCAGCTAAAATTTTAGGTAAAAGAATTATTAATAATGTATACTGACAAAATTATAATTGAATTTTAATTATTATTTAATATTATATATTGTATAATAAAAGCATTTTATTTTCTAAGTTATCTAGTTGCTAGAATAGTTTTAGTTGATTAGCCACATTCTCAGAAATATTTTTGGTGGGTTGTACTACGTAATTTTCATCGTTTTTAAAATACTCACATGTACTTTTATAAAAGTTTAATGTATTTTCAATTGACGCAGTATCTAAATCCTATCATTCGATGCTTAATCATATGGCGAGATTTTTGAATGAATAAAAGTTAAATTACTAAGATGTGATTGGTTAATATCATTCAACCATACAAATCACATAGACACTCAAGGACAAATATCAACCCTGTTTGTTCATTGGTTCAATTTTTAAGTTTAAACCCTATATTAATATTTATTGTTCCAAAACAGGTTAGAAATATCCAGTGCTTCACACGCGGTTACAAGTCAAGTTTAGATGATTAAAATAAAAATTGGCTGTAAATGATAAGTATCAATGAACTATTTGGGTCGTTTATTTTCCAGTGCTCAAAATTATTATCGAAACATAAATGAAGCTAATCTGACAGGAGCTGTGGATGTTATAGTTATCAAAAAAGAAGATGGTACTTATGAAAGTACTCCCTTTTACGTACGATTTGGAAAAATGGGTATTTTGTATCCTTCTGCTCAAATGGTAAGTAAACAAAATTTAAGATTTTGAAAAAATAATCAAACAAATTGTACATTGCAAAAAACAATCTAATAAAGATTTAACTTAGAACCAAACACAATTTATATGCTTGAAGTGTCATCCTCATTATCATCATTACCATGGGTTGGTAACGGGGTCACGTTTCTAGTTCACATCCAATCTATTGTATTAATTTAAACATTGTTTCTCTGACATAACTTAGGTCAAGACCATGTTAAAAAGCATTGGTTCTTGATTAGCCTATTTTTACTAACGTGTGATTACTTAAGTCAACTTAATAATGCATTGGAATTGCTTCGAAGATGGTGACTAAATCTATGTAATCACAATTATTGCGTCATCAGTGAGGTTAGATAACACTATTGATTCACGTTCGGCTTTACTTAAATGTTCACTACTAAAAGATGTTTTCCATAAAACATTTAAAGTATTAAAAAAATTATTAATAAAAAAATTCTATAAGTTTTTTATACAAAAAACACGATTCAAGTGTTCCATTACAACAAGTTACAATTATTTAAGATGGGTGTAGCTTCATCACAATGTAAAGGCACTTATAATTACAATTTGTAAATTGTTATCTTATTTTTATTATTTTTTATTTTATGTCTATTACTTTGAATGTTTTACAAGAAACATCTTTCAGTAGTGGACATTTTAGCGAAGCCGAACGTGGGCCCGCATTTTAGTGAGCGGGTGGTGGTATTCGAACCCATGTCCCCCGAGGTCCAAATTGTTATTACAATCACTTAAGAAAACCTGTTCTATATAGTCCATAAAGAGGTGTAAATATAAATATTTGAGTATAAATTAAATAATACCGGTTATAACTGTGTAAATTATTTAATAAGAGTTGTAAAAAAACAAGTTGTATGCATATTCAATTCGTTATAAAACGGTGGCCATATTCAATATATCACGTGTCATTCTTATACATTTTGCATTGGAGGACGAATAAGATTTTAGTGTACTTTACATACTTTTATTAATGCAGCCACATGCGATGTGCGTTAAAGTTCAGATGCTAGGTAGCATTGGCTATAGATATATCTTAATACATATTTTCAAAATTAGTTCAATATTTTGATTGTCTATATTGATAAATAAACATTCTTCAAGGTTGTAAATGAGTGAAACTAAACATTTTATTTATCGATTTGTTTAAACAGCTTACCTTTGTTTATCGTTGCTATAGTAATTGAATAACTGTATATGTTTTGTTAAATTTTAGGTCGAAATCTACATTAATGGTCAGCTGATTACCGATTTATGCATGCGAGTTGGTTCTACTGGATTTGCCTACTTTGATGATTCAGTAAGTAATTGAAAAAATTTGTACCTCTTTTTGCAATGCATTGAAGTGGCTGAGTTCCAGAACTGTTGTTTGGATAGACAGCATTTCAAATCCCAATGTCGCTCGTTTGGTTGAACTACAACAACTTGTTGAAAATTAGTTTTGATGGAAGCATTTATGCGCTAAAAACTAGACAAAACAAAATTGCTAGTGTGGTAGGAAAACATTGTACCTTTTGATTAGTTACGTGTCCTGTTCTTTGTATTGTCCCTCTGATATGAAAAGTGTTATTAGTATTTACAAAGTGGATTAAATTGCTACTGCAAAGACGCATATCGGATTTCATTACTACAGCATCCATTCATAATTCTGCATCAATTGCAATACATCAAACTGAAATGATTTAGGAATTGATTTACATTGAAAATGTAGTATATACTTATTATAAATCAGCTGAATAGCTAGAGTTTATTTATTTTTCAACGTTTAAAATTTTGTTGGTTGCATGACACGTTATCGAGGATTTCAAATTAGAAAATAAAAATATATTAATGAGTTTTTAAGGATTCTTAATAGATTTGTCAGATTCACTTGAATAATCAATCCATTTGGTTTCAGTTAACCAGGAATACTGTACAGCTGTTTCATTCTTATTTGGAATCATCAGCAGTGCATACCTTTTAAGTTTTACACACACACATGAACTTGAACTTACGCCTTATCTGGTGTCAGGTCAGTGCCCTAACCACTATCCTACGGTTGGTTGAGACTGATCCAGTAAATTTGTTATTTATAGTGAATCTAATCAATCCTAATTGCCCAGTGTTCTCAAATGCTGCTACGTTACCACCGGTTTTAACAATTGATTGATTTCTTCGACCAGGACTTAATTAAAAAATTCAAAGTTCTTGAACATAATTGTCATCTGTATTCTGTCATTTATAAACGGAACATCCATTGGCATAACTAAACTGTATTTAAGACTTTAAAGTCAACCCGTGCCAATCATGTAAATGTTAGTTATCGAATAAAGTAAATAAATAAATAATAAAAATAATCTATACACATATATGTTTATTTGACTAAAGCCAGTAATAAATTCATTCTTCCACGAAAGCCACAATTCTTCCAGTGTCTCATGGAAATCTGATCATGAAGAAAAACTGATCAATAGCGACGGACACCAAAATGATCACTTAGACGATGTATTTGAATTAGACATGAATGAAAGTAAGTACTACTGCAATTATACACTGTCACTGATAGTTGTCATTGCATTTTGATTTAATACCGAAATATATTTATTTTCTCTGTTCTGTGATCTTCCAATTGCTTGTTTTAACCTGATTTACAAATTATCCATACATTTACATAAATGTATTTATGTTTTTTGCCTGTGATATGCATTTATTTTGTGGCAGGCGGGTTCAGACAGTTGAATTGAATATTTGAGTAATTTTTTGAAAGCTTTTTTTTCTTGTACGTTTTATAAGATGCTCTATTAACAGCCAAACAAGTGTCAAAAATGAGATTTGATCCCTTATCCACTAGGATACATGTCTGGTCACTTTAGATATATAGATAAATGTTTTCATTGCTACATTTTAAGGATTATCTATTTTTATAATCATTCATTTTCACTTACTTAGTTTATTAAAATTATGCAAATTCCAAATTTTATCAACCAAATTATAAAATACTTGGCCAATAATTAGTGATTTTTTTAGACAATGCGTAATTTGTGTAAGAGCTCATGTGTGCATGTTAAAAATTATTATGACAATCCAACTTCATAGAAATTTATGTTTAAATTGATATAACAACCAATGATTGATTTATTTACAAAAGTGAAATAAATTTATATATTTAATTAAAACATTTACATTGTATTACACAATACTATGAACGTCGGTATTTACTTTTTGTAATAATAAAAATAATAATAAAAATAGTAATAATAATAATAATAATAATAATATGTAACCGTTGGGCTAAGAGAGATAACTCTGACAAAAATCATGCAACCTCGTAAATTTTTGCGAACAGTGGCAACGTCACAAGGACGCCGTCTACTAGCCAAGAAACTTCTTCAATCTTCTACGTTTGTTAGGCCTATCAAGCCATCGAACTCGATTGTTTATGTCGTATAAATATGGGAAATAATGAAGAGGTGACCACGTCACCAACTAAAATGTAAAACGACTTTTACAAAAATAAAAATACATACATTTTTTAAAAAGCAATAGTAAAATCGATTTATAGAAAATGTAATTTGGTGTGAATCTGTTGGTCAAGGTCACCGAATTAGGTGGTGATGACAGGACTCGGACAAAAATAGGTCGCAGCTTCATGATGAATAACACAAAATGTAAAAATTTAGGCCTAATAGTATTTTGCTCATTTCTATCTTATTTCTTATTTCACCTCATGCTTTCAAATGTAATAAATTATACAGTAGTAGTAAAAAAGCCTTTGCTATTCCTCCTGTTAATTAAATAGTGAAGGATACACCGAACAATACGGCAAAACTTTACTAACGATAAAATGGTAGGAAAAAAAGGAACCAATAAGAGTTAGATAACCTTTATTGTGAGTGTGTAATCCCATTTTTTTAATCGGAAGTTGGGGATAAAAAAGTTTCTAAATGTGTGACCAAATTTGCATGACTTACCCACACAATGACGCAATACAAATATTGATTTGTTTTACCTTATATACATTTTCAAGGTCAAATAATCCCCTTTGATAGAAATCTCCTTGATGGAAAAATTTATTAACATGATCCACTTTTACGAAAATTGACCAATAAGCCTATTCATTATTGTTACAATGGTACAATTTTTAAATGCGTTCACTCTTAATTGTAATGTAACGTAGCAGTTAATAATAATATGGTATGGACTCCTTATAAAACTAATGTTAAATGAAATGCGTGTGATAAATGCATTTGTTGGACAAAGAATGGTACATAAATGTATATATAGTGTGGATAAACAGACTGCTGGCAAAATCAATGCAAAATAATTAATTTGTTTTTGTGTCACTATTTAATTATATTAAATACCTTTAAGTTGTACGAAAACATTTTGTATGTATTGTCTTAGGAGTATAAGTAAAACATTTTATAAAAACTTATATTTTAGGCCGATGTCATTATAAAATTCTAATTTAAATCAAAAACAAGAATTTTGACAGTTGAAGAAAGTTGAAAATCATGCAAATTAGTTACTTTAAAATATTTTATATAAAATGTGCACACATATAAAAATATACATTTTTAATATTGTAGCTATTATTTCATTACACTTAAAACTGAAAATTACTTTTTGAATTGTTAAAATCTAATGTACTTTGCGCTTAATGTCAATCAAGGATTTTGTAGACATTATTTTTTAGTTTTGTATTTACTTGTTGAAAACTGTTTCCTGAAGAACAAATATATATATATATATATGTATTACAAAAGTTAAATCAGCTTATTGTAAATTACATATTTAGAATTGGAAATTTAATTTATAAAATTATTGTTGCAGTAGGTTTCTGTCTTGAAACGAATTTTTTTATTTAACTAAAACGTGTCCTTAATAATACTCCCAAATTACAAAGAAAAACCTACATGTTAATAATTTAATTTACCAACAAATATTGATCGCTTTAAAAATAAATGATTGAAACGATCGACCTACATTGAAAGCAATTTTTTTATTTTATTAATTGTCAGTGGTAGAAAACAGAATAATTTTTAAAAATAAGGCACTATTTAAATACTGTTTTCAAAAAGTATACATTACATTGGGAATTGTAGGTTAAGTAGCATGGATTTTAAAGCTTGTTAGAAATATTTAGATAATTATATTATTTATTCCAATATAAACACGGACTTACTTTATTGATTACACTAATATTCACTATCTGTCATGTGATTGTGTATAGGTGATGCTATTCCTATTATTTGTATTTTTCTCTTGTAATTAATTTATTACAATACAGCCAATTCAATAATTAACGCAAAAAATTACAAAAGTATTGAATCTAAATTGATTTGTTATGTCCAATTGTTTTTTCGTAAAAATAAATATTGAGAATTAAAAATAATGTCAAGTACTTCATCAATAAGCATACCGAAATTGAGAATTTATGTGAAGGTATTCGGTTTGTTGTTCAATATGAAACAGCATTCCAAAACACCTGGATCAGGTTGTTCAATAAAAAGGCAATCACAGATTATTGAATTTTTTTAACATTCTAATGTCTTTAATCATTTGGTAACTGAAAAAATTGCATGTTATCCTTATTTTTGTTAATAGTTGACGTTATAAATCATTTTACTCCTTTTTTGCACCAGTTGATATTTTATACAATTTTTTTTACTTACAATATATATGTATATATAATTATAGTTTTTTTCAATTATTATATAGTATTGTATATTTTATAATCGCACTTCGATTATGTTATGTAGTTACTAGAGATGTTTTAGTTAAATAATCACTTTTTTGCAGTAATTGTTGTGAGTTGTAATTGTATGGCATTCCATACTGTCACTAGTTATTGTTTCATAGGAAAATTGTAAATGTAGGTTAAATGTAACAATTTTAAATATAACTTTTATTATTTTTCCCATTATTACTAGATGATTCGTGTGACTATGACAAGCCAGTTTCATATTATCATAATGATCAATTGAAGACGGATTGCCAAACCGATATTTTGATGCAATCAAACATAAAACAAGAGAACATTTGTCTTGGGTAAATTTAAAATTTATTCCTTTTTAATAAACCAAGTTTTTGATAAGGTCAAAACGCAGTTTGTATATTGATTAAAAATGGCACATTTTTCACTTAATTAAAATGAACATAATTACGTTTTTAATCGGGTAGTACTACTACGGTAACTTAATTATTGTCCATTTAAGTGTAACAAAACATTTTGTTCGTTTGTAGATATTCAACATTCAATTTGATCAATATTTTTATCTATTGATATAAAATTGAATTAATCAATAATTAATTTTTTAAGAAAAATTGTTTATATATATATATATATATATATATATATATATATATATATATATATGGAGATATTTCAATGGTAACAGCATAATCTTGCTATTGTAAACAATTTAAATATTGAATTATCTCATTATTATTTTACAAATGTGCTTAATGCCTTTATTGTAATGAATTATTATTATTATTATTATTATTATTATTATTATTATTATTATTATTAGTAGTAGTAGTAGTAGTAGTAGTAGTAGTGTAGTACTATTATTATTATTATTAATATTATTATTACTACTATTATTATTATTATTATTATTGTTATTATTATTATTATTATTATTTTAATTGATATTATTATTACTATTATTTTTATTATTATTATTATTATTATTGCTATTATTATTATTACTATTATTATTATTGTTATTATTAATATTATTATTAACATTATTACTATGATTATTATTATTATTACTACTACTACTATTATTATTATTATTATTATTGTTATTATTATTTTAATTGATATTATTATTACTATTATTTTTATTATTATTATTATTATTGCTATTATTATTATTATTACTATTATTATTATTACTATTATTATGATTGTAGCCTATTATGCCTATTGGCGTACAGAGCAGTGACAGAAGTCCTGCCTTAAATTGCAATAACTAGTTGTATACGTTTTCAATAGACCTATTATAATCAAATATTCAAAATAAAATTGTTTGAAGTAATGTATACTTTTACAGTACATTTTATTACATTGCCTAATTTGTATTAATATCTAGAATCTAGCTTAATGTTAGGTAATTGCTAAAGATTTTAATTAAGCAAAACAAAATTGTATGGAATCGTTTAATTTGCAAATACTATTGAATATTTTCAAACAATACTTATCCTTATAAACATTTTTATCTCACTAAAAATGCATACAAATGGATGATAATAATATTGATCGAAACCGTTCACAAAATAACCCACTCTATTATGAAATGAAAGTTGTTTTTCACTAACAATATTTTGGCAAGTTTAAAAAATAGGAGTTTGAAGCTTGCACATGAGTTTTGTGTTTAAAATATTTGTCGGTTTTATGCAATCATTTTTACATACTTGTGAAAAGAAACCCCCATTTAGGTTTGTTTATTTAAACTAGTAGAATTTAATTGTACCTTAGGGGTACATTATTGTCTAATGGTTGCTTCTTTTGTATTTATTTTAAGAATAACTATAAGTTGTTTAATAATACTATGCCACAAGTACATTTATTTCAAGTCCGTCGTAACTCTTTACCCGTGTGTCAGGAAATTATTAATATTTTATTATTAATAATAATAATAGTAGTAATCTATAATTTTTATATAGTGACTTCATCAATTACCTCCAAAATCTCAATCAATGGCCTAACGAATTTTACATTTATCAGCTCGAAGCCAGAACTACTCAGTTAGCAGGAAAACAAAGCCCCACTGTAGACGCCAATGATACGGCCAAATGTACAAAACCCAACAAACTTTCAAATATGCGATGTCATTTGTTGTTTCCCGAAGTATTTCTCAAATTGTCCCAAAATGATGACACACTAGATCATTTGTGGATTGTTTGGTCTGGTATGTGTTGTTCTGGCCCCACGGCCGCCTATTGTTTGCTCAATTCCGTTCGTGAGGCAAGTATTTTTGATAAATGATTTTTTATTCCAACTGATTCAAATTAAATCCTACTAATTACATGAAATATTTACTTGTTAGATAATATTTCCAGCAACACATAAAACGAAAATACATGATTTCATTTAATACTAGTCAATTGAGTGGTTTATTTTTCAAAGCACACGTTTACAAATTGTTTCCAGTGCCGGCAAATGTTTATAATTATAAGTTGATGGATTGTTTTATTACAAATTATTAAGTTTGTGTCTACAATTATTAATTACAAATCAGACATTATGAACGCAGTTATTTTCGTATTAAACGTTTTAGTTTATCGACACAACTATTTTACTATAAACAGTTTGTTGATATAAAATAATTGTCTGAAATCTATACTGTATTTTTAAGGGATGCTACAGATAGTGACATAAGTAAATCCAATGTTGACCTACTATGATATTGAAATATATGTAGCACTTGTTACTTATCTTAGACATATCTAGCACTTATTAATAAGTACCTTAAATAGTACTTTACTAATATATATACATTTAATATTATTCGCAAAAAATTCATAGTATACTACACAATAACATTCGTTTTAGCAATAAAGCACAATACCACCATTATGAAAACTTAAAAACAAACACATAATTGGTTTTGAAAAATAGTTTTATCTACTAGAATACATAAATATACAAAATAAAGGTAACAAACTTAATAATGTCAGTAATTTAAGTGATATCCACGCTTTTGTTCAACCTCTGCCAGCCGCTTGGGGTAGGAATCTATCAACGTACCAATATAGTCCTTCGAAATGCAATTTTTTAACATGATTAATTTTCGCTTCCAATGATACGTCAGTTTCCATGCGGTTCACCTCACGTTTTAAAATACCAACAAAGGTTTTAATTACATTGAGGTCTGGACTGTATGGAGGAAGGTGAATAAAAGTAAGCTTTTTTGCTTTTCAAAGCTTTTGTGGTCTAAATAAGGAAAACGTATAGTAAATTGTAAGTTATGTTAAAACACACATTACCACTTTTGAAGTATGTACAGGAGCATCGCTTTGAATAATTGTTAATTGTCCTGTAGCATTTCTAAACAGCTCACTATGAAACAAATCTCTAAATATTTGTACAAATTCAGCGCTGTTTAAATTGCCACTAGTACGCATCCATTTTGGAGTCTGATTGTACTTAATTGCGAAATATCCTTTGACACATGAAGGATGTGCAACTTTTATAGCAGTACAAGTGTGGTTGAGTGGGAAATTTGGACTATAAATAACTTTTGAATGTTCAGCCTTTGGTTTGTAGGATATTGCGCACTCATCTGTGAAGTATATTGATCTCCAAAATGACGATGGATGATGTTTGTACTTTTTGGAAAACTCTACTTGTTGTAATCTATGGGCATGACTAAGTGGAGGTATCTTAACAGCCGTTTTAAGAATGAAGCCTTCAGATTTCATCCTCCTTACAATTGAATATGAAAAATCTTCTAACTATTGATTTTTTATTTGTTTTACATTCATTGTTCTGTTAAGCTGTGTAATTATAAACTGATCATCTTGTTTGGTTGTTAAACCTTTTCTACCAAGTCTTCATGCCTTTGGCAATTGTTTTAACTTTTGTGCCCCTTTTATCAAAACTTTGATCTAATTCATAATCATGGGTAGACAAATAACGACGCTGAGCTGTTTTAACCATAAGTATTAAGTGCGCGAAAATAAGAAGCCTTTTTATCAAAATTCCAAATTTTGAAACGGAAAATAAAAAACGACCTTGTGCTTAAATTATTAAAAATAATTTAATAATTTTTTGGAAAAAAATTGTTTTAAAATTCTTTATATTAAAATACTTTTAAAATAAATTGTTTACTGACTATTTAAAAATACAGTGCCAATTTGTAAATATATGTATAAGCAGTGATTTTATTTTAAAAATTATTATTTTTTAAAATAAAAAGACTATAAAATAAAAAAATATTTTTTAATAAATACATATTTTTATATTTAATAAATTTTAACTAAAAAAAGTTAAAGTTTAGGTATCGCATTACCAGCGTATGTATTAAGGTTATATATTTATAGAAAAATGTAGCGCATCAATTAAATCTTTATAATGTGTAAAAAAAATTGTTATTTTAAATATATATATTAATTTATTTTACAAACAAAAATATTTTTAAAAATTCAACTGGAATGAAATAACAGCAGGGATTGAGTGCACAGCGATATAACTGAACTACCACTTGAGCGGGTGAGTTCAAGTATGCACCCAGAGTACTTATAAAGTATCTTAAGGTATACGTATACCATATGTAGCTCTTGGGCTAAACAGTAAATAAAAAAAAGTAAAAAGTATGTAATGTTTTAATAACACGTAAATAAGTTGTAAACAAATGCAATCATTTTATTGATTCTAAAAATGATGAAAATAATGAAGATATATTATTATATTATATTATACAAAACCCTTTTGCTTTAAGAATAAGCATGGAGCAATAAGACAACAGTTACAGCAAAACAACAACAACAACAATAACAAAGTCTCGTTGGCATTAAATATTCTGCAAATTGAAGATTGCGCTTTCTTTCGGCTTTCACTCAACCTTGTTATCTGGTAACTTTGCCATCCAGAAACGTTGTTGTTTGCCGGAATGGCGTCATCTTTCATTGTTTCTGCAGCAGTATAGATTTTTACAAAGGCCAGGTTGCCAACCTTGCGCTCAAACCCTGCTTCTTTATCCAGGCTTGGGACTGGCTAGATTGAATCATTTCTAATCCAAACTAGGCGGAGATAAAAATACGATAATTATTCCAGGGTATTTCATTGTATTTTTAATTTGTTTTATCTTTTTATCAAGCAATTGTCAATTGCATTGCAATATAACATTCGTAAGTGTTTTTTGAACTTCAAAATATTAGCCAATAAAAAATATACCAATTAGTCCTAGATTTTCAATCAATAAAGAATTTAATATTATTTTTTAAATTTAGCAAATAACGAGCGCATTTCTCAGTCAATCTTTGAAATTTGTACACCATTCAAAAAATATACTTAGGTACTATAACAATGTTAAATAGTTAAAATACAAACAAATGGTAGTTTAAACTATGTACTGTTTTGGTTTTTAAACTATCCGAATCTCACAGGCTCATCTAAAAAATATTTTTTCAAGTTTTATGCGAAAAATACGTTGATGTAACTAGGAGTAATAGTTAAGGTGACAAGTGACAGTAGCCACCACGTAAACCGCATATATATATATATATATATTCATTCATTTTGGTTAATGACGTGGTCACCTCTTCATTAGTTTCCATATTTATACGGCATAACAAACGATCGACTTCGATGGCTTGATAAGCGTAACAAACGTGGAAGAATTAACAAAGTTTCTTGGCTGGTAGACGGCATCCTTGTGACGTCGCCACTGCTCGCAAAGATTGACGAGGCCGCCTGATTTTTTGTCATGGTAATCTCCCTTAACCCGAGAGCTACATATGGTAATCATTTTAAGTACCCTGGTAGCATTTCTGGTAGAAGAACATAATAATAGTAGCAATATTTACATAAATTATAGAGTATATCTTAGCTGAATACAATTTTTTTAAATTATTTAAAAGTATAATTCAAGTATAATACACACGATTTATGGCTCACCTTAGCCTTAGTCCAGGGTGCACTAATTATTAATTTTTTTAAATTTATTTTATTTTTACTGCTCTCAATATTTTACAGGAAACGCATCTTTTAGCGGTGGATATTGTAGCGCAGTCGAATGTGGGTCCGCATTTGGTGGGTCGGTGGTGGAATCAAACTCATGCACAGTTAGGTTCATATCTAGTATTATAGCGCTAGACCGCCACATGCATAATTTAAAGCATCACACTAACTCCACTTAGAGAGGATTGGGTTTGTCTAGCGGTACAGCGCTCGAATTTGGACCTTGGTGGGCATCGGGGTTTGAATCCCACCACCGGCCCACTAAAATGCCGGCCCACGTTCGGCTTCACTAAAATTTCCACTACTGAAAGATGTTTCTCGTGCAAACATTCAAAGTAATAAACATTTAAAAAATGAGTTAATTTAACCAGTTTCAAGCCTGAATAAAGGATGAGGGTTTGTTGACAGTAAAAAAATCACACCAAAACTATTTAACTGTCACAATGCTTCAGACTGATTGGATACAAAACTCGATGGAAAAACTAACTAGAAACAGCGACCCTTCATACAAGCGGATGAGGCTGAAGAAGAAATAGAATTCAAAATATCCCGCTCGATATCCATTGAACGCATTAACAGCAAACAACAGAAAGGATAGTATGCTGGTTGTTATTATACGTAAATGTAATAATTGTATGATTCTGGTAAATAAATTGAAAATTGTTATACAATGACTAAGTCATGATGAAATGGTGTCTGAAATGTAGCTTAAACAAAATAAAGTATGTTGGGGGGGGGCTAAAAATGCATTCTTGTTAGAAACTGAATTTTATATACTCGGTAAATATATGTATATTAGGACGAACGCAAAAGGTTATGTGAAGTTGACGCCAAAAATCCAACCAGCCAAATAGTCATGACCCAATACGTATCAGATCAGCGACTGGATGCAAATCCAGCCAATCCAAAT
This sequence comes from Cardicola forsteri, assembly GCA_025895645.1. Classification (NCBI taxonomy): domain Eukaryota; kingdom Metazoa; phylum Platyhelminthes; class Trematoda; order Strigeidida; family Aporocotylidae; genus Cardicola; species Cardicola forsteri. The sequence goes on along the minus strand of JAKXYG010001393.1, from coordinate 489,890 downwards.
GATGTATCCCATTGTGAATCCAAATGCCGTTGGTTTTGGTGGCGATCGACCAAAACGGAATCCAATTTAAACGCCCAACCGACTACACCCGAACCTCTTTGCATCAAGTCGGTTGAAAACAGCGATCTTGATGCCAACGAATCCCAAGTTCAACCGCTGAGAGCTCCTATTTATTTGGGAATTGCCAGTCCGTCGCTTTCCCAATATGAATACGAACAAGAGCAGGAAACAAGGTGGTTTGTTTTGAACATTATCTATTCTGTTTTTTTTGTGGTTTTATTATTATTGTTGTCATATTATATATATATATTAACAATAGAGAACAGCAAAAACCAACATCTCTATTAATACTTTTACAGAGTAAGTGTAAGACATTTAACGGTATATTTTATACAATTAAATGTAAACTATAAACTTAAATTAAATTTACTAGTAAAGCAATTATGATAGAATAAATAAAGAAACTTTATAGGTTACAGTCAACATGCCTATTAACCGATAAAATAAATGCAAGCAACTTCCATTCACTGGCATTGATCAATAAAATTATCTCAGATTTTTCCAGCCCTTTAATGGCCTTATAAGTTAATTTTAAAAATAAAATAAATGTAACCAACTGCTCAAGCTAATTTCATTGCATTTTCAAGTGGATAATCTTTCCAACACTAAATGGCACAACTATTTGCCGGCGTGGTCTAGCGGTACAGCGCTCGATTTAAACCTCGGTGGGCATTAGGAGGGTTCGAATCCCACTACCGACACTAAAAATACGGGCCCACGTTCGGCTTCGCTACTAAAAAATGTTTCTCGTAAAACATTCGAAGTAGTAAACATAAAAAAACGATGAAGCATTTTAGTGCCGGTGATGAAATTCTAATCCATGCCCACCGAGGTCCAAATTCGAGCGCTGTATTGCTAGACCACCCCGGCACAATGTAAGGTCAATTTTTTTGTTTTTTTAATAAATTCTTGAGGAATTTAGTTAGACGTCTTATTAATTTTTCAAATGTGCTAAAATTACACTTTTAGTCATTTTTTTAGTTTCATTGATGAAAATGTGTAGCATTTATATGATACAATATTTATATACAATAACCAATGTGTTTTCTTTACTTATCTCTACACTACTTTTGCGATAAGCTTAGGAACAAAAGCGACTTATAGTGCTCGAAACTTACAATCGTATTATTTAATTCGTGACGCATTAATAATAAGTATCTTTAGTCAAACAATAAACAAATATTTTATTATATAAATAATTTACCATTACACACTGCCTATGTAGTAGAACATACTTGAACGAATGCACAACTCTTGGTGTACCTATTCCAACCGCTTCGCATTATTCATCGGCCAACGAATTGCGATCGGAACCTTCCAATCAGGACTCCCAACAAAAATCATCTTCTGAAGAGGCTGGCTACTTTTCAGACGAAACTGATTGTGTAAATACAAACAATTTTCTAAAACGTTCGAAGCAGCCTAAAGAAAATATTACAATAGGAGAAAATATTTTGACATCTGATCGGTTAGTAAGTTTGCTTTTTTTATGTTTATTACTTTACAAGAAACATCTTTTAGCAGTGGACATTTTAGTGTAGCCGAACGTGGGCCCGCATTTTAGTGGGCCGGTGTGGGATTCGAACCCATGCCCACCGAGGTCCAAATTCGAGCACTGTACCGCCATGTGCTTTGGATTTCGTTGATAATTTGGATGTCAGTGATACTTTTGATTTGCATGTTTTATTTGGTTTTTATAGTTTGGGCATTGACAAACGCATTTTTAACTAAGTGAACATCTGGCGATAACTTAGATAAGGGCCAGCGTGTGGAACTCGAACCTATGCTCATCCAGTTTTGAGTCTAGTACATTGGTCACCTCTGCCATTTTGGCGCCACTTTAACTGCGTCCTGTACTAAATTAAAGCAGACTGAGTGGACAGCGGTACAGTTTTTGACATGAGTGAACGTACACATGAACACATTTTCACTATTGGTAATAAAAGCATAACACACAAAACTGCAGTTTTAAAAACATTTGAAAATCATTGTACATTAATTAGTCATGAGGTGGTGTTACTGTGGCTTATATGTATATAAGCAAGATGCAATACGTATATGAAAAGACCTCTCTGTTTACATTTACAATTTATTCAAAAATCACAAAAACACAAATGTTTTTGTTTATACAAAAAGTTAATCAATGAATAACTATCAATAAAAATTTAAATTATTGTAGAATATTTACTTTGTTTAAATAAAGCCCAATTATCGTAGACTTTAGTAATAATGGCATGTGCATCTACAGTACATTCGTATACAATGGCGAGAAAAATAGCTAATAAATTTAAATTGTTTGTGTGTGTGTCTAGCTGTATGCCTGTCTAGGATTATTAAATTTCACAGTTCCATTCTAGACACAATTCTCACAATGCAATAAAAACAATGTACCACTTTCATTAAAAACTCAATTCTACTCAATTTTGCATTAGTTGATACTCTGAGTAGATCGATCATACATAATGACTTGTATTGATTCGTCTTTGAAAGTTTTAGTTTTGACTCGACCTTTGCATAACGAGTGATTTTCATCTCATATCAAAAATTACTTTACCGGGGTGGTCTAGCAGTACAAAGCTTGATTTGGACTTAGGGGAGGGGGCTGCATTAGGGTTCGAATCCCACCACCGATCTGCTAAATGCGGGCCCACGTTCGGTCTCGCTAAAATGTCCACTGCATTTCAAGTAAAAGTCTTCAAAATAAATAAGTCGATGTTATTTGGGCTATTGTGTTTTTGCCTTTAGCAAAAACTCAATTTGCACAAAGGTGTAAATGAAGCCGTATTCTGCGTTGTCAGCAAATATCAAGGAACATGTCAATGCGCTTGTTTTATCTACTTATGGAATCGGTCTGACAAAGTAGTTATATCAGATATTGATGGAACCATTACCAAGTGAGTCTATGTTGTTATATTTGTTAGATATACTACTAGATGTTCATGCACAATTAAAATTATTATTACTATTATTATTATTATTATTATTATTATTATTATTATTATTATTATTATTATTATTATTATTACTACTACTATTACTACTATTATTATTATTATTATTATTATTATTATTATTATTATTATTATTATTATTATTATTATTATTATTATTACTATTATTACTATTATTATTATCATTATTACTATTATTATTATTATTACTATTATTACTATCATTACTATTATTATTATTATTATTATTATTGCTATTATTACTATTATTACTATTATTATTATCATTATTACTATTATTATTATTATTACTACTATTATTATTATCATTATTACTATTATTATTATTATTATTATTATCATTATTATCATATCATTATTGTTATTATTAGTTTGCAAATAAACTGGACTATAATATTTATAATAATTACCAATTATAAGCTGTCTTGCCATGGTGGTATAAATGCTAGAGTTTGGGTTTGAATCCAGCTACCGGCACCAAATTCGGGTCCTCGTTTGGTTTTTGCTAATATTCACACAGTTCAAATCATCTAAATGAAACCAGTTACTCAAGTTATCAAGTATTCTGCTAGAATATTTGATAAAACCTGTACAGTCATCACAACAATTACTGTAAAAAACTGATTATTTAACTAAAACATCTCTAGCAATCAGATAACGTCACAAGAGAAACGTCACTTCAATTATAAAATATGCAATACTATATAATAATTGAAAAAATCTATAATTATATATACATATACGTTGTAAATAATAAAAAAGCTGATGCAAAATCGAAAATGGAGTAAAATGATTAACATGATTTATAACGTCAAGTATTAATAAAAAAACAGATTACATACAACTCTTTCAGTTACCAAATGACTAAAGACATTACAAAGTTTAAAAAACTCAATAATTTATGTGATCGCCTTTCTTTTCAATAACCTGGGTATCAAAAATCTGAACCACATGACCAAAATTTAGCTGTAAGAACTTATTAGAGTCACAATCTACCACATTGGATTATCTTCAAAATTGGTTTTGAAATATTTCACAACAAAAACTAAATTGGAATTAATTGTACATGTTATTATCAATACATTAAGCTTTAAAATCTCACTAGAGATAAATTCAGCACATAAATACATTTTCATTATTAATGAAAGAAGATAAAATTACAACAAAAATAGGATTATTTTACATAGGGCAGATAGTGAATATAAATGTAACCGATAAGGTAATTATGTTATTATTATTATTATTATTATTATTATTATTTAGCCCAACTATACTTTGAATGAGTCATGACAAAGCATTATGGTGTAGGATATTCAGCCATATGTATGCATATGGTGGGGAGAAGCAATTAATTCTTTAATTCCTTATATTTTACCAATATCGTCATTATTACACGAAGTAAATGGCATTACAATATTTCTATATGGTATAAAAAAGATAATAATTCGTTGATGGCATATTTTGAACTGTTTGACAACGTTGACAATTTATCTAGTCATTTGTGCCGGGGTGGTCTAGCGGTACAGCGCTCGAATTCGGACCTCGGTGGACATGGGTTCGAATCCCATCACCGGCACTAAAATGCGGGCCTACGTTTGGCTTCGCTAATTGTCCACTGCTGAAAGATGTTTCTCGTGCAAACATTCAAAGTAGCAAATATAAAAATAAAACAAAATAAAATCCTCAACCTTCCATATACCGTTTGTTGCACTAAGATAGAATTTAACAGCTTATTGGTTTCTTTTTAATCGGGAACGGGTTGATAGGACAGTAAGCAAGTGTCAATTCTTTCATAGGTAGTAAATATATTCCAATTTTATTACTTCAACACTGATACTAAACACCCCAATTAGCCAAAGCAGTTAACACGCATGGACTTTGTAGTTGGGTAGACATAAGTTCGAGTCCTCAGCATTTGATTTCGCTGAAAGCGACCATCATCAAACGCTAGCTTGTCCGCAACGTGTCATGCAATCCATGTTAATGTACAGATCGTTGGCGGTAACTTTTTAGATCAGATTGGCTTGGTCAAATCATGCCCTTGGTTGGAATGGACTGGACGCACCAGCATATCGCCCGACTCTACCATCAAATTGCTTCCAATGGCTATCGCTTCATCTATTTGTCTTCACGCCCCATTGGACAGGCACGACCAACGAGGAAATTGTTGCACAACATTCAACAAGACAATTATCGTTTGCCAGATGGCCCTATTTTGCTATCGCCATTTTCATTGTTCAAAGCATTTCACAAGTAATTTGTTTGTTTTTTAAAATAATTGACCGGTTTTATTTTTTAAATGTCTTTACTAAAAGCAAATGGTGTGTACCTAAAACATACAAGCTAATTTTACTTCCGACAACAGTACTTTTGCCTTTTCAACTTGATGTCCAGCATGTTTGCCTTGCCGGCTAAATATTCAGTCAATTGCCAGGGTGCTGTTATACTGAAAATATTGATTTGCTAATCTGCTAGTTTAAGTGACTAAAATAAGAACACTACACAAAATTTAGTAGCCTAGATAATACAGGAATTAAAAATTACTTAGCCAGTCTATTGCCTGTCTGTCCTCATTTATCTTTACTGTGATTGGACAGCTGATTCACCTATCGATCGTAATTTGATGTCCAATTGTATTAGTGATATATAAATCCGTTATATTGTTTTAATTATAATAGTTTAACAGGTATTATACAACATTCAAAATTGAACTAAGCTAAGCCCGTTTGACCTGGTATTAATCATGATTTACACTTAATAAGACAATGGTGTGTACAAAATATTAAACAGTGCTATAGTGACTGAATTGTCTTGTGTTTTATACAGAAGGTTCAAATCTCACTAGTAATTCTAAATGTTTCTGTTAATATGCGGAAAAATAATTTGAAAAATTGTTAACATACATAGTAATAGGAGATTAACGTTTCTTGATACTTTTGCCCCAACACTTTAATTTAATATTTAGCACATATATCATATTAGATCATATTTTATTTATTTATTTGCTACTTTGAATGTTTTACGAAAGACACGCCTTTCAGCAGTGAACATTTTAGCGAAACCGAACGTGGGCCCGCATTTTAGTGCTGGTGGTGGAATTCGAACCAATACATACCCAGGTCCACATCGAGCGCTGTATCGCTAGCCCACTCCGGATCAATGTGGATTGGTTATAATCACGTGATTTAGTAAAAAGTTCAAAAGAGTGTCTAATTACATCTAGTGCAGCTGCTATTTTCAATACTATAATAATATATTTGCACAGGTGGCTGTCAGTAAAGGCTTAACGTTTCCATTTTCGTTTTAATTAAGAGTAATTATGTTTTTGTAGCAAAATAAATATTCTGCATGTATCAATAGCAGCTAATTAATTAGTTCTTTTAATAAACAAATTATTCATGTTTTCGGGGCTTTTAAATAAATATGATTCACACCTCCAGTTGAAGATTTTAAAATTAAATTCTTTATCAATTGCCGGAGAGGTTTAGCGGTACAGTGCATGACTCGAACGTGAGTTGACGTGGGTTCGATTGCCACCACCGGCACTAAATACAGGCCCCTTGTCGGATTCACCATAATGTCCACTGTTGGAAAATGTTTTCCGTAAAAGATACTAGATGGATGATTCCGTGCTATTCGTTTTCGAAACATTACTTAATGGTGTTAAACACATGCAAGTTTTACTTCATTACACTTCAAACATTATCTCAGCAGTATCAATAAAAAATAAACAAAAACGGACATTTTTACCATTTTTAATATAAAATTCTATTTTTGACCAGAAACAAGGAATTAGATATTTTTAAAAAGTAAAAAAGAACAAATTACTTGTTTAAAAATATACTATATTATAAAATATGTATACATATGTGGAAGTAGATAATAAAAACTATACTTTTTTATGTTTTAGGTAATGTTAATCGTTTTCCACAATTACCTCTAAGCTTTCAAGATATGAATCCCCCGTTTTTAAACCTAATGTTGTAGAACTCAATATTGCATTACATAATTAATTTTAATGTTTAAAGTTAATTGCATCATATATTTTTTAAATTAATAAACTTACAATTACATTGAGGTTCGTGTTGTTTCGAGGCAAATGAACGAATGTAAACTTTTTGATAGTCAAGACTTTTAAAGTTTATATTAAAAATTTTTTATTTGTTTTGAAATTATGCTATTTTTTGAAGCATATACACCATAGCATTGTTTTTAATAAATGCTTTAAAGTATCACATAATATGACATTGAATAATATATTAAAAATTCTGACTATTTGAGTGCTGGTTACACTTTATTTTTACAAATTTCTACACTTAATTTCATTATGCATTTTATGAAAAAATAGATGAAAAATATTTTTTTTGAAAAAAATATAAACTTTAATAACATTTACGTTAGAGATAATCCTCTGATATGCGGTTCAGTATTTATACACTACACAACACACATTTGTAAACAAACCCTATCTTCCATAACGTGTTAAACAATTTTTATACATTGCAAAAAAATTTAACATATTGTTATTCCATTATACAATATTAGTAAAACATTTATAAACACGGGTACTAACTTCAAATTAACAGATTTTCTTCTCTTTCTATTTATAGAAATTAAATATTTAAACAGTCATCAAAATTTTATGTTTGCAATCATAAAGCCATTATTTTATTTACAAGCTTACAGGCTACATAGAGTCATCATTGGATACATTTTATTAAAACTAATTTAGTTCGGTTTATTACATTTCTTTCATCATTTTTAATAATTAGAATTACAGTATTACGGTTGTACAATTTAACTTGATAGCCACAAAACTTTAAAATGTGCTCTCAAAATATAAAGATGACAAAAATTTAGTTGATTAAACTACAAACCGTTCTATTTAATTATTTTAAATGTTATATATAATAACATTTTTAAAACAAATTATTTTATCACAAGTTCATGCTAGTTGGCACACGTTTCTTTGTTTATATACGCACCTATATTTAAATAAAAAAATAATAATTTGCATGTTTAAATTTATAGTTACATAATTGTTTTACTAATTTTGTTTAATTTTTACATGAATTTTATTTATAATTGATGTTATTTTTAAAATTTAATCGACAAATCCAAAAACAAATAGTTTTGTTATGTGAAAAAGTAAATGACTAATAAAGTGTAATAAGCTATTGTAAAATAATTTCTTTGTTAAAACCAAACTTTATTTCGTTTAAAGTAATAATAATAGTAGTTTTGTGAAGCAAAGTGGAGAAATTTATTTCTATTTTTTATATAGTTATAATGATTGATGTTTGTTCTGTTTAAACAACAACAAATGGTGGTGGCAAAGCCACTTCTTTATTAAATCCAAGTTCGCATATCATCCCTTTCACTGTTTTCGAAGGCGTGCATAGATTTTCCAGTCCAACAGACTTGTCATTGTTTTCAAGATAAAGTCCCGGCCAAAATAACGTGATAATAACAATAGTAATAATAATTATAACAGTAATAATAATTGTATAAAGTGCAAAATCTTTGACTAGAAAGAAAGTCACGTTTATATTATTGCCTCCAGACGACTGAAACTTTAATACAATTGTATTTTTTCAATCCCTCGGTGAAACAATAGCCAAACTGGTCTAATGGTACAGCGCATGACTCAAATTTAGGTGAATATGCGGGCTAGCGTTTGGCTTTACAAAAACGGCCACTACTGAATGATGTTCGCAGTAAAACATTTAAAGCAGTGGAAAAAAAAATACAGTGTCTATCAATTGCATGTAATAAAATTTATTCACTACAGAGAAGTCATCCTACGTAGAGCAGACGAATACAAAATCCAATGCCTACAAACAGTCCGCGATTTGTTTATCTGTCCCAACCAGCCATTCGATGATCAACCATTTGTAGCCGGTTTTGGCAACCGGCCGACCGATGTAAAGACGTACAAAGCTGTTGGTCTTCAAGGTCACCAAATTTTCACTATCGATTATATGGGCGACGTGGTGTGTGGCGATTCTGTCGATCATTTCGTCAAACCTTCCAAATCCAAAGTCGAAGATCAATCACAGCTCAACGATATAACAGATAGCAAATTACAGCAGGGTACTATAGTTACCCGACTTAATCTGGATTCCATGCTTCAAATGACCGATGCCTGCTTTCCCCGAATTAAGAATCGGGTATTGTATGCTTCGGACTATTCCGATTTTACATATTGGAGAACTTGAGCCTATGTTTTTTTTCTGTATTAAATGGTTAACATTATTTTCGACAGATCTGTTTTTTTTTTTGCTATTTTTTGTGAAGCAATATGGAGAAATTTATTTATTTCTATTTTTCATATAGTTATATTAATTGATCTTTTTTCTGTTTAAACAACAACAAATGTTGGTGTTCCTAGTACAGTAAAAGAAAGACGGCCATGTTTTACATAGATCACCCACTCATCCAGCCAGAATAGTTATGGAAGCCCATCTATTACCCGGATGGTCAGGCGGCCAATGGAAAATTTGGACAGACATTGTAGCATACGAACTCAGTCCTATTATTTATGCTATGCCCCCTCGTCCAAATGAATTGTTTAAATGGGCGTCCGTTTGTTTACCCTATGCAGCCAACAGAGATCATTGGAGGGGTTTAACTCGGGGATGTAATTAACAATTAATGTCAGCACACCTCAAGTGTCGTTCTTTAAGTACACATTGCAAACGACGTTTTTGCAGATGTTTTGGTTTTTTGGACTACCCTGGGTGATAATAACCGGTGGGGGATGTTTATCCCCGATGATGACGATGTGTTCCTTATTAAATCCAAGTTTGCATAGCATCCCTTCCACTCCTCGCGGAGGCGTGCATAAATATTTCAGTTCAACAACCTTGTCATTGTTTCCAAGAAAAAGTCCCGGCCAAAATAGCGCGAAAAGTATCCCGAGCAACATTCATTTAAGTTTAACGTTTTCAAAGCACCGACAAACAAGGATTGCTAAGGTAATTCGAACTTTTCTTCACTCCAGTCAATCTTTGTACCACAACGGTATTAAATTGATGCTTTGTTTTTAGCCGCAAGCTATTGAAGCAAGTAGTAATGATTAAAATTGGTCTTTGAATAAAAAATTAAGAGATAATTTATAGTAGTTATTCATTCATTTTGTTTCGGTTGATGACGTGATCACTTCTTCATTATTTTCACGTCATAGCTAAAGACCGACTTTGGTGGCGTCACAAACGGAGAATAATGAAGATTCTTGGATGGCAGACGACATCCTTGTAACGTCGCCATTGATCGCAAAGATTGGTGAGGCCGCGTGATATTTTATTAGGGCTTCATATGATACACGTCTACCTTAATATACCTTTTAAGTATCCTGAGTAAGCTTGCACTCACCTGCTAAAGCAGGAATCCAGTTATACCGCTGTGCACTCGGTCCTTGTTGCTATTATGAGCACCTAGTTATCTCCCTTAGCCTAAGGGCTACATATGGTATACGTATAATTCTAGATAACTTTTAAGTATCCTAGGTGAATGTTCGCACTCACCCGCCGTAACGGAAGCCCAGCTATCCTGCTGTTATTAGTCAACATGCCTTCAAACACCTAGTCCAGGATGCACCACGTGGAGGACTAACAGTCAGGAATATCACCATCATTGAAAATTGAGACTTTACTCAAATCCTCAGAATCATTAGCATCCCCGTTATTTGTATTGATCAAATATTTAATGAAAACCAAGGTCATTTAAAACAACCAAACAAAGACCTGAGTTTTGCATGGACACTAGAAATCAAACATCCGTCCGTTGTGTTTAGTCGTTTAGTAACCAATTCACCATGGATTTAACTTCACAAAAATAAATAAATAAATAAAATGAAATAATTTCTATTTTCAAAGTTTTAGATAATTATTAGATTTAGTCATTGTCAACTTCCATTGTCGAATGAACGTACGAAGTTTGTAAATTGTTTACTTTATCATCCTGTTGATGATTCAATTCGGTGACGTAATCCAAAATGGCCAACTGCTCTTCTAAACGCGAAATGCGTTGATAATGTCTACCTGCAATGGACAAAGGAATTATTAACATACATATAAATACCCTTTAATCAATTAGAACAAAAACAACTCTTCAAACAACACGTCCCAATCGCTTACAATCAACTACAACCGGATGCTAATGATTCTGAGGATTTGAGTAATGCTTATAAAGTCTCAATTTCCAATGGTAATGACTGTTCGTCCTCCATGTGGTGCATCCTAGACTAGGTGCTAACAGGCATCTAGTCCAATAACAGCAGAGACCGAGCGGTATAGCTGAACTTTTATTGGATTCCCATAAATGGGTGCTGGCATACACCCACGATGCTTAAAAGGTATCTGAAGGCTACAACCGATGTCAACCCTAAAGAAGATTACCTCGTTAATTCCTGTAAACACTGGCGTTGTCACAAGGAAGCGATCTTCTAGCCGAGAAGCTTCATTTATCTCTCCAAGTTCAATTCGCATCCGAGAACCTTTTCGTATAGGAAATCGAGAAGCTATTCAAACTTGTAAATAATTATGAGGTGGCAATGTCTTGGAGTTTCAACTCTAGACTCCGTCGGGATACCAAGCTTCTACTATTAAGCTACTAATCCACAGACGTATTTGTTTAATTCAGCTTATAAGTATGAGATTAATTGATTTGGTTGATAGTATAGTAACTTCTTTATTACTTTAATATTTGTCCAGAATATTTGACGATCGATTTCGATGGCTTGATAAGCGTAAATAATAACCAAGTTTCTTGGCTGATAGACGGCATCCTATTGTCGTCGCCACTGTTATCAGGGTTATCTCCCTTAGCCCAAAGGCTACATATGGTATACGTATACCTCTCAAGTGTCCTGAGCGTATGCTTGAACCCACCCGTCAAAACAGGATCCAAGTTATATCGCTATGCACTCGGTCTCTGCTGTGCACATAGTACAGGATGCGCTACGTGGAGGAACAGTCAGGGATTACACTATCAATGGCCATCAAGACTTTCTAAGTATTACCTAAATCCTTAGGATCATTAGCATCCCTGTAAACGTGAAACAGCCAACACAACGTAAAATATTTTGCATAAAACTTATTATTTTGAATGCTCAATAAGAAAGACACCCTAATATGAAATCAATCGATAAATATTATATGCTGTACCAATACAATATGAAACAATGTCATCATCCATTGCCAGAAAAATATTTTTGAAAAACAAAAAAATTTGATTATTGTAAACATAAAAAACAAAAAATAAGTAACTATGTTTAATATGTTGAATCACATGTCAAATTGTCACAAAACTTATTCAAATTATAAATAAAATTGTCACAACAACAACAGTTATTTTTCGAATGAAACCTTCCAAATACTGTCCTATTCATATTTTAACATCACGAACAAAAGCATTATGTTGTGTCCTGTTTAAGCCCATATTGTAAGCTAGTATTCTGATCATTTCCAATCAATATAGAAAAGGGACGTGATATATATATTCAATATCGCTATACCAGGCTATATGACTTTTTGTTCATCATGCCTTCGCTTCCACAAACTTCAAACTTCGGGCCAATGTTTCTAATTTTACCAAATTATCCGTTAAGCAGCAGAATAAATTGCATTTTTTCAAAGGAAATGCACAATCCTTTGGCAAAAATTCGTCTTGAAAGTCTATAACTTCTATAAGATTGTGCAACCTCAAAAAACTCAACAATCTTTGTTGCTGGTGTTAGAAACAATCGGCCCCCAACTAATGTGTACTTAAAAACGGTCCATCTTTTCGAGTAAATAACACCTGTCATTTTTATCGCAGACATTCGTCTCTTTCCGCATGCCTTATATTCAAGCCTTTTAATAGTCTATGTCATTTACCCCAAATGGGATGCTAATGACCCTGAGGATTTGAGTAATGCTTATAAAGTCTCAATTTCCAATGATGGTGATATTCCTGTTAGTCCTCCACGTGGTGCATCCTGGACTAGGTGCCCCTAGGCATCTAGACTAATAACAGCAGGGTCCGAGTGCACAGCGGTATAACTGGGCTTCCGCTACGGCGGATGGGTGCGAACATACACCCAGGATACTTAAAAGGTATCTAAAGGTATACGTATATCATATGTAGCCCTTGGGCTAATGGAGATAACCCTGACAAAAAATCAGGCGGCCTCGTCAATCTTTGCGAACAGTGGCGACGTCACAAGGATGCCGTCTACCAGCCAAGAAACTTTGTTATTCTTCTACATTTGTGTTACGCTTATCAAGTCATCGAAATCGATCGTTTGCTATGTCATATAAATATGGGAAATAATGAAGAGGTGACCACGTCACCAACCAAAATGAATGAATTTACCCCAAAACGTTTTGAGCAAAATATTCACTTGTTTATCATTTTCAAAAAATGTATACATGGTTTTAACCTAAGTTAAAATTTGACAATATATATTCCAAGACACTTAACCATTTATAATTATAAAAAAGTTAAAAAACAATTAACTTTAAGTATTGATAGTCCATATTATTTTAGCATAATTACTTTGTTGAAAAAAATATAACTTTGAAGTTAAAACAGCAAAAATTGAAAAATAAGAGTTCACTGACAAGTACCATTTTGGACCCTGTAGTGATCCAGCGGTACAGCGCTTGATTTGGACCTGGGTGGCCATGGGGGTTCGAATCCCACCACCGGCCCACTAAATGCAGGCCCGTGTTCGACTTTGCTAAAATTTTCACTGCTAAAAAGCTGTTTCACGTAAAATATTTAAAGTAGAAAACAATAAATTATATATAACTTATTGATTATGTTAATATTTCAAGAATGTTTCAGTAAAAGTTCAACGTCTCTCATACAATTAAGTAATGTTACACCAAAACCTAAATATTCATTTTGACAACAATCTGTGTAGCTACTCTAATGACCATATAATTGTTACTTTCAAGTTTTATTCAGATTGCTTAGTCTGTAATTATCAATAAACACAAAAGTATTTCATTTCTAATTGTTTTCAGATTGTTACCGCTAGTATAATATGAGACCATCAATAAACAGGTTATCTCCATAACCCACTAGTAAAATTTTACTAAACAATGAATTTTATTCAATGTTAAAACAAACTGAGAACCTACAAAATGAGAAAACCATAAAATTTACAAGTTCAATGGGTTGTTGACTTCATATTAATAGTTGTACAATAGAAAAGCCTAATAAACACACACACACACACACACAACATTTACTCGTATAGGGTAAAAGTGATTCCACAATTCGATCGATATTGGGCCACTTTACCAATTCGTTAGGCGACCACCGTGTCAAAACCCAATTGAGAATGGACTGGCCAATTATTGAAGTTCGAGCGCGCGTATTCCAGTTGATTACGTAGTCTAAAAGCCTCTGAACTAGTTTATTTGAATTCAGCTGTTGAACAGACAACGATTCGTCCAGGTTGGATCTAATAAAAGTATCAAGAATCTTGTGCAAGCATTCCAATTGAATAAAACAGGTGGAGTTGGATTGCGGTTGAACATTACCGAATTCTTTTAAATCCATTAGGAATATTTCTACAAATGAATAATAATAATAATAATGATATAGTATTCACTCAACGAATCAATAATTTTGATAAATAAATCCTCACTGACACAAGAATAACAAAAAATATTAGTTGTAGGCATCAATTATTACTGAAAAATGTTTAACTATTTATAAACAAACAAAAAAAATGAGACAAATGTGGGGGAAATATAAATTCATTAATTTTAACAAACTATAAATTTTTAGGTTGAAAACTTTTTTTAAACAATAAATTATGTTATTATACACACACACTCAAATTTAAATAAATAATTATTACATTTAAAGTTACAGTTGCATAATTATTTCGCTTAGTTTATTTAATTTTCATATAAATTTCAATTATAATTGACGCTAATCATTCATTCGAATATTATTATTTATTCGACAACCCCCAAAACATAAATACTATCGTTTTGTAAACAATTAACGAATAATTATAATTAATAAAAATGTAAGCTAAAACAAAACTTTATTAATGAAAATAAAAATAAAGCGTTTGAAGTCTATTGACAGTGCCTCGTCAAAATTCCATTGAGGAACATCGTAAATGTGGACTAAAAAATAGTGCTGTACTTTTAAAAGTTGACGAAATGATCCGATTAGTCAGAATTGGTTCGCTGAGCTAAATAGCCACATGTCATTCATCCATTTTCATTCACTTGAATAATAAACCCACTTAGTTTGAGTTAACCAGAAGCACTGTACAACTGTTTCATCATCAGAGGTGTGTACCTTTCAAGTTTTACACACACACGAACTTGAACCTACGCTCTAAAAGGCTAGTATCTTTAACCATCGAGCTATCGGTGGTTGAACTTGACCCTGTAAATTTATTATTTATAATGAATCTGATCAATTCTAATTGCCCGATGTCCTCAAATGCAGCTACGTTACAACCGGTTTAAAATAAAACAGCTGAACAGTTCTCTTGGTTGATTTCCAAACCAGGGGAAGTTATTATTCAAGTAAATCTGACAATTCTAAATAAAAATGAAATCCCTTAAAAACCCATATATATATATATAGTTTGCATCAGAAATGATTCGATCTAGCAAGTCCCAAGCCTGGATTAAGGAGGAGAGTTTGAGCAGGCAAACAACGGCAAAGAAGTGATTGCACGTATCTGAATGATAGAGTTATACAGATGACAGAGTTGAGTGAAAACCGAAAGGAAAATCAATCTTCGATTTGCAGAATCTTCAATGCCAACAAGATTTTGTTGTTGTTGTTTTACTGTAATTGTTGTCTTATTTCCCCATGCTTATTTTTAAAGCAAAAGGGTTTTGTATTATATATATATATATATATAAACCAGAAATAACCTTGTAAAATGTCCAATGTCCGTTTGGGTTGATCAAGTTGAACAGCCAAATGCAACGCCTCGGGGTATTTTTGTTCATACAAAAGATTTTCCAGAAGTTGCTGCCTATTTCAAATAGTTCAAAAAGGAAGAAAATTAAAATGTAATAAAAAATTGTGCAATACAATTACTTTGAATTGATGTGTACAAATTTAGGCATTTTTGTGCTGACAATTCAAAAATGCAAAACTTTTCTAAATAATTCTGGAATTAGCTAAAATTAACGTCAAGTATTGCCTTGAATGTGACTGTCACGGAATAAAGACAAAAGATATGGACACTCGTCACGCAATACGCTCGCTAGAAAATATTTACAAAAACCGTGGGCACAACATAAATCTATTAGCTGCGATCAGATCGTTAATTGTTCTACCAAGACTACTTAAAAGTGATTCATTTATTTATTTTTTTAATTTTATGATTGCTACTTTGAATGTATTACGGGAAACATCTTTCAGTAGTGGACATTTTACCGAAACTAAACGTGGGCCCACATTTAGTGGGCTAGTGGTGAGATTCGAACCCATACCCAGCCAGGTCTAAATCAAGCGCTGTACCGCTAGACTACCCCGGTTTCATTGTAATAGTTACACCAATAGGCATCAAAAGGAAGAAAGCTGCGATGGATAATGTAAAATTTAACCATAACCCAATAGCACACACAATAATAAACCAAAATAATGTAAGTATAAAATTTCTTCATCCTTATCTTAGTTAAATTCCTCTGTAGAATATTTCTACACATGAAATTTTAAATACATTTCCTTAAATATGTCTACGAATAATTCCAATGCAATACAGACTGCAATCGGACAAACAATTTACAGGGCTCGTTACATAATTTTGCAACTATTTTAGGAATATGAAAATGCGGTATAAAATATATTTTTTTAAATAAATATATTTAATGGTTCATATAAGGGGAATATTTGCAAAGATGAGGATATGGTGTTGCAATTTCACAAAATGTTATAACTTCCAACATTCCTTATATATAACCTATGCATATATATTAAATATCCACTCTCCATTTTTTGTTACTATATGCATATCTCAAATAGAAAACTAAAAAACGACTCCCTTTATCTTGGCAAAAAATTACCTATTTGATAAAATTCACAAATGATTGACTAATCAATCACTTTGAGCATAAGGCAAATGCTGTTCACGTTTTTTTTTATTGTTACTGTTTTGAATATTCTACAATAAAACAACTTACAGCAAGTGGACATTTTGGCAAAGCCGAACGAGGGACCGCATTTAATTTCATTTTCATTCATTCATTTTGGTTGGTGACGTGGTCACCTCTTCATTATTTCCCATATTAATACGACATATAAACGATCCACTTCGATGGCTTAATAAGCGTAACAAACATGGAAGAATAACAAAGTTTCTTGGCTGGTAGACGGCATCCTTGTGACGTCGCCACTGTTCGCAAAGATTGACGAGGCCGCCTGATTTTTTGTAAGGGTTATCTACCTTAGCCTAAGGGCTACATATGGTATACGTATACCTTTAGATACCTTTTAAGTATCCTGGGTGTATGTTCGCACCCACTCGCCGTAGCGGAAACCCAGTTATACCGCTGTGCACTCGGACCCTGCTGTTATTAGTCTAGATGCCTAGGGGCACCTAGTCCAGGATGCACCACGTGGAGGACTAACAGTCAGGAATATCACCATCATTGGAAATTGAGACTTTATAAGCATTACTCAAATCCTCAGGATCATTAGCATCTTGTTATTATGCAATTCGTTTTAATTTTGCTAATTACAAAATTGTCAACTAAAAATAAAGCAAGACACATACTTACGTTTGGATAAATTGTTCACGTTCTTTTGTACTTTGCTCGCATAATTGTTCACTAATGTCCTACAATATTTCAGATGCATAATTAACAAATATTAATTCATTCTAATAGAAAAATGCATATATAAATTATCACAAAGATTTTATTGTATTCTCATACATCAATTAGTTTTATCCAAATACAGTTGTATTTCAAAATAAAAGTTTAATACATCCCCACCTTCAGTAATCCTTATAAAATCCCAACTTCCAATAATAGTGATAATCATGCGATGCATTCTGGACTAAGACTAATATGAATCAGGGAACACGTTTAGTGGGTTCCTGCCTTGACGGATAAATGCAAGCATACACCCACGGTACCTAAACGATATCTTAAGGTATGTGTATTCCATATATAGCCGCAACAAACGTAGAATAATAACAAAGTTTCTTGGCTGGTAGACGGCATCCTTGTGACGTCGCCACTGTTCGCAAAAATTGGCGAAGCCGTTTGATTTTTTGTCAGAGCTATCTCCCTTAGCTCAAGGGCTACATATGGTACACGTATACCTTAAGATACCTTTTAAGTATCCTATGTGTATGCTTGCACCCACCTACTAAAGCAGGAATCCAGTTATACCGCTGTGCACTCGGCCCCTGCTGTTATTAGTGTATATGCTTATGAGCACTTAATCCAGAATGCACCACATGGATGAAGAACGGTTGGGAATATCACCATCATTGGAGATTGAGACTTTATAAGTATTACTCAAATCCTCAAGATCATTACTATAGATAGAAATAAAAAATAACCACGTCACTACCAATAATAATAAAATAAAGAATATGGAGGGGAGAATATTATTTCTATTTCATCATCATGTTTAAATAACAATTCACAAATTAATAAAAACAATACAAACAGAACCTTAAAACTCCTCGTTACGTATATTTATATATAGAACATACAGTAATGGACTTGATTCCACACAAGTTCAAGAATGGACATTTACATTCAGAAAGCTATTGACCAACTTCAATGTTTATGGAACATTAGAAAACAAATAATTAATCTCACTTCAAAATAACAAAGCGTTTCATCTTCTCCGCCCGTAAAAAATCCACTTTCGTCGGGACAAACAACCAAAGACCAAATTCGTCCTTCGTGCGCCTCAAAAACTTTCGAATTTACATCTGTGATTCCTGGTTTTTTTGTCAAATCAACTGTATTCTTATTAGCAAATTTACCAATATCCCACAAACGAACAAGACCATTTTGGTCGCTGAAATACAATATAAATTGCAATAATATTATCAATTCGAATATTTAAATAAAAATGCGTTAAATATCCTTAAATATACTAAATATATTACACCACTAGTATAAGCAAAAAACATACGAAATATGTAATGAAAAATAGATAAAATGATACAATAATCACACAAAAAACTACGTATTAATTAAATATTTTTACAGCACAAGTAAAAAATTACTACTAATATATTTAGTTAAAATATATAAACTGAAATTTAATTTACTTGTCATTATATTCATAAACAATACAAATACATCAAAGTTTGACAAAAACGACTAACAAATGTTTAAATTCATTTATAGCAGTAAATTAGTTAACAATTCCATTAAATGTAGAATGAATGTTTACGCATATAACAAAAAATGGAATACTAATAATCCTGAGGATTTGAATAATGCTTATTAAGTCTCAATTTCTAATAATTCTGATTTTCCAAACTGTTGCTCCGCCTGGCGTATCCTAAGCACCTAGAATAACACAAGGATCCGAGTGCATAACGGTGTAACAACAAACAACAACAAAGTTGGTGGCAAAGCCACCTCTTTATTAGTTCCAAAGAAGGAAGTTCATGGAATTGGAGGTTATCGCGAATTTGGCGGTTACTGATCTTTTTTGTCCAGTCCCTTGATACGGATGATGCAAAATGAGTGTTGTTCCAAATATAGCTGAGACATTTTGCCTCAAATTTATTGAGCTTCATGATCTCAGACCCTGTAAGAGTCCAGGTTTCAGCTGCGTACAGAAGCACTGTGCAAACCAATGAAGAGAAAATGTTCATCTTTGTCTTTGGATTGATGTTTTTTCGTCTCCATAATGGATTAGCAAGTTTTCCAAACGCAGCAGCAGCTAAACAAATTGGACGATTTAATTCATTGGATGAACCTCCATCAGAAGTAATCGAAGAGTCCAGATACATAAATTCCTTTACATTGGGAAGCTCAGCACCATTTAATATAATCCTCGCATCAGGAGCCTGTAACGTCATGATGACTGATTTTTTGGGATTGATCTTCAGGTCATATTCACCGGAAACGATCACAAGAAAATCCAATGCTCGCTGCAGTAACGGGGCTTCCGTTTTATCCCAGAGTATTAAAAAGGTTTCTTACGATATACATGTATATAACTGTACTTTCGTCAAACTTTGTATAACCAGTGGCGCCGTCACAACGATTTCGTCTATCAGTCAGAAAAATTTAATTACACATCTACGTTACGCTTATCAAGCCATCAAAGTCGATCGTTTAATATTTCGTATAAATATGGAAATAATGAAGAAGTGGCTACGCCATCAACTCAGTGATGATGTTCTATTAAATTATAAACTGTTAAGTTGGATAAAAGTTAAAATCGATACATACATTGAGTTGAAGAGTAAAATTGAAAGAAAAAACGCCAATACGTTTCTGTTTGAATAAAAACATTTTTTATATCATATTTAAATATAGATGACAGAAAGGAAAGTGATACTGGTTAGTTTTCGTTTGTAAAATAAAACATGTCAATGTATTTGTTATTTTCCAGAGTATTGAAAGTGTATCTTACGATATACATGTAAATAACTGACAGAAAATCAAATACTTTCATCAATCTTTGTATAACCCACTGGTTATACACCGTCACAATGATTTCGTTTATCACTCGAAAAAATTTCATTATACTTGCGCTTATAATGCTATCAGAGTCGATCGTTTCATATGAACAAATATGGAAATAATGAAAAAATGACGACACTAACCAAAATGAATAAAAATTCAAAATTAACTTACCATGATAATACTTGTTTATCTTCAGATAAGAACGTCGCTTTGTAAACAGGTTGTTCATGACCTTCCAAAGTCTACAAAAATATAACCGTTGCTTTTAATTTGTTACACATAATCTTAACACCTTAATTCTGTCAAACTTTACTTTAATTTTGTAATAATAAATAAGCATATAAAAGTATTAGGGATGCTAATGACCCTGAGGATTTGAGTAATGCTTATAAAGTCTCAATTTCCAATGATGGTGATATTCCTGACTGTTAGTCCTCCACGTGGTGCATCCTGGACTAGGTGCCCCTAGGGATCTAGACTAATAACAGCAGGGTCCGAGTGCACAGCGGTATAAACGGAGCTTCCGCTACGGCGGGTGGGTGCAAAGGTACACCCAGGATACTTAAAGGTATCTAAAGTTATACGTATATCATATGTAGCCCTTGGGCTAAGGGAGATAACCCTGACAAAAATCAGGCGGCCTCGTCAACGTCTTTGCGAACAGTGGCGACGTCACAAGGATGCCGTCTACCAGCCAAGAAACTTCGTTCGTCTTCTGCATTTGTGTTACAACTTATCAAGCCATATCGAAATCGATCGTTTGCTATGTCATATAAATATGGGAAATAATGAAGAGATGACCACGCGTCACCAAACCAAAATGAATGAAAAATGAATATAAAAGTATTAAATATACAATTTTCATAATCTAAAACATCTTCAATCTTCTATCCGAAAAACCACTTAGAATTTCAATAAAAACATTAAAAATCTATATACTACTGAATTCTAATGAGTAAGCATTTACAGAAATAAAATATTAGCTTACCTTAATACAAGAAAAATCTTTTAAATTCCACAATTTCACGTCACCATCCGCAGATGCAGTAAGTACAATCTAAAAATTAAAAAATGTTTCAGTTTGTGTTTCGTTTTACCCATATAAAATTATTTAAAGTGCTGAATTATTTTTACAACCACCAATCTAGCATAAGCGTTACAACATTGGACGGCAAATGTATTATATTGATAGCGATTCAACAGTCAATAAAAAATTTACTCTATATCTAATTTAAACAATAAAAAACCAATACAGAATAAAAATACTTATTAATTCTTTAAGATAATATTAATAAATTAGGTTTTATTGATCAAATATGTTACACTAATACGGAAAATTAGTTTTAAAATAGTTCTCTCTCTCTCTATATATATATATATATATATATAGTCAAAAACAAAAGTTATAGCGCAATTTAAAACAAAACACACCTTTTCACGACTAGAAAAACACACTGACCACACTCCCCGCCGATGACCTTGAAGAACACCTTGACACTCCAAACCAGATTTTTGAAATTTCCATATCTACTTTAACATTCAAAATAAATAATTATTTCTCAAATATAAAAATACACAAACAAACAAGTATAATCACAACTCGTCGTGAAAACGTTTCATGAAAAATGCAAGATATTAGAATAAAAACAATTTCTCTGAATATTCATATTTACGAAAACATCCTTGTTGAAAACAAATAAAACTGACCTTAACTGTTTTGTCACGTGATGCAGTTGCAACAAACTGATTGTTGATGGCCACGTCGATTGCACTAATTGTATCACTGTGTGCTCTTGGTATGAACTGTCGTTCACTGAATAAAGAATCTGCATTGTCTATATTGGCTAGATTTACATTCCAAACTTTCAAAACACCATCAACTGAAGCCGAAATCAAATAAGATGTTAATCTAATCCAAGAAAAATTAAAAATATATAAAATATTCTTATTCTTTGTCCCATCATTAAATAATAATTAGTAGTAGTAGTATTATCATCATCAAGGATGAACATTTCCTCACCGGTTATTATCACCCAAAGTAGTCCAAATTATCAAAAATCTGCAAAATATCAACATCCACAACGTGTACTTAATGAAAGACACTCAAGGTTAATTACATTAAACCCATCAAATGATCTACATCACCTGTAAAGACTAAGCAATCATACGCTCAATTATGTAATTCATTTGGATGAGGAGGGGTTAGAATAAAATGGCTGAGTTCGCGCGTTACAATGTCCGTCCAAATTATTCCTTAACCTCTCGGTTTTCTTTTCCATCCGGATAATTGTTGGGTATCCATAACTATTCTGGTTGAATAAGTGGGAAACTATCGTAAAACATGACCAATCCATCTTAGTCGTCTTTCTTTTATTGTGTTAGAAATTCATAAACAATTATTGTTAAGTGTGCTACAATTATGTAAAAATGGTTTAAATGTTGGATTAGTTATTAAATAGTTGCGTTCAACAGAAGAGCGAAACCATATGGATCTTAAACAGTTTTGCTCAAACTGAACAACCTTTTGTATATCCACTTGGGTGAGAGTCCAAGTTTTGCAAGCATAAAGTAGAATGTTTTCATAGATCACCATTGGATTGTACCCTTCTCTTTCAACCTGTCAGTATAACCCTAAAAATATCAAATTATACAAAACCCTGAATCTAAACAAAGTTGTGATCTCCTTGTAAAAAAGACATAAAAAGGCTTTTTATAATAGTTATTAAAAGTTATTTATAATCTAATATCAAAATTTTTATTTCCATTCTTAAAAGTTTAATGATTTTAATAGAATAAAGTTCTATAAATTACATTTAAAATGTTGTAGTGTTGGATGTAGGTGTAACACTGTTAGATTGGAGGTTACCAACCAAAGTATTTGAATAAAATGCAGTCTTTCCAATACATTTCCAATTGCTAAAAAATCATATTAGTAAAACATTTCAAAACAAATTTTTTTAAAAATAAAAAATATAAATTACTTGTCAAAACAAACTGCAGTCACGTGAGCCGAATGAGCATTCTCCAAATTAGCAACCATATCGACCTTCGTATTTCTTCGATCAACCGAACCAACTTCATCGTGTTCAATCAAATGCCACAAACAAATGCTTTGATCTTTCGATCCACTAGCAATCCATTGACCACAAGCCGAAACGGTCAAATCCATAATTACGTCTTTATGACCACCAGGAATTAAATGACATTGCCACGAACTCATTTGATTTTTGGTGTAAGTTGTGCAATGAAGTCCGCAAGGATTAAGAAATAGTTTTAAATCGGGAGATGCATCGGCTAAAATCAAATAGTTTTTATTTTTCCCAGCAACACACAATTGATCAACTTGACCTATATCACCTAAAAACTAGAAATATATATAATGTTAGTAGCAAATGTGTCAGTTATATTGGTTGCGGCATCCGATGTGGATGTAGACTCAAATTTCACTTCAAACAACTTGAACAAGATCATCAATATTGAGAAACAAAGCCTGCAATCTTACCACAAGAATAATAATTTTTATACTAATACCATCTAAAAATCTAAACTATCTTTCTCTTCCAATATAAAACATCATTGATTACAAAATAAACATAAAAATTTTAAAGTTTTTCAGTTCAGAGCTTTAAACCAATCCTTCAATTTTTAACATAACATAGAGAATAATAATATAACATTTAAAACAAATACCAAATGTTTAAAAAACTAAGTCGAACTTACTTCTGACGTTAATTTAGCAACCATTGGATCATAAAATTCAATATGATTGCTTTGTCGAAGTAAGACGAGTTTTGAACCACTGATTTCCTCGTTTATTCCTTCCAAATTACCTAATGGTGATTTGTTTATATGTACAAGTTTCAAATCACAAATAGAATGCAACCCATATTCGATTGAATGACGATCAATACTGCTCATGCCAATCGACGATTTAGGAGTACGATCCAATGGACCTTTTATTTCCAAAACACAACGTCCGTGAGTGGAATCCCAAACACGTAAACATCCCCACTGACCGCCAGTCAACAATAAAGATTGTTCAGTTTCTTTAAATGTAGGCCCCAAATGATTTGATAATGCACCGATTGGTAAAAATACGCAGCAATCAAGACTCTTAAAACAAAATACACGTACAATTAATTCAATCCTGTAAATTAATTTAAAATTTTTAAACCTTAGACAAATACAGTCTACTAACATTCACAATATATAACTTAATTTATTTAGCTCACAAAAATTCAACAAAACTAAACATACCTCAAAAGTAGGAATTACTTTTTGTTTTTGAAAGCCTGGACAAGTCCACATTATTATGACTTTGTCACGACCACAACTATAAAAATAAACTTGTAAAATAAGTTACAATACTTACGTTGCAATTAATTTTGTTTCCAAATTAAAATCAAGACCAGTTACAGTACTTTGATGACTGTCTAACGACGTAACAAGAGCGCCTGTAGTAGAATCCCATACTGCAACAATTGTCTCGGTCATTGAAGATGAAAACAAATATGGTAAAGTTGGATGAAATCGTAATAACCTTAATAAAAAGTAAATTGCACATTAACCAAATAGATGCAGTGCTAATATTACCTAATATTATCACAAACTAGTTTTTAAAAGACATTACATTTTAAAAATCATTAAATTATCCAAATGTGTCAAAGTACTTAAGAAAATAATTATGTAGTAAAAACATTTTCTTACTGTATCTCCAAATACAAATGATAAAATCTTATTCCGCAAAAATTATTACGTAATAAAATAACTTGATTTAAAATATAAAACACTAAATACTTGTACAATGTTCATGTTATTTAAACATATCTAAAATAGATTACTTTATATGTAAAACGAATTAAAATGACAAAGTAGCGAACAAATTTTATAAAAATTTAATGTAACTTACATATTTATTAATATTAAAAAATGTATTAAAAATAAAATACCTAATCTAATTAATTTTAAAAATGTATTTTAAACCAACATTTTCAGAAAATCCCTCCTTCACAAATAATACAGACAAAATATCTAATGCTGCATTTAACATATAATTAAACAACATTTTAAATAAAAACTGAAAATATCTAACTTTCCCTTACGTAATCATACTACTGTGAAGTCGACAAGTAGCTGTGAATCCTTCTTTTGGTCCAATATGCCATAATCGAATAACTGCATCCACTGAGCCAGAAGCCAATCTAGTAGAATCTTTGTTCAAAGCCATTATCTGAACAACTTTTTGATGATAAGACTAAAATAGTTTGTTAAAAAACAACTAACTCTCCAAACTTTGGATGGTCTAGATTTTACGTAATCGAATCGTTTTAAAAGCAAATTTTTAGTAGCGTAAATTAAAGTCTAATTCATTATTATAAATGTAACTCACTGAATTAACTTCATTAACAACAAAACTAGTAATCATTTCATCATCCTAAAAGTTAAAATTATGTCGAAAACAAACTTCAATTTTTTCTGTAATGTTTAGTGTTTCTCCATCGAGAATGCTAATAACAACGGAATCATCAACTAATCTTCCACAATAAAGCTTATCTGACTCAGTTAACTAAAATTTATAAATAAACGAAAACAATTTACATAAACTGGATACCGAGAAGAAAGACAAGGCTGAAACTTATTTTTTAAAGCAAAACTAAATATAAGTATAAATAATTAAAATTTACCTAAATTTGCAATTAACAGCCATTTTCAAAAGCTAAAAAACATTCCAATATTCGTAAATAAAACTAAATTGTATATTCTAAATTGTTTGCAAAAGTAAATCTCAGTATGTTAAAGAAGGATAAACACGTGTTGTGCTAGTAATTAAATAAAACGCGAATAGATAACCTTCATAAACAAAATAACTAAAAACAAAAATAAACAAAATAATAAAATGTTTTTTTAATTTAAAATTAATTTTTTTAGAAATGTTTATGAGTTAATGAGTTAAAGTATTAAACATTAGTTTTAAATATTTTAAGTTATTTTTTTTTAAATATATTAAACTACACTTTTTTAATTAAAAAAAATTAATTATTATATAAAAATATATAGTAAATTTTTAAAAACAAACGTTAATAAAAAAAAATTTTAATTAAATTGATTTTGTAATATTAACTTATAATTTAATAATTAATTATTGAAATTTTGGCTAGTGTTTAATAATCAGTTATTAATTTAAAGAAAAAATGCTTTTTAATGTTAATTAATAATTTAAATTTTTATTTGCAAAAATAATAAATATAATTTAAACATTATTAAATATAAAAAGTAATTTATTACACTAGAAAAATAATAAAACCTTTAGAAATTAAAAGTATATTTATGATGTTTTAACGACGAACAACATTAAATTATTACAATTTACAGTTTTTTTGCTCAGTCAATTCAGCAGTTAGTATATATTTTAGTAAATGTATTTATTAAAAACGTTTAATGTAACAATTCAAGAAATATATATATCAAAAAATATTTTTCTAATAAAATAATTAATAATATGCTGTAACGTATTACAATTTAATAAACTAATGTTTGCTGTTTAAATCGTGAGCAACATTAATAAAATTTAATTTGTAAAAGGCAATTGTTGTACGTCATATAATTTGAGTAAATTTTATTGGTTGTGGGTTCTGTTCTCTGATTGGTTATTGTTTAGTTAAGCTGTAATTGGATATTTTAAGCACTATTTAATGTAAATTTTTTGCTCTCGCCTCATTTTGCAATGGCTTCAGTTTGTGCAGTGCATTGGACTCATATAATTTGAGTAAATTTTATTGGTTGTGGGTTCTGTTCTCTGATTGGTTATTGTCTAGTTAAGCTGTAATTGGATATTTTAAGCACTATTTAATGTAAATTTTTTTGTTCTCGCCTCATTTTGCAATTGCGTTAGTTGGTGCACCGGACTGGACTGGACGTAGTTATTTCAATTAGAAGGAGGTAAAAAATGCTATTCACGCTTTTAAAACAAATACCAATAGTGAGTTTTATCACTGTGTATCTGAACTAAACCATGGAAAAGTTAAAGGATTTCCATACAAGAAAGTTTTTTACATATGCGCTTTTTACCAAAAGCAAGAATCCCAAAGTACCGGACTTCGTAAAACCAAGTAGCTTCATTTTTATGTAATTTCTTGTAAAATTGAAAATTTAAATTGTCTAGCACGGTTAAACTAAGGAACATGTTATAGCCGCACCGAATTCGAAGCACGAAAACATGCTCAAGTGAAGAAATTGCAATTGATCCTGACAGGAGAAGGCTATTCAAGGAGGAGGAATTTGAAAAGAAGTCATAACGAGGGATTTGTATAATTTTTGGTAGAAATTGGGTCACAGTACGATGAGATTTAACCTAATTTTTAGAAATTTTAAACCCTGAAAAAATGCTGACCCGTTTAAAGGAAGAAGAATTAGTGGCACTGTACTTTGTATAAGTGGGCTTACGTTTTGGTAAATAATTATGCAGACAAGAAATTATTTTGTATTTTTTTGTAGTGTAATCTAAATAAATTTTATTATATTATGTTTATTTTTTGTTTATTACAAAAATTGAGGAACATTTGCGATTGTTAGAATAACAGTAAAATGGGAACTTGTTTGATGTCCTAAGTTAATGCGTGTGATAAAACTTGGGTAAACAGGCTCGAATAAGTAACCAAAATGGGATATTTTATGCAGCATTACTTTAGAACCCTGAACTCACTGTACTGTTGCCTCAAAATAACACTAGTATTATACTTATCCATCTCAGTTTCCATAAAGATCGACCTCGTTTGTAAAGAAATGCAGGAAATTGGTTTGAAACTATTTACTAAGATCGCATAACATGAGTCACTTTTAATATAATACATTGACAATATATAGGTGATTGAATCAAGATGCACATAATCATTTTTAAGCTGGACATTGCTAAATTTGATTCTGTTTACTTAACCGATCTCAATTGGGTATTTATTTTAGACATAGCACAATGAATAACTTCTTCCGACTTCCTGTCTTAGTTTTTAATCAAGCATATACAGTTATGTTCATAACCATGCATCATGTGATAGTGCTTACTATTTGTAAAAACAGCCTTCTCATTTACCTTGTCCTATTAGTTAATGAGCGCATATACATTATGCACATGATACACAAAAATAACCTCCAGATTTAAGACCTGCAATATTGATACGACAATAAAATATCTCCTGTCCATTTATTGGTAAATCAAAAGGCTTGTGTAAGATTATTGACGGTTAAGCACATAACGGGTATTTTATGTGATTCTCATATCATGTGATATTGTAAAAATAACATTATAGTCTGGTTTAATGATACTGTTGTTACATTCTACCGTAAAATAGGTATTAAATGAAATAACTATCTCTTATTTTAGGAAACATCCTAATATGACTCTCAGTAAAATGCAGCTTCAGTTAAATGATACTTATTACATTGTAACAAAAACCCAACATAATCATGAAATATGATCCCTTGTCGTAGTTCATTATAATAATTATATTATTATATTATTATCATCTAGAAACTTTACTTCATTGATTATAAACCACATTTTAAGTTTTTTATTCTCATTGTGCTATCCCAATGTAGTCATTCCAGGGCAGTATGTATTTTAGGTTCAGACAAACGACCTTCATTTTCATATGGGATGCAATCACTGTAGTCAAAATATCATGCTGTTTGTATTAAACCATATAACATTAGTAATACATTTATCGATCGTAGTTCTGTGACATCAACTCACTGTGTTAAACAAAACATTACTTGATGCAATATGTGTGAAGTATAAGCTATTATCTCCATTCCTTTATCGATTTGCATCCCATTTTATCGTAGTGCTATTGAATGCATATACAATAAGTCAAAGAAGTTTTGATGACAGAGTTGTTTTATTTGACCATAAAACAACGGTTGATTTTATGAGTTTAAAGTACAAAATAACAACGATTATGAAGTTCTGGTTAAGATTTAATAATGAATTACCATTAATACTAAATAAGGATTTACAAGTATTATTAACAAAAGCCAAATAGAAACCTCTTTTACAATATAAATAATGGGAATATAGTGTTAAAAATAGTTAAGTTATACTATACAATATTGCACTGAATTAAAAACACAATATACTATATAAAACCAACCCCTCAGTTAATAATTAGCATAGGTAAATAAAAAATTTTAATAACCTTTTTATTGCTTATAAAGATTAAATTGTAGAATTTAGCTATTTGTAATAATGTAGTACATTATTAAAAAAATACGATTTTACGTTATTCTGTGTTCCTTACGTAAAAAAACATGTAATTAAGAATTGTGTATGTGCCGTTTTTTTTAACAAATGCAAATAAATTATTGATTTTACGACACATTATTTCAGGTTATAAGGAGCCTTCTATACTGTATCTATTATTATCTACAAAAGACCTATATAATTACGATGAACTGCATTAATTCCATTACAGCGAAACGTTAGTCAATAGTAAAAATTCATTACAGTAGTGAACCCTTATCGATTTTAGTTTACGTACTTATTGTTCATTCTATGCAATAGTTATAATGTAATTTCTTTCTTTTGTTAATATGACACATTAATAATTGGAATATTGTTAACTATTTCTATAAATTAAGTAAATAAAAAGTGTAAAAACAGATTAGAACCAAAAATTATACACAATGCTTTAAATTAACTGATAATAGTACGTGCATTACTAATAGTGTTTCTACAAAATAGAAAATTAACATTTAATGATACATTTTAGTGTTACTGCAATAATTTTTAGAATTAATAATTTAACAACTTTAATAAATAAATAAAACTGCATTTTTCCCCCAAATTAACAATTTTATCCCAATATACTGACTACTTTTTTACCAACAGTAGATAATAAAAAGCTTATTTTCTATTGGCTTTTGTGATTTTATTGACATGTCTACTGAAAATGGACATGTTCACACTAAAACCATTTTCATTGGTCCAAATTATGATCATAAAATTTTATAATTTTTTTTTATATGACGGTTAACACTTGCCCTCTACAAAAAGAAAATTATCAATAAGTGAACATTGTAAGATAACTAATATGAAACCGACGAATTTTTCTAAACTATTAGTTTTTAATGTTTACTTTAAACTTGATATTTTATTTAAAAAATGCAATAACTATTTTTTTAAGTAATATAAGATTTTATAAAAATATTAGAAAAAATAGGAATAAATTACTACACGTTAAAAACCAAGTTATCTGTTATTCATGTATCCCATGAACTGCTCATATTTGTTGAATTTATTAATTATTATTTTTACATATTTTCTTTTTTACCAATTTTTTCAATTTGTTAATTTTATCTCAACAAAATCTAAAAATTTTTTAATTTAATTATTAGATTGTCCCTTTTTTACAAAACTATTATTAAAAAAAAACACACTGTGTTCAAGTCACGGTTCCGAACTTAGAAACTGACATTCAAAGGTTAGATAAGGTTCAGAGGGTGATTACTAAAATGCCCCGTGTTCTCCATAACCTATTCTATTAACAGAAATTAAAATTCCTAAAATTGTTTCAGGGTAACAATATTTTGACCTATCAGCTAATCTACCTTTCTTCTTTACCTTAACCCACAACTCTTTAAAAGGCTACAATTTTAAATTAACCAAATTTAAAACGTTTTTGAAGCTCAAAAATTACTATTTTTAGTAAAACCATTACTTTATGGAACAGCCTACCTGCCAGGGTTGTCTCTGCAACGTCACTTCAAACATTCAAGGGACCTACAACAATCATATGCTATCCAATTTTAAGTAATTAGGTCTTTTTTTAACCCAATCTTAGTATTTATTTTTATTTTTCTTTCTGATATCATTGATAAATAGAACCGAGGATCAAAAGGAGTATTGCTGCTACATAACTCGAGTAATCTGTAATTAATTTAAATTTTTAAGTCGGTAGTTTTTTTGTATACCGGTTTTTAGGTATTAAAAATTAAATATATTTTTTAATAAAATAATAATAATTTGTTTAAAATTATTATTAATATATGTCCTTGTATTATAGATTATTTTCAAAATTGTTATTTGTCTTTCGGTGTAGTCGTCCAAGGTCTTGGTTAATCATTTGGAACACAGTAATAAACTAGTTTTTTATGTAATATATATTTATTGTTTGGATGATTTATTTAATTTATGTTTTATTGCATTGATTGGATTATTAATATTAACTTTATATTCATGCCAGTCCCAAATGTTGTTTTATTGCTTGACGTATAAATATGAATTACATATATTTTTATATTTTAGTTTTTTATATGATTTATTTTCATGGATGATGATGAGTTGACTCAAGACATATTAGATCAGTTTGATTTAATTTGCACTCAACATCAGCACGAATATAGTAAGTTACTTTTTATTGATCACGGTGTACAGAATTCAATTATGATGTTGCTTATGCACGGGATTGCAGTCGGTCAGAAAGTAAGAATTCCAAAAATATATTTGTATAGGGTCTGCACAATCCACAACACTTTTGAGAACAACTTCTTTGGATACACAATTAAAAGATCGGTCTTGTCAACAAAAATCTACATCCCAATTAGATAAGGAAAACAATGAAGACGTAGAATTATTAAGAAAAGAGGTTAGTATTTTAATTTTGATTAATAATAGACTATAATCAAGAAATTTTTTAAAAGATTATTTATTATTTTGTATATATGTATGATAATTTAGGTAGCTAATCTTAGGGAGGAGCTGTATATGAAACTTGGTGAATTAGCTACGTTTAAAGATTTGGCAAATCGAACTAACGCCCAAAATGTTGATACGATTAATCGATTAGAAACAACTCGGGCATCTGAAAGGAATGAGTTCCAATGCAAAATGAATGAATTGAACGCTCGTATTTCTTTTCGGGAAGCAGATTATCGATTAGTTTGTAGTGAGTTGGCTCGAATAAAAGAGGAAGCAGCTGCAAGCAAGCAATTGTTACATGGTAATATTTTTGATTTGTGAATTATTTAATATTGATGTATATTTTTTTTATTACAACTTTTATAAAATCTTATTTTTTATTTTTTCATGCTTATTTTTTACTTTGAATTTATACCGTACTTATTAATTTTAAATATTAATTTTTTATATAAGATAATATCTTAAAAATGATTTTAATTTTTTAACTATAATAGGAACATTTATTTAAGCTGAACATAACGTATTTTTGTTTGTTACAATAGAACACGTTACTGATTATTCTCCAGCATCCCAAATATTGGTTGATGTATTCTCTTCGCAATGTGAGTCTAAAAGGTTTCAACGAAAATCGTCATCAGTTGTAAGAACTATTCCTTTGCCAGATTACCACTTGCCTGCTCCAATAACTCCAGTTCGTAGTCGACGAGTTGTTGATAATCCAAATGCCATTTGGAAGGTTAATATACCCAATGGGCATGAAAATAAAGTCACAAATACAATTAACTCCCCAATGCATAATCCGGTGCTTGAATGTAATTTGGTTGACGACAGTGAATTTTGTACACCGAAGAAAAGACCTCGCCAATCTATTGAACCCGAATTAAATGTTTTCAAATTACCTGAAGATGTTTTAACGTTACCAAAAACTTGCATTGCTCCTCCTTGTCAATCCGAACTACCAATTTATACGGATGCGTCAGTAGGGACCAACACTGAAATATTGTCACGTTCACTTAACTCTTCCAAAAAATTACCTTTTCGGATTTCTTTGGATAACTTTATTTTGAACTTGAAAGATAATAATCTGGTTTTTCATACAAATAATTTAATTATGGATTTGTTGAATTTATCATCTTCGACAGTTAAACTAGAAAACGAAATTGGAGAGTACGTTGTTTTAAATGTTTACATTTTTATCAAGAACAATTTTTGCAATTTCATTGGTAAAAATTTTTTGGTAACTTTTTAGCCGGTTTTTTATCGGTTTAAGGCTAAATTATTGGCGCAATATAGTGAAAGTTTTATTATATGATTGTATTTATAATTTCTAAGCGTTTACAACATTAAAATTGTATTGTCCGTGATACTCGAAACCGTAAGTGCGTTGCTATGCATCGGTAGTCTAATGCTTTGACCATTTGGGTACTTGATATTGGTTTTAGAATAATTAAGTTAAGAAAAATGGATTTGGAATTGAATTGAAGTTACATTTTGTTTTTTCATCATAACAGTTTGAGTTTGAAAAGCGTTTTTTCACATCAATCATCCAATACATCATCTTCATCGATAAACCCTACAGAACAATATTTGTATGCGATCAGTATGTTTCTAAAAGAAAATCGTTTGTTCAACGAGATCAAGAGTTTGCATGATATCTCCAGTCATTTAAATTCAATGATGACGTGTCTTTCAAAAGTTATTCCTTGTTTTTTAATCAGAATTAGAGAACAATTTAACGTAAGTACAAAATAAATTTAAGGTTTTGTGCTGGAGTAGTTAGGATTTTTTAGGTATTTAAAATTTTTTTTATATCATACCTACTTAGAATGCAATACTGTGTTAACACTGGTTTTCCAGTGATTTAATCAATCTAAGACTGCGATTTGCAACTATATCAAAGGTATCTTGCTTTTAACTAGAGGTAATTTACCATTATCTTTTATGAGTAATGTTCGGTAGACGTTAGCTATGAATAGGAATTTATACTTCAAAATTTTTGCAATACCAGCAAATTTTTATTAATTATTTTTGTTTATTACTGTAATAGTGTATCTATTTAAATTACTTTTAATTTACTACTACTACTACTATTAATACATTGGTAATTCATTAATTAATTATCAATACACCGTTATATTGGTTTATTATATATTTTTAATTAATGTCTCTACTAATGCTTCATCTGCATTTTATCAATTTTTTAAGGCTTGCATTGGCATTTTATCAAATAATTCCTTAAAATATATTCCAACGGTGGATAATTTTGAACCAGTGAAAGACGAGAATATAGAAAATTTGAATCCCGTTGCGCAACCATCCGTTAATGTGCAAAGTGAAATATCACTTTTGGGAGAAGATCCATTTGCTGGCGCACCTGCATCACAAGTTGTTAATACGCTAAGTTATCCTGCCCGTGTTCTAGGTAATTTACAGAAAACATTTATAACATACATCTTACAGTTCCAAATAAAAATAATAGATGACGTAAACCGTGGGATGAATTTATTTCGCATATTTTCTTCAGTCACAAACATAAAATATTTCAATTTATATATACAAAGCAAACTCGTTGTAATTAAACCTTTAATCTTGACATTAAGAACGGCACAGACAACACAATACAAGCCATGCATATACTAATTCCAAGCTAAATTTAATGAAGTTACACATTGTTTTTGTGAATGTAAACAAATTCAAGTGTTTTTAAACATATTGGAGGACTGAGTAGTCATCAACACTAAAGTCATTATTAAAGTTAACCCAGTGTTTTGTTTGTACCAAATGACGTAATATGGACAAAGTGCACAAACATTCGCGTGAGTTGGACTCATAATCGAACCAATTAGGAATCCCTTATAATTTTGGTTATCGGAAGTGATTGATGATGATTTTGAGATATGACCTGTTTGCTTGTACTCTACTTTTAACAATGATGACATTCTTAACCGTATAGTTGTATTTTAGAATTAGATTATAGCGAAGCGAGAACCGAATGTATAGCGGTATCTCTTGGTTTTTATTTTTTCCGATACATTCAAATATAGATTGAAGGTATTTAAAAGATATATCAACATAAGCTTATATATATAGTTATTTGACAGAATATTAATGGACTATATATCTTTGTGTACATTTTTGTAATGAAAAACAACTATATTTTGTACATTGTTGAATTTATGAAATATGGTTCTTACTGGAAATAAAAGGATATCGAAATGAAGGAATTATTTTTCCAAATCTATTTTTTGTTAAAAATAACATTGCTATAACCTAACCAAGCGCGTACCAAAGCACCTGAGTTAAGTGGTAACACAATAGTGATCATATTTTAACCAGGTTTTTAGTGTGTAATATTGTAAAATATTTATTAACAAAAATTGAATGTGATTTGCATTTTCTTTGATACTTAACTTTATATTATTTGTTTATTTTGTTTAACTTATGATTGTTAACGTGTTAAGTAATTTTTTAAATTGCTAATGGTATATGTATGCCTATATATAAGAGGAACTGACCGGTTCTACACAATATTGTCCCAACTAAAATACTTATTTATAAAGTTTTGCTTAAAAATATGCTGATTATTTAATGTTATTTGTTGTATTTACAATTTATTACAGATCACTGCAAACAAATGTATGGATTGA
Organism: Cardicola forsteri; assembly: GCA_025895645.1. NCBI lineage: Eukaryota > Metazoa > Platyhelminthes > Trematoda > Strigeidida > Aporocotylidae > Cardicola > Cardicola forsteri. Next base: position 453,874 of record JAKXYG010001393.1, on the reverse strand, counting down.
AGCGAAGTCAATCTTATCCAATCACTTTACACTTATCCGAATCTTCTAACATTGTGCAAAACCCAACAAAACGCATTGCTCAGTCGTTAAATTCTAACACGGTCGTTCCATCAAGTACCGGCCTTTTCCCTGTTTGTTCACTATCATCATCATCACCAATACCACTCGCCTGCGAGTCAATATTTGAGCAAAATGTGACCGTGATGAAACAATTGCACTATCTGATTACAATACTGTTATCCATTGATACAAGTGTGTTTCATACTACTCATAGGATTAAAGAAAATAGTATAAATGAGGTTTTAAAACGGGGTCAGTGGATTGATGAAGAAATTGAAAAATTACTACTAGGTATTGCTCACGTGATTGTTGAATTTATAAGAAAATTAGCTCAAGTCTATATGTAAGTATAGGTTACATTTTTGGATGTATGCATATTTTTTCGCAAAGAAATTACAGTTAGCGTGTTTTTAAATATGTAAAATAATTTTGTACTGTTACATGAAATCATATTTATGATCCACTATGGAGACGTAAGTCCATCAACCCAAAAACAAAGATGAACATTTTCTCTTCACTGGTTCGCACAGTACTTCTGTACGCAGTTGAAACATGGACCCTTACAGGGTCAGAGATCAAGCAGCTTGATAAATTTGACGCAAGATGTCTCAGATACATTTGGCACAACACCCATTTTGCATCCTCCGTATCAAGGGAATGGACGAAAAAAATCAGTAACCACCAAATTCGAAATGACCTTCAACTTCATGATCTTCCTTCACTCGTATCGCGACAACGAAGATTGCACTGGTTTGGACATGTTCTTCGTAGAAAACCTGATGCAATCTCACGCATTGTAACCTTGGCTTGTCTAAATACCGACTGGAAGAAGAGGAAAGGAGGTCAAAAACGTACTTGGATGGATGCTGTTCGGGACGATCTTTACGCAATTTTGGCCGGCACTTTATCTTGGAAACAATGGCTAAGTCGATAGACCGACATATCCCTACACGCGTCCAAAAATCGTGAACAATAAAAGGGGATTGTTAGAGATGCTATGCGATTTGGAACTAATGAAGATGTGGCATTGCCACTAACTTTTGTTGTTGTTGTTGATACTGATATGGGTCATTAGCATCTCCATATTGAATATTGCTATTAATGTTTTTGTATTGTACATTAGTTATACTGTTCGGTGTCAAAATTAATACAATATTATTGATTAGTTTTTATAACAACTTAATTATATTAAACACATATACGTTTCACTAAAACATTTAAAAAATATCATTAAACAAAAGTTAACAGTTTGGCCCACATTATTATAAAATTTTGATTTAGGCGTTTTAAAAAATAAATAGATTATGTTATATATATATACTGTATTGACTATCTTTATATTCATTAACATAAGACATTCTATTTCATTTTGTTCCCGTTATTTGTACTACTATTTTTTTTCAATTTTGTTATTTTTTAATCTCGTTCTGGTTGGATCACTTCATTATTTCCCATATTTATATGACATATAAAACAATCAACTTCGATGGCTTGATAAGCGTAACAAACGTAGAAGAATAATAAAGTTTCTTGGCTGGGAGACGGCATCTTTGTGACGTCGCCACTGTTCGTAAAGATTGACGAGGTCGCCTGATTTTTTGTCATGGTTATCTCCCTTAGACCAAGGGCTAAATATAATATACGTATACCTAAAGATACCTTTTAAGTACTATGGGTCTATGCTTGCACCCACCTATCGAAGCGGTAACCTATTTATACTGCTGTTATTAGTCTAGATGCCTTTCAGCACTTAGTCCAGGATGCACCACGTGGAGGATAAGCAGTCAAGAATATCACCATCATTGGAAATTGAGACTTTATAAGCATTACTCAAATCCTCACGATCATTTGCATCCCTTTTTTTATAGATGGTGAAAATGTATTTTACGCTGAATGTGTTTCTAGTGAGATATTAAAACTTAATGTAATAATAATTATAATAATAATATAGGTTATCATTATTTTGTTAGTAGCAATTATTCTCGGAGTAGCGCTTTTTTTGAAAAATCTCGAGACTGTGAAACTACTCTTGGATTTCCATGTTCGATCGATCAGTCAGCATCATCAACACACAAAATGTCCCAAACAGGAATTGGACCAACCTATTGGGTTTTGTTCCGTCAATCGTCTTTTTCAAGACAATCGATTATTTATTGTTTCGGTTTGTGTTCGTTGCTGGCACAACATTTGAACAAGGAGACGACTTTGGGGATCGATAGTGACAAGTAAGTAATAACTATATATTTGGAAATTACAATTTTTGTAATTACTTGTCTTGGTTGCTATTGCCAATCGGAGTGTGGCATTTTGATTTTTGTTACAATTATTATTATCATCTACAATATATATATATATATATATATATATATATATATATATATATATTATATATATATATATATTAGGTGGCCACCTGCATTGATAAACTGTGCCTTACTTACGGCCGAATTTTGTCATGGCTCCGATAGTGATCCGTTAAATACAAAATCAAGATTTGCATCTGGCAGTCCACACAAAATTCATCAATTCGCTGATACTCCCATGACGTTCAAACCCTTGATCAGTTTTATACAACTGTTGAAAACGATGATTATTTACAAACATTGGACTATTGGACATATATCCGTCAACGATTGGCTTTTTAACGATACAACTTTGCACAATGAACAAGCTTTGGACGACAACAAAGGTGATTGAAAACGAATTTTTATTCTTGTCCAATTGATTAATAAATTAGGGATACTAGTGATTCTGAGGATTTGAGTAATACTTATAAAGTCTCAATTTCCAATGATGGTGTTATTCCTGACTGTTTGTCCTTTACGTGGTGCATCCTGGACTAGGTGCCCCTAGGCATCTAGACTAATACAGTAGGGTCCGAGTGCACAGCGGTATAACTAGGCTTCTGCTACGGCGGGTGGGTGCGAACACACACCCAGGATACCATATGTAGCCCTTGGGCTAAGAGAGATAACTTCTACAAAAAATCAGGCGGCCTCGTCAATCTTTGCGAACAGTGGCGACGTCACAAGGATGCCATCTACCAGCCAAGAAACTTTGTTATTCTTCCACCTTTGTTACGCTTAACAAGCCATCGAAGTCGGTCGTTCTACATGTCGTATAAATATGGGAAATAATGAAGAGGTGACCACGTCATCAACCAAAATGAATGAATAAATTAATATACGACCAGTTTTAAATCTGGTTTTGTGAAAACAGATAGACATTTCGGCAAATGACAGTGTCAAGTAAAAGCCAAAGGAAGATCTAATTTTTTTTCTCTTGTTAACTATATTTACTTATTTTCATCAGTATTCATTAAGTTTGACAGTACTTGTTTGTAATGTATTATATTTCATGCACATTTTGTATTTTACGTTTAGGATATTGTATGCTAAGTAGTTGAGTAGTATAATTTTGTAATTAAAATTGAATATATTTCAATTCATGTAATTAAACATTTAGAAACAAATGTTTTCTAAATTGTTAAATTATAATAGCTTTACATGAACTTTTTATTAATTATGATTTAAGGTTTTATATTTTTAAATACATGAAGTAAGCCAAATTATTAGGTTATTGGAAATTTTTTTTTTCATTTTGGTTGGTGACGTGGCACCTCTTCATTATTTCCCATATTTATACGACATGTAGAACGATCGATTTTGATGGCTTGACAAGCGTAGACAAACGTGGAAGAATAACAAAGTTTCTTAGCTGGTAGACGGCATTCTTGTGACGTCGCCACTGTTCGCAAAGATTGACGAGGCCGCGTAATTTTTTGTCAGGGTTATCTCCCTTAGCCCAAGGGCTACATATGATGTACGTATACATTTAGATACCTTTTAAGTATCCTGGGTGTATGTTTGCACCCATCCGCCGTAGCGGAAGCCCAGTTATACCGCTGTGCACTCGGACCCTGCTGCTATTAGTCTAGATGCCTAGGGGCACCTAGTCCAGGATGCACCACGTGGAGGACTAACAGTCAGGAATATCACCATCATTGGAAATTGAGACTTTATAAACATTACTCAAATCCTCAGGATCATTAGCATCCCTTATTGGAAATTGAAATATAATTAACTTAAACATTATTTTAATTTTTAACAGAGGCTGATATATATGTATATATATGTACTGAAAGCTACTTCTAAAGTATCTAAGCCTATAGCCATAATAACAATATGTATTGTGGAGTTTTATAGTAAAAATTAATTTCGTTTGTAGACGATCGCTTGGATTGCCTTCGAAAGTTATTTGGTAAATCCATGCATTGCCAACTGCTCGCCATTTGTACTTGGATTTCCAAACTTTTTGAGTGTGAACAATTGTAAATTGGACAGATCAAATTTTACCATGTGTTCAAATATCGAATTGATTGAATTGCTTAATGAGGTAATGGCTTTGCAATGTTTTATTATTATTGTATGTTGCCTAAATGCACATGGCTAGGGTGCATTTGTTTAGATGATTTTGAAATTGTGAGGATAGCCTATTTTAAGGACAGTATGTATATAGGCGCTATTATTAATTCATTTTCATTTTGGTTGGTGACGTGGTCACCTCTTCATTATTTCCCATATTTATACGACATGTAGAACGATCGATTTCGATGGCTTGACAAGCGTAGACAAACGTGGAAGAATAACAAAGTTTCTTGGCTGGTAGACGGCATCCCTGTGACATCGCCACTGTTCGCAAAGATTGACGAGGCCGCCTGATTTTTTGTCAGGGTTATCTCCCTTAGCCAAAGGGCTACATATGGTATACGTATACCTTTAGATACCTTTAAGTATCCTGGGTGTTTGTTTGCACCCACCCGCCGTAGCGGAAGCCCAGTTATGCCGCTGTGCACTCGGACCCTGCTGTTATTAGTCTAGATGCCTAGGGGCATCTAGTCCAGGATGCACCACGTGGAGGACTAACAGTCAGGAATATCACCATCATTTGAAATTGAGACTTTATAAGCATTATTCAAATCCTTAGGATCATTGGCATCCCTATTATTAAGTGCAATTAATTTATTATTTATATTAATTAAGAAGTTATTAATCAATCTGCTTAAAATTATCTTTTAAACATTTTTAAATACTCTAAATGAATGTTTCTTAAGCACAAAATTTAACATAATTACCTTGTAATAAAAATAGAAAGAAAATATTTTACGTAAAAAGGTTAATTATTTTTTTAATATTTGTTTTAATATGTCAGTATTAAAAATGTAGTTAAGTTAGTTTAGTACAAAAATTTAGTAACAGAAATCAGTAAAAATGTACACTGGTTTTTATTAAAAATTATTGATTTGTATTTAAAATTATATAGAAAATTATATGAAGCGCATTTAATAAATTTCCAGAATGCACTTTTGTTTATTTTATTGATTAAATGTTTTTACCGGAAAAAGTTTTGGAGAGTAGACTTTTGGTGCAACAAAGTAATGGCCCGGTAGGGAGAATTCATACTCACATTTTACTAGAGAAATAATTTTGCATTTTAGTTAATTAAAATAGGTTATATAGCATTCGTTAGTGAGTTTAAATTTCTACTAAAACTGTTGAAAGCATTGAACCAATATAACTGTAAAATTCTTGACTACGTCAATTTCTTTAATTTGTACTGTTTTTCAAATTTCAAATCTACGTTTGGTGATACATGACAAATATTGAAAGTTTTTGTGGCTGACTGTATCCTAATAGCTATTTGGAATAATTACTTAATAAAGTAAAGCGTAGGAACTAATAAGCCTATCTTTTGAAAAAAAATGTTTCTAGAGATGCAACATAAACACGATTTAGAAAAATAAACTTGGGTGTACAGGGGCTAAAATGGGAGCTGTCAAATTAGCACATTGAAATTGATTGACTTTCCTTACATCACTTAAGCATATTAGGCACATCAACATTTTACTAAAATAAGCATTAAACATCACATTAGCAATACCAATATTCAAAACACTAAAAATATTTCCTTTTTACAAATAGCATTATCAAATTTACGCTTAGACCAAAAACCCAGAATTTACACATTTTGACAACATGAAAAAACTACTACGTTATTTGCTTAAAAATAAATTATTTTATGAAATATGTACATATATATAAAGCAGACATCACCAATTGTCCAAAGTTTATAATTCAGGGGATAGCCATGCTTTCTTATAACTTCTTTTAACCGCTTTGGATAAGAATCGACCAAATTGAAAAATAAGAGTTCACTAACAAGTGCCATTTTGGACCCTGTATATGTGAGCAGCTGCACAAAATTCTAAATTTGAAATGTTTCTTATAATTATTTCAAAAACTTGAGTAATGGTTATAAAGTTTCAATTTCTAATGACGGCGATATTCCTGACTGTTACCTAGGGATGCTACGAGAACTTGGAACTAATAAAGAGGTGACTTCCACCAACATTTTTTGCTGTTGTTACCCAGGCATCTAGACTAACACAGCAGGAACCGACTGTACAGTGGTATAATTGGGTTTCTGTTTTGGTGTATGAGTGCAAGTATATACCCAGGATACTTAAAAGGTATCTTAGGACATTTGTATGCTATTTGTAGCCGTTGGGTTAAGAGAGAGAGAACTGTGACAGAAAATCAGGCGGTTTTGTCATTTTTGTGCGAACAGTGGTGCAGTCACTGGGATGCCATTTATCATTTTCCTACGTTTGTTTTGCGTACGAAGTTTCCTTTGCCTATACAATTTGGGAATCAATTATTGCAGACATTTTTGTGAATAGAGGAATAATGAAAAAATGATTATGTCATTAACTCAGTCTTTTTTACCCGATGGTATCGTGTGGACGAAAAGGTTTGAATTGAACCCAATTGATGCCATGTTTTAAACTTTGGGAAGGTCATATGTTTGGTTAATCGATAATTACATGGATAATAATCAGTTTTTTATCAATTTTTCTCCCACAGTTTTCTGGATTTGTTGCCGCGCTTACACAGTGCGACGACGTAATATGGTCTGATTCCTGTTCGTGCAAATCCCAAGTAATTTATTATTATTATTACTACTACTATTTGTAATGTTATTATTGTTTATTCAGAGGGTAAATGATAAAACCAACCACGGGAAAAAGTTGCGAAAAAAGGAATCAATAAGAGTTAGATAGCCTTTTGTGAGTGTGCTATCACCTGTAAGTTGGGGATGGAATAGTTTCTAAATGTATGACCAAATTTGCACAATGATGCGATACAAATCGTATAGTATTAGCTAAATATTGATTTTTTCCAGCATAATATTTTTTTCAGTTCAGATGGATAAGATTTTAAATTTGTAATCTTATATGATAACATGAAACAGCGATTTCAATAATAATAACAATAATATTAATAATGCTGTTCTTAAGTTATTGCTTAACAATTTACCATAATAATTAATGCATAAAAATGGAGGCATTGAACAATTAGCAATTTAATCAGTATCCGATGATATGGGGCTATATTTTCATAGTTAGTCCTACTGTTAAGTGTTCTTTATATATATAAAAACCATTTTGACGATCGTTCGTTTTCCCATTACACAGCTCTATTCCATTCTGGTTGAACTATCTGTCCGTTCTCTGCATTTTTTTGTGACCAAGCCTTCGAGTCTCATCTGGCATCCGGTCCAGTCAGATGTGAACCGTTTGTTGATTTGGGAAAAGAAGCTATGGCATGCATTCGGGCAGATGACCAGAGCCTGGATTGGTCTGTTATCGAGACACGGCGATCAAGTTTTCCAAATATGCACCGATGCCCTACCCGCTTACTTTTATTTGATTTCCACATTGGCTCAACGGATTGGGCGACTAAATGGGGACTCCAAACTGGCTCATGATCGATCGTGGGCTTGTCCAATCGATCTTGGTTTGATTCGGTCTGAATTAATTGAAGAATTGCATGATTTTGATAATGACAATCAACAGACAAATAATGCGAAAGTTTGATTGGTTAGAATTGTTCGGCCTTGACAATGAAAATCAACCAATGAATAATGAGCTAAGATTTAATTGTTTACGGTTGCGTGGGTAGAAGCAGATGACAAATTTTTTTATTTTATAATTTTTTACAGTTCACTTGTTTTTATTCATACAAAAAGATTTGGTATATATTCATATTTTTTAAATAAAACGATTTTATGATGGATTTAACTTTTTTGTAGTATGATTGTCTATTTCCCATGTTTCTGGAAATTTGTTTTCAATTAAAATATTGTAGGAAGATTTGCTGTTTTTGTTCTTGTATATTTGTAAAGATCGTTTAATTGGTTATATCAAGCACATGTTTAGAATGGGATTTATATTTTTTTTACTTTTTACATAGTTCTGTATTGTGTATACTCAAAGCTGTCTTTGAACAAGTTAGCGATTAATAATGTGATTTGTTATCTGAACTGTGAAGTTTTAAGCATTGCCTTTCTTAGACTTTAACAAACGAACCCTTTTACAGTCCTTAAATCTATAAATATTATAAGATCAACTAGTGACGTAACTTTAGCTTTACCAAGATATCTAATTGATAGGCCATGTTTAAGGAATTATTAGTTGACTGACTGAAAACTATTCAATAAACATTTTCAAACAGTTTGTAATTTTCACAGGTTGCAAAACGCAAGTCATGTTTTAATGCAAAGTCTACTGTTTAACGCTTTTAACTGCCATTTTTTATTCAGAAATGTGTTTTTAAAAATAATTTTTGGGAATGCTTTGTTTGGTAGTTTTTTTGAATAAACAATTAAAAATGATTATTTAGAAATGTAGACTTCTTAAAAATAATATTTTGTTATTTTGCCTTTACAAATGAAAAGCTCTATACTACTATATTTTTATATTGTATTAATTTTCGATAGGAATTGACTTTTAGTTTTTGTAATTGTATTTGTAACAAATGGCCGCAGTACATGAATTTTTCTCCAGTTTATCTTTGTAGTGCCGGGGTGGTCTAGCGGTACAGCGCTCGACTTGGACCTGGTGGACATGGGTTTGAATCCCACCACCGGCACTGCAATGCGGACATCGCTAAAATATCCACTGCCGACAAATGTTTACTGTAAAACATTCAAACTAGTTAGTTTTGGCAAACACATGTAGGTTGATGAAATACATAATTTAGAAAATGTTTTTTTGTGTTACATTGTGATGTAGGAGTGATCCAATGGTTTAATCGGAATAAACCGAGGGTTTAAATGCCACTGTTGTTCGGTTGTGCTTAGTTTATATTTGCCAAAAAATGTTTCTCGCACACCAAAACGTTTACAAAATAAATCCCAATAGTTGAATTAGGTAGGGTAGGGTAATTATGATTTGTATAAACACTTTCCACTTTTAAACAATGAAGTTTGGTAAGATGATCAACGTTTTACGTAAGCTTTGTATAATCTAGTAATGTGATCTTTTGTCAACACGAGTTTAATAAGCTGAACAACTAATTATATTTTGTCCGCGACCACTTTATTTACAACTCATCGTTATTGCCAAAAGCCGCTTCACTATCGGTTGCCTGTCGATGCACTAAGTAGAGGTCAGTGTCCTTTTTCAGAGATAAACACCATCTATCCACTTTGAAATTTGTCAAGATAAGTTTTCCCCCGTAATCTTTATGTATTATAATTATTCTTGTTACATGACATTTTTATTTAGCTTGTTGTTGAAAATGTCCTTGCAACTGAAAACTGAAATTGCTTTGAAATTTTTTGAAATGGGCGTTTTTAAATTTGGTCATTTCGAACTGAAATCTGGTATTATTTCACCATATTATGTAAATTTGCGTATTGTGATTAGTGAACCAGATCTTATTGTAAGTCTTCCATCACTGTATTTTTAATTATATATATATATATATATATATATATAATTTTATTTATTTTTACTACTTTGACTGTTTTGCGTGAAACATCTTTCAGCAGTGGACATTTTAGCGAATCCGAATATGTCGGTGGTGGGATTCGAACCCAGGTCCAAGTCAAATGCTGTACCGCTAGACCACCCCGGTACATCCGATTACAAACGGTTTGTAAATTACTTTGTTGTTATTTCGACCATATTTCTAATAATAGTCGATTTCAACTTATTTTCGTAGCACTGTTTTGGTATTATGAATGGGTTGAAGACATGATCACTTGTGTATCGAAATATTGCTTCTCATTTTGTATATGCGAAGAAAATGCTGTATGCGTATTAAACTAGAGAAAGCAATGAAATTTCTTGGTTAGTATACAGTATTTACGTAACAGTGCGATTGTTTACAAAAATGAACAAATTTACCTGATTTTTGTTCTTAACTTTATACCTTAGGTATATGCTATTACCGATCTGTCTACTCAAAAACATAGTTATACTGCTGTGCACTTTGTCCATGGTTCGTGTTGGTTTGAGTTTAGAATGCATTACATAGAGGTACAAAAACACGATATTATAATTATTCAAAGCTTTATGATTATTAGCATTCCTAGTGTTACTGAGATTTTCATGTAATCTTTATATTTGTTATTTATGATGGTTCGGCGCTCGATTTGGACCTCGGTGGGTATGGGTTCGAATCACACCACTAAAATGCGGGCCCATGTTCGGCTTCGCTAAAATGTCTACTGCTGAAAGATGTTTCTCGTAAAACATTCAAAGTAATAAACATTTTAAAAAATAATCAGAAGTTTATGATTAATTTGAGAATTTATACGTTTATTTTTTATTTTATTTGTCCAATGATTTATTTAAAATATTATAGAGCAATCGAAAGTTTAGCGGATGCATTTAATATGTCAGCAATGAGATTCGAACTCTTATTTAGTTTAATGTAGTTCTTGTCAATGTGCCATTGATTTTATGTGAAACTTTATTAAATGTTTGTATCTGGCATTTGGTTCAAAATATTGGGTTTTATTTTCTTACTTCAATTAAATTTCAGTCAAAAATTTCAAATGCCCTTATTCAAATTTTACACGACAGGGATGTATTGAAAACGACCAAACTTATATGCGGTGTACCCTATTCAGCTCTGCCCATAGCTACGGTAAATACATTGTTTGTAAATGTATCCCACTTATTTTGACTTAATGTTGTGGATTGAGCAATTAAATAGTGTAAACGCGAGTTTAACACTTCAATTGTACTATTTGTCCCTATTTTTTTATTTTATGTTTATTAGTTTGAATATTTTACGAGAAACGTCTTTCATCAGTGGACACGAAGCCGAACGTTGGCCCGCATTTTAGTGCCAGTGGTGGGATTCGAACCCATACCCACCGAGGTCCAGATCGAGCGCTGTACTGCTAGATCACCCTGGCACATGATTCGGTGTAAATTGATATTTGTTACCGTTAAATTGACAATTACAGAAAATGATGGTTGACATGCGAAAATGGAAGTACTGTAATACTTTGTAGCATCCTGCTCTAGTTACTTATCTACATTACATATCTAACTCTTACTAATACATATCTTAGTACTATTGACTAAAATACATCAATATATAAAATAAATGTTACAGATTTCTTATTTCAAATTTGAGCCTCAATTTTTAATTACTTCTTGTAACCGTTTTGGATACGAGTAATACTAAAAAAACACATTACCTCTTGATTTATAAACTGGCGCGTTATCCTAAATAATTGTTAAATGCCCTAAGGCAATTCGTTATTAAAAATTTTTTTGAAACTTCTAATACATTTTCTACTATTGAAGTTATTGCTCATATAAATCCATTTTGTTGTTTGATTGTACTTCGTCTGTGAAGTACAATGATCTCCAAAAACATATGGGTCTATTTTCGTACTTTTTAGCAAACTCCATCCGTTTTGATCTATGTATACAACTCAAAAGGAATTTCTTACTTGCTTTCTTCAACAGTAATTTTACTGATTTCATGCATCTTCTTGTAATTGAATAAGAGAAATTTTCAAAATATCGTCTATTTATTTGCTTAATATTCATTATTCTGTCTTTTCAGTTGAGGGATGCTAATAATCCTGAGGATTTGAGTAATGCTTATAAAGTTTCAATTTCCAATGATGGTGATATTCCTGATTGTTAGTCCTCCACGTGGTGCATCCTGGACTAGGTGCCCCTAGGCATCTAGACTAATAGCAGCAGGGTCCGAGTGTACAGCGGTATAACTGGGCTTCCGCTACGGCGGGTGGGTGCGAACATACACCCAGGATACTTAAAAGGTATCTAAAGGTATACGTATACCATATGTAGCCCTTGGGCTAAGGAAGATAACCCTGACAAAAAATCAGGCGGCCTCGTCAATCTTTGCGAACAGTGGCGACGTCACAAGGATACCGTCTACCAGCTAAGAAACTTTGTTATTCTTCCACATTTGTCTACGCTTGTCAAGCAATCGAAATCGATCGTTCTACATGTCGTATAAATATGGGAAATAATGAAGAGGTGACCACGTTACCAACCAAAATCAATGAATTTCAGTTGAGTAACAATAAGATGATCATCTTGTTTACTTATCGATGCTTTGTTTCCACCTGTATGCGTTGCAAACAGTGGCGACGTCACAAGGATGCCGCCTATCTGCCAAGAATCTTGTTATACTTCTACATTTGTTACGCTTATCAAGTCATCGAAGTTGATTGTTTTATATGCCTAATAAAGATGGAAAATAATGAAGAGATGACCACGTCACCAACCAAAATGAATGAAATTATTATTTCATGTTCCTTTTAACTGTTATTGTTAGAAATGTAAATGCCAAACATTTACTTAATGTCTCAACGTTTTTTTTTATTACAGTGTGTTTCGATTAAGGAACATATTCCAATGTTGATTTGCCGTAAGGAGGCCAAGGCGTATGGCACAAAACAAATGATTGAAGGCATTTGGGATAAAGGACAAAAATGTATAATTGTTGAAGATGTGGTTACTTCGGGAAGTAGTATTGCAACGGTTATTAAGGTGTGTAAACGTGTTATTTATTTTTTTGAAATTTTATGTTTGCTACTTTGAACGTTTTGACGGGAAATATCTTTCAGTAGTGAACATGGGCCGGTGGTGGGATTCGAACCCACCCAGATCCTAGGTCTGCCAATCATATCTTGTGACCGTATCTACGTCCAATTTATCAAGGTTATTGTTTTAATACACATGGTCACATCCATGAGTCAGTCATATTTGGTTACACATGTGTGAAGCTCATATGTCGATGATATGGTTATCTTTCATTGTTTCGAATTTGGTTGCCTTTTTACGTTTTTTTTGTGCATACAAAACATTGGAAGGTTGGACTATTAGGGATGCATTGTAGACGCAAAACTGTTCAAAACGCTAAGCGTATTATCCGTCAACTAACGATACAAGAGTTCTTTGGTTTCAATATTTATTCGATGGACATACAAATGTCATCATAATGCGGCTTATTGATTTGATAAAATTGCATTTTCTTTGTGCACGTATTTTGTTTACATGAATGTTATACACAATGGATTTTGGTCCAGTTGGATTAGTAATATTTTCTAATTCAAGATAACATTTTGTGTACACATATATTGACTCGAATGAACGCACTCTGTTAATATACTTGTTTCAAGGTGTAGCATACTAATGAACCGGGGTATTCGAGTTGTGTTTAATAAAATTTTCAATTTCTGGATGCTAATGTTTTTGAAGACCCAATTTCCAACAATGATGATGTCCTTGACTGTCACCTGTAGTCGGTGCATCTTGTACTAGGTTCACCCAAACACTTAGACTGACACGTTAGGGACCGAGTTTCTAGCAGTACAACAGTTTCCGCTTCGGCGGGTGCAAGCATACATCCTGGGCTCTTCAGGCATATATATACACACCATATGTAGCTATTGGTCTAAAAGGGACAATCTCGATTAAAAGTTAAACTGTTTTGTCAACTTTTGTGAGCAGTGGCACCGTAACAAGGATGTGGTCTATTAGTTTAAAAACAACAAAGTTGGTGGCAACGCCCCACCTCTTTATCAGTTTCAAGTTCTTGTAGCATCACAAATAATTCCTCGCCATTGTTCACGGTTTTCGGAGGCGAGCACAGATATGTCAGTCCAGTGACTTTGCCATTGTTTCCAAGATAAAGTCTAGGCCAAAATAGGGTGAAGATCGTCCCGAACAGCGTCCATCCAAGTACGTTTTGTGACCACCTTTCCTTTTTTCCAATCGGCATTTGGACAAGCCAAAGTTACGGAACGTGAGATTGCATCATGATTTTTACGACGAACGTGACCAAACCAGCGCAATCTACGTCGTCGCGATACCAAAGAAGGAAGTTCATGGAATTGGAGGTTATCGAGAATTTGGCGGTTACTGATCTTTTTGTCCAGTCCATTAATATGGATGATGCAAAATGAGTGTTGTGCCAAATATATCTGAGACATCTTGCCTCAAATTTGTTGAGCTTCATGATCTCTGACCCTGTAAGAGTCCAAGTTTCAGCTGCGTACAGAAGCACTGTGCGAACCAATGAAGAGAAAATGTTCATCTTTGTCTTTGGATTGATATTTTTCGTCTCCATAATGGATTAGCAAGTTTACCAAACGCAGCAGCAGCTAAACAAATTCGTCGATTCACTTCGTTAGACGAACCTTCGTCAGAAGTATTCGAAGAGCCCAGATACGTATGGAAATAATAAAGAGATGTTTACGTCATCATTTATATAATAAAACGTACTTGAGTAAAAATGTTGGTTTTCAGTTTGTTTGTTGTGTCACAAGTGACAATTTCATCGCATGCGCATGCAATAGAGTGTTTATATTGGGATATTACTGAAGCCTTATTTGGAAAAGACGCAATTGATAACGACACAGTGAAGAAAGATTCTGATTTTGTATTTCATTTCACATCATCATCATCGGGGATAAACATAACGTAATTGTTCATTCTATTTCGAAGATTGAATTGACCAATGTCACTTGTCTACATAAAGTTGTTTGTTTGATTGGACATTGATGAATATGCAAAACCATTATTTGTGCCGGGGTGGTCTAGCGGTACAGCGCTCGAATTCGGACCTCGGTGGACATGGGTTCGAATCCCACCACCGGCACTAAATGCGGGCCCACGTTTGGCTTCGCTAATTGTCCACTGCTGAAAGATGTTTCTCGTAAAACATTCAAAGTAGTAAACATAAATAAAATAAATAAATATTGCATTGCTATCCATTTTTCTATTTTCCGAAATCACCTATTTTATTGGTTCAGTTTTTGAAGGAGGAAAACATTTCGGTTGAATTGGCAGTTGTGTTGGTCGACCGAGAGCAAGGTGGTTCGGCCTTCCTGAAAAGCAAACATGGTGTTGATATGGTGAGGTAAAATAATATAATAATGATGATTAACGGTTCATTGAGCAGTATACTGGCTAAAGTGTCGTTGCTTGAAACCAAATACACCACCAATGCATATATCCATTGTGAAGTGGATTTGCTTATATTATTCATATTATTATTATTATTGTAAAATGAATCAATAACTATATTTACTTGTTTATTTATGTTTACTACTTTAAATATTTTGCAGGAAACATCTTTCAGCAGTGGAGATTTTAGCGAATCCTGACGTGGGTCCGCATTTAATGGGCCGGTAGTGGAATTTCAACCCATGCTCGAAACCACTTATATATATATATATATATATATATATAGTATAATACCGTTAAGTATTGATATGGTGAGGTAAAATAATATAATAATGATAATTAACGGTTCATTGAGCAGTATACTGGCTAAAGTGTCGTTACTTGAAACCATATACACCACCAATGCGTATATCCATTGTGAAGTGGATTTGTTTGTATTATTATTATTGTAAAATGAATCAAAGTGTTGTGTACAAAGTGGAAAATTGATGCATTTCTTAATGGCCAACAGTGAAAGTTGATTTGAATCTTTAAAAAGTTTTGAATGAAGAATCGGGTTGGTGGAAAATGCATAATGAATTTATACAAATACCGAATTAACGGTCATTATTATATATGTGATGTAGTTAGTGTTTGGGTTATCTATTTATCAGGTATATACTTGTACAGTATGCTATACGAACGATTCTAATAAGTTTACAAGCGTAACAAACTTAGGAGAATAACGATGTTATTTATCTGACAGACTCTATCTTTGTAACAGCGTCACGCTTTACAAATACTGATAAGGCTGCCTGATTTTTGTGAGGTTTATATCAATTATTCCAACACTATATTGTGACATATCTGTGCTCGCCTCCGAAAACCGTGAACAATGGAGGGGAATTATTCGTGATGCTTTGAAAACTTAGAACTAATAAAGAGGTGGCTTTGCCACCAACTTTTGTTGTTGTTGTTTGTATATGTTGTTAGGACGACACCGAACTACGATCGATAAGTGACTCCTCGGACCAATCATAATGAAGTCCGAGTGTGGGACAGACAGCCAGTGGAGTGGATAGCAAGCCCACTCCTATATATATGTAATTAGTAATATTTGATTCTGGTCTAAACGTGTTTTGACTTCTTGTTTTAAACCCCGGGACTAGTGGGTTAGCAAGTCAAGTATTCAGACAATAAGTAGCTCGGTTGAAAACTAATCTGCCCAACACCCAGGCATAACAAATTGGCGACGGGAAACTTACCCACACGTACCCATTCAGATCATCAAATATGTCCATTTATGCAGAAGAATTAAAACTTATTCTTCAACAACAACAAATCCAATTTGAGGCAGCTCAACTACGTTTGATCGAAACAATGACGTCAAAAATTGTGCTTTCTTCGGGTTCAGAGAATGCAACGTCACAAAATCAAACTGTAGATAGCCTCGTTAACGCTATTACTGAATTCAATTTTGATCCGGTAAATGGCTCAACTTTTGAAGTGTGGTTCAAACGTTTCGACAATATATTCAACCAGGATTTCAAAGACAAGGATGATCAATGGAAGACCAGAACCCTGTTAAAAAAACTGGGCACAAGGAACATGACAAGTTTATTCATTATATTCTTCCCAAAACATCAACAGACTTGTCATTTGATGAGACAATCTAGTGTTTATCAAAGATATTAGGCGATCAATTGTCAGTGTTCAGCATACGTTATCGCTGTCTTTAATTAAGAAAAATTGAATCAGACGATTTCGTCACGTTCGCTGGGATAGTTAACAAAGAATGTGAGCGTTTTAAACTAAATCAAATGTCAGTTGATCAGTTTAAATGTTTGATATTTGTCTCCGGCTTACAGTCGCAATATTTGGCTGATATTCGCACCCGACTATTATTAAAACTGGAGGCCAATCCAAAATTGACACTACAAGCATTAACAGAGGAATGTCAACGTTTGCTCAATCTGAAGCAGGACTCAAAACTTATTAAAGAGTCTAAACTAGCATTAACAGCGAAAGTCACAAAATCCAAGATAACTAATATGCAAATCAAACCACTTACAGCGTGTTTGCAATGTGGTCAATGGCATTATGTCAAGTTCTGCAGCTATACAAAACACAGATGTAAGATTTGTAATAAAATCGGTCATAAAGAAGGCTACTGCAGACATGTTTTCAACAGAAAAAACAATCAATCTCAAAAGCCACATCAACGTAACTACACAGTTCACGCAGTCCCATCACAGAAAGTGAAATTAATCCATAACAGAAAATATCTTACTATTGGAGTCAATGGAACTCTAATAAAAATGCAGTTGGACACTGCATCAATATTTCCTTAATTTCAAGGAGAACATGGATTAACTTGGGAAGACCGCCTTTATCTCCGACGTCGACTATTGCAATAAACGCGTTAGGAGGAAGACTCACCTTCATGGGTGAAACATGTTGTTCATTATCGTTCGCCGATAAAACAATTAATCATAAACTACATGTGGTCCGCGAACAAGATTTAGATCTATTTGGCATTGATCTAATAGCAAAATTTGATGTAAAAAACTTGTCAATAAAAGAACTGTGTCAAAACACCAAAATCAAAACCGTGCAAGAGAACGAAAACCAGTCCAAAATTATTATCAACAATATCCGTTCACAATACCGTGAGATTTTTGAACATTCCCTTGGTTGTTGTACAAAAGCCAAAGCACATTGGCAACTGCGTCCAAAAATAACGCCAGTGTTTAAAGGAAGAAGATCGGTACCATATGCAACGAACAAGATAGGGCAAGCTGATGCTTTATTACAATTAATTTTACCGAAATCCAGCGATTAGGATGAAACAATTGTTGCATCGATAAAAAGGGTAACTGATAACGGTCCGCAATTTACTTCTCAATTTGCTCAATATTGCCTTCATAATGGCATACATCACATAAAGTCTCCTGCATATCATCCTCAATCAAACGGACAAGTCGAACGACTGGTCGATAAATTTAAGCGTCAAATGCTTAAAAATGAAGGAGAGGGGAGGAGCGAAGATCAATTTCAACGAATCTTAAGCAATTACAGTTTGGTTGACAATGAGAAGGCAAATGAAAAATCAAACAAATGGCAAACGACAAGTTCAAGGCTATGTAAATCAACGCGAAAACGCCACCCGTCTACATTTATCGAAGTAAACCCTGGAAGAAAAAAATACGATCACATCGTTTTTCAAAAAGGGAGGTGTTAGGACGACACCGAACTACGATCGATAAGTGACTCCTCGGACCAATCATAATGAAGTCCGAGTGTGGGACAGACAGCCAGTGGAGTGGATAGCAAGCCCACTCCTATATATATTTATTATTTTTTATTATTACAAACCCTTTTGCTTTAAAAAAAAATAAGCATGGGGCAATAAGATTACAATTACAGCAAAAAATTAACATCAAAGTCTCGTAATTCAAAGAGAACATGAGACAACAAAATGTTTCCATGTATTTGAACATTCTGCCAAACGTTTTGCTTGTGCCCATGAAACATTCATTTCAATTAGATCTTCCCGAATAGTTCTTAGTCAAGTTTTCTTTGGTCTGCCAACCTTTCTTTTACCATTTACAATTGTCCATTCCAAAACCGTTCTTGCTGGTCTTTCGGGCGGTAAACGTAGAATTTGACCAAGTAATTTTCTTCGTCTAATTGTAATGATGTCATGGAGTGAACGAGAGTCAGATCTTTTCATGATCTCATCGTTTGAAATGTGATCGCTCCAGGTAATCTTTAAAATACTTCTAAGACACCGGCGATGAAAAACATCCACCATCTTATCAATCTTGTCCGTACGTTTCCACGTTTCACTCCCATATATTGCCGTAGGAATGATTATTGATGCGTACAAACGAAGTTTTGTCTTTAGGCGAATGGAAGAACATGACCATATTGATCTGAGTCTATTGAAGACTGATATTGCCTTACCAAGTCTGGCTTTAACATCAATTTCGGTTTGTCCGTCTTTACCAATGATGCTTCCCAGATATGTAAAGGAATCAACAGTATCAATATTTTGTCCACTAATTTTGATGGGCAAATCATTGTTTGACTTTATGCACAACACTTTTGTCTTTGAACAATTAATCCGTAAGCCAATACGAGAAGTGATATCACTGAGTCGTGTTGTCATATTTTGCATCATTTCTGGGGTTTCACTGAGTAGACCAATATCATTTGCAAAATCCAAATCCGTTAATCTGCCTTGGTTCCATTTGATACCATAAGACAAATTATTCATGGATTGAGTCATAATAAAATCAATTACCAGAAGAAACAAAAACGGTGACAAAATACATCCTTGACGTACTCCCGTGACAATTTCGAACATAGCAGTATGACCATTTTTTGTTCGAACACAGCAACTTGAATTTTGGTATAGCGAACGCATAATATTTACATATTTTAACGGTATTCCGTGAAACTT
Source organism: Cardicola forsteri (assembly GCA_025895645.1). Classification (NCBI taxonomy): domain Eukaryota; kingdom Metazoa; phylum Platyhelminthes; class Trematoda; order Strigeidida; family Aporocotylidae; genus Cardicola; species Cardicola forsteri. The sequence continues at coordinate 434,057 of JAKXYG010001393.1, read as the reverse complement.
AACGATTTTCCACAAAGATTCTCGATGAACACTGTCAAAAGCTTTCATAAAATCAATAAAATTGATTGTTAGTGATTGCTGAAATTCTTGACTTTGCTCAATAATGTTACGAAGAGTGAGTATTTGTTCAATACAGCTTCTTCCTTTCGAAAACCTGCTTGTTGTTCTCGAAGGTGTTTATCTACAGCATTACTTAAACGATTTAAAATTACTTTACAAAACACCTTACCAGGAACAGACAATAAGGTTATTCCACGCCAATTATTGCAATCATTCAGACTTCCTTTTTTGGGAAGGGTAACAATTAATCCTTGTCGCCAATCATTTGGAACTTGTTCATTATGCCATATAACATTAAATAAATGAGCAAGCTCATTTGCTACAACATCACCTCCATGTTTGAGCATCTCTGCAGTTATCTCGTCAAGTCCTCCTGCCTTATTGTTTTTCAACCTTTGAATTGCATAAATCACTTCAGTTACAGAAATGTCATCAATGCATATTTCTGGATTTTGAGTCACATTCATATCATTATCATTATCAAAATCTATGAGAGTATTTGGCATAGGCTGATTAAGTACTTTTTTAAAATGTTCTACCCATCTAGATGATTGCTCATCATTTGTTAGAAGTAAACGACCATCTTTTCCTTTGATTGGAATATCGGTGTTCTTTCTAACTCCCGACAGTTGTTTAACAATTTTATACAGAGTCTTGGAATCATTTTTTGCTGCTGTCTTATCTGCTTCTCTGCATCTGTTTTCTAGCCAATCATTCTTATCTTTGCGGCAGCTTTTTTTAACCTGTTTATCTAAAGTTCTATATTTATCATCAAATATTTTCCAAATAACAGGATTGTTAGATTGATCTCTCTCTAATTTTGTTTTCTTTCTGAGATCAATTAAATTCCATGAGACTGATGAAATCCATTGTTTCTTTGTAGAGTGACATTTTCTACCTAGCACATTTGCTGCACAGTCTGTAATTGTTTTATGAAACAATTTCCATTGATCATCAGACTTTTCTACCCTTTTCAGATTTTGAAATGTATTTTTTAAGGAATTGTAAAATTGATTTGAGATATTTGACTGTTTAAGCTTCTCACGAAAATGGATGTAATTTTTTTGTGGTTTCTACTGTCTTTAATTTTAAACGAATTTTTCCAACAAGAAGATTGTGATCAGAACCAACATCTGCACCGCGATATGCACGTACATCTTGCAATGAAGATCGCCATTTTGTGCTAATACAAATGTAATCAATTTCGTTTGTTGTTTTTCCATCTGGAGAAACCCACGTTGTCTTGTGTATATTTTTGTGAGTGAAAAAAGTGTTGCCAATACTCATTCCACAATGACTGTTTAACGTCAACAACCTATAACCATTATCATTTATGCTGTCAGCATAGCCATGTGGTCCAACATTTGAGGAGTACCCAGATCTATCTTTGTTCAATTTCGCATTGAAATCACCGATCAAAATTTTGATGTCTCTTCTTGGCACATCATCTAATAAACTTTGTAATTGATCATAAAAAATATCTTTTTGGTTCTCCTCAGTTGCCTCAGTAGGGGCATAGACTTGCACAATTGTTACTTTTGCAAATCTGGTGTTGAATCTAGCTGAAATGATACGGTTGCTCACAGGTTTCCATCCAATTATAGCTTTAGCAGCATTTTTACTCAACATAATACCAACTCCATTAATATGATATTTTTCATGTCCAGAATATAAAATTGATGTATCTCCATTCTTGAAATGACCTTGACCTTTCCATCGCATTTCGCTAATACCCAAAATATCTAAGTTGTAAATTTTCATTTCTCGAAGGACTTGTTCTAACTGTCCAGTACGAAAAAGTGTGCGCACATTCCATGTCCCAACACTGGTTAAGGTTTTGGCATTGAAGATTCTGCAAATCGAAGATTGAGCTTCCTTTCGGTTTTCACTCAACCCTGTCATTTGTGTAACTCTGTCATCGAGATACGCGCGATCACTTCTTTGCCGTTGTTTGCCGGAATGGCGTCCTCTTATTGTTTCCGTAGCAGTATGGATGTTTTACAGAGGCCAGGTTGCTAACCTTGCGCTCGAACTCTCCTCCTTTATCCAGGCTTGGGACTGGCTAGATTGAATCATTTCTGATCCAATCTAGGCGGAGTTTATGTAATGTGTAATTAGTAATATTTGATTCTGGTCTAAACGTGTTTTGACTTCTTGTTTTAAACTCCGGGACTAGTGGGTTAGCAAGTCAAGTATTCAGACAATAAGTAGCTCGGTTGAACACTAATCTGCCCAACACCCAGGCATAACATATGTATATTGTGTACGTATATTTTAAGATACTTTTTAAGTACCCTGGGTGTATTTGCTTGCACCTATCCATATATTTTATTATTTATTTATTTTATGTTTGCTACTTTGAATGTTTTACGAGAAACGCATCTTTCAGCAGTAGACATTTTAGCAAAGCCAAACGTGGACCCACATTCTAGTGCCGGTGATGGGATTCGAACCCATGTCCACCGAGGTCCGAATTCGAGCGCTGTACCGTTAGACCATCCATGTACGCTTGATACCGGGATGCACCATATAAACGTTTCTAATCAGAAATTTAACTATCATTTAAAATTGTGTTTATTATTATAAGCATTATTTAGGATTACTAGAATTTTACTCAAATTCTTAGAATTATTAGTATTCTTTACATCTTTTGGATTATTAGTAAGATAGTTAAAATTGTGGAGTCTAATTCGGAAGTTAAAAATCAATGAAATAAATAATGAATAGTAACATTAAGTAAGTGATTTGTGCTTTTAACTTTAAACTGTGATTTTTGATATTTTAGAAACATATGATACGGTAGGGATGATAATATTCCTGAGGATTTGAGTAATGCTTATAAAGTTTTAATTTCCAATAATGGTGATATTCCTGACTGTTCGTCCTCCACGTGGTGCATCTTGGACTAGGTGCCAACAGGCATCAAGACTAATAACAGCAGGGTCCGAGTGCACAGCGGTATAACTGGGGTTCCGCTACGGTGGGTGGGTGCGAGCATACACCCAGGATACTTAAAAAATATCTTAAGCTATACGTATACGATATGTATCCGTTGGGCTAAGGAAGATAACCCTGACAAAAAATCAGGCGGCTTTGCCTATCTTTGCGAACAGTGGCGACGTTACAAGGATGCCATCTACCAGCCAAGAAAGTTTGTTATTCTTCTACTTTTGTTACGCTTATCAATCCATCGAAGTCGATTGTTTTATATGCCGTATACATGTGGAAAATTGTGAAGAAATTGTGATATGGTGTGGTAGTTTGGTGTTGGAATTTCCATTGCTTTCAACCACATATTCACTTTCTCTAGTAACATGTTTTTTTTTGTAGATTGTCATTAAGAGTAAATATTTTACGTAATTGCTATTGTTTTTATTTATAGTTTGTTTACGATTACCGAACTTGTGGATATTTGTCACGATCACAATCTTATCAAATTGGATCAGGTGAATATAATCAAACAATTTATCCAGTCAAATCAACAAGATCAAGTATTTTGAATTGTTTTTTATATAAAATGTTGGTTATACGTTTAATTGTTAATAATGTTGACTGATATATTTATTTATTTTATGTTTGCTACTTTGAATGTTTTACGAGAAATATCTTTCAGCAGTGAACATTTTAGAGAAGCCGAGTGTACAGTGACATGTCTAGGCTTTGGTATATATCTGTAACCATACACTCAAGATATATACACTTAGTCATTTCATTATAGTAATTTAAATTAAGACAAAATTATGCGCTACTATCAATTCTCGCGAACAGTACCACTATTATAATGATATTGTTTCTAGTATAGGAACCCTATTATATTATATTGCATATGATAAGCATTTGGAGATGATGCGATACTGCTTGAAACTAACTAACAGTAATATGTAACGCTTGGGTTATATAGAAAACAGGCGTAGATGCCATATTTTCGCCATTAAACCATAAAACGGTCATTTTTAAAAACATTAAGTGCATTTCAGTAATTTTTCTTCGAACTATTGAACTTTATTTCTCAAACTCACCAGTGTGTTGTAATGTTGATGAGCTTATGTTAGTAAGAGAATTAGAATCAATAGTCATACGTTTTCGTGGATCAGCAGTATTTTGTTTTAACCACTTGTCCATTCTGGCACTGACCTATCAATGACATTAATGAGAGTTACTTCATGTGGGATAGAAAAATTTAAGTCATTGAGATATGACTACTGATAATAAAAAAGTAGTCAATGATGTAAATTTTAATTTAATTTTAAATAACTTGGATTTTTAAGAATCATTATTTGTCTATTTTGGTGTAATTATTTGTACAATGCATATAACTTATCTCACATATTGTAAATGTCAGTCGTATCCTCCAATGCCAACCGAATTGCCATTTAAATGCAGCCATTTGGACAAACTGCATCAAATTATGCAAACCAAACGTAGTCGTCTATGTGTATCGGTCGACACGAAAGACCCCCTACAACTTCTCCAACTGGCCACTCAACTAGGTCCAAACATTTGCGCTCTCAAATTGCATTTGGATATTTTGGAATTGGACAACACGCACAATGCAAACTGGTTGATTCACGAATTGCGCCAGCTGGTTGACAAACATCATTTTCTAATTATCGAAGACAGGTTTGTTTGGATGATTGTCCAATGCCTTTTATACATCGTCTCGACCGATTGCAAACTACTAGCGGCTTGCGAGGTTGTACATCTTGATGCTCCTAGCTGATAACAAAGTATTTGAACGATGATATAATAATTGCGACGTTGTTTTCGGCTTTAAGAGTTGTACTTGGGGAAATATATTGGTTGCCGACGGCAATTGTTAACCGTCATACAAAAAAAAATTATAAAATTTTATGATAATTTGGAGCAATGAAAATGGTTTCAGTGTGAATGTGTCCATTTATTAGTAGGGGGTGTCGGTGGAATCACAACAGCCAATAGAAAACAAGCTTTTTATTATATACTGTTGGTAAAAAAAGTAGTCAGTATATTGGAATAAAATTGTTAATTTGGAAAAAATGCAGTTTTATTTATTTATTAAAGTAGTTAAATTATTAATTCTAAAAATTAATGCAGTAGCACTGAAATGTTTTATTGAATGTAAATTTTCGATTTTGTAGAAACATTATTAGTATTGGACCGTACTATTATTAGTTCATTGAAAGCATTGTTGTGTATAATTTTCGGTTCTAATCTGTTTTTACACATTTTATTTACTTAATTTATAGAAATAGTTGACAATATTCCAATTATTCATGTGTCATATTAACAACAGAAAGAAATTACAGTATAACTATTGCATAGAATGAACAATATGTACGTAAACTAAAATCGACAACGGATCACTACTGTAATGAATTTTTACTATTGACTAACGTTTCACTGTAATAAAATAAATGCAGTTCATCGGAATTATATAGGTCTTTTGTAGATAATAATAGATACAATATAGAAGGCTCCTTACTTGTTGTATCGTGCTGGGATGGTCTAGCAGTACAGCGCTCGAGTTGGATTTGGATGGGCATCGGGGTTCGAATCCCACCACGTATACTAAAATGCGAGCCCATGTTTGGCTTCGCTAAAATGTCCACTACTGAAAAATGTATCCAGTCAAAACATTCAAAGTATCATACATAAATATGCATTCCAAAGTTTGCTTATCGGTTTACGATTACAATCAGACTGAATGAGGCACATTCTCTGTAGTTGACTAGTGAGTTTTGACATTGCGGCAATTATTTGGCAAGAACTTAATCTTCCACAAAAAATGTATCAAAAGCATTTAGTGTCATCAAATAAAACCGATGGTGAAACTTGAGCAAGAGTTTAACAATGTAGCCACTTGCATACGAGTGTTTTTAAGCTATGTCTGCTTTAAACCTTGTCTCTATCCAGCTTTTCTTGAAGAACCGCAGAGTTCTAACGTCGCAAGTCGAACTTTTGAGTATTGTCGACCTTCTCAAGTGGAATAAGAATTTGAATTGAGTGACAAAAACTCCATTTCCCATTCTAAGAAGTTTACAGTTTGATTAGTACTCATCGCTTTTTTTCTGCGTTCGGTCAACTTTTTAGTAAGTAGTATTCATATATACAGTTTGTATTATGCAATTTCGGCCTAACCAATATCCCCGATTGCATTAAACACGCGAGGATGGGTGTTTTAGATCATCCACAATTCAGAATACAAATGCCAGATCGGTTATTACATTGTTCTATTGATCTATTATTTTGCAATTTGTCAATAACTAATGAAATGTGTTTACAGAAAATTAGCAGATATTGGTCAAACAGTGGTCAGTCAATTGGTGCACGGAGTTTACAAAATTGCCGAATGGTGTGACTTGGTTACCGTTCATTGTTTGCCCGGCCAAGGATTGTTCGATGCTATCCGTCAAGCCAATCAACGTCTGGCCGATTGTGGAAGAACGCATCGTATTTCCGCCCTTGTTGTGACCGAAATGAGTTGCAAAGTAAATCTTTTTTGACAAGGTTGTCAAATATAGCGAATCAGTGTCTTTGCAATTAACACCACTTGTATGGTTGACAAGCGTACGAAAATAATGAACACAAGGATAATTTGGCGAATGTGCCACCGTCGGTTAGGTGTTTGCTTTCATATTACTTAATTGCAGGGTGGGTGTAGCATACAATGCAAGTTTAGAAGTAGTATCGTCACTAGAATATATAAACGTACGATTTTTTATTTATATTGTGTAGTTTTGATAATTTGAAACAATGATTGTTCGCGTTTGGTGCTAGTAGTGCCCGCTCAATTCAAAACCCAGCAATCTTAAGTAAAAATTTCACTTTAACAAACATACTACTTATTTACTGTTTGTCCAACTATTTTCTTATTGGCTCTTATAATTTCCCTTTGACTCCCGCGTAATTTTTGGAATTATTAAAAAGGGTGTATTTTGATCAAAATGGGGTGTATGAATAGGCTCTATCCTTCTTACCTTACCTATCCCGGTGGAAATGATAATGACTGGTCTAGACATTACTTGAATTAAAATACACTAAACAACCTCTTCTCTCCTCCAAGTCTTTATACATTTCATCCCACGCTTTGCCACTGCTACCGTTCTTTTAGCTGCCCTCTTTGCTTGTTGATATTCGAACTAGTCGGTTTCCAATCCATTTAAGTCCCATTTCTTCTTTTTCATCCTCTTGTCTTTAACCGCTTGCTGAACTTCCACATTCCACCACCAAAATTCTTTCTTCCCAGCTGTTAACCCTAGTACCTTTTCAGTTGCTTTGGTAATCACTCTGCTGTTCAATGTCCACCATTCCTGCACCCCCTCCGAGAACTTCCAGTTCTGTATAACCTCTTTTTTAAATTGTTTAATCAGGTTGGTTTCCTTTAATTTCCACCATTTTATTTTATTCTCCCGAATCTCCCTTGCCTTCTTTTGTTCGTTTCTACAACTCATTTTCATTAGCACCAACATGTGTTGCGTAGCAACTTCTTCTCCATTTATCACTCTACAGTCTCTTACCCACTTTATATCTGTTCTCCTCGTTGCTATCTGCCTTTGTTTTCCACCGCTGTGATATGTAACCATATGGTTTCTCCCTTTCCTGGATGGTCTAGACATTATTCAAAAATACTGAATTTAGTATTACCTATTGAAGTGGATGTATGTTGTTGTTAGTTTTATTATCTGCCACTTTATAATTTGAATTAAAATACAATCTATCTAGGGCTTAGACAATCGGACTGCGCAATAGTACCATCACAGATCTAGGCATATTCCGCCTATATTGCCTATATATTATGTAAGTCAATTTGTGTTCAATGAATAATCACGTGTCAATTTAATGTATTTAAAGGGAAATTTGACTCAAGGGACTTATTTGGATCAGTGTGTGGAATTGATGAAACAAAATTTGGACGTTATTGGCGGAATAGTCAGTCAGCGCTATTTCAAGGACTTGCCTACAAGGTTACCCTATTTTGTTCCTGGTAAATAACCTCCACTTCTTGATGAATAAACTAATTGACTAAATTTAGAGTCAATTTTTGCAATATATGTTGGCTCAATCGTCGCAATTATGATTTTTAAACTCAATATTGAATAATGAATTAGACATTCGTTTGTAGAAAATGTTAATCCTAATTCGTGTTTGAGTAGTTATTATTTATTGAACAACTTTGCGTAATTTGGTGACAATAAGGTGACCACCAATATCCACTGCACTACATTCGATGGATCGCAATCAGTGTAAGATAGTGAAGATTTCTGACTAATTGACGGTATCCTTGTGATGGCGCAATCGTTAACAAACGACGTCATTTTCCTTATTTTTCGTTAAACTCATCTTTAAAGCATTGGGTTCGCTTTATAATTCCAAATAAGAATATAAGAAAATGTAAACTATGAGATTAATTTATTTAGTATATTATCATGTCATAAACAATTTTGGGATGCTAATGATCCTGAGGATTTGAGTAATGCTTATAAAGTCTCAATTTCCAATGATGGTGATATTCCTGACTGTTAGTCCTCCACGTGGTGCATCCTGGACTAGGTGCCCCTAGGCATCTAGACTAATAACAGCAGGGTCCGAGTGCACAGCGGTATAACTGGGCTTCCGCTACGGCGAGTGGGTGCGAACATACACCCAGCATACTTAAAAGGTATCTAAAGGTATACATATACCATATGTAGCCCTTGGGCTAAGGGAGATAACCCTGACAAAAAATCAGGCGGCCTCGTCAATCTTTGCGAACAGTGGCGACGTCACAAGGATGCCATCTACCAGCCAAGAAACTTTGTTATTCTTCCACGTTTGTCTACGCTTGTCAAGCCATCGAGATCGATCGTTCTACATGTCGTATAAATATCGGAAATAATGAAGATGTGACCACGTCACCAACCAAAATGAAAATGAATGAATGTCATAAACACAAAATTTTAGTATATATATGCAAAAGGGGTACAGGTGACATCTAAATTATTATAACTCACAAGTATACACAAATACAAACATTACGACCAAGTTCAATATTGTGACCAACTGTTTTTGTCCACACGAAGTGGTTTTCAATGTGTGAATATAAACAGATCCAAGAATTTTCAACATATTCGCACTTAAGCAATTTTTGGAATTGATTTAATATTTGGTTTGTAGTAGATTACATAATATGGAAGAAATACATGAGTGTTAACTTCCATTTGACCTATTATTGATCCATTTTGAAATTTGTTTCTTAACCGAATGGTTGCATTTGGTATTCGCGTACCTTAGGATAACGTTTAAAATGTTTGGGCGTGTTTGCATGCATCTACCAAGGTGGAAGCCCCGTTACACTACTATACAGTCAGTCTTCGATTTGTTTGAGTCCTGGATACGCCATAGAATTGGTAATATTACCATTATTGAAAACTGACACTACTAGCATTACTTAAATATTCTGACTAATTAGTATCTACCCAAAAATCCTGACTGAGTTCTTTATTCTAAGATAACCTATTTTAATACAAGGGAATCTATACGTACGTTTTGTTTAAGCAATATTATTTGGTTTTTATTCTTTGCCAAACTCTCAATCCTGCGTTCAGGGGTTACATTGATAGTGTTTTAGGATGTATTACTAAACGCAGAAACGTTTTTTTTCCCCAACATTTAGTTTTACAAAAAAAACAACTCGATTAATTTTAGTAAGCAATTTGACTATCACTTGATTGGGATTTCTTGCGAGTGAAGTTAAGAACTCTAATCCATTCATTTTCGATTCAGGAATAAAATTCGCTGTAGGTGGCGATGGCTTGGGTCAGAGCTACAACACTCCCGAACAAATCCGAAGCAAATTTCGCCCCCATACTTCAAACGTCGTAACTATCGTTGGACGAGGAATTACCGCCGCCGCAAACCCCTTCGAGGAATCCAAACGCTATCAGTTGGCTTCGTTTGGTGATAGTACCCAATAGATTGACAACACCTTTCGTTATGATTTTACTGGGAAATTTTTGCCATTTTGTTAACTTGAATACGATGTAGCTTTTGATATATATTTACCACTTGACAATTTAATTTTTGCTTATCTGGTACATGCATATGTCATTTTTTTGATCGTGATGCTTATAGTCTCATTTTGCGATAATGGTGATATTTCTGGATGTCACCTTCAAGTAGCGCACCTGCACTAGGTGTACTAAAAGCTAGATACAGTAGACAGTCGTTAGGATCCAATCAACAAATAATAACGATGCTATTTCAAAGGATAGATTTTTCCAATGCCCTACATTTTGAGAATGGATTGGAAAAGTACCTTAAAATTAACAGTTATCGGTGTTTCCTTGTTATTATCAAGCAGCCCTGCTCAGGAACAACACTACCATGACGGTCGAGGTTTGGAAGGGTGACTCATCTTCGTACCAGGAGTGCTGACTGCAAGTAACCCGTCTATGTACTTGCAAACAAAACTTTAAAAAAAACAGCTACTGTTGACACAGTATAGAAGCACCAACCTCTGATTCTTTTGCATCTTGTTTGCGATAAGCTACGAGTTAATTCCAGGACTTGTTCTTCAAAAGCAAAATAATCCACGCATTACTGACATGTCGAACGTGCTCACTAGCTACTCCTACTGAACAGAAAACGACTCTAAACCACTGTTACTGGATGGGACTACACTGAACCTTGTGCCATTTACAAGAAGTCAGGTACTCCCATAGTCCAACTACAAAGTTGTTTGAAGTTTGCAGTAGAATTCGTCAAAGTTGTGTGTATGCACCTGCATTTGTTCAACTGTTAAATTGATATTATTTTTGTCAATGTATCTTTACAGATAGGTGGGAAGACTGACACTACATTTATCATCTACTTGGAATATGCGTTTGATTACATATTTCTATTTGAGGATGAAATTATGCTGCAGCGATTATTGCATTTCCTTCTAAGTTTCAGGTAAATTTGATCTGCCAATCAATCCCAAAAAATCTGCAACTACTGTTTGAAGTTCCTACTAAGTGATGTGCTTACCGAACCTATCTGAATTATATCTTCTAATGGAGAAGATTGTAGACATTTAGCATTTTGGCTTAGAAAATTTGTAGATCCATTTTGGAAACAAAAGTCGTTAATCCAAGTACCAAAGTAAAAAAAGTTATCTGTAATGGTTCGCACACAACCTTTGTATGCAGCCGAAACGCAAACCCTCAACTGTTCCGATATTTTATAAAATTTATTTAAAAATAACCAATGAGTTACTTTATTGAAGGTTAAATAAATTAACCTTCGCACTAGAATGAGTCAAGAAAGTAACTGAATCAATCACGGGTTCTAATAACCGGAGCATTTTCGCGAGTAATATTTACAGCGTCGCGAATCGCATTCCGCCTTGTTTGAGCTCTGAGTATTTAAATTTGGCCTTCAATATCTGTCCTGTTGACCACGGCATTTAATTGTTTTTTGTAAGGGTTTCGGATGCAAGTATATAGACCAGTTAGCCGCAGCAAGTCATCCTGGTGAGAAGACGAACAATGTTTAAATCAATGGATATCTCATTTTGCGAAATTACTTAACCCCACCAAACACAAAACTGCAGAGGCTTCCAATCGACTCCATATACAATCCCCCGATCCCCCATACTTAGTTTCGATAGAGGCCCCTCGCATGAAGGAATTATTTTAGCATGTCATCATTTAAAAGATGGGAAGGCGACAGGTGTAGATGGCATACCCATAGAAGCTTTTAAGTATGGTGGGATAAATATCATACAAGATCTACACTCTTTGATAAGCTCCATTTGAACAGAAGAAAAAATACCAGAAGCACGGTCTCAAACAATTATAATTCCAATCCATAAGAAAGATGACACCCTGCTCTGCTAATTATGGGGGAATCAGTTTACTCGAAAATCTTGGCAAATATTATTTTACGCAGGATTCGTGGCAAACGTGAAACTCGAACACGAACAAACTAGACTGGATTTCGTCCTGGGATGCATCGATCAAATCCACACCGTTCGTAGAACGTCAGAACTACGATCACGATACCAACAGCTTACGTACTGTGCATTTATAGATTATTCAACCTCCTTTAATTCCGTTAATCACAACCTGCTGTGGAATCTTCTTATTACCAATGGAATTCCTACCAAAGTTGTCAACATTAGTAAAAATCTTTATATACGTCATCAAACGCAGTAATACGGAATGGAGATTTTCTGATGCAATCTACATAAACCCAGGTGTCCACCAAGGATGTGTTTCAGCACCCACAATCATCAATTTTGTAGTTGATGCCATCTTTCATGAAATTTCCCAGTCATTTGAGGGCTGTATAACCCATAATGGTCGCAAAATAAAGGATCTTTAATAGGCAGACGATACTGTTCTTATAACAGAGATCGAAGATCTACAAAATGCTGTTCAATTTATTCAAAAAGCCTCGGAGAAATACAGTTTACATCTTAATACTAAAAAAGTGGTTTTAGTGAATGTACCCTTTAGAAATCCAATCACTGTTAATGGTAGCCCACTCCCTGTGGTTGATGAATTTACGTACCTAGGCTCGATTATAGATAATAAAGGAACCAGCTCTTCAGAGATTCGGCGCCGTAATCGCTTCTCTGCTGTAGCTTTTGGGCGTTTAAGAAAACCTTTATGGAACAAAAGTAATATTTCTATTAAAACCAAGCCTAGACTATATAAGAGTTTAGTCCGTTCCATTCTACTTGGACTCTCACCCAAGTGGATACACGAAAGCTTGTTCATTTTGAGAAAAGCTGTTTAAGATCCATATGGTTTCGCTCGTTGGCCTCTATTGAACGTAATCGTTTAATAACCAATAAGATATCTCAACCATTCCCAGATATTTGAAAGACACTTCACCTTCATTGACCATGTATCTTTAGCACAATAAAAGAGAGATGATGAAAATGGATTGACCATGTTTTACGTAGATCGCCCACTCATCCAGTCAGAATAGTTATGAAAGCCCATCCATTACCCGGGTGGAAAAGAAGGCCAGACGGCTAACTGAAAAGTTGGACGGATATTGTAGCATGCGAACACAGTCCTTTTATTTATGCTATGCCTCCTTGTCCAAATGAATTACTTAATTGGGTGTCCGTTTGTTTACCCTATGCAACCAATAGAGATTATTGGAAGAGTTTAACTCGGGATGTAATTAACATTGAAAGTTATCTCACAGTCGTGCACATTGCAGAAGTTGGTATTTATGCACTTTTTCTAATTTGGACGATAGTAACCTGTGGGTAATGTTTATCCCTGATAATGATAAATCGAGGGTTCTGGATAAAAGCATGTTAGGAGAAACCGCTTTTCTAGCAATAAGTAATTCTACTATTTATATCAATTTAAAAAACTCACATGTTATAGGATATGTTTAATTGCTTAAAATTCTTTACACAGTACTCAACTATCTTCCAAATGCTTCAGCAATGATGTTAATCTTCACACCATTTTTATACAAAGATCTAATCATTTTGTATTCATAAGTGGTTAAAAACAAACACCTAGTAATAACTGTAGTGACCCCTGTGGATATTGAACAAAGGAGTGAGATGAAGAAGGTACTTTCGAGGTAACCGTCAATCTAGCATTCCACTACTTACATACTCATGTCTGTTAAAACAATTATTATATTAAAAAATAACTTTTATAAACTATAATGTCAATGACTTAAATATTGTCGCGTTTTTTAACCTCTTTCAATTGTTTGGAATTGTCGTGCGCTTCAGTAATTTCATACCGTGTATATCTTCCCGTACGACTGTGTGAACTCTTCTCAACGATTGACTTTAAATACAAATTTGCTGATTTCATTCGTCTTCTTATTATTGAATATGAAAAATTTGCCAAATATTTTCTCTTTATTTCTCTTATGCTCATTGTTCGATTTCTTTTTAGTTGTGTAATAATAAAATGATCATCTTGTTTACTTGTTGATGGCTTCGGTCCACCTGCATGTGATTTGGGATTTGTTTTATTTTTCAAAATTTTGTACACAGTACTCAAGTGTTTTCTAAATGCTTCAGCAATAATGTTAATCTTCACACCATTTGTATATAAAGATCTAATCGTTTTGTATTCATAAGCGGTCAAATAACAACGACCTTTGCCAGGCATTAATACTACAGATGTGTAGTAACTCTTGTATTTATTGAAGACGCTTCGAAATCTGGAAGAAATTTTGTATAATTATGTGGAGATCAATGTGTTGTCCAAACGTTTTCCAATAACCAGTAAGTTCAAACCACGTTGGAATCTGGAAAACGTAAAAGGGAATTATATACTTAATCAGTAGAAATCGATATTCCAAATAAATGGATAAAAATAGAAATAAGATAAGTGAACGACGAATATTTTTAAGCGGAATTACAAAAACGGCTCACTATAAATATACACACATACAATCAGGTAAAATAAAATTATTCACTTCTAGGATTATTAAAAATTTAATAAATTATTTTGTAAAGTTTAACGTTTAAGCATATTATTTAACAAATTTTTTCAAATTTAGTTTACTATAACGTTATGATAAAATTGCTATTAAATAACAAAATTATTCCGTTTCAGCAAAAACCCTTATTTTAAACAAAAACTAGTGGTTTTTTTCTTATTTCGTGGTGGTCCAGCGCTCGAATTCGGGCCTCGGTGGACATAGGTTCGAATCCCACCATCGGCACTAAAATGCGGGCCCACGTTCGGCTTTGCTAAAATGTCCACTGCTGAAAGATGTTTCTCGTAAAACATTCAAGGTAGCAAACGTAAAATTTAAAAAACTAATTAATTAAGTTATTTTCTAAATAAAATAAATGAAATGCTTCAATTGTATTAATAAAGGCTGTGGTATTGTAAAATTATACATCTTACAATTGACTTGTTTGATTAAGCTAACAAACAAGCACCCTCATTACAAACTTTATTCAATTTGTAAAATGCAATATAAATGTAAATACAACAACTCTTACATTTATGTCAGTATACACAAGATAAACATGTGAAGTAACATACGCATACTATCACCACAGCGATGACGAATGATAAATATTGCAAAAACAGCTTACAGCAAATTGATCCACAATCAAAATTTGAAACAAGTGTCAAATTGGCACGCCATCACAAACACGTTACCAACCAAAATAAATGAATGACAAACAACACATCTATGAATTCATTGCTCTTTAAACACAATTCAAAATTGAATACAGTCAATCTTGAAAGACCATATAAGTAAATTGTCTTTCAGCGTTATTCACTAATCCCAGTTGGATCAATACTGAATTTCGACCAAGACATGTACACAAATACCGTCGGTCGTTACCCTACCTCCAATAAATAAAATGTAATACAGGGCGAAGAGGCATACCCAACACTCAAATTAAACCATACATGTATAAAACATGAGTCACCTCCAACGAGGAACTGAAAAATACATGTAAAGTTCCAACAGGCTTGTGTGCTAAAATCCTACACCATCTTATGAATTTCATCAATCATATGAATATATGGGGAATGTTAAGTGCCATTATTGTGATAATCAGCCTTCATTTAGTTCTTATTTAAGTGACTTCCACTGATACTTAAACTGCATTTTACGGTTGATTAAATTGAGTTCCATTTATTGACTTTGATTATTAACGACCAAAAGATATTTATTTTAAATAATAAGTAAAACACTACATTTTTTATATATATTACCAATTATATACAGTAGTTATATTAAAAATACTTCACTACTTTACTTAACCGGCATTAGTTATTTACTTTAGACAGAAATAGTTGACAGTATTCTTATTATTCATGTATAGTCTGGTTTTAAGAACATATTTCATTGAAATAAATGACACTACCGTTGCCTGAATAGTTATCACACAAAAATGCAATAGGGAAGTACGCATTTATTGTAGCAACGTGGTATCAACAAAATATAAGCCATCTGTAGGCATTTATATTAAGTCAATGCTACACGCTAAGCATAGATTAGGAACTTCATATTCCATTGCGTTATACACGCTGACACAGTGTCAATAAACACTAAAGTGCAAAATTAGAAATTAGAGTAGCAACTGAAAACAGTAATTAATAAAAAATTGCATTATTTCTAGAGTCAAAGTAGGAAAAAAAACAATTGTGTATAAATGCTAAATTAAAAATGATTAAAGTAGATGCCATCCAATTTTCGAATTTTTTTTTAAATTGTGACATCATTTGTAAGATAATATTATCAAGGATTCTGGCTTATTGATGCTTATAATAATTCGAACAAGTTATTGTATTTCATAAATTTATTAAATACGATATGTTCGTTTTCGTGCCATAAACTGAACCACCATTTTAGTCTTACCAATATATAGGTATAAGCCATGCTATTTTTACGAATAAAAAAAACTGAAGGACAATTAGTACAGATTATCAGTAATCCAGGCGTATGTTTCAGATCATTAATCATTATTTTTTTATTTTGCTAACTGAATGTACTTATTACGATTTAGAATGTATGTTATAATGCATTGAACCGGAATAAGATGTTATTTTCACGAATGAATAAGCACAAGCTTAGTTATTCTGCACTGAATACGTTTACTAACTCAACCAAATCTAGAGGAAGTGCATTAATGTTCATTTCCGTTTGACTCCTTATTAATTGTGGATGTGTGTCCTCTAAATTAAACTGACAAACATGAATAAACACTTGAATAAACCTTGGTCTACCTCTAATTTAAAGCATTGGGTTCCCTTTATAATTCCAAATAAAAACATAAGAAGACGTAAATTGTGAGATGAATTCATTTCGTATATTCTCGTCAGTCACAAACATATAACATTTTAGTATAAATATACAACAATAAAAAGGGGAGGTACAGATAACATTTAAATTAGTACAACTCAAACATTTACACACAATCATTACGACCAAGCTAAGTTTAATGTAGTGACGACCTGTTTTTGTGCACACAAAGCAGGTTTCAATGTGTGAATATAAACAGATTCGAGAATTTCCAACATATTCGAAGCTGGAGAAGTAATTAGCACTTTAAAACAATTTTTAAAGTTGATTTGATGTTTGGTTTGTAGTAAGTGACGTAATATGGATGATGTAGACAAGTGTTCATTTCCGTTTGACTTCTTATTGATCCAATTAGGAATGTGTTCTTTAGCCCGATTAGATAAGCGACGCATTGTCCGACCAATGTATTTGTCACCGCAACTGCAAGTGAACTGGTAAATGCAGTGTGAGGCGGAAAATGTGTCTTTAGCCGTTTTAATGTTGGGTAAAGGGAGACCTTTAGTGGTGAACAGCATTGTTAGTTGAATCGATGGAAAGGTCCTTTTTATGGCTGTTTTAAGACGAATTTTGAGGAGGTTCATAATGTCATCTCCTTTAAATGGTAGCCTTAGGTAAGCCGGCTTCTTTTCATCATCGTTTGAACCCGGATTTTTGTATTGCTCGGCATGGTATTCGATGAATTTTGGCGGATATCCATTATTGATTAACAGTTGTTTAATGATATTCCTTTCATCATCTATTGTGTCATCAGAACAGATTTTCTGTGCACGGTTGAACAGTGTTTTGACAAGTGCACGTTTGTGTTGAACTGGTTGAAAGCTTGTATAGTGTAAATAATGACCAGTTTCACTAGGCTTGTGGTAAACTCTACGTTGAAGCGATCCGTTACTTCTCCGTGAGATTGAAACGTCTAAAAAGTTGATTGTATTATTTTCTTCAACTTCATGCTTTGTTTTTATGTTGGGATGAGTTTTGTTCAAATTTTGAAGCAGTTCATTAAGGTCTTGATTGTTGTGAGCTACTACAAATATATAATCCACGTATCGTTTATATATGGCCATTTTTTCTATTAATGTTTTGATCTGATGTTCGATTTTTGATAGGAAGATATTTGCCAATGCGGGTCCTAATGGACTGCCCATGGCTACACCATCTGTTTGAATATAAGATTTGCCATTAAAATTGAATGACATTTTGGGTGCAGAGCAAAATTAATTCTTTTAAATATTCAACAGGAATTTTAGTGTTAATTTCATTTGACATTATGTAGTCACCTAAGTAGTCTACCGTTTCTTCTAGCGGTACATTTGTAAATAGTAACTCGATGTCAATTGAGGCCATTGTTTTGTTGCATGTGTTGAGTTTATCTATGTGTTCAATAAACTCAAAGGTATCCTTGAGATGATACATACTCATTTGTTTTTCAACTGGATCGATCAGATGCTTCAGCCATTTTGCAAGTTTATGATATGGTGAGTTTACCATAGATAGAATTGGTCTGATCGGTTCTGATCGATTCAACTAACAATGCTGTTCACCACTAAAGGTGGTCTCCCTTTACCCAACATTAAAACGGCTAAAGACACATTTTCCGCCTCACATTGCATTTACCAGTTCACTTGCAGTTGCGGTGACAAATACATTGGTCGGGCAATGCGTCGCTTATCTAATCGGGCTAAAGAACACATTCCTAATTGGATCAATAAGAGGTCAAACGGAAATGAACACTTGTCTACATCATCCATATTACGTCACTTACTACAAACCAAACATCAAATCAACTTTAAAAATTGTTTTAAAGTGCTAATTACTTCTCCAGCTTCGTATATGTTGGAAATTCTCGAATCTGTTTATATTCACACATTGAAACCTGCTTTGTGTGCACAAAAACAGATCGTCACTACATTGAACTTATTATATATACTATATATTATACAAAACCCTTTTACTCTAAGAATAAGCATGGGGCAATAAGACAACAATTACAGCAAAACAACAATAACAAAGTTCCGTTGGCATTAAATATTTTGCATATCGAAGATTGCGCTTTCTTTCGGCTTTCACTCAACCTTGTCATTTGGTTGCCATCAGAAACGTTGTTGTTTGCCGGAATGGCGTCATCTTTCATTGTTTCCGCAGGAGTATAAATTTTTACAAAAGCCAGGTTGCCAACTTTGCGCTCAAACTCTCCTCCTTTATCCAGGCTTGGGACTGGCTAGATTAAATCATTTCTAATCCAAACTAGGTAGTAATGATTGTGTGTAAATGTTTGAGTTGTACTAATTTAAATGTTATCTGTACCACTTTTTTGTATATATATACTAAAATGTTGGCATGTGATATTCGTCATCGACGATTACTGATAGCATAATAATAATAAGCAATAGAAATAATTCAGTGTTGGTCCAAACTTTTTGAGGTGTTGAAGGAAAATGTGATTTGCCCTTGAAAAAGAGTCATTATAAGCTACTAACAGCAAGTAGTCATTTTTTTAAAGTTCAATTGAATGTAATAAAATTTTTTGGAAAATTGGATGGCATCTACTTTAATAATAAGTTATTTCTTAAAATCAAACTATACATGAATAACAGGAATATTGTAAACTATTTCTATGTCTAGAGTAAATAACTAATGTCGGTTAAGTAAAGTAATAAAGTATTTTCAATATAACTACTGTGTATGTGTATAATTGGCAATACTCATATAAAAAATGTAGTATTTTGCTTATTATTTAAAATAAATAAAGTTTGTTTCTATCTTTTGGTTGTCTTAATCAAAGTCAATAAATGGATCTTAATTTAATCAACTGTAAATTGCAGTCTAAGTATGAGAGGAAGTCACTTAAATAAGAACTAAATGAAGGAAGATTACAACAATTATGGTACTTAACATTCCCCATATATTCATATGATTGATGAAATTCATAAGATGGTGTAGGATTTTAGCACACAATAATAGTAAGAATCACATGACAAAATCAGGTGACTCATTTACGCCTATTATTAGGTTGGATTGGGATGATAATACTGTATGTTTTAATGCAGATGGACGGAGAGACACAAGTAATTAAAACATTGAGGCCTGATATACCCATACTTATTAGGGACGGACACTATAATTATTAAAAAGTTGGACAGTATTCCAGGTCTTAAATATGAAGGTTATTTTTTGTGTATCATGTGCATAATGTATTTGCGCTCATTAACAAATGGGACAAGGTAAATAAGGCTGTTTTTACAAATGGTAAACCATGAACATAACTAAGACCTAAGACAGGAAGTGGGAATTCCTGTGTTACTGTTCCATCATAGTAAAAGGTTGATCCAGTAGTTACAATTGATAAAAGCACAAACGATAAAAATATTTATTCATTCACTGCAGGAAGAAGCCATTCGTGCTGTGAATAATAGTATGAATATTGTCATTTATTGAACACGTTATGCATGTTTAGTAATGGACCATTACGATAAGTCTTAATTTTGTTTACCAAGAAAATTTTTATTTCTGAACTATTACTGTAATTATGTACTATTAATTACAACGGGACGTGGGTTTTGATCTTCATGACATAGTTACTGAAATAAATATAAGATAGATAATATTTACATAGAAGATAGGTCAATCAAGGGTTGCCCCTGTTACACTGATCAATATTTACTATTGAAGTATATATTCAATGATTACGTAATGAATTGTAATCAGTAGGTGCATGTAACCTTGTACTTATATTTTGTAAGATTGACATGGCATGTTACGCAGGTTGTCTGACTTAATAGTTTAGAAGTACAGAAATGGTTATGGGTTAATAATTGCTAAGGGAAATGACCCTACTTGTTTCCTGTTATACATTGTATGCTGATTATGTGTTTCAAGAGGCTTCTGTAATATTATGAACGGCTTTCATTCTGTCATTGTATAATGATTGTATTGAAATGATGTTGATGTAATACCTACGTATTCTCATTTACAATAATAATTGCTGTAAGGAAAATGACTCTACTTGTGTCACTATTATACATGCTAATTATGTAAATGAACTTGGTGCATTATAAATGTAGTCAATAAAGGAAATACATATAATTTTATAAATCGAGGATTGTTTGCAGTCACATATACCAATAATAAACACAGCTACAGAATCTACACTAATAACACGTTAATAACCTTAGAAACTGGGATGTACATTAAGCAACAACGTATTCAAAACGATTATACGACTCTAAGATTTCGCAATTAATTTATGTAACTTTTACGTATCATTCAACGTATATGTAGCAAAAACTAAACACCCTATATTTCTATCAGCTGTAATCCTAAGAAAAACAGTAAACGCATTTTATAACTTATACGAAACACTTGCAATTATTATTACAAGTACATAGTAGGTTGACAGAAAGTGACAATAACTACCTTCATAGTACTATTAATCTACTGCTTTATTCAATAGTTATTAAACAAAACAAAGGCACGAATGTGGTAAAAAATTTATTCGAATATATTTTAATGTACAAAAATTATTAAATTTTTTGTCAGGGTTTTCTCCCTTAGCCAAAAGGCTACAATAAGAAAATAGCGCAGCTATACCGCTGTACAATCCGTTGCAACAAAAGCCACCAATAGATAACTATAACAGTTTATCTATAAAAGAACTTACCCCTCTCTATTGGTACTATATGTTGCATCAAAGCATATGTTCTTAGGGAATGCTTTGTATAAATCTTGCTGTTGGTAGTGACAAAAGCTTATGACGTTATATGTGATGCGCAACACATTGCGCTTTATGCGTTACATGTGTTATGCGCATCACATATGCTTTCATGCAACATATAGTACCAATAGAGAGGGGTAAATTCTTTTATAAATAAACTGTTATAGTTATCTATTGGTGGCTTTTGTTGCAACGAACTCCAATGGTCACTCAATTCCAGTTATGCATTCGCTGATCAAGAATGAAAAAACCAATACTTACGTCAAAGTATTGGAACATTTTCAATTATTAATGGGGGACACAAGGAAAACGCAGTCGTTCACAGTTGACTGTGCACCAGCCCTTCGCCGAGCACTGTATCTTACATTTCCAAGGTGCGAGGTTAACCTTTGTAAATTTCATGTTATACGGGCTGTCCAGAAAAGTATGTTGTTTTTATAACTGAGAGATCCTAATGAACGGCTGTATTTTCGGCAATTAACAGAGTGTCAAACCGCCCATGAGTATGTTTTATTTAATTTTATATGTGATATAGATATCAGCGTATACTTAATTACACCAGGAATCACTATCCCACCTCATACTCTGCAGTAATGTGTAGATGGTTACGTCTAAAGAGTATGTGGGTGCCTGTTTTTAAAAATATGAATGTTGGGAATGACAGCAACAATCGTGCGGAAAGTGCTCATCGGCATTTAAAACACTTGTTGCTTCGAAACGCTTCATTGGCAAAATGCATTTGGCACGTGTGGCAATTTATGAAAGGGAAAATTGACGAATTTTGGCGTATTCGTTATTCTACCGATAAAGTAGAAAATTTTGGTCAATTTACAGAATTGGAAGCAGAGCTGCAAAAGTACGTTTTACTACATGTCATATTGCCAGATTGACTTTATACGCAGCACAAAAGGTGATGTGCCGTTATCACGACAAACAAAGGGAATGGAGGCAATATCCCGATCGTCAATTACAAACGACCATTGACTTTGGGAAAATTCAATTCCACAGTGATAACGAGCATGCTTTGGTTGACAGGATTCATGGTACATGTACGTGTACATTTTTTAAAACCCTGTCTCTTCTCTGTGAACATTTAATAGAGTCGCTGAAAATGAATATTCTACATTGCAGTATGGTTACAACTTTATAATTTTTTGTGGATCTATTAACTCACAGCTGCAGATGGACTCGAGAGTACACTCGTTCTGCAACTTTTGCACCATCTGCAGGAAGCAGGCGACCCTTTGTGTTGCCAATGTCGGTAGAATGTCGAAAAGTCAAACGTCAATTGAATGACATAGTTAACAGCTATTGCTCAGAGTAGGTTGTATTATTTAATAATGTTTTAGTGGCACTGCTGTAATTTCCCGCATGTTGGTAAACCAATTGAAAAGTCAAAGGCAATGCATCAATTGATCCTGGCGATGTTGATTTCGAAGTTTGAAAGTAAGTGTTCATTTACTTTAATTTTGTAGTCAAATGGAACAGTTTCAATTGTATCACGTTGACAGCATTCGGTCAGGTTTGTCTTCTCCTAATACCGACACGTGAGTGCCTGTGTCATGAGCGTTTTTGAAGAATCCAACGTTTGTCATGCGTTTAAATGCAATCCCATGATGAATTACTGAAAGTTGAAGAATGCATAATTAGACATTGGAGGTGTTATCTGTGATATTGTAAAAATAATTTCTTTTTTTAAAATATTTTTCTTTATTTTTTTATATTTTGGAAAAAGGTAGAATACACAATTCTACCTCGTGAATTTTCCACCCAATTTCTTGGGAAGCTGATGAGAAACGATTATTTGTCAATTATTTTGATGATATCCCTGTTTCCAAACCTCCACGTGGTGCATCCGGGACTTAGACTAATATGGATCAGGGACCGATTGCACAGCAGTGTAACTGCGCTATTTTCTTATTGTAGCCTTTTGGCTATGGGAGAAAACCCTGACAAAAAATCTTATAATTTTTGTACATGAAAATATATTCCAATAAATTTTTTACATTCGTGCCTTTGTTTTGTTTAATAACTATTGAATAAAGCAGTAGATTAATAGTGTAAGGCGGGATACTATTAACGTGATTATTGGCAGTTTTTTTCAACATAATTATAATAATCAAAAATTTTTGTTATGCCTGGGTGTTGGGCGGATTACTGTTCAACTGAGCTACTTATTGTCTGAATACTTGACTTGCCAACCCACCAGTCCCAGGGTTCAAAACACGTTTAGACCAGAATCAAATATTCCAAATTACACATATGTATATAGGAGTGGGCTTGATATCCACTCGACTGGCTGTCTGTCCCACACTCGGACTTCATTATGATTGGTCCGATTAGTCGTTCGGTGTCGTCTTAACAATTTTAATTTGAGTGGAATTTCCATCATTCAAGTTTTCTTTTATCAATTTTGAATCGTGAGCTAACCATTTTGTTAATTTAAATCCTTTATTATCTGATACAGTTTATTCAATGCTTGCATCACTCTCTGCCAAGATAGCAAACTGAAACATCAATGTAAAACCGTTCTCTTGCTGCTGGTGAAATGGTTTCATCGCGATCATTTTCTCGAAAACGAATGATTTTATGTAATGAAAATGGTGCACAACTTAAAGAGTAATTAACTGCAAACAGATGAATTGTCTTGCAATATTCCTGTAGTCGCATATTTAGATTACCTTCTGGTAACCACAGAAATTGTGATAGACGGTGAAATATAGATTCTGTATTAGCTACTACTGTGTCAGGATAATGTTTAAATCGTGACATCACGTCAACCAGAGTATTGATCAAATGTGATCCCAAAAGTGGACATTCATTTACAGGTTATCATATTGAGCTGTACAAACTAAGAATGGTTTGTCAGGTTTATAGGATCGTGAAATGGAAGGTTGTGAACTCGGTCCATGTTGAAGTCAGGAATATCACTACCATCCCGAATATATTAAATGTTTTTTTAAAAGTTTAGAATAACCGTGTAGACTAGAACTTGTGCAATACCCTATTAGTTCCTTATCTTAACCTTCAAAATAATGAATGGAA
This sequence comes from Cardicola forsteri, assembly GCA_025895645.1. Classification (NCBI taxonomy): domain Eukaryota; kingdom Metazoa; phylum Platyhelminthes; class Trematoda; order Strigeidida; family Aporocotylidae; genus Cardicola; species Cardicola forsteri. The sequence goes on along the minus strand of JAKXYG010001393.1, from coordinate 409,480 downwards.
TAACTAAGTTCCAAATCCTGATCGTTCATCTTGTAAATATTAATGCCAGTTTTTTTTTTTACAAATAACCAATAATTCATGGGAATTCTACCAAATTGTGTAATTTCTCTTTTCGGAAGATTCACTAGACCAAACATAAACATTTCTACAACTTTTAAAACTGTTTTGCTTGTAATAAGGCTATCACCAAATTCACAAGCTGACTTAACCTTATCATGCTCTTTATTATCTAATATATATTTATCTCATGTATGCTGGTTCTTCTCTTTATTCAACAGTAAACAGACAAACTGGAGATAATGTCTTACAAATTTATCCAACTTACCAAAAACACTGAAATTGCTGAATGTATCTCTAGTGAGATAATAAAGCTTAATAATAATAATACCCCTCCCGGACAAACCTTAGTGGATTATGGGAGTATTTCCAACATGCTAATTGGAATTTACGGTCTTTCGATAAAATAAATAGCCTATATTCCCACATAATAGCAATTTTCAATCACGGTACCAGTCTATTGATCCCATTCAAGACCCCCGCCCCCTATAAACATATATAAATATACAGCCGCATTAAGCACCTAACCCAAAAAAGAAATATTGCGTTTTCTAAGTGGAAAGCTACAAAAATGCCGTTTTAACTACAATTACATCGATATTCGAAATCAAGTAGTAGCTGCCATAAAAAAATTTAAAAATAACAACTCCTTAAAGCAAAAAATGTTAAAAAAACTATTTAATTTTATTAAAAGAAAGCCTTCTTTCGTTTCTTAAGGATTGTAGAGGTTTACCTTTATCAACCGAGAATACATGTGACTCATTTAAGGAGTACATTAAATCAGCTTTTTGCACTGGAGACATTGATGCCGCTTGCCCCGACGATCTTCATGCTAGTAGTAGAAATTTTAAAATTACTAAGGACATGGTCTGAAAACACTTAAAGGGCTTAAAATCTTGCTCATGCGGGTCTGATGGTATCTAGCCCAGAGTCCTCAGAGAGTGCCACCATATTGGCACTGGTTTTTAAACACTTATTTAATCTGTCCCTAGTTAATGTTCAACTACCGGAGACCTAAAAACGAGTCTACACAAGGCAGTAGATACCGTCCAAATAGTTATAGACCAATTAGCATATTACCTGCACCTAGTAAAGTAACAGAGACTTATTAAAGGATATCTATAGATTATCTAGATAAGAAACTAATTAATCCACCTCAGCATGGATTTATTCCCTCCCGATCCCGTCTAACTAAATTGTTAAAATTTACCAATACACTAACCAGTAATTTTGAGCATCAACCTTTCGTTGATTTTCCTAAAGCTTTCGACGAATTACCACATTCACTCTTAATAACAAAGCTTAAGACTTTTGACATAGATAATCCTCTTGAACTGAATAAACGATTTCCTAAATGATTGGAATAGGTTTGGCAAAACACTGTTCACCCAGTGCAAAATTACGTCCGAGATGCCAAAAGGACTAGTCCTAAGTCCCCTACTTTTCATCATGTTTGTTAATAATGCGGACGTTAAAATCTGGGGTACTAACCCTGAACATAAGCTGCCTTTAAATTTGGATAAGTGTAGGCATATAACATTCCGACGATCCTTGGGGAAGATATTTAAAAATTGTGATAAAATTATTACTACCGTAAACGAGATTAACGATTTAGGATCACCTTCACACTATCTTTGGTATTTACACATCACGAAAAGGCTACCCAAAAATGTTTAAGCTTAATTAAGTTCTTCAGATGTACTATAGATAAAATTGCAACGAACTGTCTTCATTTAATTTTTGTTATATATAAGACCGCATCTAGAGTATTGTATTCAGGTAATTGCCCCATCCCGGAAGGATGATATTCATCCATTAGAAAGAGTCCAAAGAACGGTTTCCAGACTCCAAAATGAGCCTCGACTCAAACCGTATTCAGAGCGTTTACGGATACTATAGCTATTCTCATTAGGAAATCTTAATCATAGTCTATCAGTTATTTAATACCAATCGCATTACTCATTTTTTAAATGTAAACCATGAAAGAGATATTGTCATAGGATTTACAAACCCTGAGCTCTTACACATCAGACAAAATGATTTCACACAGATCCATTACAGAATGGAACAAACTTCCCAGTCACGTAGTAAAATTCCAAGTCGTTAGAGTCATTTAAGAATTATGATCAACAATTACTTGCCTCTTTCACTTAACTTCTTCACCTATCTATATATATCGTCTAACTTATTCACTTATTATCACTTCCCATTATCATTACTACTTTTTATACTTTATATAAATTTTTACTGCCTTGTCCCTAATTCTTCCTCCCTCTCTATTTTCCCCGATTTTGAACTCTCAGATACATTGAGTACCTCGTGTACAAATATTAAATATTCTTTATTAATTAATGGGTGTTTTGACGGTCGGTTCGAGAATGCAATATTAATGTAAACAACTCCTAAGGTCATACCTATATATATGATCAATTTAATAATATAAAGTAAAATACAAAAATATTAATAAACAATTAATGTTATAACAATAAAACAATGTTAAATACAGTAAGAACAGCTTACAGCGTGTAATGCTTACTTCGATCAAATACGTGATCTGGTAGATTGGGAGAACGGTTAACGATCGCTTGTTTGTGGTTTTGCCTAAAGATTAGTAGAGTTGTATGAATATTCTCTAATGCCCGGCAATTAGCTACTTCGCTTTCTTGTTATTTGACTAACTCGAACTGGTGCCAAACCGATATAAATAATAAAAAAACGGAATGAACACATATAAACAACAAATTTATAAATTAATTTATTATTTTTTTAAACAATGTTTAAATTTTAAAGCAAATATTTTACAATTAATATATTTTAACAAACATATTAATTTTTTTATAAATAGAAATCCTACTAAATACCAAAAGGACAATAATTTAATTAATATAAGTAATAAAATATAGATAATTATTATAATAGTAATACTACTACTAATAATAATAGCATTAAAATAGTAGTAGCTATACAGTAGTAATAGTAAATGTAACAAGTTATATTCACTTTTGAATCCGTGCGATACGTGCGATGAATAGTTGCTATTTGTTTTTTGGGTTTGCCCAAGTGTTTACGTGTTTTTAGTGTTTTTTTATTTTTATTTATGTTTTATTTATGTTTGTTACTTTGAATGTTTTACGAGAAACATCTTTCAGCGGTGGACAATTGGCGAAGCCAAACATGGGCCCGCATTTTAGTGCCGGTGGTGGGATTCGAACACATGTCTACCGAGGTCCGAATTTAACCGCTAGACCACCCCGGTTATTTGTTTTGTTTTGGTATAATTTGTGTGTTTTTATTGTCTCAATTGTACAATTTGTTTGTTTATGCACATACAGTGTTTTACTTGATTTACCATTTTATTATTCCCTTTAATCCGATTATCACTTAGCTTTATTTTGTGCTATTTTATTTTTATTATATATTTTTAGATTTGTTTTAGTTTATTAATAAAATTTGTGGCAATAGGGGGTGAAGTAAGTCAGTAAAGACTGGTATATTTTGTTCCAGATGAAACACTTGGTTCCATAAAAACTGCACTGGGCTTTACAATGATCTAGCTAATTTTCGTTGATTTTAATTCTATAAACTGTATCTGGTCTCCTGACCCCACACGTGTCGCTTTAATACGCGTCCCTAAATTAGACCCTAAAGCGGATCCTAAATTAGAGCTTATTATCGATCTAGTTAACAAAATCAAAACCAGTAGCATTAAGTAGAGCAATTCTGTTGAAATTTTGAAAAAGTCCCAGTTTTTCTTTGTCTTTTCTAATAAACATTTCGATAAAATAATCCAGTTCAAAGCTTCTGTAGAAACCCTCTTCACGACAATTAAAATGGCTTTTCCTCTACCTGTAACTAACGCCATCCTTAGACTCTTACAAGAAGACATCATATCAACAGCTAAATAATACGCTACCAATTAAAAGAGGGAAAATAATCTAATAGTTAAAAGTATTCCTGATTTTAAGAAAATTGTATTTGAGATAATTAAGGTTTGCCATCTCCAGTTAATTAACTTTAAAGCTATTCATATGACATGTAAGCGTCATCTTCCCTCTCCTCCAATTATAGACACCTTTAAATCTTCGAACACAGCTCTAAACAGCTTTAGTAATTGGTTAATTGCACGGACACAATTCAAGGAGATCCGTTTATATAAGGATTATGCTACGTTTGATAAGATAAGTAAACACTCGAGGTCGGTTCCTACTGTTTGTCCTAAATTATCTGCTATTCTTATAATCAAGTTAATACTCTTTAGACTAGAAAATAGTCTTCCTCACATCTCCAATTTGCAGGATTTTTTATTAGCGTCCAGGAGCCATATCAATTACCTCCATCGTATAATAAGAACATGACCATTACTTCCTCTTCCTGCATTTTCTCCTTAAACGTATTTTACACTAACAGCTGCAGTTTCTTAAATAAGCTGACTAGGTTAAGTAACATTGTTATCAAAGTTAAACCCCACATAATTGGTATTACTGAAACTTGGCTATCGGATGATATTCCTGATAATGAACTGGTGTTTCTCAAGAGTTTGTCCTCGGTCCCTTGTTATTCATAATTTATATTAATGATCTATTTTCTGTTGTTTAATCGGACATCTTGCTCTACGCTGATGATGTCAAGAACTGGAGTTTTAATCGTAAACAGCTTAAACTTGACATTAATAGTATTTACAATTAATCCTTAGCTAATGCTCTTCTGAATTTTTTAAAGTGCAATTATTTTTTTTGGTAAACCTTCAGGCAACACGTTCAGAGCCCCAAATTCACAACCTATCACTTGTATAAATTTTAGTCAAAAGCCCAGGAGTTACCTTTAACCCCTCCCTTGATTTCTCGGCACACCATAAGAAAGCTGCTTCCACTTGTTTCCAACTCGCAAAGTTCTTCAAGCGTAACCTGGGAAACATCACCGTCAGTTGCGCACGTCTACTCTACCAGTTATATATCAGACCTTATTTCGAATACTGTATCCAAGTAACGTCCCCGTTCCAAAAAGCTGATGTCATGACTTTAGACAAAGTACAACGTAGTTTTACCAAAATCTCTAGGCAGCTTAAGAATATAAATTACTCCAACCGTTTACAATCAATTAAGCTTTTCCCTCTGCAAGATAGGAGGCTCCGGGGCAATCTCATTCTAGTATACAAACTGTTAAAATTAGATCATTCTTCTTTTCCAATGACTCCCACAGAGGACATCCTTTTAAATTAACTAAACCTAGAAAAAAATCCTCTGAGCCTAAACCATTTCTCGTATAGGGTTATATCTGCATGAAATAATTTACTCATCCACGTTGTTTCAGCTTCGTTATTAATCTCTTTCAAATTGGTCTATGATAAGTATAATCTTAATAACTTTATTTAATTTCGCTTTTATACATATATATATTTGAGATTTTAATTATTTATTGACATCTGATACATTGAACCCAGTACCAAAAAGAGTTTTCTCCTACTTAACTCGTAAACAAACTTGAACCTGAAAATAATATTTTTGCACTCATTCTGTACTTAGTTCTACAATTATAAAGTATATTTTCATATTGTATTAAAAATAGTGCAGTTATAACAAGACAGTTATCACAGCGTGTTTAATGTCTAATGCTAGCTTAGTATATGAAGTGCTTAAGGTATATATGCTGTTCAAAATAAAATAAAAATAACGTTTAGAATAAGTTACACTTTCTATAAATAATTAGGGGAACATCCAACAATTATTTATATCACTAATAATATAGTCCTGTTAGAAATTTAAAGCACGGTCAGTTGCAGTTCAAATAAAGTAGGTGTTAATACTATAGAACTTTATACCATTTTCTTCTACTCTTTTTATAGTTTACCTTTTATGTTTTCTGAATTGGAACAAATGTACCTATTTTTAAAAGATATATATATATATATATATATATATATATATATATATATATATATATATATATATATAGTATATTGTTTGTGTTTAAATATTTACTAAGAAATTAATAGTCCGTGTTTTCAGACTGTGCTACCAATCTATAAGATATTTTAAAGGTAACAAAATCACAATATAAATAAAATATTAAAAAAATTAAAAGCATCCAAAACAAAGTAATACTTGTTAATTGAGGCTGGAATTAAAAAAATTGTGAAAAATTTATGGGAATGTTAGTTAGTCGTTGACATTTTTACAACAGTGGCACACCCAATCTATTGTGTAACGATTTGTTTATGTATTATTCGAATTTTCATACAAGTGATGTATTTATATTGATTTGTATGTTAATGACATTTCGTGTTCATATATTTTATTTTAAATGCTTTACAGAAAATATATTCCAACAGTGTACATTTGACCACAGTCGAACTTAGTGCAAATCGAATCCCTTGTTCGAGTCAACTGTTGTATATCAAAACTTAAAAAAGTAGAATTTTTGTTCATAAATTAAATTTATCATATTATAATATGCAAATTTTATGTGATCTAATAAAACATTAAACAAAAAGTATTTCCTGTTTGTATTCTATTAATTACAGTACATCGTTCAAAATTGAAGAAGTTAATATTTTAAACAGTGTTTTTAAAAAATGCACTACAGCAATTAACCTTGAACAAATAGTACAAAACTATAATTTATAAGCTACTTGCATCTACATCCTCCATATTACGTCACTTATTACAAACCAAACATCAAATCAACTTTAAAAATTGTTTTAAAGTGCTAATTACTTCTCCAGCTTCAAATATGTTGAAAATTCTCGAATCTGTTTATATTCACACATTGAAACCTGCTTTGTGTGCACAAAAACAGTTCGTCACTACATTGAAGTTAGCTTGGCCATTATGATTGTGTAAATGTTTGAGTTGTACTAATTTAAATGTTATCTGTACCCCCCTTTTTTGTATATATATACTAAAATGTTATATGTTTGTGACTGACGAAATATACGAAATGAATTCATCTCACAATTTACGTCCTTATATTTTTATTTGGTACTTACATATAACAAAATAGTCATACCAAATAGTCAAATTATGTTCCAATCACAATAACAAACAAAATTGATATATCAGTAGGTATATTTGTTAAAATTAAATAAAACGTAAAGCATTGCAGTATCAGCTATATAAAATCACAGAAACATGGAAAAATGACATGGAGTCTCTTTTTAAAAACGCACACACACACCCACACATTACACAGCAAACAAACGACGATGAAATTCTCGCATTTCCAATTTGTTCATAAACAACTTTTGAACGTTGGGACCAGATTTGCACGTATGTGGAAAGATTAACCGACCCTTGAGCACGTCCATCTCCGTTGGTTCGGTGTTAGCGACAAGCGCATGCTGAATTTGAGCCGAAGGAAACGATGCAAAATCGGTTTGAATAAAAGCGTTTGGTACTTCAGAATTCATTGCATCCAATGTTTGGTCTTTAAGCTAGGGTTCATTGACAGAAGTATTATATATATATATATATATATATATATATATATATATATATATATATATATATATATATATATATATATATTAGTTAGTAAATATCAGTCCATCAGATTTCAAATTCATTTTTAATTTCAATTTCAAAATTTTTAACTATTTATTTTTTAAAGTTTTCTTTTTACCAAATTGTTTTTTTCTACATTTTAAAATGCCGTAATGGTACGATAGGTAAAAGGTATATGGATAAGGATTTGAGTTCCAGCACTCAACGTAGGCGTCTCGTTTGGCTTAACTAAATGTCCACATTTGCTCAAAAATGTATTCCGTAACAATAACATAAAAATAATATTAAGTTCTATTTTAATTGATTAGTTTAACTATTTGCCGGGGTGGTCTAGCGGTACAGCGCTCGAATCGGACCTCGGTGGACATGGGTTCGAATCCCATCACCGGCACTAAAAATGCGGGTCCACGTTCGGCTTTGCGCAAATGTCCACCGCTGAAAGATGTTTCTTGTAAAACATTCGAAGTAGAAAACATAAAATAAATAAGTGGATCAAGACTGATAAACGTTAGTTTTGCAAACTGTACTACATAAAAAATTCCAACGTACTTTTTCAAATTCCGATTTCAACGTAACCAAATAAGTGGCCTGTTTAACAAGCTGATAAGCAGCACTTTGATAGGGTTTGGATGCCAAATCACTATTTGGATCATTTTCCTTGTTGGCAACCGACAATTTAGGTAATCGTACAACCTTTGGATGAGCCAACACATTCAAAACTTGTTTGTGCAATACAGACGCTTGGTGGCGCACTTGGGACAACTTCGAGTGTTGACAACTGTCCGGTGTTTTGTCAACATCAATATCGTGAGATTCTTCATTATTACTCAATTTGCTGTATTTGTAAGCACGGGGCAATGGTTTGAGAGCAGACATCTTTTGCTGTAAATATCGAAAAAATGTGTGAGTTGTACGTGATGAAAAGCATTGTACACAAAGGCGGATAGAAAAAGAGCAAATAACTTACTAAAATGTTGGTGCCACAAAGTTTGGAGTTTTCGGCAGCCAAGTGTCGAACGGTTTCACGTAATACTCCAATCTAGAAAATAATTAAATAGTACATTGGATACAGAAACGAAACAATATTTAACTCAAGGGTTTTTAAACCCAATCAATAAGCAATTGAGTTTAAGGCAGTGGCCTGACACCAGATAGGGCATGGGTTCAAGTTCACGTGTGTGTGTAAAACTTGAAAGGTATGCGCTGCTGATGATTCCAAATAAGGACATGAAACAGCTGTACAGTGCTCCTGGTTGACTTGAAAACCTATTAAATTTATTATTCAAGTGAATCTGACAATACTAATATAACATTTCTAAAAACATACAATCCCTTAAAAACCCTTTGTTAAATTGAGTTATTGGTTTATAATGGAATAATTCCACAACCTGCATTACTAATTAATCACATATATACTATTGGATTGTACAAAACTATGCACGAAATGATCTTTAAGAAATGGAATTTCTATTGGTCGTAATTATGATCATACAATCTTATAATCCAAAGTTATGTGACAAGCAGAATTAGCCTGTAAAACTAGTACTGTAGAAACCAAAGCTGTTAATCTTCAAGTGCATATCACAACTGCAGCAATTTGTATTTTTGGCATAAATAACAATCTCATACATATTAATTGTTACAGAAAAGAATAATTAAATTATAAGATAATGTTGGCCGAAATACATTATATAACGTATAATTATTAATTGTAGTGAGATGGTATAATTGCACATTCCAGTAAACAATAATCCAAACCACATGAAATTAAATTCCCACTTAATTCAAACAAAACTATAAAAAGGTTTCACTTTACATACTTTTGAAAAATAAAGTTAACAAACCTCATTTGCCATTAAACTGGTATCTCGAAAGACACTCAAGCGCGTTTGGTTTGTATAATGCGGAGAAGTGGCTTCTGAAGTTGCCAAGTCTTTGGATGTTGAGGATTTCTTTGCAGCAGGGGATGCTTTGAACAAAATTAACATGTTAATTATGAGCATACAACAAACACTAGTGCTTTTTTGTTCACATTTGTAGAATGTGCACTCATGTGCAAAAATTAAAATCAACACTAAAAATAAGTGAATGATTGAATAAATTGTTTGGGGAAAATACAGATGTTAGGAATTCGATACAATTACGAAGTGAATAGCTATTTCTTTACAATAGACCTAATATAAAAACATTGACAAAGCGTTTGTAAACTGATATTAACTGGAAAGCAATATAAAATATCATGCCATCAAAATGTAATCAAAATGAAATACCTGCAGTTAGCGGTGACGAAATCAGACCTTCGAACAAGGCCTTCTTGCTCAGGGCTTTCAATTTGTCCTTTAAATCCGATTTTTCTTGTTCCAACGCATAAATGTCGGCTTGCAACGCGTCCAATGTTTGTTCATATTCTCTATAACCCATTTTAAAAATATACTCATTTGACATTGTTACACGAATGGCATGGTTCATTCTAAATGGAAATTAATTTCCTACTCAAGCGTATCTACACTTGTAGCAAAAACCCCTTTAGCAAATAAAGCAATTGCGCACTAACGAGGTACTTATATTCGTATGTTCACGTCGTTATACTATCAAACAGATAACAACAACAATTAGCATTGTCATCATAATCATTAACAAGCATCCGCATTTAGGAGCAAAACCATTTTTCTCAAAATGAGGGTATGCATGAGAAAAATGGTCTAATTATCCGTCTCCATACCCAGTTGACTAACTATAATCAATAAGTTCATTCAATTTCAGTTAAAACACTTGTATTAACATACATGTTTAACTCGAAGTGAAAAATAGGCAGCCACATCAATGAGACAATTGAACGGAGTAAATAGTTTCATGTAACTTTTCTTTCAAGCAACAATACCTGCATAGTCTCACATACATTCTCCGCAAATACCAATTTCCATATAAACAAAATTTAATTAGCGTTTGCTTAAACAAGACATTCCAATGGGGTATATTATACAAAACCTTTTTGCTTTAAAAATAAGCATGAGGCAATAAGACAACAATTACAGTAAAACAACAACAACAACAACAACAAAGTCTCGTTGACATTGAAGATTCTGCAAATCGAAAATTGAGATTCTTATCGGCTTTCAGTCAACCCTGTCATCCAGAAACGTGCGATCACTTCTTTGCCGTTGGCTGCCGGAATGGCATCCTCTTGATTATTTCCGTAGCAGTATAAAATTTTTACAGAGACCAGGTTGATAACATTGTGCGCTCAAACCCTCCTCCTTTATCCAGGCTTGGGACTGACTAAATTATATCATTTCTGGTCCAAACTAGGCGGAGATACCTTGCTCAAATCACAGTTGCGTAAAATAAACTGCGCACTCCAGTCAAACCATGTAAATGTCCCATTTTTAGAATTGCAATAATGTCAGACCATCCAAGTCTATCATTACATTGATACTCGAAATACCGAACTTACATCCCTCCTACCAACAAACCACAATCCTATAATTGAATATATTGGTCTAGTTGAAATTGCGTACAATTCACCGAGTCACTAGTTTATCCTATATCAGTCAATAATTTGGTTTTAATTGTTTGAATGTTACGCCGAAAACATTTTTCGGCAGATGATAAAACCAACCAACGGAAAAAGTAGCGAAAAAGGAAACCAATAAAAGTAGCTAACCATTTGTGAGCATATAATCACAATTTTTTAATCGAAAGTTGGGAATAGGAAAGCTTCTCAATGTGTGACCAGATTTGCACGATGACGCAATACAAATCGGATAGTACTAGCTAAATATTGGTCAAACAATCCCCCACCGTAACTTATACTTACTCACCAATAGGATTTTTTAAAATTGATTTTTTCCGTAGTTGGTTTTATCATTTACCCATTTTTATAATTGGACATTTACGTAACAAAGCCGGTGGTGGCACACAAATCCATTCCTCCCGATGTAGAGCCTAGCGTTATAGCTACCGAAAGACACTAGACAAAGGATCAATTACTGACTACCTCCAACCACATACAAATTCATTTTGGTTGGTGACGTGGTCACCTCTTCATTATTTCCCATATTTATACGACATGTAGAACGATCGATCTCGATAGCTTGACAAGCGTAGACAAACGTGGAAGAATAACAAAGTTTCTTGGCTGGTAGACGGCATCCTTGTGACGTCGCCACTGTTCGCAAAGCCCATAGCCCAAGGGCTACATATGTTATACGTATACTTCTAGATACCTTTTAAGTATCCTGGGTGTATGTTCGCACCCACCCAGTTATACTGCTGTGCACTCGGACCCTGCTGTTATTAGTCTAGATGCCTAGGGGCACCTAGTCCAGGATGCACCACGTGGAGGACTAACAGTCAAGAATATCACCATCATTGGAAATTGAGACTTTATAAGCATTACTCAGCATCCTCAGGATCATTAGCATCCCACACAAATATTTTTGACATCAACAACGTTACTTTTCGGTACGCTTGAGCTGCGATTCGGCTTCTTCCAACGATTGCTCCAAACGCGAAATCTTCTCCTCGTTGCCTTTGCCCGACGTTTCCAACTTCTTTTCGGCCAAACTGACGCGAACGCTCATTTCGCTCAATTCGTCACGACTCGCTTTCAACGTTCGTTGCAATTCATTCATTTCTTCCGACTTGCTTTCCAACTTGACACGACAACCTTCCAATTCAGCTTGGGCATTTTTATAGGCAATTGCCCGAACACGGACAGGTTCTTTGGGCTAGCAAAATAGTACAAATTCATGACATTTTATAGCAAGTAAAACATATAATTTGAGCGCTGGCAAGCAACACACGTTGAGAAAATCCAAACACACACACACGCACACACTAGAAAGTTAAAATAATTGACAAAAAACACGCGAGATAGCACATCAATAAGCTCACTTCAATTTTCTTGGCATTGGCGTTAATCTAAAGAAAGTCGTGACAAAATTAGATTGACATAAAATACTCGTTATTTGTATAATCAATGTTCTTATACAAATAATTATTCAAAGGTTGCAAAAAGGTGCAACAAAATGCACAATCGAAAGCCAAATAATGCAAGTAGTAAATGAATTTGTGTGGCTAAAGTAGACAAACTGGAAAAAGTTCGAATGACACCACCGGCACCAAATACAAACCGTCGTGTTTGATTGGCTACTTGCCGAAATAAAGCGGGGGTGGAAGGGAAATTTATTTTATTTTTTAAATGTTTATTACTTTAGATGGTTTACGAGAAACATCGTTCAGCAGTGGATATTTGGGAAAGCCAAACGTGGGCCCGTATTTTAGTAGGGAATTCTAACCCCGATGCCCACCACCAATTGGAAATAAAAATGTCCTTAAACGAGAAAATCAAAGAATATTCATACTGGCAAGTACAATAATGACAATAGCAAGAGTTATAGTTAGTAACTACACGAGCCAAATCAACTAGATGGTCTCGATAGGTTTATGCATCAATTAGCTGTGGCTGCACGATCTTGGTTAATTGATGATATAAGCCCTGTAAAAGACAGCAGCGTCGCAATGCGCATTTCGCCTTCTGGGTTACGTTCCTCAATTGCAAGTCTTTTTGTGCAGCAAACGTCAAACAAAAAGTTAAATTTATTGAATAAAAAATAGTATCCTCGAAACTAAGCAACGGTTGATAAATAAATATGAAAAGCGGACAATTATTAACAACACATAAGTATTGATACATCCATATATATATCAAGAGAGAGAGAGAGAGGGAGAGGAGCATTTGAAAATGGAACCTTTAAAAAAAAGTTACTCATGTTGAATTTAAGGATGTTAATAATCCTGAGGATTTGAGTAATGCTTATAAAGTCTCAATTTCCAAGAATGGTTATATTCATAACTGTACATCCTCCATGTGGTGCATCCTGAACTAAATACCCTTAGACATCTAGACTAATAACAGGAGAGATCGAGTGCATGGCAAGATAACCTGGCTTCCACTACGGCGGGTAGGTACAAGTATTCACCCAGGGTACTTAAAAGTATCTTGAGGTATATGTATACCATATGTAACCCTTGGGCTTACAGAGATAACCCTGACAAAAAATCAGACGGCCTTGACAAACTTTGCATCTACCAGCTAAGAAACTTCGTTCCTCTTCTATGTTTGTAACGTTTATCAAGCCATCAAAATCAATTGTTTAATATGCTGTACAAATATAGAAATAATAATAATAATAATTATTATTATATTTGCTACTTTGAATGTTTTACTAGAAACATCTTTCAGCAGTAGGCATTTTAGCGAAGCCGAACGTGGACCCGCTTTTGAGTGCCGGTGGTGGGATTCGAACCCATGTCCACCGAGGTCCAAATTCGAGCGCTATACCGCTAGACCACCCCGGCACAATGAAGAGGTGACGTGGTCACCACCCACAATAAACGAATGAATTTAATTTAAACCATACCGTATAAAATAGAATTCACGGCCACCTACCCAGCGCCAAAAAACCCAACTTACCCCAACTTGTTTGGTGCCGTCAAAGTCATATTCGCCATTTTCCATAGCTGTCGTAATTTGACCCAACAACTGACTGACTTCCGTCAAATACGCTCTAATCGATAAATCGGGCGAAATAGCACTGGCACGTTCGACAGCCGTGTTGGAAGCCAGTGTCTGTCGCGATACTTCAGTCAAACATTCAGCAAATACTTGACTGGGATTCAAATTGACCGAATCTTCCTATCAATGCATTTGTATATGAATATATTTTTTAATCTTTTATAGATGTCAATTCTTGTTGTTTGGTAAATGATACTTCTACTGAAGCATCCAAATCAATAATGAAAATTAGTATTAATTACAATGGACAAAGACAAATTGGTTACTGATGTAATTGGGTGGTTACTATATGTCCATTCTGATTAACATAACATACGTTGGTGATACAGTCACATCTTTATTTTTTCATTTATTTTATGTTTGCTACTTTGAATGCTTCACTAGAAACGCGTCTTTCATTAGTGGACATTTCAGCGAAGTCGAACGTGGGCCCGCATTTTAGTGGGCCGGTGGTGGGATTCGAACCCCAATGTCCACCGAGGTCCAAATTCGAGCGCTGTACCGCTAGACCACCCCGGCACAAATATCACTTCCTGTATATGCATTGAAAACGTAGCAATATTACAGTTACAAAATAATTATTGCTACAGTGCTGGACTTGAATGCATGTTAGCACCTAGTCCAGGATGCACCACATGGAGGGGGAAGAGTCAAGAATATCACTATCATTGAAAATTGAAACTTTATAAGCACTACTCAAATCCTCAAAATCATTAGCATCCTTCCATACTCAGTGGATTGAAGTTTCATTCTGTGCACAAATAATAAACAAGGTTATCAAAAGTCGGCAGTGTAATTAGCATCCTTAATTCCATTACTACTCTACCAGTTGTGCAATAACATCAACATATTCAACTGGTTGTGCAGATTTTACTAAAACACACCTTGCACAAATCAATGTATTTTTCATTGTTTATATACAATAGAGATATTGATCGGCCTAAATAAAAACAACATTACAATGTTGAAACTATACAAATACGAGCTAAAGAAAATCCATTGACTTAAAAGAAGCACTTGTCCGTAAAATAGGAGAATCAGATTTCAATTTTAAACAGCACAGTAGTAAAATATGTATGTGTAATTCTATTAAAACCTTTTCTTGACAGATAAGATCTTCCAAACAATTCAGTTAAGTTTGATGTTTGTTGATGTTACATCGAGAGTAGGTGCTATAACGGTTTTGGAAAGACATGACAACATAAATAAAACGGAGGTTCAGAATATATGTTAAAAGATAAGGGCAAAATAGAGCATACTTATCACCATCATCATTACTAGATGAAGCACAAAGCTGATCTTTTAATATGTGCGACAATCGGAGTAAAATAGACAGGCTATCCAATACGAATGATCAAAAGTCTAATAGAATAGTAGCAGTATAAACAAAATCACAACTTTTAAAGCAAATAAATAAACAAATGGTCTAGCGGTGCAGAGCTCGATTTGGACCTGATGGACACCGGGATTCGAATCCTACCACCGGCCCACTAAAATGCGGGTCAACGTTCGGCTTCGCTAAAATGTCCACTGGTGAAAAATGCGTTTCCCGCAAAAATGAATCGAAATCAAAACTCACAACGTTTCGAATCGCAAGGCGTCCAGCCAGACGCGTCGTCGATGACATAATAGTCACAACAAATCCAACCAGCTGAATGATTTTGTCCAATTTTCCATTGACGTCGGCGTTGAACGACAGCGGCTGATCCGATTTCGTCGGAATACGACGTCGAACGCGACGAGTAATAACGCGGCTTTCGGCTGTAAATCGAATGACTTCGGTGATCAAACTGACGAGATCGCCCGTTGCAGGAGCTCCGGTTGTCGACTCAGTACTCGATTTGCGGCGGTCTGGAACATTTGTGTTGAGAACGCCCGACACACAAGCAGCACTTTCTTTGGCACTTTGATGCAATGCATCCAAATCCTGAAACAAAATAGATACTATAATGAAACGTTTTTAAACCAAAATAATAGTCGGTTGAGACAAAATCCTGATTGTAATCGTCCAACTGCTGAACAATCCAATTCAAAAATACTCCATTTTATTATTGTCACATATACCTTCCAAGTACCTACACTCATCCACCAAAGCTGAAACCCCAATTATATCGCTGTAAAGTCGGTTCCTAATGTGTTGCTCTAGGCATTTAGATACACCCAGTCCAGAAATGTCATCATCATTGAAAATTGAAATTTCGTAAGCACTACTCAAATCTTCAAGATGATTAGCATTCCCGACCGACCTAATTCATTCATTCATTTTGGTTGGTGATCACGTGGTCACCTCTTCATTATTTCCCATATTTATACGACATATAAACGATCGATGGCTTGATAAGCGTAACAAACGTGGAAGAATAACAAAGTTTCTTGACTGGTAGACGGCATCTTTGTGATGTGGCTACTGTTCGCAAAGATTGACAAGGCCGCCTGATTTTTTTGTAAGGGTTATCTCCTTTAGCCCTAGGGCTACATATGATATACGTATACCTTTAGATACCTTTTAAGTTCGCACCCACCTGCCGTAGCGGAAGTCTAGTTATACAGCTGTGCACTCGGACCCTGCTGTTCTTAGTCTACATGCCTATAGGCACCTAGTCCAGGATGCACCACGTGGAGGATGAACAGTTAGGAATATCACCATCATTGGAAATTGAGACTTTATAAGCATCACTCAAATCCTCAGGGTCATTAGCATCCCATCGACCGACCAAATGTCGTACATATATGTCCCAGACAACCCGACGATACATTTGTCCCCAACTGACCTGTCCAGTCAAAATCATGAGAACCGTCGAATCGACAGACAATGCATCGAGTGCTGCCATCATCGTTCGAGTAAAATCGGTCAACTTGGCGGTACAATCGACTATCGGCTGATCAACCAAATGGACGGCGTAGAGTTGGCCAAAGTAGCTCAGCGTGTTGGTCAGCGATTCGAGTGAAATATTTTCGTCCAGCTGGTTGTTTTTCGTCAAATCCAACAAGCGATCGATACATTGCTCGTATTGGCCCATTTCTTGGTAGAGTGAACCGAATTTCATGTACAATTCGACGCCACATCGCGACAGGACTCTGGGAAATGGAAAGTAAAATGTATTGAGAATTTTGTGGTACGATGACCGATGGGGGTTTTTAGGATTGGATTAATAATGATGTAATTGTGAGTCTTTGGTACAATTTTAGTAAAATTCGCAACACGGTCACTATTACATTGGTTGAGGCTTTCATATTCCACTAGATCTACATTCCTATTCATACAACTAATCACAAAAATAGTACAAACAATAGGAATACGTTTTTATTAATTGTTACTATTTTGAATGTTCTACGACAAAACATTCCCATCACCGGTTGAGATCAAGCCTAGGCTGTATCGAATGATAAAGTATTATAAAGCAAATAATTTAAAAAAATCTTTCAATTTTTTTGGTTTTAGCAAGTGGACATTCAGTGAAGCTAAATAAAGGTCCAAATTAAACGTGGAACTTAAATTCATAGTGACCCAACTACAAGTCTAACGCCTTAGCTATATTTGCCACACCGAAAAATAAAATTAAAACACAAAATACCCTCTAACGATATCCTTTACAGCATTTAAAGTACAATAGTAAAGTAGTAGTTATTATAACAGCATTTTAAACGGTAAGAAACTGAGAAATAATTTTTTTTATTGTAGTCATAATTTTAGAAAAATGCCTCAGAGGAATTAAAATATGTTCAAAACAATCTTCCGGCGTATATTTCCAAATTGGTAACGTGCTTTTCAACATAGCTTACAATTTACTATATACTTGACCTATTTCATTTCAGTGTTGCCGTAATAATCTTTAAAATATCTACAATTTTAACAAATAAATAAAACTGCATTATTTTTCCTCAATTGTAATTTCAATATAGTGAATACTTTGAGTAGACAATAAAAAGCTTATTTTCTATTGGCTGTTGTAATTTCATCGACGCCCACGTATTGAAAATGGACACATTCACACTGCAACTATTTCTATTGGTCGAAATTATGATCATACAATTTTATATAACATTTAACAAAGGTCAAAAACCTAGTTAAGCAAAAAACAAACCTTTGTACATTTTATTCTTTACAGACCGGATTAACTTTTATTAAAGTTGTAAAATAATGTATTAATTATAGACAATATTATTTACGTTATGAAAAATTGAATTTCAAAGGATTTTATTGGTACCTTGATTGATTGAGATTGAAAACGGTTAACAAAAGTTGAGTGTTACTTGAATTGTTGACATTATAAAGTTTATAATCTTCTGTCTATGTATTCATGCATTTTAGTCAGTAAAATGTTTTTTTTAAAAGTTTTTAAAGATGGTAGTATTTTGCTTCATTGTTAAAATGAATGTTAATGTACATTATAATTAGAAATTATTTTTGAGAATAATGTTACTAGGTGTGTATTGCTGAAGGATTATCCAAGGTATGTATTAAATGTGTCAAAGATAAGTAAATAGAAGAGAATGGTGCAAAGTATCAGTGTATCCATTTTCTCATGTCAACCATAAAACATTGTAATAGGGTTGGTTGTTAGTTCCATTCGTACATGATCATCTCCCTTAGTTTAAGAGCTACATATGGTATACAGGGTCTAAAATGGTACTTGTCAGTGAACTCTTATTTTTCAATTTTTGCTGTTTTAACTTGAAAGTTATATTTTTTTCAACAAAGTAATTATGCTAAAATAATATAGACTATCAATACTTAAAGTTAATTGTTTATTCACTTTTTTATAATTATAAATGGTTAAGTGCCTTGGAATTTTTGGATAAATTGCATTCAAGTGGGTAAATGGTAATAGTTACACTTAAAAATTATATACATATTAAGTTAATAACATAAAATGATTACGCAACAATATACCATAAGATACCTTTTAAGTACCCTGGGTGTATACTTGCACCTATCTACCGAAGCAAGAGCCCAGTTATACCGCTGTGAAGTCAGTCTCTGTGCTGTTATTAGTCTGGATGCCTATGGGCACCTAGTCTAAGATGCACTACATGGAGGATGAACAGTTAGGAATAACATTAGAAATGGAAACTATATATTACTCAAATCCTCAAGATCATTAGCATCCCGACCTAACGGTACAACGCTCAAATTCGGACCTCGGTGGGTATGGGTTCGAATCCCATCACCGGCACTAAAATGGGGGGCCATGTTCGGCTTCGCCAAGATGTTTCTTGTAAAACACTCAAAGTAGCAAACATAAAATAAATTAAATAAAAAATCGATATAATGTTATGCGTGTGTGTCATTATCCAATATTCACTCAATTGTACATAAATTTGAATCCGATCAAATGGTGTATTCCTCGTTTGACTGCGTTCAATGTCTACATGTGGACAAAATAATTCTAACAAAATGTTTGCAAAAGCATTTCGCTACAATGACTACCATTACTCAACACATTACACTTACTGTTTAAATTGCAGCAACAATGAACAGATACATCGCAACAAATGTACGAGACGTGTAATAAAACTGTAAAATTCTACCTTTGACTTTGCCAGAGGAAGTAATTGACCCTCTGCTGCTTCGGCGGCTGTATTCGACTGTGCTTCGACTTGCGATTGAACCGTATTATCGCTGACATTCGGCGCGTTCAAAAGCTGAACCGGCTGCATTGGAACTTGACCAGGAATGCAAGTTGGTAAAGGATAACGTTCGGAAAGCTAGAATTGACAAACAATAAGTTAATGGGAATGTTGTATTAATCTATTGGATAGTCGTCTAAACAAATCTAGACCGAGGTTGGGTAGAACCATCTATCCCACCCGTTGGTCTCAAATATGCATAAACACTCATTCATTCATTTTAGTTGGTAATGTAGTCACTTCTCATTATTTTTAATATTTGTACATCATATTAAACAATCGACTTCGATGGCTTGATAAGCGTAACAATCGTAGAAGGATAACAAAGTTTCTTGGCTCGTAGACGTGGCCTCTGTTCGCAACGATTGACAAGACCGCCTGATATTTTGTCAGGGTTGTCTCCCTTAGCCCAACAGCTACATATGGTATACGTACTTAAAACAATAGTACACAAAGCTTAAAATCCAGGTTATAGGTTGCTAAAGCCGCTCATAACAGAAAGCAATGTAACGTGACGGTTGAGTTAAAACGCCCAATAAGCCATGTCCTCCAATCTACTACAAAACTATAGTTGTACCACAAATAAAAGGAGCATCACATTGTGTCAAATAAACTTACATGATTTGCCAGTAAATCGCATTTGCCAGACATACGGTCAATAAACAACAGAGCGAGCAACGAGTCATTGTCACCGCCACGTCTGAGAAATGAATCGGGCAGAAAAGAGGACAATCGGTTGACATGAAGCAAACACTGTTCCGATTCCAACCGACGCAATTCGGCCTCAATTACCTGGGAGGGGGGAATGGATAAAAATACAATCGATTACTGTTTTGAACACTAACCGGTTTAAAGATTGTGAAGTTTGATAAATTTAAAGCAAGATCTGTCAGATACATATGTTACAACATTCATTTCGTATCTTCTCCGTATCAAGAAATTGTATCAAAAAGATCAAAATCAACCAAATTCAAGCCTGTAATTTCAACGTCTCCTATCATTAGTGTTGCTACAACGATAATTGTACTGAATTAAATACATTCTTCGTAAAAGGTTTGATGCAATCCCACGTATTGTAACTTTTGTCCTCCCAAAGGCCGATTGAAAGAAAAGGAAGGGCGGTTAGAAACGTACTTGGATCGATATTGTTCGGGATAATCTTCACGCAATTTTAGCAGGAACTTTGTCATAAAATCAATAGCTAATTTGTTGGAATGACGTATCTCTACATACCTCCAAAAACCATGATTGGTGGATGATTCTTCGCGGGTGCTATACAAACTTGGAATTAATGAAGAGGTAGCTTTTACCACCAATTATATATATATATATATATGGGTTGTCTAAGCAACAACAACAAAAGTTAGTAGCCTTGCCACATCTTCATTAATTCGAACTTCGCATAGCATCTCGAACAATCCCTTTTCATTGTTCACGATTTTCGAAGGCGTGTAGGGATATGTCAGTCCATCGACTTAGCCATTGTTTCCAAGATAAAGTGCTGGCCAAGATTGTGTGAAGATCGTCCCGAACAGCATCCATCCTAAGTCTATACAATAAAAAACGCACAAAAAGAGGAACCTTTGGTTCACAAACCGGAATGATACCAATAAAATCACCTTGAACATCTCGCCCAAACCTACCTTGGCCAACGTTTGTGCATTGGAAGCAAGTACCATGCTGGACCCCATAAGCAATGTGCTTTGCTGATCCATCATGGCCTTGTTGTGTTGTATTTCGTATTCTTGTTGGTCCAAATTTTGCTGTTCGTGCTGGCGTTTGCCGTCGGCCAGCAGACGCCGCAGTTCGGCATTTTGGGTTTGCAAGTTGGCCACCAATTCGCGGAATTTTACCAACGTTTGCTCGTAGTCGGCTGATGTTTCGCGCGACGCTTCCAAATGTTTGACGAGTTGATTGATTTGACTGTTGGCACGTTCCAAATCGTTGCGCAATTCCAGTTCGACTTCGCGACTGTTTTCCTGCAATTCGTCGTTCATTTCGCACAAAATTTCCTAAATTTGGATGAAAATAAAATGTTGAAAAAAACTGTAATTTTTGAGGTGTTTCTGTTGATTGAAACATTTTTAGTGCAAAATACAATTGGTAGTCAGCATTCACATTGGAACACCAAGAATAAATATAGCCTTTTCGTTGGTCTGCAATCCATCAATAGGAAAGCATTATAGAGTATCTCTGGTAACGAGAATTGTGTATCAGGCTTCTTTCTGAGCTTCAACAAACCAAAAGCATGAAGATACGATCAAAAAAATTTATAATCACAGTAAAGTAGGGTGTAAGAGTGAATTCATTGTAGTTGGTTACGTAGTCACCTCTTCATCATTTCCCATATTTATACGACATATAAACAATCGACTTCGATGGTTTGATAAGCGTAACAAAAGTGAAAAAATAACGAAATTTCTTGACTAATAAAAAGCATCTTCGTGACGGCACTACCGTGCGTAAACATTGATGAGGCCGCCTGATTTTGTCAGCTCTATCTCCCTTAGCCCATAGAACATAAGATATCTTTTAAGTACACTGGGTGTACGGTTGCACTCACCCGCCACTGAGCACTAGGGTCCTACTGTTATTAGCTTAGATCTATGTAAGCTCCCAGTTCAGGATTGTACCACATGGAGTCCTCCTCCATTTTTGCAATACTACAATTATTGGAATTTTAGACTTTGTAAGCATTACCCAAATCCTCGTGGATCACTAGCATCCCATTAGAGTGAATCAATTGATAATGCTTATAAAGTCCCACTGTATCTTAATTCCACATATCGTCACGTGCTGCATCTTGAAATTCCGACAAACACAAATCGGAAAGGGGGGTTCAAATACATTAAATATCCCACTAATATCAGAATGGCTGACTTGGCAAAGGGCCAGACTCGAAACAAACAAACAAACAAACAAACAAACAAACAAACAAACAAACAAACAAACAAACAAACAAACAAACAAACAAACAAACAAACAAACAAACAAACAAACAAACAAACAAACAAACAAACAAACAAACAAACAACATTTAAACAGCAAAATCAAAGACATACACTACTATGAATGCTAACGATCCTGAGGATTTGAGTAATGCTTATAAAGTCTCAAGTTCCAATGATAATGATATTCCTGACTGTTCGTCCTACACGTGGTGCATTCTGGACTAGGTGCCAACAGGCATGAAGACTAATAACAGCAGGGTCCGAGTGCACAGCGGTATAACTGGGCTTCCGCTACGGCGGGTGGGTACGAACATACACCCAGGATACTTAAAAGGTATCTAAAGGTATACGTATACCATATGTAGCCCTTGGGCTAAGGAGATAACCCTGACAAAAAATCAGGCGGCCTCGTCAATCTTTGCGAACAGTGGCGACGTTACAACGATGCCGTCTACCAGCCAAGAAACTTTGTTATTCTTCCACGTTTGTCTACGCTTGTCTAGCCATCGAAATCGATCGTTTATATGTCGTATAAATATGGGAAATAATAAAAAAGTAACCACGTCACCAACCAAAATGAATGAATGAATTACTAGTAAAATAGTATCATACCAAGTCTTTGTGTTCCTCTTTCACTTTTTCCACCAACTCTTCCAATTGCAAATTGCGCTGAGTTAGTTGGCTGATGATTTGATCAGCTCCAAGCGATGCATCCACTTGTTCCTTCAATTCGATAATCTGATCGAGACCTGTTTTCAATTCCGATTGAAGACGTTCTTTTTCCGTTTGCAATTGGCTAGCTTCTACACTAAATGCTGACAGCTGTTATAATGATGAAAAACGGACAAAAAATAAGTTATTTTCAATAGAGTCGTGATTTTTAAGACAATGGAATGCTAATAACCTGACCAACACTGATTTAAAATAGAATTAACCGGAAATTTGTCAAAGACAAAAGTTAGACTGTATACAGAGTTTTAAAGGATCATCCACGTCCAAGAACAGCAGGAACTGGACCTGCACCATCTACGAGTAAACGAAATGATTTGTTTATTATCACCAAGTTAAGATGGAACAGAATGAAACCTACCCAGCAAATGCAAAAGGAGGAATTACCCAATTTTTCCTATTCACTTATTTGCTATCGAATGGAATCGGCCAATATGCAGTTAAGGAAAACATCAAAAAAAAGTTCCTTTAACAGTAGAACATAGAAGACGTGTGCAATTTGCGAAAAAATATGAAAACCGTCCCGTTTGCTTTTGGAGACCGGGCCAGCTTTAAAGTCCGAACCGTGAGCAGTGCAGTCTGCGGTCCCGATTTTCCTCAAGACTACAATTGTTAAAAAAGTTGCACATCCATCAGGTCTTCATGGATATTTTGGAATTAAGTACGAGTAACTATCAAGATGGAGTGAAACAAATAGCAACTTAAACAGCTCAGAATTTGTAGATATTTTCAATAAATTTTTCAAGTCTGAACTATGACAAAATGCTTCAGGGCATTTAGTGGTTGTTCAAGATAATGCTCCGGTGCATATATATATACAACAAACAAACGTAAAAAACTACCGTTAAATGTTTTACATTAAAATTAAGAAAAACAAAAATTTAAATCATCATAGAAGTGGGTAACTGGAGCGCTACACTCCAAACTGGGTGATCATAGGTTCTAGTCTCATTACCGGCACTAAATATAGGTCGCCGTTTAATCTTGCAAATATTTTTTGAGGCATTGAAGCAGTAAAAACTAAATAATAATAATTATTAATGCATTATATTATTTAAAAATATTCTAATAAAACAAAAATGTAAATTTCATCGACAATTAACAGTAATCTATTCGTCACCTTGAAATCATAACTTTTTAATCGGAATTTTCAATTGAAAATCCAAATTAAGGGAAATTGAGGAAGTATATTGTCGACGTGCAACACGGGAACTTTGTAACGCAATTGCTGAGTATTCCGAGAGAAAAGTGAGACACTTATCTAGCAATTCCACAGGTAGTAAATAATGGAACGGCCACTAGAAATAAAGATCGATCATAAACAAGGCTGTGCCAACTAATAACTACGGATACTCAATTGTGTAACGATAGTTATCGTTGTCACCGTCTTTAGAAACAGTATTGCTTGCTCCACACAGAGACGGCCAACTGGAAGAAGAGGAAAGGTGGTCACAAAACGTACTTGGATAGATGCTGTTGGGAACAATCGTCACACTATCTTAGTCGGGACCTTATCTTGGAAACAATGGCTAAGTCAATGGATTGAAATATCTCTACACGCCTCCAAAAACCGTAAACAATAGAAGGGGGATTATTTGAGATGCTATGCGAACTTGGAACTAATGGACATGCAGCTTTGCCATTAAGTTTTGTTGTTGACATTAAAATGAACGTTTTTATGTATCACGCCATACACACACACACACACAGATACAACGTACTTGTTTATTCAATGTAGCGATTTGTTGTTTATCCTGATTTGCCAAATCGCGCATTTTGACCAGTGCTTGTTTCATGCGTTCGTTTTGCTGTTCGAGATTTTTGAATTCTTGAATTGTTGGACTGCCAGAATCACCTCCATCACCACCCGCAACAACAACGCCCATTGCTTCACCTAGATCAATCAGACAAAATGCATAGGTAATGCAGCAAGAACAAACGCCTGAAAATTAATTCGTATCAAAGTACCACTTTATGATTAATTGATTGGTTAATTGCTTTCTGGAACTTTGGAAAACACACCAGCCAATAGCCTTTCGCTAATGTTTATTATATATTCATTAAATTATACAAAACCCTTTTGCTTTAAAAATAAGCATGGGGCAATAAGATAACAATTACAGCAAAACAACAACAATAACAAAATCTCGTTGGCATTAAAGATTCTGCAAATCGAAGATTGCGCTTTCTTTCGGCTTTCACTCAACCTTGTCATCTCGTAACTTTGCCATCCAGATAC
Organism: Cardicola forsteri; assembly: GCA_025895645.1. Lineage (NCBI taxonomy): Eukaryota > Metazoa > Platyhelminthes > Trematoda > Strigeidida > Aporocotylidae > Cardicola > Cardicola forsteri. The sequence goes on along the minus strand of JAKXYG010001393.1, from coordinate 383,794 downwards.
GTTGTTGTTTGCCGGAATGGCGTCATCTTTCATTGTTTCTGCAGCACGACAAATTTTTATAGAGACCAGGTTGCTAACCTTGTGCGCTCAAACCCTCCTCCTTTATCCAGGCTAGATTGAATCATTTCTAATCCAAATCAGGCTTATTTGTTAATTTTTAGATTGTTACTACTTTCGATGGGAAATGCATCTATCATCAGTGGATAGTTTAGCGATGTCAAACGGGGGCCAGTATTAAGTGCCGGTTGTGGCGACTAAACCAATGCTCACCCCGGGTTCGCATCAAGTGCTGGACCATTCCGGCATTGTTTCTGTCTGTTTCTATTGTATACCAAATGGAAAATATTTCAAAAATCGTTTTCACCGTTGTTTTCTTGACACTAGTCTTAGGCGTGAAAGCCTCGCCTTTGTCAACAGAAACGTGTCCTACATCATTTTGGTTGGTAACGTGGTCACCTCTTCATTATTTCCCATATTTATACGACATGTAGAACAATCGATTTCGATGGCTTGACAAGCGTAGACAAACGTAAAAGAATAACAAAGTTTCTTGGCTGGTAGACGGCATCCTTGTGACGTCGCCACTGTTCGCAAAGATTGACGAGGCCGCCTGATTTTTTGTCAGGGTTATCTCCCTTAGCCCAAGGGCTACATATGGTATACGTATACCTTTAGATACCTTTTAAATATCCTGGGTGTATGTTCGTACCCACCCGCCGTAGCGGAAGCCCAGTTATACCACTGTGCTGTTATTAGTCTAGATGCCTAGGGGCACCTAGTCCAGGATGCACCACGTGGAGGACTAACAGTCAGGAATATCACCATCATTGGAAATTGAAACTTTATAAGCATTACTCAAATCCTCAGGATCATTAGCATCCTACACACATGATTCCAACAAAACATTGCAATCCCCCACCTTTTTCCTTCGATTCCTCCTTGAGTATTTGATTTTCCAATGTCAGCTCCTCAATTTGCTCCTTGAGCAATTCCATTTCGCCAGTCAACGTGTCCAACTTTTCTTCGGCCATTTCTTTGTCCAAAGTTGCCATTTCCACGTTTTCAATCATTTCGGCCACTTCGTCGCGATAACGATCGAATGCTTCTTTGACTTCGGACTTTTCCTAATTTAAAAAAAACAACCAAAGTCAACAATTATTAATTTACAAGACGGAATTATTTAACTAGGTGGGAGTCGTATTTTTCATTTATTATGGTTGTTGACTAAGCCACCTCTTCATTAGTTCTACATTTGTACAGCATATTAAACAGTCGTTTTCAGTGGCTTGATAAACGTTACAAACGTGGAAGAGGAACGAAGTTTCTTGGCTAATAAACTGCATCTTTGTGACGGCGCCACTGTTCGCAAAATTTACCGAAGCCATTTGATTTTTTTCAGGGTTATCTCCTTAAGCCTAAGGGCTACATATGGTATACATATACCTCAAGATACCTTTTAAGTATCCTGGGTGTATGCTTGTACCCGTCCGCCGTAACAAAAGCCCAGTTATACCGCTGTGCATTCGGTCCCTGCTGTTATTAGTCTACATGCCCTATGTCCAGGATGCATCACATTGAGGATAAACAGTCAGGAATATAAGCATTACTCAAAGCTTTAGGACATTAGTATCTCATAGGAGTTGTATAAGAGTAACTAAGCCAGTAATTGGTGTATATATATATATATATATATATATATATATATATGTCGACTAATTTAGTGAAGGATATACATTGTATTATTCATTCTTCATCTTATTTAGAAAAACGGTAAATAAATAAGTTTAAAATTGTAAATATGAGTGTACAAAATAAAAAAATACTAATTCCTAATACAAATTCATTTTATCTGAAGTTTCGTTAGAACGTTTAACAAGTCCTGTCAAGGGGTAAGCTTAAATTGAGAAAAATAAAAAAACCCCAACATTTATATCTACTTAAGCCACATATTATTAATAAAATCACCGTTTTCACTTGAGCCACTTCACGCTGCAAATCAGCTGCCTGTTCGCGCATCAAACGCCGATTTTCTTCGAGTTGACTGATTTGAATTTTGAGTCGTTCCAAATCTTGCAACCGCACGCGATCTTCTTCACGTTTGGTCTTCAAAGTTTCGACTTGATCGGCGAGGGAACGGTTTGCAGCCTGTAGATTGGCCAATTCTATATCATTGTCGCTTGATGATTGGATAACACTTTTAGACATCATTGCAACACTGCTAGCCGGTGTTGTGTGGACGGTTGATGGCAATGTCTTGACAGGCGGCTCTTTAGACGATGTCGATGGTGGAGATAATGAAGTCGGGTTGGGAGGAGCGAAGTTTTCAAATTTCGGGCTCGAAACCGCGATTTCAGGTTGAACCGAAGATGTGACAGGCTTGGAATGGGTCGATTCCACTTTCTTGACTTGCGCAACATCTTCTGGCACTTTTGATGCGGGTTTGGCTTGATCAGCGATATTTTCAACCAAAGACAACCTTGTTTTTGGGTTAATACTTTTGGATTGATCCGAATCCGGTGCCTTAGGAGTAGTTTTCGATATATCTCCGGTAGATCCTCTAGGCGAAAGCTGTAATAATATCGACGCAAAATTGTAACCATTGGAATGAACAATTCAACTATTAATTGGTGCTGTAACTTTATTGCTAAAAACATTTTTTTTTAATGTAGCTTGACTCAATCAGACTGAATTTCACTGGGATTCAAAACCCTGTCCAGTGGAGTAAGCATCCATCGACTTAGCCACTGTGCCATTCAATTACTTCAACAGATCCTCATAAACGTGAATAAAATAACAATCGATTATTAAAAAAAATAATATTAAACAATGCCCTAACTAATTTTTATAAATAATAATTAAACTGCAGTAAAATAGGGTTTTTAAATATGCTGCTAAAATACCAAATTTGTCAAAAATTGTTTTCCATTGAAACAATAAACGATTCACGTTAAGTAAATTAAATTTTATAAAGTCAAATACACTTATTCAAACTAAGGTGAACTTTAAAAATCACTAACATGACTACAAACGTTTGGTAAAAGTGAGTAGCTATCGACTTGAATGAAGATGCTAGTTGATAGAATAGTCGAAACCATAAAGAAAATGATATAAACTTGTTCACAGCAATATATTTATGTTTCTTAAGGCTTCTTCTTACCATAAATGCATTAGGCTCAATATTCAACAATCATAATCCATTGCAAATTTATTGTTAAATAGCACTTTTGTGCACGCTCCTATTCGATGACCATTAATTACTAAAAAATAATCCGAGTTTTTTCACAAAATACCAATGTATTTATACGATTATTATTAGTATTAATCAGCGTAGATATTTCAGTAGAAGTACATCTGTATCATCGGATGCAAAATATATTTAAAATTATTAATTTGAGTAAAGAAATAAAAAACAAAAGAATATAGTAACCAAAACAAAATAAAAAAATATTACAATCATTTAATGCCTTCGTAAGTTAATGATAGAAATATGCTATGTATTTCTCAATCCATATATATATATATATATATATATATATATATATATATATATATATATAATTATTGCATTAAGCTCTAATATCTCACTAGAGATACATTCAGCTTAAAATACATTTTCACCATCAATAAAAATAAACAAATGACAACAAAATAAAAAAGTAATAGTACAAATAATGGGAATAAAATGAAATAGAATGTCATATGATAATTAATATATAGTTAAAACGGTAAACATGTGATTAAAAAAATTCAAAATTATTATACTTTAAATAAGTCATTATAAGACAGTTACATTATGTTGTAGGATGAATGCATGGGTGAAATGATGCAATAATAGTGCAATAGAAAACTGTTGGTTAACTTGAAAGCAAAACAGCAACAAAATTAAGCCTCTTATTTTTATTAATATTAGCATTAATAATAAATCGTTTACAGTTAGAAAAACCTCTAAACCAATAAGTATAATAAAAAATTTTTAATATTGCACATTCAATAGCTAGTTTGCAGCAAATCCATTGTATTTAAATCAAATTATAGGTAGAAAATATTCTTAATATAAATATGTACTTAAAATTTAAACACTGGTTCACAAATTGACACTATCATAACCCCTTGTAAGTACGACTGAAAATATATTAAGCACTGAACCCATATGTACTAGAACATATTATTAGCATTGGAAAAAAATTTAACAAAACTTCCAAGGTGAACATTAAAAATAGTTTTTAAAAAATCAATAATATTGAAAGAATTTAAATAATCTATATAAACACTTAAATCAATGCACAATAAAACACATGCTACATGTGGTGTTCAAATAATACGAAACGTATTTTTACCAGTCGTAATTTTGAGTAACCTTCAAATAATAATTAAAATTAAATATAGTAATTCTATTGAAAAACAAATGGTCAGCTTTATTATTATTAAAAACAATAATAGTAGTAAAAAAAAATAGAAACTAAAACAGTTAAACCCAACACATATATCTGAATTCATGTATTTTAAATCATAGGACGCAATCATGTTTATAAAAGGTTAAAAAAAAAAATTAGTAAACACCTAAAATATGCTGTTAAAACTGTCTACTTATTGAGTTGTAAATTGGTTATTTTTCAATAAGTATCATATTATTATAAAATCCTATTTGACATACTAATAAAATGTAGTAATAAAGCACATACTTGTAAATTTATTTTTTCGCTTGATGCTACATTCTTGGCACTTTCTAAAAATATACGAAATACAAAACTTTAACATCAAGAACAAAAAAGTATTCTAAACAGAAAATTAGTGTTAAATATCATTATTGTTAGTTACAAAATTGGTTAAATGCTAAAAATTAGATTAGGCAAATTCACAAACAACCACATCTCAAGTCAGTATATATTTAATTTTTGTAAATCTCTATAATACGCACGTTTAGATGCCGCAGATAAACCAGGACTACGATCACGCTTCGAAGTTGATGACTCTTGTCTGGGAGGCTTTAAAGAGGACCGTTTTCCTAATTTTGAATAGCCGATATATATATATATATATATATATATATATATATATATATATATATATATATATATATATATATATATATAATTTACAAGGAAACAAAATAAATTCACATTTTTAAAAAATCGACAAAATGTTTCATCTTGAAACAAAATAAAATACAGGTTAATTAATGACGTAACCACCTCTTCATTGTTAACAGCCCTTCAATGTTTACCATGCAAAACACCCTTTATACAACAAATATAATGAAGTTTCTTTGCCAATAAGGCAACATTACTGTGAAACACCAATATTAATAAACTTGGTTTTCTGAATCAGTAATATGTTCACAACTTCATTGTTTCCATGTTTGCAGAGAATTGTGAACAATTGTCTTTCATATTTTATAATTGTAAAACATCTAGCATACGCAATAAACGTAAAGTAGCAACTTTTTCTAGTTAATAAAAGCATCCTTATAATCGTATTACTACCTACAAATTTTATCAAAAGCTAGTTTAATTGCAAGGATAATCTCTCTTAACCCAAAAGCTAGATATTATATAAAATACCTTGATATACCTTTCAAATATACGGGTGTATGTTTGTATCATTTTGACAAGACAAATTATTCTACTGGTGTACACTCGATCCTTAATTCATACTGGTCTGAGTCTAAAATATACCACAGAAGTGCAAAATAAATATAATCACCATCATTAAAAATGAAGACTTTATAGGTATTAGTCAAATCCTCAAGATCATTAACGTCTATACATATATATTACAATACATTTAAGCGTATTAAAATATTGTAATGCAATTATAATACTGATGTATATGCAATACATTAAATTATCAACTACAAATACCATAGTTTCAATAATATATATTCATAACTATACAAAAATTAGACAGTTTAACATCTTTCATACTTATCAATATTAGCCATTCAAAATATAATCTATAAAACATACATTAAAGAATTAATTTTATACAATACAGTTGCTTCAAAAATAAATATTTCTTTTAAATTTTCAGGTTTCATTATTAAATAATTCCTAAACAATACCGATTGTGAAACATTATTTTATACATTAAACCGTTAAAATTTAACTCCTCTATGCTCGCTTTAAAATCAGACCCATTTAAATACTTTAGTGTATAAATTCAAGTAGTTTTAAAAAAAGTTTAAAATATTAAAAAACTTATTAATCCATAATATAACCTTCAATCAAATAGTCATTTATATAAAAACAAATTAAATACACTTGCCTTGTTCCTGTTGAGTAGATTTAGGTGATAATTGTGATGTTGAACCACTCTTCCAAGATGCTTTTGTTAATCCTGATTCTGATGCCACACTAAGTTCACTAGTAGTAGACGATTCCATTATGCTTGAATCACTTGCATTATCCAAAGGAACAATCTTAAAACGTAAAGTAACACATTAAATAAAATAGTTTGAAATAAATTGTGTATAAAATACCGTTTAATTTAAAAAGCTGCTTTACAAAAGCCTCATTCTTCTTTTAAGTCTCTTTTGAACAAACATACTTTCATAATTTATCTAATTGTTATTACTATTTTATTTACACTTCATATCTATTATATATTTTTTATTACAATTTCAGATCTATCTCCCCCTCTTTATTTTTATTTAAAAATGTAGCATTCAAATACATTAAAAATCAAGAATCACAAATAAAATTTGTTTTCCTACCTACCCCACAAACCTCCTTTCTGTAATTTTAAAATGTTTCATATAATGATAAGCATAGTATAGATTCAACATATAAATTTGTATCTGTTAAATACCAATTGTTTTTTTAACATAACCATCAGATTATATTAGTTATAATTATTTTCAATAATTTAAAATAATGTTGTGGTTTAAGATATTTACGAAACGTTTTCCACGACCATGTTACTAAAACCTTTCTTAATTTTGCTTTTGCAATTATTGTATAATCGTAATTTTTATTAGCTTCTGACTTTCTTTGCTAATGCCAAAGTAAAAATTTTGTAATTTATAACGTTGATAGTACTTCTACTAAAATATTAAAGCTGACTTTAATAAATGAATAAATAACCTATTCATAAAACCAATTAAATTGAATGTGTAATATACTTTACTAGTACGTATTTTAATATATAACAAACATATTTCGTTATTAATTACTTGAGAAGGACGAACAAAAATGCCAAAATTTTCATCACATGTAAAATATCTTTTTCCTTGAACAGTTCCATTATTCTTTCCTTTGGGTTCGTTTAATATGACACCTATCCATTTTCCTAAATATATATATGTATATATATTACAACTTTAAAGCAAACCTGCAGAAAATTGTGTAGATCCGATATAAGCAACCGTACCAACAACATCCTTGCCAGTAACTTCGACTTTAGTGCCAATCTTCATTGAAATTACAATTCACGACCTTCAAATTGAGTCGTAATTTTAACAGTACAAATTCAATTATAGTAATATATGCTAACAAAATTTTTTTAATACTTTATATTTAAAAATGTATAAATTTATGTGCAATTTGCATTAAAAAATTATAATAAAAGAATATATTGTTTTAAAGTATATAAACTTTCAAGCACTAATTAGTTTAAGCATTTATTCGTAAATTAAGGATTCAGAATTGTTCACCGGTTAAACTGGTTAAAACGTCTTTTAATACTCGGTTTTCAAATTAGTTTAAGTTTTTAGGGGGTAGTATAGAATGGATGATGAGGTAAATGGGAATTCGTCATAAAAATCTTTTGGATATTAAGATAAAATCAATGTAGATTTCAGGATTTTTCACGAGTTGAGTAGGCCAAAACGCCTTTTAGTACTCGGTTCTCAAATTGTCTCAAATTTTCAGAGGGGAAAATGAAATGGATGGTGAGGTAAAGGGGGATTAGTCACAGAAAAAATATTTGAAATCAAGATAAAATCAAGGTAGATAGTGGAAGTTAACAATTATAGAAAACGAGCAAAAATTATAAATATGCAAAAATAATAATAAAACAAGTTACGTATTACAATGCAAAAACACTGCAATAATTTTCAAAAAGGAAGAAGAAAGAAAAAGATAAATAACGTTCTACTTAACGTGTAGCGTGACGCGCGCTTCACCTCACTAACAAAATGTAAAACTTACATTTATAAACTTTTACTTTGTTAAAAAACATCCTTTAAAAATAAATAAGCCTAGATTTAATTCTCAACTGTGTCTCCATCATTTCACATATAGGGTCATCTATCCACACACGTTGTCGAGGTCTCGTCTCTTAAGACATTTAAATTTTGCTTACAGCAAGTATTATTTCCATAATTTTATTTAATTATTTTACGTTTTTTTATTTTTATCTTTTTTTATTATTTTTTTCCTCTGAAAACTGGTAATTATTACCTACTTAATTTTACTTAATACTTTATTTTTATTGTATACTATTTATTATTTTCATATGATACCTCATACCTGGAACAGACTATTAAAAGGATTTTCCTCTTTTTTAACTCGTGTACAATCCTGAAACCTAAATACCTAAACCGGAACTAAAAAAAATCTCTTCCCAATTAACTTGTAAACAAACATAAAATCTGAATTTTAACTACAAATAATAAGATGTTTACACAGATACATATATAAATATCTAAAATAAATTTCTTTTACAATTCACTTTTTCTAGCAGTTTTATTTCTATTTCTATTTTGTTTAAAAAAAATAAAACTAATTAGTAAATTTAAATATGTTAAGAAAAGTATTCTAAGCTTATACAAATTGGTGTAATATTTAAATTACTAAAATTGCACTTTAGTAAACAATAGTTTAAATAACACTACCGATAGTCAACGTTTGGTTGTGTTAAACGTAGATCATGTGTAAAATGTTTGTAGCAAAATATTTTAAATAAAAATTACAAAACATTTTGTAACAGTTTATTTTTTAAATACTTTTTATTTTTTTTATTTGAATGTTTTATTAAAAACAATTTTTAGCAGTAAACATTTTGCGAAGCCGAACGTGAGCCCGCATTTAGTGCCAGTGGTGGGATTCAAATCTATATTCACCCAGATCGAAGCCAAGCTTTTTACAGTTAGACCAGCCCAGCACAATGATTAAAATGCAAACCTATTTACATATAAAACATTCATATTTAGTTTTTGTTTATAAACCGTTAAATTAATAAGAAGATATGACATTATTATTAAATAAAATGTTTGTTTAATAAAAAAACATTTCTAATAAAAAAATGTCACAGCAAAACATTTATATTATTATAGCTTAAATAATGATAATAATAATAAGTATTATCATTAAAACTCGTGAGGTGAGGCGCGCATTACGCTACACGTCCATTGGAGCGTTATTCATCTTTTTCTCTTTTCTTCTTTTTTTGAAGATTATTGTTGTGTTTTTTGCACTGTAATAGCTACTTGTTTTTTTGTATATTTATAATTTTTGCTCGTTTTCTATAATTGTTAACTTCCACTATCTACCTTGATTTTATCTTGATTTCAAATTTTTTTTTCTGTGACTAATCCCCCTTTACCTCACCATGCATTTTGTTTCCCCCCCTAAAAACTTGAGACAATTTGAGAACTGAGTACTAAGAGGCGTTTTAGCCTACTCAACTTGTGAAAAATCCTAAAATTTTGAAACTAACTTTATAATAATGCAAAAACAAAATAGGATTATTAAACATATGAGTAGTAGATTATTCTCATTGTCTTAAATTATTTTGTTGTTTTGATGTAGTAGTAACGTAATTATATTTGCATTTATGCCGTTTATATATATATATATATATATATATATATATATATATATATATATATATATATATATATATATAAACAACGTGTATGCGGACGTTGTGTAATAACCGAATCCAATACTCGTTAATTGGAGGTACTTAATCAGTAGTTGTTTGCCTACATAGATTTTAATACCAAAAAATAAACAAACTAGGACCAGTGTTTATTTAGTTGCGTATAAATGCTGTAAGTTTTATTTAATTATTAAAATTACAGTATATAAATGAACAACTGGTTACAACTCTTAAATTAGAAAACGTAATGCTTGTTGGTTTAAAGGAAAATTTAATGAATATAATAATTAATAATGCTTAATTAAATGGTTATAATTAAACAATGTTAAAAACTGGATTGTTAAATTATTTTTAATTAATTTTTAATAATTTATACTTGCTACAGGAGCCCCTTAGTACTGACCACGTAAGGTTCTGAAAGTTGCTGGCGTTTTAAAGAATAAATTCTTTTGCAAACAATGCGTGTAAAATGAAAAATTATTTTAGATGCAAATTAAAATTGTAAAACGCACTGACAAAATTTTGAATAAACGTTAAAAATTTATTTTGTAGTTCAATATTAAATATGGAACTATGTTAAATACTTGTACATGTGAAACTTGGTTGATATTAATATTTTCTGAAAGCATTATTTTAAACCATAAAATAGTATCGTGTTCTTTTAGTTGTAATTTGAAATGTTAATGAAGATTTTAGTTTAAATTAATTGCGACTGAGTTGGATGTTTTTGTGGTGTGTTTAATTTCTATATTCTTTATAATGTTTGGTAGAACTGATTATGTTAAACGTTTAAATAACTTGAGTTTGTTGAAATAATCAAACGGATAATTGATTATATCGTTCTCACCATCTTAACGAGTACGTGGACGTCGTATAATGATTGAATCCAATACTCGTTAATTAAAAACACTCAGTCATTAGTTGTCTACCTACTTAAATAGAAGTATTTAAATAAACAACTGAAAACAACTATCGAATTACAAAATTTTGATTGTATATTTGAAGGAAAAATCAATAATTATAATAATCAATAATGTTTGATTAAATGGCCATAACTAGAAAATGTTGAAATCTGGATTATCAAATTGTTCTTAATTAATTTTTATAAATCATACTTGATATATATATATATATCTAATAATTTAAATAAATATTAACATGGTATTTTAAACCCGAGTTTAAAAGATAACAATTATTGTTAATACACAAAACTAAATTTAAAAAAATAAAAAATTGAGTGTAAACATTTAGCATAAATAAAAAATTTAATAAACGTTAAGTTAACGCAATGTATTTTACTACAAATAATAAGACGAATTTAACTGAAATAATAACTGTAATCCATAATTAAAAACTATGTTTTAGTTAAAATTTTTAGTAACAATTAATGTAGTTCATTAATTTTTAAAACAGTAAAATCTTTTTTTTTTTATTTTTTAAAGAAAATTTCTAAAATTTAATTATTTAATATTATTTTTACTTTTTTAAGTAATGAAACGTATGCACAAAAGAAAAAAATACAACAACATATATAAATGAATTACTTAAATTATTAACTTTGTAAACTTTTATAGTTTCGGTAAAAAACAAAAACATTTTAAAAATGTTACTCTGGGATGATATTAACAGTTAAGACGCAAATGTATGCCTAACCTAATATGTGTTTTAGTCCCACTACTGTTGTAATATATCACACAAATTCCAATTTATACTTCAAATTAGACTTTGTAGATGTAGTTATTATTATGTCCCAGGTAATTTCAATACAGAAACTCTTATGTAGTTTAGCTTATTGTTCTGTAATTTATTATAACAAAAAATCCAAAATTACATACCAATACTTCATAAAAATTACAATGACAGAAGACATGACTCAGAGCTTCTGTTGTTACATTTGTACGCACTTTTAATGTCATCAGTAAAAATAAACATTTTTTATATCTAATTTCGTTAGAGATGTCGCTAATGTAAATTAAGAAAAGGATAAAACCTAATACGCTACCTTGTATAACCCCGCTATCATTGTTTTGGAACTTTAAAACTTGATTTCTAATCTTGACCACTTGAGTTCTGTTTATAAAGAACAATTTTAACCATGAAAATAGTGGGTCAACTATGTCATATGGGTTGATTTTTTGAGTGACTTTGTTACAGGTTACTTAGTAAAATGGACATATATATATATATATATATATATATATATATATATACCTATGTATTATTTAAGCAACGTGAAAAATTATAATTACGATTCTTTCTTTAAATACACAAACATTATTATTTTGTAATTTGTTTGGGTGTATTTATTGGTTGTGTTTAAACATTCGTTTGTATAATTATTTCAAGTTAATTACGTGTTGATGCAACCATGGTTAATTTTTCGCTTTTTATTGTACAATATTGTTACATTATTAAAACAATTAAAAAGGAAGTACTTCACATTAATAACCTTATCTTAAAAACTAATGGATTAAATCATTGAACAATGTTGGCAAACTTATTATACATTTGGGCCATATATAAAAATGTAATATACTGTTTAATTAGCTTGAACTAAATAAAATAATATAGTAAATGGGTAAAATTTAGATTGTTTAATCCAAGTAACACAGGGATACCTTACTAGTAAATTAAAGTCAAAAGTAAATATTTTGAATTTATTTTTATTTAAAAAACTCTAGTTTGCAAACTATTTTTGTCTGAAAATAATATATTTTTCATTTAGGTTTGTTTAAAAGTTATCAAAAAACAAACATACATTAATTTAGAAAATTATGAAATAAATAATATTAATGTATTATTTACCATTAATTTATTTTAATACTTTGTATAAAATTAGTATATACAGAAAATGATAAATCCTTAAACATATAATTGCAGAAAATGTAACACATCTTTATGTGTAAAGGAGCATAATAAAAACGTTAATTTCAGCATAAATATAAATCGCAATCTTCATTAAAAATAAGTAAAGTTAAATATATAAATTTGCCTACAATTAAATAAATGACGGAATTAACGAATATAATAATAATAATAATAATAATAATAATAAATTTAAATAATTAATTAAAGCAGTTATCCAAATAATCATAAAAATGTTTACAATAATTTATGATGACTTAAATGTTGAGCAAAGTTTGGTATCTAAATAAACTTTGTTTTCAACTGGTTGACACGAATCATCTGGCAAGGGGTCCAAACTATCATAATCGTTAAAAATTAATTCGTCGTATGCATTGGTCAGTCTGTGTGAAGCGAGATTAGAGTGATTTGATCTAATACTAGCCATAATGGGCACAGGGCTGATTAGTTCAATAGGAGTGCCACAATTTAATTTTAACGAATCCAAAGCTGACGATGCAGTAATATAGTCGAGCTGATTGTACTTTGTAGTATTTGAACTTTGATTGTCGGTACACGTATTGTGTATGTTTAAAGTTAATGAGCTGTAATACATAGTGAAATGAAATACATTCAATTAAATAATTAATTATAAAAGTATAAATTGTCATTATTAGTAATTAATTGCGTTACCGATCAATATACTATTTTTTAAACAAACCCCTAATGTTATTAAAGCACCTTAACATTAAAGATGGTCGTTGATCCAATCATTGTTTTTATAATTTCCTTTTTGTAAAACACAATCAAAATGTCATGCGCGTATACATGACCTATTTATGCTTTAAAAATCAGAAATGATTCAATCTAGCCAGTCCCAAGCCTGGATAAAAGAGGAGGGTTAGAGCGCAAGGTTAGCAACCTGGCCTCTGTAAAAAGGTTATACTGCTACGGTAACAATACACGAGGACGCCATTCCGGTAGCCAACGACAAAAAAGTGATCGCACGTATCTGGATGACAGGGTTGAGTGAAGCCGAAAGGAAGCTCAATCTTTGATTTGCAGAATCTTCAATGTCAACGAGACTTTGTTGTTGTTGTTGTTGTTTTGCTGTAATTGTTGTCTTATTGTCCCATGCTTATTTTTAAAGCAAAAGGGTTTTGTACACAATTTATAATTAGACGTTCACTGCACAATAATACAAATGTATGTTTGAAGATGTTTTTGACAAAGTTAGCAGACATTTAGCAAAGCACAAGGGCCCAATTTGGTCCGGGTACGACTCAATTTAGTTTAAATCATTCTATTCCGAACAAGACATCATGCAGTAAAAGAGCCTTTTAAATTTATACAATTCCTGGTAGTGTGTTCAGATTGAGACAACTTTTGCTTATATTCATTGTCGCTTTTGTAGCATTAAAGTGGTTTTCAACAAAATCTAACTAAAATATATTGTTTAAAAAATGTATGTATCAATTTATATTATTATTATTATTAGTAGTAGTAGTAGTAATAGTATTTTACAGGTAATAACACCATTAAATGTTTTCTTGACATCCCTTAAGCCTGTGCTAAAAAAATGTAATAAATCATGGAAACACTAGCTACGTCTTTGTAAAATGATATAAAGGTCCTTTAAAAAAACCCGCTAAAACCGTTTTAATTTGGAAACGTTTATATGTTCTCCAATGTTCCCCAAAAACTAAAGCTAGATTTCTAACAAAATAAACAATAGAAATATCAAAATGTATTCTAAATTCAACTAAATAATTTAACTACATTTTAATGCGTTTAATTAAGCAAACAATTGCTTTCCGCGTTTTAGAGTAATGTTTAAACTGACTAAATTAGTTACATATAACTATTTATTGTTACTGAAAAGGTTAAGTTTGTGAAAATCCCTAAACAATTGCTTTACATTGTTTTCTATGTAAAGAAAATATTGAATATTGATCAAACATAAAAAAGTAATGAACTTATCTAGCTGAAAAACGATACTCTTATAACGGTACCGTTATTCGTAATAACTGAATCACTTAAATTTGTCATAATGAATAGCTTTAAGTAAGTGACAATATATGGTATGGTAGTAATACAAGTACTATTATTCGTTAAATTAAAACATTATGATTTATAATTTTCGGTTCCAATCAATGTTTACACATTTTATTTCGTTAATCCGTAGAAATAGTTGACAATATTCCAATTAATTACGTGTCATATTAACAACAGAAAGGAATTGCATTATAACTATTGAATAGAATGAACAATATGTACATAGAACTAAAATCGATAATGAATTTTTACTATAAACTGACATAATGTATCATAAAGTCAATAATTTATCTGCATTTGTTAGAAAAAGAGGCACATAAATTGTAGCCGTAACTTAAACATACACGGCTCTTAATTACAGGATTTTTTTAGAATGAGGAACACAGAAATCGTGTTTTTGTTTATGTAACTATTGCTTTTTTAGAAAACGAATGTTTTCTGTACTCAATTATTGCAAGATGCAAAATACCACAATACAATCTTCATAAGCAGTAAAAAGACTATTAAAATTTTTGATTTAACTATGCTAATTATTAACTGAAACAAGGAATTGATTTTATATATTATATTGGTTTATAATTCAGTGCAATTTTTGTATAGTACAATTTTACTATTTTTGACACATATTCTTATTATTTATATTTTAAGAGTTTTCTATTCAGCGTTTGTCAATAATACTTGTAAATTCCTATTCATTATTAAATCGCAATAAAAATTGCCATATATTTAAATCTTTACTAGAACATCATAATCGTTGTTATTTTGTAATTTAAGCTCAGAAAATCAACCCTTGTTTTATAGTAAAATAAAATAATTCTGTTACCAAAACTTCTTTGACTCATTGTATATGCATTGGACTAGACTATGTATTGTATCAAAATCAAACCAAATAGAACAAAAACATACTATTTTAATTAAATCATAATTTAAGGTCATTTTCTTGTTTTACTCTAAGTCCACCTGACAATTAGTAAAACCTTTAAAACGTAATGATGTACATGTATTTCTCTTGTACGCTAACTGTACTTCCAGGGTAATACATCATTGTTAATAGTAATTATATATATTCTTCATGCATGACATAACTACAAACATCAATTTTAAAATGTACGATTACAAATTTTAAAATGAGGCATTTTGTTTATAAGTATGAAACATAAACTATAACATATTTCAGTATATGTTAATCCATTCTAACATGAACTTATTCCATTGATTTATAAATAAAATTTTATTTATTTCAAAACGTGCACACGTTAATCTGAAAATTCTACCTCAATCAAACCGTATAATTTAATTACAAATATTCAATTCAAATAATTCTAGTTATATCGTACAAATAAAATAGATGTATTTTATTCACTTTACGTATACCATCATGTCCAAATGTAGTAAAACTTATAAATCATGGACGTTTTTTATTATAATGTATTATTTGATATGAACATACAAAATAAATAATCAAAACACTTTTGTGTTTGACGAAATTTTTTAAGATAATCTATTCAAATAACTGCATAATTAAATTGTAAAAAATACGCCTTTTCAGTAAAATATAATTCGTTATAGCGTTTGAATTGGATTTTTTAAAAATGGGTGTACGAAACAAAGTTTAACATTCCTTAACATATTGTTTCGTTTTTTTAATCGTGGTGGGGTTGTACAAGATCGTAGATCGCAAGACTCGTATCTCATTGAAAAAAGATTTGGTTTAAAAATTGACACTCAGCAAAGATTCTCATATCTAAGGCTTTACTAAACCCTCACCAACTAAAATATTTTTAGCAAAAACATTTAATAGATATAACCAATAAAATATTTTTCCAAACAATCTCAAATTTGCAGAAAAAGATAAGTTTAGTTAAATGGTAAAACAAGTATTATTGCTAAAAATATAATTAACATAATAATTTATAACAATGTAAAAATAACCACTAAAAATTGAACACATTACAAATATGTTTGCTTGATGCCTAGCTGTAAGTCTTGAGAAAAAAATATTAAAATTGAACTAGATAGTAGGAAACGTACATCCAATATATCTTTCGGTATGATAGAAGTGAATAGAGCGTTATACATAAAATTAGATAGATATGTATCAATATTCCCACAATCGGCACTAAACAAGAGCTCTCGGTTGGTTTCTCTAAATGTTTATATACTAAAACACGTTTTAAGCAAAACAAGCAACAAAAACACTATAAAACGAATAAAAAAAGTTTCTATATTTAATAATCATATTACCATTAAGTTGTTCAAGTCAAAAGAACTGTATCTTTTAATTCAAACACCAAAACCCTAACTCAACTTTTTTATTGCCTACATTTTTCATGTACAAAAAACGTGTTTTTAATAACCATAATGGCCTTATTGACAATTATTTACAAATATCGGAATGCATTGATGTAATATTGAATAGTGAAAACGTACTTTTCTAAAATTTTGCGCTTTTCTTGTGTGGCAACTTTGTTCCATTGTCTTTTATAGTTGTAAAAGCAAATGATCACAAAAATAAGTAAAAGTATTGAAAGGATGGATAGAGTGAACAACAAATGATGGTACCATTCAAATTTAAGCAAATCTCCATTTTGCTAAACAAACATTTGAATATATATATATATATATATATATATATATATAGGTTATAATGCTTAATCATTTAAAATTAGGTAAATTGTTTGTTAGATAAATTATATTTATATTATACTAACTCAAGCTTGCACAATTTTGAGTTTAATCTTCTTAATAAGGCTGAAAGCTTTATGGATAGGTGTATCATGTAAACTGCGCTATGTATTAGATATTTAACTGTACTTTTTCATCTCTCAAAGGACTTGTTCTAACTGTCCAGTACGAAAAAGTGTGCACACATTCCATGTTCCAACACTGGTTAAGATTCTGCAAATCGAAGATTGAGCTTTCTTTCGGCTTTCACTCAACGCTATCATCTGTGTAATTCTGTCATCCAGATACATGCAATCACCTCTTTGCCGTTGTTTGCCGGAATGGCGTCCTCTTGTATTGTTTCCGTTGCAGTATAAATTGTTTACACAGGCCAGGTTGCTAACCCTGTGCCGAAATCCTCCTCCTTTATCCAAGCTTAGGACTGGTTAGATTGAATCATTTCTCGTCCAAATTATTTCTAATTAATTTATAATTTATGAATAGGTTTTTAAGAGTGAACTATTAAAATTGTCAGATTCACTTGAATAAACCTACATGGTTTCAGTCAACCAGTAGTACTGTACAGCTGTTTTATCCTTGTTTGGAATCATCCGTAATGCATACCTGTCACACACAAACTTGAACCCCCCGGCCTATCAGACCAATGCCTTAACCACTGGGCTACACGTAGTTGAAACTGACCCTATAAATTTATAATTTATGGTGAATCTGATTAATGCTAATTGTTCAGCGTTCTCAAATGCTGTACGTTAATAACACTAACCCAATAAGTGAGTGATCCCTTTTATAAAGGCTTTTACTATATAGGTCTTGGCATACTGCACAGGTTTAATAGTCTATATGGAACGGTTGAGTTGTGTTTATTCATCAGTTTTCAAGGGTACAATATCAAAATTGTCAGATTCTCTTGAATAATAAATCCACTTGGTTTCAGTCAACTAGGAGCACTGTACAGCTATAATTGTTGATGACAATGGTGACATGTATAGATTTAATAAGTTGCAACTAATTCCATCAAGTCCAAATAATCTACTTGTTTTGAACATGAAAATTGACAGACGTTTTACTAAGTATTTAAATTGAAATATACTTAAGCTGTTTGTTAAAAAAGAATTTAATTTCTCTTCGTATGAAGTAAATTAAAATTGTCATTTGTTTTTGAAGCAGACTGGGTATTGTAGCTTGAAAGGTGTTTATTAGCAAACCTATTCAGTTTATTAGCTTGTATCTTCATTTTCGTTCATCTAAGGACTTCAATTTGATATGTTGACTTAAATTATATGCCAAATGTTTCTCTCGTTTGAGCCTTTTAAAACTAGTTAACGTAATCCTGTTTACCATCTCAATTCGACAATGTATTTGTTAATAAAGGTTCTGATGGTATGGTAGTATGCAGCAGCATTTTATCAGCTCACGATGTTGAGTAGTTTAAACATACTACTGATGAGATCAAACGATGGTCTAAGGACTCTAATCTTCTTTTAAGTCCACAAAAATGTAAAATGGTGAATTTTACAAACGATAAAGCCCTCTAAGTTTCACGCACAAGTTAAATTCTCGATTCAGCTCAAAAACACCATTGGTCTAATCACTTAGATCTAGTATTTACAAAAACCAAACATCTTGGCATCTAGCAAAAAAATAATCAATTTATTTTTTAAGTCAATCCTTTTCCCAATGATTCTGTACTGCTTCCAAGTCTGTTAAGAAAAGATTTTGCTTTATTAAAAAGATGTATCACTATGATAGGTAGGTTTCAAGGCAACACACATGTACAAATTATCAATAAAATAATGGAGGGATACCGTAAGAATTGTCGTCTACTGATCAAACGAATAATGGAGGACAATGATTACCCCCTACACGCCGACCTCAACAAATCAATTTCATCCGACAAAACAAGGAGGAACTTTATTCATATTCAATCAAAGATAAACATCTACCATAATTCGTGCATTCCTTATTTGGCAAGCTATTTAACCAACTCTGAATTCGTAAAAAATGAAGTGTTCTTGTGTTTGTCAAATATTAATTAATGTGTTTTAACGTTTTGATGTTTTCACCTCAAATATTGCTTATCTTTCTACTAGTCATTTTGTATAAAATTTCTTTTCTTTCTTATTTATCTTTTTTTATGCTAAGGTATTTAAGTTGACAGTAATTGTAATAATTGTAGTTGTAATTATACTGTTTGTAAAATGTACAAAAGCTTCGTTTAAATTAAAATGGTAAAAAAAATTGGGTTATTAATATTCGACAGTGCTATAGCTCGAAGCTCATTTATCATTTGTTGGTTAGTTTCAACTAATTTAAGTAATAATGTTCTGAATATGTCTTTTAATGTAAACGTACCATTGAGTTGTCAGATGTGGAAAGCGGTGTATATAGTTTTATTAAAATATAATATGGGAAATTTGTAAAAAAAAACATTTATAATGTGACATACGTTTATTTCTGCAGTTAACAATTGGATACTCAATTTCATCTTGCAAATATTCAAATATCCCTTTAATATTTAAGCAGTACTTTTTATTAATACACATTATAAGAACTCATCCATATTTCCTGACACAGTTTTTGGGATAAAGCCAAGGGGCGAAAATTCTATCAAGTGATGTAAAAATTCTATCAACGTATTTGTTTAACAATTTCTAAATCAATATAATGCAGCTATTTATACTGTATACTGTCAATGATAAAAGATCGAAAGTAAACATGGGTATATTGTATTGATCAGCATTGTGAGAGCCATCGTAATATTATTTTCATACAGTACAAAAGATTATAAAGATCTGTGTGGTAGAAAGGTTTCCTGATATTAATTAAACTTGGACAAAGGTAAAAATATGGTTTTAGAAATTACAGTGTATTCCAATTGAATTTCTATTAACTTTATTAAATAGAGTTGTATAACAAAACTATGTAAGACTTTTTGAAAATGTATATATAAACACTGGTGGTAAATAGTATTTAATTCCGGTGTTATAGAAAACCCGTGTGTCTTTAAAAGACTATTAAAATACAATTTAAAATAATTTAAACAAAGTTAAAAAAACAAACATACTACTTACAACAATTATTTTAGTAGATTGATTTACAATATATCTAATAAAAGGATTTGTTTGGTTTCCTATATCCAAACTTGGCAAAATCAAATTATCCAACGGAATTTTATAATCCAAAGGCCAAACAGTAGGACCAATGTGACAATATTTACCAGACCAACCATTATTACAAACACATCGATAATTGCCAAATTCGTTTATACATTGAGAATTGGAACTGCAGCAGGTGACATTTTCTGAATTGGGCAAAGTTATTTGTGTTTGACTGTGTGGATTGGAATAACTGGTGGTAGCATTGTCACATAGACCGCATTCATCAATATCTAGTTCACATCTTAATACAAGGCAAATAACATGAAGATAGTAGTCACATTAAGTCGCCATTCAGTGTAACGTTAAGGCTGCTATTTAAACTCATCAATGTTAAATCTCAAGGTAAAAAAATATATAGAAATTTCATAGCTAAAACTTTTTATTAATACAAGTTAAAAATTTTCAAATGTCTAAAAAATGTCGTAAAATAAGTCATAACTACAAAAATTATATTTTACCAATAACAACTGTTTAAATCAGTTAATCTTTTTGTAAAGTATATTACTCACAAAAATTAAATCAACTTTAACGTAGTCAAGCCTAAAGTTATTTTTTAAAAAGAACTAAAGTGTAAAATTAAAAATTCTACTTTTTTTTAGAAAATATGTTGCAACAAAAAAAAATTAAAATCATGTATTAATTTAAAAATTACTAAAAATTATGTACATTGGACCTGTTCATTTCTTTGAATATGTCTTGCACAAACAAATAAGTTAAAGATAAGACCTACTCACACCACTTTTTGATTTTACAAATTGTAGATGGATAAATCTGATAAGTTTATATAAAGGACGCATTTCATTGGCTGTTGCTTTTTATTAGTTGTTCTATTTTTGATAAAAATATTTAATGTTGAAATTCTGGCTCCCGCGTCATTGTTAGACTGAATTTGCTAATATAAACTAATTCAATAAGAATTACGATTACCATTTTTTGGTAATCTTGGTTAATTTTGATCTTTTTAAACTGACTTTCAATGACACTTAAAATGCAGTTTACGGTTGAGAATGTTTACGTATTATTATGTGTTATTAGTTATAATCTACATACTTTAAGTAATTTTTTTATTCCAACATTCTATTTACTTAATTCATATCAATTATATCATTATTTATTTATTTATAGCAATAGTAGGCAAATTTTACACGGCATAAATTGCCGTAAAGGTCATTTATATCACTTGAAAAAAGAGAAATATACACAACGCCAAACACTAAAAATATTTAGAAAATAATAGTAATAATTAATTTAAATAGAAATTAGCATTTATTTTTATTAAAAGAAAATTTTATTTAAGTAAACTAAATACTTATATACATTTAGTCAAAAATAATGACAATTATTTTCATTGGCTATTCTCATTTCTCTTAGACTCCTACGCATTTTTTGAAATAAACTGGTAAATCATTTCTATGGGTTAAAATTATACCACCATTATCAAAAAAGTGGGATGCCGTATCATACCTAAGTTAAACTGCATTAAATCAAATTATAATCCAAACGTATTATAAGATAACTGTTATAACAGTTATGTGAGTAACGTTTTCTTGGTAAATTTATATAATTATGAAAACGGAAATCAGAATAATAGGAGTGTAATTAATCATAAAGATTTAAGTACTGCTCATAAATTGTCAATTTCAAGTTATAATAATATTTTTAACTATCACCTCCACGTAATGCATTATAAACAAGGTCCATCTAAGTATTTGAACAATTATAACAACAACTAAGTACATAACTGTGTAATTGGGCTTCCACCTTAAAGGATAGTCGCAAGAATACACTCAGGATACTTAAAATGTGTCTCAAAATACTATGCCTAAGTGTTCGGTGGATTAGTGATAAAATGATCTACTTGTTATCTAAAACCTTAGCGTATTAACCCAATAGTCCCAAGGGCCAAAACAACAACACAACACAAGGTTAAAACAGGAATAAAAAATTCCTAGTAATATATATATATATATATATATATATAAGAATGAGCTTGTTATTCAGTCCATTGGCTGTCTGTCATACAATCCGACTTCACTTTTATTGGTATGCTGAGTCACTTATTAATCATAAATTGATGTCGTCATATACTATTTGTAGTCGTTGAGTTAAGAGAAACAACCCTAGTAAAAAATAGGGAAACCCTGTCAATTTAAAAAAAGTAACTCTGTCTCAAAAATGCCTTTAATTACCCAAAAAACTTATTTTCCTACTTTGTTACGCTTACGAAACCATTGGCGTTGACCGTTTAATATGCTGGACAAGTGTAAAAATAATGAATAAATTACTAAATCACTAATCACCACAAATAAATGACAGTAATTTATATATTGATTCGGAATTAAATTTCTTAACTAAAAGAGTTTTTTTTTAAATCTAATCTTTTTCCAGTTTTAGCTGAAAAAGTTAACAATTCTACGCCCACGTAGGATGTAACGTTTTACATATCAGTTTCGTATCATTATTTCTAATAGTGTTTACAGTTAGTTATTTTTAAGTTCAGGAATTAATGCTTAAATGTTTAAATGCAACCAATTTCTTAATTAAATATTAAACAAAGTCAAACAAAAGTTTGTATTTTGTACCGACAATATAATTTAAATTCATGTCAGATACACGTCCAGCACAATATATATATATATATAAAACCTCAGAAAAAATAATAAATAGTTAGATATAATTATTACAAATAATTCATTATTTTCTTACTTATCTCCTGTATATCCTGAGTAACACGCGCATTTAAATTTATTGTTACCGTAAAACATTTCTTCCTGATGATAACAAATACCACTATTTTCACACAAATTCGCTTCATGCGTAAAACATGGATTTAAAGGTTTTTCGCAATCGGATTCAACTATTTTTTTACAAATATTTAACAAAAACCAAAATAAATAAAAAAATAATTTTAAATAAGTATAACAACAATTTAAAAACATGTAAATACTAACCGCTAAAATTGTGTTTACATGTGCATTGATAATCGTTTACTAGCTTTTGACAATTTTCCATCAAACCGCATGGATTAAGATCACACAATGACGTCTTATCACAGTTAGTACCAAACCAACCTAAAAGTTATTAAAAATTGCATTTATCTAAAGATAGTACAATTAAAAAAATAATGTACAAATTATAAAACGTAAAAAACATATTAAGAATTAATTAGAAGTAAACAAAAATTGTGTGTAATTGGTTTGCAATTAATTAAATATAAAATTTGTATAACTAATTTATAATTTAAAATTCTATAAACATTTATTTATAATTCAAAAATATTTCTCTTTATTAATATAAAACATTATAAATTTATCAAATGCTACACAAGTTTTCAAGTAATATTAAATTGCACATGCTATAAAACAAACAACTACATAAATATTTTAAAAATTTGAAAAACGTACCAGGCATACATACTTTTTTTCCCGTGTAATAATCACAACCATAATAATTATTATGATTTTGAGGATTACAATATATACTGCAATCAGTTCCGTAATAATTAACTTCACACAAAGCCCACAATGTGACATTTAGTACAAAAGAACCTCGACCGGAAAAGTTTGTTAAAAATGTATAATTTTGTTTATTCAAATTTATTGTTTTAAATCCTACAGCAATGTTACTTGTATTTAACAAAAATTTTCCACTTGTTAAAAAACTTATTTCTTCATATATATGTCCCAAGTAATCGTCATTATGCATTATTGAAAAATCAGCATCGAAAATTTTAATAGAAAAATGAATTGTTTTCTAAAATAATGTAAATTTAAAAAACATTTATTACAGGCATATAATTTAAATGCGTTTTAATAGGATTAGGTATATACCCAATATACTTTTCAAATTCAATTGATGTTTTCCCAATAAATGCTGATCTTTCCGTTTCAAGATACAAAAAATTACATGAACTAAACTCTAAAAAAATTATTTATGTACTTTTTTATGTCTTCTGATAAACAAATTTTAAAATATAAATCACAAGTATTCTGTTTGCTTTCTTTATCACAAATTCCATTATGTTCAATTTTTGCAGAATTAAATTGTAAATATAAAATAATGTTATAATCACATAAAACCTTTATAAATAACAAAATAAAAAATTACTTTATTTAAATTTATTATAAGCAAAAAACTTAAATAAGCCAGTAATTGATATCCACACATAATTATTCACATAATTATTCACATAATTATTCACAAAAACGCGTTTAGTAAATTACAATGACCTACCCAACTTTAATTCTTTATTGTAATTAAAAAAATATTTACAACATTATTTACTAATTTGTTTATACAACAACAAAAATTTATTAAATTTTTTAATATTTATTTTAAATATTACAAAAAATTATTTATAAAATTAAGTAAATATACTGTTTTAAATGTAAATAAGATAATTGTTTATTTTTTAGTTTTAAAATGTTATTTATTTTATTTTAAAATTATTAATATTTTAAAAATTATTTAATATATATGTACATATATATGCATATATATATAATTCAATTTTACTTAGTATTTTTTTAGTTCAATAATAATAATAATTAATAATTAATAAAATTTAAATTTAAATTTATAACAAGAAAAAATTAATAAACGGATAAGTAAATGTAGGAAATGTGAGTATTTTAAAAGATTAAAAACATGAGAGTAAAAATAAGAAAACGTTGTAATAAAAAATATTTTTTAACTAAAAATTTCTAAGTTTATTCTATAGTATAATAAAATTATGAAAATAAAATCTGTTTCTAAATATTTTGTATCATTTAATACAGAGGTAGTTTAGATGTGTGAATGTGTAATTCTCCGTTATAGCAAAAGAAAAATTATTATATAAAAATAGAAGTATCTCAAACGATCTTTTTATTAAAAAACATTAAATAGTTAAATATTTATTTATAAATTTTATTTTTAAAGGATTAAATTAATTTAGTGGTTTTCTATTAAAATTTGTTTAAAAATGTTAGGGCTAATTGTGCGATAAAGGGAGATTAATCTATACGCCTTATTTCGAATAAGGTTTAATAAAAATAAAATATAAAATAAAATCAATATAAAATTAAGTAAAAAAATAATTTAAAATAATAAATCTGAAGTATTTTTGGTTAAAACAAATAAGGAATTGAGAAAATGGTTACAGTAAAGCACTTAATAAATAGAAAAATAATACAATTATTTAAACCTAAAATTGTTTTAAAATGTATTTTAAAATATTGAAAGGTGGTATTTAGTAAAATTAAAAAAAGTAAGTATTGTATTGATTGTAATAGTTTATCAAAATCCTTTTTTTATTTTCCTTAAGTCTAAC
Source organism: Cardicola forsteri (assembly GCA_025895645.1). Taxonomy (NCBI): domain Eukaryota; kingdom Metazoa; phylum Platyhelminthes; class Trematoda; order Strigeidida; family Aporocotylidae; genus Cardicola; species Cardicola forsteri. The sequence continues at coordinate 357,919 of JAKXYG010001393.1, read as the reverse complement.
TTGGTACAGATATTTACTAACATTCCTAATTTAATTCAGCCACATAAGCTCTCGTATAATTAAAAATATTGTTTTTAAATTTATTATTTCATAAAATACTAAATTACATACTAATCTTGTTTACCAACAGGAAAAACAAGACTTGACAATGCTACACAAAATTACAATCATTACAACAACTTACTTGATAAATTCAAATACAAAACAAAGTTTAAATATTGTTAACATTATTTAACTGTACTGTAATATAAAAATTGTAGTTAAAAGATAATTTATAAAAAACGTTTTTATGTTTTTTTAACGGTTCTTGTGTACAGAAACCCTGAGTAACTTCAGGATTCAGGATTCAGGATTTTTCACGAGTTGAGTAGGCCAAAACGCCTTTTAGTACTCGGTTCTCAAATTGTCTCAAATTTTCAGAGGGGAAATGGAATGGATGGTGAGGTAAAGGGGATTAGTCACAGAAAATATTTGAAATCAAGATAAAATCAAGGTAGATAGTGGAAGTTAACAATTATAGAAAGCGAGTAAAAATTATAAATATGCAAAAATAATAATAAAACAAGCTACGTATTTCAATGCAAAAACACAGCAATAATCTTCAAAAAAGAAGAAAAGAGAAAAGGATGAATAACGCTTTAATGGACGTGTAGCGTGACGCGCGCCTTATCTCGCGAGTCGTTAGGAGTCTGTTAGGAGTGTTCCAAGATATATTAACATACATAAGAGGGCCAAATACCATACAAAAAAAGTAAAATTATTACTGAATATTAAAAAGAGCAGTTGTTTTAGTACAAATCCGTATAAGATTTTATTAGAGATGAAAAAAGCGTCGTAAAAGATATCGTAAATACTGCCTTAAAAATTAGTTATTTAGTCTAACAAAGAAGAAAAAACAAGTAAGAAATGTACGGTTTAATTAAAAACCTAAAAATTTGAAGAAAACTGTTTCAACTTGGTGTTTTATTTTAAGTAGTAATGTAATATAGTCAATAAAGAACATAAGCTGAGATTAGCAAAATTGTTTAGCTCAAAACCTATGTTGTATTTTAAATAAGAGGTTATGCATGTTAAAGTATTTAAAAATAGAATATTTTACAATATTAAAATAAAATTATTTTGAGAGTACGGGATGCTAATTAGTCTGTAACAAAAATAAAATTATGAATTATGAATTATAATGTTTTGAATATTTCAAATTATTATTTTGTTTAAATTGCGCGAGACATAATCACTTTTACTAATTGTTATTGTCATTGTTATTACTATATACATTATTTTAGAACATTATTATTAATATTATATTATTACTATTTTTGTAACTATTCTTTTTTTATAACATTATTATTATTATTATTATTATTATTATTATTATTATTATTTGTTAACATATTTTGTAAAAATGATTATTATTTACATTTTTTTGTTATTACTAAAAATAAACAAATAAAAACTGAATCTTTTTAAAGGTGCTTATTTTTCTAGATAACAACAATTGTTTATATATTTATAAACAATATATTTTATTTGTAATTAAACTTATAAATTGGTTTGTATCTTAAACGCTTTAATTTTGAGAAATAAATTATTATAATTGTCATTATTAACTTATAACCAAGTATAAAACTTAAATTAATACGTGCATATTTTCCATTAGAAAGTATATTTATTGTTTCTACAAAGAAATGTAATAAAAGCTAAAGACTTGGTTAATAATGTATCTTATTTGGATAAACGTATTTAGATAAAAGGCATTAACGTTTAAAACAGTTTATTTTGGAATATAAAAAATAATGTGATTATTGGAGTAGGATTTGGACAAAAGAATATTAACGAATTAATTTAAAAAATTCAAAAAATGTAATGCTTAATAAGTAAAATTATAATATAATTAAGCATTTGAATTTAAATAAAATATTTTTTATAAAGTAAAAAAGGTTTATAAAGCAAACAAAAACGAGGAAGAAGAAGATAAACAATTAAATTACTAGTAAAGGTATTAAAAGCTAAGCTAAAAACAATGAGTTTGAGGTTAATTAAAATTAAATCGTTTACAATATAAATATTTATTGCTTTATTTTAACTTACATTGTTGCGTTAAATATAATATTCTCTAATACTAAATCGATTACTTAATTAATTGGGAAAAAACTGTGTTGCTGTTACAACGAATATAAGGGGATTTTATATGTTTAACAAGATTACGTTTTTTAAAACTAATTTGCAAAGTTATAAAAAATAAAAAAGGTTTTAACTAAGTGGAGGGTAGTTTTACCCCTACAAGTAAAAGAAGAAATTTCAAAAAATAGCATTAACATTTTTTAATAAGTATATTAATAATATTATCTTAATTTGAAAAAAAACTTAAAATATTTTTAGAAAAATTTCGTTACTATTTTGACATCTTGGATAACTTTTGAGTCTCAATGATTAGTTTTTAGCTTAGTTTTTAAAAGTCAAAAATTATTAATTAATGCTTTAATACTCAAAATGGTCAACCCAAGGTTTTGAAAGAACTAAAAAGTTTAATTAAATTTATGCTTAAAAAAAACAGACTTGCTTTAAATGTCAATAAAAATGAATTAATGTTTTTATTAATGTTTTTTTAAAACAATTCGATTAAGCAATTATAACAAAGCAAGCACGCAACTTGTTGTGCTTCTACAATTGCGTTACTATAATTTTTAAAACATTAAAAATAATTTGTGTTTAAGCACACTACTTTATTGTATGATATACCATATATTATATTTACCATAAATAACAATTGTTAAAGTATGTTAAAAGATAATATAGAAACATTGGTTGGAAATTTTGAAATCCGATTATAGAAAAAGAAAAGTAGATATTATTAATTTTAATAATATCTTTGTAAAATTAATTTAAATTAAAATCAAATTTAAAATTTATTAGTTAAAATTAGTAAACGATACAAATAGAAAATTAGTGCAGATAATCAGATTAATAAAATGTTTGAAACAATAAAACTGTATTAAAAAGTCTAAGTAAAGAAACAGATACTGCAGTAGCCATTGATAATAATTCCAAGAATATACAAAATTATAGAAAAATTGACTGAGGCTAAAATAACACTAATATTTTAATAAAAAATGTTTTTTATTGCTAAGAAATTATAAAAAGTCATCCAAATAGCTATAAAAAACGTTTGCAAATTTTGATAAAGATAGAAATATGATAAAAGTAATAAAAATATGTTAATGACATTCTTGTAAGTAAAGTAATTTATATTATTCAAATGTTAAAAGACAATACAATAAAATAGTTTAACTCGCGAGGCAAGGTGCGCGTCACGCTACACGTCCATTAAAGCGTTATTCATTCTTTTCTCTTTTCTTCTTTTTTGAAGATTAATGCACTGTTTTTTGCATTATAATAGGTACGTGTTTTATTATTTTTTTGTATATTTATAATTTTTGCTCGTTTTCTACAATTGTTAATTTCTACTATCTACCTTGATTTTATCTTGATTTCATATTTTTTTTCTGTGACCATTCCCTCTTTACCTCACCATCCATTTCATTTTTCCCCTTGAAAACGCGTCACAATTGGAGAACCGAGTACTAAAAGGCGTTTTGGCCTATTTAACTAGTGAAAAATCCTGAAATCCTGAAACATAGTAACCACAGAGATACTAAAATGTAAAAATTATGTACTAACATTAGTTACTTATTTAATCTTATATAACACGATAAATAAGTTTCCAATAATTGGAGGTAAAGAGTAATTTTTATGCTTTTGAGTAAGAAAAAATTTTAAAATATTATTTAATTGTATTTTTTTAATTTTATGTTTGCTACTTTGAATGTTTTACGGAAAACATCTTTTAGGAGTGGACATTTTAGCAAAGCCGAACGTGGGCCCGCATTTTAATGCCGGTAATAGGATTCAAACCCATGTCCACCGAGGTCTGCTAAATCACTCTAACACGATATACTATTTAGTAAAACATAACTGTATAAATTTAGTATTTTATTAATTAACAATCTAAGTGCTTCATCTACAACCCTTATCTAAACAAACACTAAGAAATATAATTAGCTATAATTTATTTACCTTATTACATAATTTACTAATTTGTATTTTAAAAAAAATTAATTTGAATTATTGCATACTTTAAACAATATAGTTATTAAAAATTAAGCAAACAAACAAATTTTAGACAGTGGGTTCTTTTTATAATTCCAATTAAAAATAAATATAAATAAGTAAACTGTGAAATGAATTCAATTTATGACTGATGAGAATATACGAAATGAATTCATCTCAAAGTTTACGTCTTTTTATTCATTTTTATTTTGGAACATGAAAATTGTCAAAAATATAACAAAACGTACAATAATAACGTAGTATTAGATATACAAAATGTAACTAACGTTAATATAATTCGCAATGTTTATTTGAAAACAGAATATACTAAAATAAAGTGAATTGCTTTAATAGTAGTTAAAATTTAGTTTTTGTTGCAATTATTTAGAACAATTTTACGTAATGCACATTGTAATTTATGAATTTGTTTTAGCACATTGTGCCGGGGTGGTCTAGTGGTACAACGCCACTAAAATGCGGACCCACGTTCGGCTTTGCTAAAATGTCTACTACTAAAAAATGTTTATTGTAAAATATTCAAAGTAATAACCATAAAAATAAATAAATAAATAAATATGTCTACAAAGAAAGGACAAAAAAATGGCATAGCGCAACACCAATAACTGAGTTAAATGTAAAAAAAGTAGCTTAATTTTCAATACTAAAAAAATAATCCACCTAAAAACATGTAGTATGTGCACAGTTTTTAAACTTATTTTGAACAATGTAATTTAATTATTTTGGAAATTAACAAAACGAGGTGAACAAGTCAATAACATTTTACTAGTAGAGATGCATTCATACTCTATTCTATAAATGAGGTTTATATATATATATATATATATATATATATATGTATATATTTGGTAAAATATTGTTGCTATATATATATGTATATATTTGGTAAAATATTGTTGTTAATTCTTTAATTGAATAAAACCAGAGAGCAATTGCATTATTTTGATTAAATTTAGCACTAAATTTACAAAAGTAACACTTGTGCAGATTTATGCTCCCATTAAGGCTACCAAAAAAAGCCAAAAAGATGTATTTTACTCCCGAAAACCCAAAATTGTTGAAAAATGTATTAAAGCTAATTATTGAAATATTGACAGGATATTTTCATACCGGGGTGGTCTAGCGGTACAGCGCTCGAATTTGAACCTCAATGAGCATGGGGTTCCAATCCCATCACCGGCACTAAAATGCAGGCTCACGTTCGGCTTTGCCAAAATGTCCACTGCTGAAAAATGTTTCAAAGTAGCAAACATAAAATAAATAGATAAATAAACAGCAAAATTACTGGACATTTCTTCAAAGTTGGACTTCATGGATGGCTGTGCTGATGGCATAAATACTAATAATTATAATAATGAATTGTTAACATTGAGAAATTACTGTACAATAAATGTTGGTCACACATGTTTTGTTTACAAAAACGGTAACGTAAAATTTTTCATACAATAATACAACAAAAAAATGGATTATTACCATTTAAACCAAGCGGCGTTTCCTCTAACGTCTTAATTTGTTTTACATTTTGTTGCTATTTAAGATAATTTTATTAGCATAATAAATATATTATAATAACTTAAATCTTTATTTATTAAGTATTTATTTAATTAATTTTTTTATAAGAAAAAAAATATTTATTTAAGGTGTTTGAGTAAGTAGTATTTAAGTGGCTAGTCAATTATAATAATGATTACAAAATTTTATTTAATAATTACATAAACTATCTCTATGCAACAGACAAAATTGCTTTTTAATTTGAATATGAGGGTTTATCCAACAAAACACATATGCACCAGATACCATGAATTGACTGTAAATTAAATAATATTTAAAAATGTGGTTTTGTCATTACTCAAATGTTTCTGGTCAAAAAGATATTTGACAAAACAAAACAATAAACCTCATTTGGTTTAAAAAAGGGGACTTGAACACATGCATACCTAGTTTCAAGATTGGCGTTATACTCAACAGCACAATAAGTGTCAACAATATCAAGAATTTGTTTCATTAATTTATTCCAATGTTTTGCTAACTTAACAATGAATGTACTTTTTATAAAATTTTACGTTACTTCATAAAAACGTCTTAATATACAATAATAGTTTTCTAATTGCTAAGAATAACAAAACAAAAAAATAATAATGTAATAACAGTTTGGAATGTGTTCTTTAGCCCAAAGTGGATCGATAATAGGTCAAACGGAAGTGAACACACATGCACATCTTCCATATTACGTTATCTACTACAAACCAAATACCAGATTAAAAAAAGCATTGTTCTGGTCCATATTTTTAGAAGAAAAACAATGTAATTAATAATATTATTTAATAATTAATATGGTTTTTCTATTAATACATTTTTAAATTATGTAAAGTACAAAATACCTGACTAGTAGTAAATACGTCACATTTATACAATTGCCTCCAGTCAGCTCAAAACGTATTTCAACTGTTTGTTTTAAATAATCTTAAACAGTATTGCAAAATAGCTTAAAAATCGGTTATTAAATGATAAAACATATTTTACAAAATATGGTTAATTAATGGAATGAGCGCTAACCTAAACGCTTATATATATATATATATATATATATATATATATATATACAACTCTTGCAACAATTACCGTAAAAATGTGATTATTTAGCTAAAACCTCTCTAGCAAGTACATAGTATACAAGAGAAACGTCACTTTAATTATAAAATATACAATACTATATAATAATTGAAAAAAACTATAATTATATACATATATATATTGTATATATATATATTGTAAGTAAAAAAATTGTATAAAATATCAACTGGTGCAAAATCCAAAATGGAGTAAAATGATTAACATGATTTATAAAGACAAATATTAACAGGAATACGGATTACATGCAATTTTTCAGTTACCAAATGATCAAATACATTAGAAGGTTTAAAAAATTTAATAATCTATGTGATCCTCAATTTCGGTATGCTTATTGATGTTGCGCTTTAGCATACTGAAAAAATTTTCAATAACATTGATATCCGGGCTGTTTGGTGATAATTGAGTGATAGATAGTTTTTTTGAATCTAGCTCCTCTACTGTCCAAATATAAATATAAAACAAATAAAATAAACTTAGATAAATATAACGTTACCTTTTTGGACGTATGACATGGAGTATTGTACTGTAAAACAGTAGTAACCTATGTGCAAGTGTGCTGCATTTCATAATGAAAAACATTCTTCATAACTGAAACAAATTTTTTACTATTTAAGGTACCAGATATAATTCTCCATTTGATGGGTTGATTATACTTAATACCAAACCAACACATTACTTGTCGAGAGTGGACTTTCTTTCTAACAACCGGGAGTGAATGTTTTTAAAAACTTGATCCACCCAACACTTTGTTTTTATAGCCAAATGTCCTTTATTTTTTAATTCTTTGATAACACGATATTCATTTTCGATATAATAAAAACATTTTATATCATTATTGTCTATTTCACAAACAATGCAATCAGAAAGCAAAAGTAGCGGATGAGAGGAATTTCAAGGTTCAGGATCAGGATCAGGACGGTACACGAGGTGTGTAGGACTTTATCCTTTTAATCCTCTGTTCTCAAAGTATCTGAAACTTTAAAATCGGGGAGAATAAAGAGGGAGGAAGAAGCTGGGACAAACAGCAATAAATAATATAAGAGAAAAAGTAATAATAATATGGTGGAGAAAAATGAATAAATAAATTAGAAATTAAATGAAAGTGGAGAGCATGTTTTGGTCATAACTTATCTTAAATGACCCTAAAGACTTAGAATTGACTACATAACTGGGAAGCTTATTCCATTTTGTAATAGATCTCTGTGTGAAATGATTTAGTTTAACACGAGTGAGAACTCCGGGTTTGAGAATCTTTAGACAATGTCCCCTGAGGTTACCATTATTTACATTTAAAAAATGAGTAATCCTATTGCTTGCGAATAACTGATACATTAAGATTAAGTCGCCTCGGAGTTTTCTATCGCCTAAAGGGAATAATTTTAATATCCGTAAACGTTCTGAATACGACTTGAATCGAAGCTCATGAGGGAGTCTGGAGAGCATCCTTTGGACTCTGTCCAGGTGATATATATCCCCCTTCTGAGATGGAGCAGTTGCCTGGATACAGTATTCAAAATGTGGTCTTATAATAACATAAATAGTAGTCAAAGGCTGTCTATCGGAATTTTACCTAAATTGCGTCTGAAAAACTTAATCAGGCTAAAACATTTTTGGATTACTAATTTGTGATGTTGCAATAATTTTATCCCGAATCTTAAATGTCTCACCCGAGAATTGTCCAAAAGTTATATGCTTACACTTTTCTAAATTTAAAGAAAGCTTATTTTTAACCGACCAAATATAAATATTGTTAATATCTTGTTGCAAAAGTTTAGGGTTTGTGCCCCAGATTTTAATATCATCCGCATACAGCAGAATGTTTGATTGAACTTTCGCAGATAGATTATTGACAAACAAGATGATAAGTAGGGGACCTAGGACTGATCCTTGTGGCACACCTGATGTTATATTGCACTGGGTAGACAACGTGTTGCCGAGCCTAACTCTGAAATATTAATCCTTCGAAAAATCACTAATCCAATTTAACAGAGGATCACCTATGTCAAAAGTTTTTAACTTAGCTATTAGGAGAGAGTGTGGGACTTTATCAAAAGCTTTAGAGAAATTGAAGTAGATAGCTTCAACGCACGGGTGTTGTTCTAAATCACTAGTTAGTCCGTTAGTGAATTTTAATAGATTAGTTAGACATAAACGAGAGGGAATAAATCAATACTGAGCAGGATTTATTAATTTCTTATCCAGGAGATAGTTTACTAAATATCCTTTAATAAGTCTCTCTAGTACTTTACTAGGTGCAGGTAAAATGCTAATTGGCCTGTAACTATCAGAACTAAATCTGCTGCCTGTTTTATAAATTGGTCTAATGTAAGCTAGTTTCCAGATTTCTGGTACTTGCCCACTAAGAAGGGATATATTAAATAAATGATGAAAACCTGGTGCCAATACATCGGCACACTCCCTAAGAATTCTAGGGTAGATACCATCAGACCCGCATGAGTTAGATTTTAGATGCTTAAAGTGTTTACAGACCATATCCTTAGTGATTTTAAAATTACCTAAACTAGTAGAAGGATCGGCAGAACAGCTGGCTACCATGTCTCCAGTACAAAAAACTAACTTAAAGTATTCCTTGAAAGCTTCGCATGAAAATTCTGCTGGTAGAGGCAACCCGTTGCAGTCTTTAATACTGGGAAGAACATATTCCGAACAACGCTTTTTTTTAATAAAATTAAATAGCATTTTTTATAATAATAAATTATTTAACTTGTTTTAAAATTTTTATTTAAAATTTTTTAAAAATTACTTTTGTTATTTTTATTTATATAGATTAGAATAATTAAATGTTTATTTTGATAATTATTATATCACAATCAGAGCAGATTTGAATGTCCGTTTAACATCAATTTAAAGAATTAGTTATTGTTCATTTTTAATGAAATAAAGCATACAAAATAATAATAGGCTAATTATTGTAAAAATGATATAACTTCAACTTATTATCCACGTTTATATAGAAGTAGCTTTTAAAATATGTTGTTTTGGCCGATTCAGCCTTTTTAAATAAATATTTCTAAGTATATATAAAAGAACTATTAAGTACTTGATCTAATTTTTAATTCCAGATATTTATTTATACGAATAAACAATCGGACATAACAAATTAATTTAGATTTAGTATTCTTATAAGTTTTTGAGTTAATTTTATAATTATAAGAGAATTAAATCTAAATTAATTTGTTATGTCTGATTATTTTTTCGTAAAAAATAAATAATAAGAATTAAAAATAATTTTTAGTACTTAATAGTTCATTTATATATACTTAGAAATATTTATTTTAAAATGCTGAGTCGACCAAAATGGCATATTTTAAAAGCTACTTTTATATAAACGTGGATAATAAGTTGAAGTTACATAATTTTTATAATAATTAGCCTATTATAATTTTATGTGCTTAATTTTATTAAAAATGAACAATAACTAAACTCACATTTAAATCTGCCCTGTTTGTGATGTTATAATAATTATTAAAATAAACATTTAATTATTCTAATCGGCATAAATAAAGATAACAAAAATAATTTCTTTTAATTTTAAATAAAAATTTAAAAATAAATCAAGTAATTTATTATTTACGTTTAACCTTGAGATTCCGCTCATCCGCTAATTTTACTTTCTGATTGTATTGTTTTTGAAATGGAGAATAGTGATAAAAAATGTTTTCATCTTACCGAAAATGAATACCGTGCTATTAAAGAATTAAAAAATGAAGGATTTTTACCGAAAAGATTAACAGATTTATATAGAGTTAACCTTTCAACAATTTATCGGATTATCAACGGTCAAAAACCACGAAATTATGATAATGTTGGAAGAAAACGTGCAACAACAAGTACAGATGATCAAAAAATTATTATAGAGTTAAAAAAAATTATAATAAACCTATTTCAGAAACTAAAAGAAATAGTTTAAACAATTTTACATATTCCACTACAAGAAACTATAAGAAACAGAGCAATTGAATCCGGTTTAGCTCTACAATCACCAAAAATCAAGCCATTTATTACCAAAAAACAAAAGGATGACAGATTAGCCTTTTGTAAACGCAACCCGCTCATCCGCTAATTTTACTTTCTGATTGCATCGTTTGTGTAATAGATATCTTACCGAAAATGAATATCGTATTATTAAATAATTAAAAAATAAAGGATTTTTACCCAAAAAATTAGCAAATTTATACAGAGTTAACATTTCAACAATTTATCGGATTATTAATGATCAAAAACCACGAAATTATGATAATATTGGAAAAAAACGTGTAACAAGCATTATGGATGATTAGAAAATTGTTATAGGATTAAAAAGTTATAATAAATTTATTTCAGAAACTAAAAATGTATATCGAGAATTAAAAATAATAAGTACTTAATAATTCATTTATATATACTTAGAAATATTTATTTAAAAGGGCTGAGTCGGCCAAAATAGCATATTTTAAAAGTTACTTCTATATAAACGTGGATAATAAGTTGAATTTTTATAATTTTTATACTGATTAGTCTATTATTATTCTGTGTGCTTAATTTTATTAAAAATAAACAATAATTAATCCTTAAATTAATGATAAACGCATATTCAAATCTGCCCTGATCGTGATGTCATAATAATTATCAAAATAAACATTTAATTATTCTAATCTATATATTAAAAATAATTAAAAAAAGTTTAAAAAAATTGTAAATAAAAATTTTAAATCAAATTAAATAATTCATTATTTACGTTTAACCTTGAAATTCCGTTTATCCGCTAATTATTCTTTCTGATTGCATTGTTTGTGAAATGGACAGTAGTGATAAAAATGTTTTCATCTTACCGAAAACGAATATCGTGTCATTAAAGAATTAAAAAATAAAGGATTTTTACCCAAAAAATTGGCAAATTTATACAAAGATAACATTTCAACAATTTATCGGATTATTAATGGTCAAAAACCAAGAAATTATGACAATGTTGGAAGAAAACGTGTAACAAGCACTACGGATGATGAAAAAATTGTTATAGAATTAAAAAAAATTATAATAAACTTATTTCAGAAACTAAAAGAAATAGTTTAAACAATTTTACTTATTTTACAATTAGAAACATAGCAATTGAATCTGGTTTAACGCTTTAATCACCAAAGGTTAGGCCATTTATTACTAAAAAAACAAAAGGATGATAGATTAACCCTTTGTAAAAAGTGGAGTGAATAACACTTGTATATATATATATATATATATATATATATATATTCTGTTGCAATAAATTTTTCAGTTTTCAAAATAGTGTAACTAAAAATAGCAGTCGACCTTACAAAACCTCTAACTTTATTTACACATGCATTTATGTTTTTGTTCAAGTTAGAATTTAGTAGTAATAATTGTAAACAATGTTTTTTTATATAATTTTTGCATTGATAGTTCTAAAATAGTGCTTGAAGAAAGTTTTATTTTGAAAAAAGATGTTTTTAATATAATTAAGTTACTTTATAAACACGAATTGTTCACACAGTATTAATTTTTGCAGTGACCCATAGACATGTAGATAAAAAACATAATTATTTTTTTTCAATTAAACTTAAACTTAAATGTAAATTAAATTTCTTCCAAAACATTTTAATTAATTGTACATTTTCTACAACACCTTGTGCAAACGGCATTCAACAATTAATATTCGCCAATAAATAACAAGTATATAATAGGATCAATACAATTTTAAATTGTACAAAATGTAAAAATCTATCGCGTTTTTGATTACCAAATTATAATTTATCATCAACTAATTGAACTGAAAATTTAATAATTTGACAAAGCGCTTTTTTAATTAAAAAAATCAATAATTTACTTTTGATGCTGTTATGTTTTGATCAAATTTTATTTTATCAAATAATCATCATTGGTTGGATTATTAATAATTTGTCTGACAAATTAGAGTTACACATCTTTTGTCAAAAAATTCATTTCATTTCAGACCGTCTATTATATTTTTTATAAACAATATAATTGTTGTTTGTATATTTATAATAAAACAGAAATAAAAAAAATAATAATAGAAAATTATATATAGTAATAAAAATAGTAGATTATTTATATTTTTTTATTTTTTTATTAAATAAAAATAACTAACAAAAGTTTGACTTGGCCTACGAATGATCAAAAATAAACCAATGCAATCAATCTTAAACCAGGATAAAAGATGAGGGTTTGGGCGCAGGGTTATCAATCTGGTCTCTAAAAGAAAGACTATATTGCTATGGAAGCAATAAGAGGACGCCATATTTGCAAACAATGGCCATGGATATGATAGAATGACCTGGTCCAGTGAAAACCGAAAGGAAGCCCAATTTTGGATGCTAAAAGCTTAGCCAACGTGAGAACATGAACTATGCACACTAGACGTTTAAAACGAGTTTTTCAAAAAAATAAACGCCTACAAATTATAGATTTCAAGTGTTAGTGAAATGCGATAAAAGGATTAAGTATATTTTACGAGTGGAGATACATCAATCTAATATTCTGGACATTATTTTCATTGGGTTGGTGGTCTGGCGGTTGAGCTCTTGATTTAAACCTCGGTGGGCATGGGGTTTGAATCACACTACCGGTAATAAAATGCGGTTTTTCTAAAATATCCACTGCTGTAAGATGTTTCTCGTAAAAGATTTAAAGTAATAAGGCCCATGATTGACTGTATTATTTCAGCCAGATCCCACACCAGATTTGCAAATGTAACACTAGTGCAAATTTATAATCCTAATGAGGCTGCTAAATAGTACCATGAAGGTGTATTATGAGTAATTATAAAATTAGTTAGATGTTGTTCCTAAAAGATACATTAAAATATTGAACTGGGATTTCAAAGATAAACCTGGATACTTCTTAAAATGTTGGACCACATGGCTATGCTAATAGCGTAAATAATAATATTTATAAGATACCTTAAACAGTTACTGTGGAATGATTGTTGGCAACACATTTTTCGGTCGCACAAATTTACACAAAGTAACGTGGGTTTGTCCCGACGGAAAACAACAAACAGAGTTGACTACACTTGTACTAGTAAAACATGGCGATGTTTTTTGCAAGGTGTATGTGCATATCGCCGTGCAAATGTTCGTTCTAATCACAATTTTTCGAGTAACATTTGTTTAAAATTACTTTTATTTTTTTGCAAAAAAGGTAAGCTGTCAAATGTTTCAAATCACTTTTACGATTTGTCAGAAAATTCATTTCAAAATCTGCAACGGATAAAAAAGTTTGATAAACAAGGGAAATTGTTTTAAAAACTTATTGCCAACTGTAAAACAAATGTTCTGGGTAGACGGTACGGCTCTCCCAAAAAGCAAGTGATTTCTTCAGCCTTGTGGAATCTAATTAATCTCAAAAAGAAAACAAAAATAGAAAGAGATTAATCTAACAATTCTATTGTTTGGAAAATGTTTGGTGACAAATATAGAACATTAAATAAACAGGTTGAGGAAAGCTACCGTATAAATAAGAATGATTGGAGAGAAGAAATATTAAGAAGCAGATTTGGTAGGAGCATAAAATTGTGAAAGGACTGTCAGGAGTTTAAAAAAAACGATTGTTTATTTCTAACAGATAATAAACAATTATCTATATGAGTAGAGCGTTTTAAAGAAGTACTTAGCCAGTCCAAACCAAATATCTACATAGATTTTGATAACGATAAAGATATGCATGTGTTTCAAAAACTGGAATACATATTGATGACATTTCTGTAATCAAAGTGAAACGTTGGAAAATAGCAAGGCAAAAGGACTTGACGATATAACGGCAGATACGGTCAAACATGAAGATGGCATAGTAGCATGTCAACTTGATTATATATTTAATGTTATATGGTATAATAAACAAGTTCCAAATGATTAGAGACATGGAGTAATTGTTACTCTGCCTAAAACAAAAAGTTTAAACGGGATAAGTCTACTGTCTGTTTCTCGTAAGGTTTTTTGCAAAAAAATTTTGAACCATTTAAATAATGTGGTCGATTGCTATCTTGAAGAGCAACAAGCGGGTTATCGAAAAGACAGAAATTGTATTCGTGTAAATACGCACTCTCCGTAACATTTATTAAACAATGTCAATTTTATTAATTTCATGAAAGCTTTTGATAGTGTTCATTGAGAATATTTGTAAAAAAATTGTCAAGTTTTATGGAATACTGCTGAATTATGTGAATATTGTATGTTCTTTATACAAAATGCCAAGTTGTTGTATTTGAACGAAAGTAATTGTCAAAGGAGTAAATCAAGGATATATTTTGTTTCCTCTGGTAATTGATTTTATTATGACTGTGTCGATGAATAATTTGTTCTATATGGCATCAAAAGGAACCATGGCAGATTGACAAAATTGGACTTTGCAGATGATATTGGTTAACTTAGTAAAAATCTAGAAATGATGCAAAATATGACAACAGAACTCAATGATATTAGTTATTGTGTTGTTTCATAGATTGACCGTGTAAATACGACAGTTTTCTTCACAAAGTAAAGCAATTATTTGCCCATTAAAATTAGTGGACAAAATATTGAATCCATTGATTCTTTCATATATATAATAATCATTACTGGTAAAAATAGATAAACTGAAATGCTAAAGTCAGACTTGGAAAGGCAATGTCAGTCTTTCATAGACTCAAATTAAAGTGAACATGTTATTCTATCCGCTTAAAGACACAACTTTGTTTGTACGCATTAATAATCATTAATATGGCAATATATGGAAGTAAAACGTGGAAGAAAACAGACAAAATTGATAAGTTGGTGGATGTTTTTCACTGCCGGTGTTTCAGAAGTATTTTAAAGAGTACTTGGTGTGATCACATTTCGAACAATGAACTTATAAGAAGAACTGACTCCCGTCTATTATAAAATATTATTATAATTAGACGAAGAAAATAATTTGGTTAAATTCTACAATTACCACCTGAAAGATTAACAAAAATGGTTTTGAAATGGGCAATTCAAAATGGCAAAATAAAGGTTAGTAAACTTCAGAAAATTTGGCTAATAATTATTTGGTAAGATCGAATATATCATGGGATCAAACAAAGCTTTTACCATAATATTCAAATACATGGAATCATTTTGTTATCCCATGTTCTTTTTGAATTGTGGGGTTTTGTTGTTGTTTTTGTTGTCATTATTATCTTGCTGTCCCATGTTTTCTAAAGCAAACGGGTTTGTTAATATAATAATAATAACAATAATAATAATAATAATAATAATAATAATAATAATAATAATAATTATTATTATTATTATTATTATTATAAGTTTGATATAGCGTAAATGAAAAAATGACAAAGCAATAAATATGTTGTAATTTACATTAAGTTTCATTAAAACATGGCCGCTTGACACTATTAATTAAGCCGCTAAAATGATTCACGGTTGGCTTATTTACATATCTATTTACTAAAAAGGTTTTTTAATAAAATATATAAATTTTTAAAAGTCACTTTGTAAAGGAATTGTTTCTACCTTTTGAAATAAAGAAATATAATAAATTATGCACATCAATTTGCTAAGTATATAATTATTTAAGTTAAAATAATAAATGTAAGTATGTTAAATAATTTTAATTTAACTATAAACGCAATTTTTAATTTAAATGAACAAATATTTTTCTCTATAGACACAAGTACTTTTAAATATTTTACTTAGTACAAAAATATATTTAACACATTTATTTTAACAAATTATAATCAATACAATTTTAGGTAATCCCAATTCCCTATTAAAAAAAGTGCTTAAAACGCAATTGTAACACTTGTTCATTTGTATAGTTGTAATATATATATAATAGTAAAAACCATAAGTAAAAATGCTTTCTGGTTTATAAGTAACTACCATAAAATTTGTAAAAGTAAAAAATCGCATTTCCCAATGTCGCGCCAGCGGTAACAGTTTATTAACTAAACAGAACCAAATGCAATTAGAAATAAAAGTAACCACATTAAAACTATTTTATTTTTAAATATTACGTCAATTATAATATAAAAAAATGGTAGATAATAAAACCAACAAAGGGGAAAAGCTGTAAAGGAAGGAGCCAATAAGTGTCAGATAACCTTTCGTGTGAGTGTGTAATTAATCATTAGTAAGAGATGGAAAAGTTTCAAAAAGTGTGACCAAATTTGCACGATGACGCGATACAAATCGTATCTACCAAAAAAATGGTAGATGATAAAACAAACCAAGCAAAAAAGAATTAAAAAAAATCCTATTGGTCAATCTTCGTGAGTAAGTGTAAGTCACGTTGGTGCATTCTTCTATTAAAAGGGGATTGTTTGACCTTGAAAATGTATATAACAGAAAAATTACATAGCACTATACGATTTGTATTGCGTCATCGTGCAATTTGGTCACACTTTTTTAAAAATTTTCCATCTCTAACTTACGAGTGATCACACACTCACAACAGGTTATCTAACTCTTATTGGTTCCTTTTTTCGCAACGTTTTCCCTTGGTTGGTTTTATCATCTACCCATTCTTCTATCAAAAGGGGATTGTTTGACCTTGAAAATGTATAGTTACGTAGCACTATACGATCTGTATTGCGTCATCGTGTAAATTTGGTCACACTGTTTAAAACTTTTTCATCCCCAATTGACGAGTAATCACACACTCACAAAAGGTTGTCTGACACTTATTGGCTCCTTGTTTCGCAACTTTTTCTCTTGGCTGGTTTTATCATCTACCAAAAAAACGAGGTCAATTTCATTATGAAATAATTTATTATTATTATTATTATCAAGCTTTAATATCTCACTAGATATACATTCGCGTAAAATACATTTATACCATTAATATAAAAAAATAATAAGATTAAAAAAAAGAAGAAAAAGTAATAGTACAAATAATGGGATCAAAATGAAATAGAATGTCATATGATAATGAATATAAATATAGTCAATATAGTATGCATGTGAAAAAAATTAAATTAAAGTATTAAGCCAATTAAATATATATTATCCAAAATTACCAAGTGTAATTTAATTATACATAAAAAATATTAATTTAATAAAATTAAAATAAAAATAATAGCGTTTAAAATAACAATTTTATAAAATTATAAGAAGAGGAATAACTATATATATATATAATATATATATATATATATATATATATATATATATATATATATAATATATATATATATATATATATATATATATATATATATATATATATATGTATATATATATTATTATGCTTAACTTGTATTTATTATTAATATATTAATTAATTTACATTGTGGTTTATTTGTTTTTCTTGTGCATGTGTGTAATACTTGGGTTACAAGTAACTAAAAACACAACAAGGTCAATACAGATTTGTATAGATTAAAAACACAACACGACTTATTTTCATTTCAAAATGCTACATAATGAGTTTTAAATCTAAAAATTATAACTGATATAATATACATCTATCTGTGTGTTTACTGCATACATACATATATTTTTAACATTTACAAACTACCCTATTGTTATGAATTTCCATTTATTAGATTATGACAATTTATTTTGTAGATAAAAATATTGGTACAAAAACACTCATAATAAAATAAAGATACATACCAAATAAATTATTTTATTTTTGTTATTATTAAATTTATTATTAACACTAATATTTTCGATTATTTTCAATTATTTTTTAGAATTTTTTTATCCGTATACTACTTTGACACAAAATCATTGTGGTGAAAAATGTTATTTATATTAAAACATTTGTCTTATGTATTTGCCATGTTAAGAAACCTGTTAGTTAGTTTTAAAATAAAACACATATGCCAAAATTAAAACGTTTATGTTTACAGAATTTTAAAAGCTAATAAAATATTTTAATATTTAATTATTATAAAAATATCATTTAAAAAATAAATCATATAATTTTATTTTGTGTGTGCTATTACATTTTTTAAGCATAAATTATAATACAGTTTTAACTGCTTTTTTACACATGCGTTCGTCAAAACAGTACAAGTGGCAGAATCTTGTGTTTTAAAGCATGTGTTCTATTAAATATAGGTTTAACTGCGTCAGTAGTGCCAGGTGACTACCTATGATTACCTGGCCTATCTTCAATCAGTTCAACTTGAATCTAGGTGGACATGAGTTTAATCCCCATCACTGGCACTAAAGACAGGCCTTTATTTATATATATTATACAAAATCCTTTTGCTTTAAAAATAAGCATGGGGCAACAAGACATCAATTACAGCAAACAACAACAACAAAGTCTCGGTGGCATGAAAGATTCTGCAAATCGAAGATTGAGCTTTCTTTCGGCTTTCACTCAACCCTGTCATCGGTGTAACTCTGTCATCTAGATACGTGCGATCACTTCTTTGCCGTTGTTTACCAGAATGGCGTCCTCTTGTATTGTTTACAGGTTGCCAGGTTGCTAACCGTGCGCGCTCAAACCCTCCTCTTTTATCCAGGCTTGGGACTGGCTAGATTGAATCATTTCTGATCCAAACTAGGCGGAGTAATGTTTTTAAAATGTCCACTTGTTGGAAAATATTTTTACCGTAAAACATCGTTAAACATTTAGGGAATGGACCTGCAAAAATTAACAAGATCTATAAAAGTTTAATTTTAAAAAACCGTTGCAGTTATGTTAAACATTATCTTTAGTGAAATTATTAAAATAAATAAATGAATAAACTAAAAACTTATAAAAATAATTAATTTGACTAAATATTTTTAATTTAAAAATTTATAAAAACTTTTAAACGTTTTTTTAATGTTAATAAAATTTTAAAAAATGTAGTGATTTAATAATCTTTTTTATTAAAGTATAAATTATTAAAAACACAAAATGAATAAATATTTATAATAGATATTGTTCATTGATTTTGTGTCTTCACATTTAAAAGTATAAAATATGTTTAAAATAAAAGTTAATAAAAGTACACATACAAGCAAAGTACTTAAATTATTGTTTTGAGAATTCAAGCGTACTGTAAAAACTGCACTTTGAAATACACAAATTAGTATGTATTATGCAGAAACAAAAAAAAAATTGTATTCAAAAAACATTTGATTTGCGCGCAACAAAATACTTTGACATCTATATGAACAATAACAATTGTACGTCTAATAATAGGTATGCGTGTATGCATGTTAAATTATTTATGTAAAAATGCTCGTTTGTTCCATATTAGTCTATCATATATATATATATATATATATATATATATATATATATATATATGTAAATGCACAACACAATAATAATAATAATAATAATAATATTAATAATAATAATAATAATAATAATAATAATATTACTACAATACATTCCATCCTCTTCTGTATATGAAAAACGAATTTTATTTAAAAATGATAAATCGTTTTAAATATAAAAAATGATATGATTAAATTTGGTTTTGGAAAGTAAACGAATAAAATCGATTTGACATAGAAATGGAAATTGTTCGTCGACTTGCTAATTGTCGTCATCGTGCAAGTTGGCGTTGTAAATTCGAATACAAAAGTTGCCCGAATCGACTACCAGCAGTCGGTTCGAAATTTGATTGAGTACAATACCTTGCGGACCGTTTAGCGGTTCCGCATCCGTGTTAATGGCCCGTATATAATTGCCCGTTTGATCGTATACCTTTGGACAAAGTTTAAAATGCAACAATTGGTGTTAGTGAAAAGCGGCTGTTTTACAATGTTTGATAATTGATCCAATAAAACGAATGTAATTTATGATTGGCACAATAGTCAATCCATGTAGAAAGTCAAGTTTTAATTAGTGTTGTTCATTTTTACATCTAATTTGTTATAGTTTTATCCACGATATGTTTTGTGTTTTATTATTAGCAAGGCTTGTTCATTAAATTTCTGGTCATATTCCATATTAGACTAATTGAGCATTACTTATTGCTTATGCATTTATTACTCTTAATGTTTTATTTGATTTTATATTTGATTTTGTTGAAGTTAATAGTTTACAATATTTTAGTGCACTACATAAATTATTATTGCTACTACTACTACTACTACTACACATACTACTAATAATGATATTTATAATAGTAATAATAATAATTATTATTCAAAGTAGCAAACATAAAACTAAATTAATTAATTAAATTAAATAACAAATAATAATATTTTAAATTTATCTAATTTTCAAAAATCGAATTTATATTTATACAATTAGAAAGATAAATATCTTTCAAAAGTGTTGGGGGTGGTCTAGTGGTACTACGATTGACTTGGATTTGGGTGAACATTGGGGTTCGAATCCCACTATCGGTACTTAATGAGAAATCACTTTGGGCTTCGCTAAAATGTCTACTGCTAAAAGATATTTCCAGTAAAACATTTAAAGTAGTCAAATGAAATAAATGAAACGGAATGTGTACTCGACTAAACATAATGCCGATATTAATTGGCTATCGAACAAAGAATAACGATTATTTAAATAAAGCATTTAAACTGTCAGTCGACAGCATTACCTGTATTCGATTATTGCCCCAGTCGCTCAAATACAAATAATCAAATCGATCGAAATTGAGCCCGGTCGGAGAATGCAGCATACCCGGATCCATTCCCGTAATGCCAAACCTGTACAAAAACAGTCCATTATAGTCAAACGCCTTGACAGCATGATGCGCATAATCGGATACAAATATTTCGTCTTGCGAATTGACAGCAATAAACATGGGATTGCCAAATTGGCTGTCCGACAAGCCCCGCGAACCAAACCGATTGATAAATTTGCCTGTTGGTTTGAATATGCAAATCATGCACGACTTTTGATCGACAACCAGAATGCGACCGCGACTGTCGACGGCAATGCCCCTCGGTCCGGTCAAATACCTCTGACCGAATCGCGAAATGTATTGGCCATTCGTATTGTACACGGTGACACAATGCAAATCAAAATCGGACACCAAAAAGTTGCCGTTTATCGTTTCGGCTGCATCGATCGGTCTCATGAGGTTTCCTGGATCGTGACCGTAATCGCCAAAACTGAAAAGAAATTTTCCATCAAAATCGAACGCCTACAAACGATAAAATAAAATGTATATATATATAGGGATGCTAATAATCTTGAGGATTTGTATAATGCTTATAAATAATAGTGATGTTCCTGACTGTTTGTCCTCCACGTGGTGCATCTTGGAGTAGGTGCCAACAAGCATTTAGACTAATAACAGCAGAAACCGAGTGCACAGTGGTATAACTGGGTGCAAACATATACCCAGGGTATTTAAAAGGTATCTTAAGGTCTACATGTACCATATGTAGCCGTTGGACTAAGAAAGATAACCCTGACAAAAAATCAGGCGGCCTTGTCAAACTGCGAACTGTGGCGACATCACAAGGATGCTGTCTACCAGCCAAGAAACTTCATTATACTTCTACGTTTGTTACGCTTATCAAGCCATGAAATTCGTTTGTCTTATATGCCGTATAAATATGGAAAATAATGAAGTGGTGATTACTTCACCAAATATATATATATATACATATAAAGTGTAGGTGTATTTGTTCTAATCAAGTTGCAAGGGATCATATTTCAATTAATCAATAAAAGTTTTGTTTTCTATTTAAATATGTTAATCGTTGATATTTATAAATTTTGATTTGCTTAAATTTTAAGTATATATTATATAGTAAGTAAATGTTAAATGTTTTCATTAGTTCATTTAAAGGATGACAATAGGATGTATTATTTCAACATTTTTACTAGTAACATGAATGGAACTATAGCACAATTTTTATAATTAGAGTTTTTAAAGTATGTTATATATATATATATATATCAAATTACCGTACAATATGTTTGTAAAACTTGTAAACAAGGAACAAAAATTGTTCTATTTTTTAAACTGTTTTAAAAGATTATACATATTTTGGTTAAGCCTTTTCAATTTCTAGTTGTAATTCATCATGTTAAACAAGCAAAATACGAATTGTAAACAGTTTTAAAATGTTAGCGCTTCTATTTTCGTAGTTTTGAACAAAAAACAGCTTAATTAATTGTGATTCGCAGTTTACAAAATGTTTCAAAATTAGCAAAAACACTAATTAAATTAAAATTCCAATTTAATTTAATTAACGTAGACAGACTTAATGTAATAATTGAATTATTGTATATCAGTTTTGAATTTACATTTTTAATTGGCTCGCATCAGTTATTACGATATCTTTTAAAAAAGATTAATTCTTATTTAACACAATGAAATGGCAGGCTATATTTTGTGTTGGTAACAATTCAAACTTTATCAATGGGTTTTTAAGAGATTATTTTTATTTTAGAATTTTCAGATTCACTTGATACTAACTCTTAGAAAAACGATTCTCTCATCGACTAAACCGGTATTAACGTCACAGCATTTGACGACACTAAGCAATTAGAATTGATCAGATTTACTATAAATATTAAATTTACAGGACCAAGTTTATCCACCCGTAGCTCAGCGCTTAAATGCGCTGCTCCGACATTCGATAGAATGTGGGTTCAAGTTTACGTATGTGTAAAACTTGAAAGGTATGCGCTGCTGATGATTCTAAACAAGGGTGAAACAGCTGTACAGTGCTCCTGGTTGACTGAAAATCAAGTGAATTTATTGTTCTGATGAATCTGACAATTGTAAAATTTAAAACAATGCCCACTATAATAACAATGCGGCTAGTTATTGTGCCATATACAGTGGGTAACGAAATTGAATCCGATATTGACCTATTGTGATATTTAAGAATATTTAGTACTTTCTACTTATCGTAGACATATCTAACACTTATTAACAAATACCTTAAATAAAACTTTATCAAATAATATATAAAATATTATTCGCAATAAAACATTGTAATTATAATGCACAACAACAGTCGTTCTAGCAATACACCATAATACCTCCGTTTATTAAAACTTAAAAACAAACACATGTAATTTGTTAATAAAGATAATTTTATTGATCAAAGTAAATTAATATATAATGAAAAAGTTACAAACCTTGTAATGCCAACAATTCAAGTAACATTCACTTCTATTTATAATTTCTACCAGCCTTTTTAATTCTAAAACTATCAAGGTACCAATAAAATGCTTCAAAACTCGATTTTTTATAACATAAATGATATTCTTTGTAAGAAATCTACAAAAAAATCTTAACAAATTATTGCTGTTGTTATTTTAATAAAAATGCTTCAGAACAGTGAAATCTTGATCAAAATCATACTCCAAAATACACTTTAAAATAGGTAGTGTGGTTTTTCTGGGTATAACTTACTATTTACTATGGGTTTGATTTATTTAAACTGCAAAAACCGTGTTGAGCAATAACCCAACCTTCGTACATTTAATTATCTACAGCGCGGATTTAAACGTTATTAATTTTGCTCTAGGTTTTTTTTATAGGCTTGGTTAACAAATTGTAAAATAACGCATTATATATATATATATATATATATATATATATATATATATATATATATATATATATATATATGTGGTATACATTTGATAATTTTTTAACATTACACAATTTACAATAGGAAATAGTTTCTTTTGAGAAATGTTTATTTTAATATGACCGTATTAAAAACCATTTGGAGAAATGCGTGCATTTTACAACACTATGATATATTAAACACAATAAACATCAATGTATACAAGTTATTATACTTTTATTAAAACAAGTAAGCTTTGGAAATCCGGTATATTTTTAAAAATTCTATTTGCATTAAAAAAAATTATTAAATATATTTCAATTTCAATTTATAAAATGTATTTTTAACTTTAAAAATATATTACTATTTTTGTATTACTAAAGAAAATGTAAACTGTACTATTTTAGAAACAATAAATAACATAATTTAATATTTTGAAAATCATTAATTTGAAATAAATTTAAATATTAGTCAACAAATAAATAATGTTGCATTACCTAAAATATAAAATTAAGGAAATGCAAAATCAATTATTTAATGTAAATTTTGTTATACTTCAAATAAAATGTTGGGTGAATATGTTTTTAATTTTGCTGTTTTAAATTCATGTGTAAAACCTGTAAAATATGTGCAATGTATAATTTCAAAAATTAATTATGATTGACTTAGATATGTAGAAAATTAAACAATCTTTTAATTTGGTGAATGGTATTAAAATAATTTAATTTTTGTTTATCTTCAGGATAAAAATTATATTGATTTAAATTTGACATTATACAAAGTAATCCAATTTGATGAAATAGGGTAATGTATCTAAGTTAATAATTTACAAATTTTTCTTTTACAATTTTATTAAACATAAAAGTAAATTCCTTTTTCAATAAAAACATTTAAAAGTTAAGCAAAATATTTTTCTATAAACACAAATTATAGTAAGATATAAAGGGTTTTTCGTTTTGTTTTAATATAATTTGCAAAACTTTTGTTTTATTTTTAACAAATATACTGACATGTATTTAATTTATTTTAAAACATAAATAATTAACTAAAAATAAACTAAACAATTTCTTACTTTCAGCGTTTAATATTTAAATGCTTTACACGCCAAAATGACCCTGTACGTGCTTATTATTGCAAAACTAAAAAAAAATTTAATTAGTGTTTTTATAATACATTTCAGGCAAAAATTTTTGTTTTTAATTAGTGTTTTTATAGTAGATTTCGGATACATTTTTGGCAAAAATTAATGTTTTTAATTAGTGTTTTTATAGTAAATTTCAGATACATTTCTGGCAAAAATTGCCTTCAAGCAAAAATTTATTTTGTGAATTTTTTAGTATTTACTTTTTAAAATACTGTATTAGATTTATTAAAAAACAATCCAAAAAAATATATTGTTTACAACGTAAAAAATAGTTTTTATAATTTACAATACTTTATATTTCAAGATTAATATTTAAATATGTAAATGGAAACAAAATATTTTTAAACAGAAAGAATTTGTTTTAATTTTTTAAATGTACAATTTATTATAAAAACTTAAAAAATTTAACATTTAAAAATTAAAAAATGTACTAGTAAGTTTGCAAAGCAGATTTAAACAATACAAAAAATTAAGTTTATCAATTTAAGGATAATAGAAGAGTTTGTATTTAAACATAATAGCGTAAGTTTCTAAATGTATAACCAACTTTGCACAAAGACGCAATATACATCGTATAGTACTAGCTAAATCTACCTTATTTCTGTTTTCAAGGTTAAAAATCGCGTTTTGCACCAACGTGACTCACACTTACTCACGGATGTTGACCAATAAGATTATTTTAAATTGTTTTATTCCGTGGTTGGTTTCATCATCTACCGTCTGCCCTACTATAATACCTTTCCAATAAATTAGATAGATGTATTGTGCAGAAATGAATTGTAAACATTTTTCTTTTAAATTATTGTATTATATATGTATTTGTATTTTATTTATGCAGTTTTATTGTTTAAATATACGATTAACACATTTTGTAACAACTAGATACTCAGTAAAATCAAACACGTATTTAGACTTCATGTTAATAGTTGTACCCAAACTCAGAATCACTTAACAACAAATGTAGAATTTTAATAACTTCTACCAACGCATCAAATATACCAACGCATCAAATATATATATATATATATATACATATATATAGTGCAATAAAATTAATTTAATTCAAAAAATTGTCTTTTAATTCATATTTATTTAGTTAAATTAAATTAATTAATTTTATTATTTGTTACTTTCAAACATTAAAAATATCAATTTAATTATGTCCGTTTATATATTTATTGTTCTGTTTTTAGATACCTTTTTTGCATTATTTAATTAAGGTAATTAAAATATATAAACATATTTAATTATTTTGTTAAAACTGTTTATAGAATTAAATAATAAAAAAATCATAAAATTTACATTTATATTATGCATTTTCATTGTGCCAAATAAACACATTTTTTGGCTTTTATCGGTTTAATACATTATTCAAATATTTCTTCAACAAATGGACATTTACATCTAACCCAGATTTTGTTGATAAATAAATTCGTTTTTTTTGTTTGCAAGAAATATTGATTGACTTTATCAATACAACTAAATAGTTAAAAATGTGTTTTTGTCTTCAACATCGTAATTTTGTAATATACGTTATTTGTTTAAATAATTAATTTTCACAAATGTAAATAATGTTATATATAATTTATATATTCTTCGTACATAAATTG
Organism: Cardicola forsteri; assembly: GCA_025895645.1. Classification (NCBI taxonomy): domain Eukaryota; kingdom Metazoa; phylum Platyhelminthes; class Trematoda; order Strigeidida; family Aporocotylidae; genus Cardicola; species Cardicola forsteri. The sequence continues at coordinate 330,959 of JAKXYG010001393.1, read as the reverse complement.
TTGTTTATAAATTCTTTGTCTTATGTTTTATATTATAAATTTGAACGTATGTTGCATAAAATATTAAATATAGATACATTTTTTTATAAAAAAGCATTTTCAAAAAAGTAAATGTATGCTAAATTTGAAACAAAGACAGAAATTTAGTCGAGAAGTGGTACTTAGACTTGTATCTATCCAGCTATAAGTCAATTGTTTTAGCCAGTTGCATCAGTTTAAAAATTGCTATAGAAATAACGCTATTTTTGTTAACATTATAATGTTTAATTATTTCGTATATTTTGTAAAGTATTGAACAAAACCTATTAATTATTTTTGTAACGTATTGTTAAGTTAACTGTATGAATTAAACAGTAATTAATTAATTCTATTTTAGCCGCGGTTTCAAGTCTGTATTTTAAAATCATATTTCAAGCCGTGCACTAGCAACCGTATTGGTTAGAAAGAAACAGTTAGTGTTTATTACGAAAGTACACTCTTGTGTAAAAAAGGACGTGTAAAGCTACACTAATTCACTCAATATCCTATATAGAATAAATACTTTTTGTAGTTAATCAAGTAGTGAAAACAATTTTATAAAGTCTGTGTTAACATTTGAATGATTTCCTATTTTTCTAGTTGCTTTAAACAAAGTAATAATGAACAAATTATTCTAATATTTAAAATGTATATAACAATTGCATAACTTCCTAAATGTCAAAGAAAATATTTTTGTGATTATAAACATTGTAAAACAATACTCGTTTGTATATTTTTATAACAATTACTATTTTATTATTTTTTTACCTGTTTATTATGTATAAATATGTATAATATATAAAATAGACTGCGTTTGTTTAAAAGTTTAGTAACATTCTTAGTTTGTAACAAATTCAATTTGTTTACTTATTTGCCAATTCCATGTGCCGGAGTGGTCTAGCGGTAGAACGCTCGATTTGGACCTCGGTGATCATAGATTCGAATCCCATTACCGGCTCTAAAATGTGGGCCCACGTTTGGCTTTGCTAAAATGTCCACTGCTGAAAGATGTTTCTCGTGTAAACATTCAATGTAATAAACATAAAATAAAAAATGATATATGTAGCAGTTGAAATAGGTTTTTGACAAAAATAGCATACAATTTTTAAATTAAACTTATTCAAATTAAAAATTAAAAATATTTATAACAAATATAATTTTTAGCTAACAGTATCTGTTTAATTGCAAATATATATATTATTTGCTGTTTAATTAAAAAGAAGCACATCAGAACAAATCAAATTTCAATTTTTACAGCTGGAATTCAAAGTTTTTGTACTGCCATGTCACAAATGACTAAAATACTGCAATTGTGCTGTGTTTGACAGACGTTTTGTCAAATGTTACATGTCAGTAAAAACTGATGTAAATATGTACTTAATAAAAAACGTTTTTGAAAAATATTGTAATCAATTTTTAAATTTTTCAGTTTTGTTATTTTTTTATATTACACCATCTTATATTGCAATTTTAATACATTTTTATACAAATAAAAAATAAATGATATAGCTTGGTAGCAAATAAATAATTAAAAAAATATTTTTAATTAATATTTTATGTTTCTATGCGAACAATTTTAGTGTAGACCCGATTAAAATATAATTGTCATTAATAAACGTATTTAATATAAATTGCAGTGCCAAACATTTATTGGAGAAACAGGACATAATAATTCAAAAGATTTTAGCGGACAATTAAATTTATTTTAACTTTAAACACAAATTAAAATAATAATTTACAATGTTTTTTTTCTAAATTAATTATTAAGTTTCACTTACATTCACTAAACACAGTAGCACATTATGAATAATAAACATTTAAAAAAACGGTTACTTTTTGCATAACCACCAAGTGAAAACGCTGATAATTAGACGTTTTTTTACATAAAATTACGATTTAAAAAAGTCGATGTTATGACAATTTTCTAAATCAGGTCTAAAATGACAATAAAAGGACCTAGCCGTTAATCTACAACAAGTCTTTCCTCAACCAAATTTATTACCTTTCATTGTATTTATTATTGTATTTATAACTGCAGTAACACGTATATTTAACGGACAATTTGTAGATTAACTAATCAGACTAAAATTTATTTGTCAAGTAGATAAATCGATAATAAAAACGAAAGTGACTGGTTATGACAACAACTACAAATAAATCGCTAAATAGTTTTCAACATTTGTTAATCACTTCTTAAGTTTTCAATATGTTGCAAATTTAAAGCATTGGGTTCCCTGTATAATTTGAAACAAAAATAATAAAGAGTCTAAGTCAAATGAATGTTTGTGAACTTTGTCAATGTGTACGTCACTTGGTTCAAACAAAACACCGAGTGAACTTTAATAATTGCTTTAAAGTGTTGATAACTACTCAAACTGCTAATATGTTAAAAACACTTGAATCTGTTTACATTTACACACATTAAAACCCATTTTGTGTGCACAAAAACAATTTGTAACTTCATTAAATTTAGCGTGGACTTAACATATGCATGTTGCGTATGTATGTGTAGTTATTAATGTTAAGTTAATTACATCATATAATTTTATGTATGTGCACAAGCAAACACATTTTAATTTTTCTAAATCTGGCTTTGTTATATCCCATATTTCTATACATCGGTTAGTATTTGTACGATGATTTTCGTTTTCCATCTATACCCATTTTTATGTTGATAATTGCAGAGAATATAGGATATAAATTTATTTCCCACATTACATTTTCTAAATTTTTTATTGATAATGTTTTTTTTTAATGTTTGCTACTTTAAATGTTTTACGGGAAACATGTTTCAGCAGTGGATATTTTGACGAAGCTGAACGTGGGCCAGCAATTAGATTAATAATTATTGTGTTAAACTGGTGATTAAATTTGATGTTCAAGTAACTAATTAATTAAATTGTTTAACAAAGTACCAATAAAGGTTTATAGACGTTAGAAAAATATTTTTAATCAATGGGTATTTAAAGAATTATTTGTTTTTAGAATTGTCATATTAGAATTGTCAGATTCACTTAAATAATAAATTTACTAGGTTTTTTAAGTCAACCAGGAGTACTGTACAGCTGTTTCATCCTTATTTAGAATTATCAGCAGTGCATACCTTTCAAGTTTTATATACACATGAACTTGAACACACACCCTATCTGGTGTCAGGCCAGCGCCTTTAAGCGCTGAGCTACGGATGGATGACCTTGGACCTGTAAATTTATTATTTATAGCAAATCTGATCAATTCTAATTGCCCAGTGTCCTCAAATGCCGCTACGTTACTACCGGTTTAGCAAGTGAAAGAACCTTTTCACTAAGACTTTACTATATAGGTGTGTGTAAAACTTGAAAGGTATGCGCTGCTGATAATTCGAAATAAGGATGAAACAGTCGTACAGTGCTCTTGGTTGACTTAAAAACCTAGTACATTTATAATTCAAGTAAATCTGACAATTGTAATATAACAATTCTAAAAATATTTTTACTGAAAGCTTATGTCTGTTTTATAAGTGGAAAAATAATCTTTATTTGTAAATGCAAAATTACGTATTTCTTTTATACAAGTACATTTAAAATCATTTTGTATTAGTCAATTTACGTTTTAGAAATCGATAAACATAAATCATTTTTCAATAAACAGTAAAGTAAAATTTATAAAATATAGTTAGTTTTTCCAGTTGTTTTAGTTAATATATAACGAAACTGGTTTTGGTAAAAAAATTCAAAAAATAACCTATTTAATTAGCAAAATAGTTTTCAAAATAGCTGTAATATGAACATACATAATTTAAATTAGCTAAACAATTATTCCTAACCAATTTCTAGTTTTTTGTTTTAAAATCAAAGAAAAAAGTATTTTTAAGTACGTCTTGCTATAAATGTATTGTAGTCTATCTTACAAAAAACATTATAAATCTAATATATGAATTGTAAACTATGATTATCATTTAATAGATTATGTCTCCAAAATTATTTTACGTTAATAAAAATTTTGTTTAAAATCTACTATGTGAATTTTAATTGTATAAAAACAATAAAAATTCTTATTGAAAAAACATTTATTTAGACACAATAAAACTTTAAAAATGTCAAAACATTTAAAAAAAAGATTCACTCCGTTTTTTAAAAAATTAAAAATTAACAATTGATTAATTACTGATATTTTTAAAAATCAATGATAAAATTTAACTACTGTTCAACAATCATTTAAAAAATGGAAAAAACGATTTAATAAAAATTCAATTTTAATTGTAACAAATATTTTTTGTACAAAACGTGAAATTGTTTTTGTATTATGTGTACATAGATCATTTGTCTTTAATAGATGGGAATAATCTGGTTTTGCACGCATTTTACATTTATTTTCTGGGTTTTTTTCATTACAAAATTACAGAAGGGAGAATAGTGTACAAAATTGATTTTTATACATTGTAAATTTACATGATTTATTTGAAGTAAAACGTTTATATAAGTAATGAGTTGACAACTAAACTGTTGATTGGTAAATCTGTTGTAATTATAGGCACAATGTTGAAATTTAGACAACAACTACTTTTGTATCAATACATGCCGGAGTGGTCTAGCGGTACAGCGCTCGATTTGGACCTGAGTGGGCATGGGTTCGAATTCTATTACCGATACTAAAATATCCATTGCTGGAATATGTTTTCCGTAAAACATTAAAAATAATAAACATTTTAAAAATTTTGGTAACACAAAGAGCTAATGACAAAATCAAACATTTAATCAAAAATGTTAAGTTAATTATATCATATAATTTTATGTATATATATACTGATTCTTTAGATGTTTGTGACTGTAGAGAATATACGAAATCAATTCATCTCACAGTTTACGTCTTCTATTATTTTTATTCGAAATTATAAAGGGAACCCAATGCTTTATATATATATATATATATATATATATATAACTCTTTAAACAATATTAATTTTATTCTTGAAAATAATCTTTTTTTTCGATTTAAAATTTTTATTTTGTACGTTTAATAAATTTATCGGATATAACAAAATTCAATATATTACCATTATTTTTCAATGAGAAAAATACTAAAGATGATTTTTTTTTAAATACAGATTTTTGTTAATAAATTAACTACATTTTCACATTTTATTCTAAATAAAAGTTTGTAATATAAAAATTGACTTTTTGATTTTAAATATTGCAAAATACATATTTTCAATGTGTTAACAATTCTACAGTAGCCTGTTCCCAGTCCGGTTAAAAAAAGAGGAGGCTTTGAGGTCAAGATTAAGCTACGGCCGAATAGTGAAAGCAGCACAATTCTCTTAAAATCCGAATAAAGTTTCAATCTTTGTTATGTATGATTTTGAAAGTTGAATATTTAGTGTACAATCTTGTGGAACAATCTAGTTGATCCATGTTTTTTAAAGCAAAAGGGTTTTAAAATAAAATAATGATAAATAAATATTAATAATAATTAGTAGTAAACATTCTTTTTACTACCAACTAAAGCATAGATTAAGTTGTACCGTTTAAACTCTGTTTTAATTATTTACTTATTTTGCATTTTTGTAGTTTAAACAAAATATGACTTTATTTTATCAAAACCAAACACGTGTTAAGAAAAAAAATATTATACAAAGATACTAAATGTTTCACTTTTGTACAAAAAATACATCAACAAAAACAAACAACAATTTATAAAAATGCAATTTGGTTTTAAGGGAAATGTGGTCAACTACGAAAAATAGTTTATTATTATTATTATTATTATTATTATTATTATTATTATTATTATTATTATTATTATTATTATTATTATGGTTATTGGCTTAGATACTTCAGTAGAAGTAGCTTTCAGCACAATTTATTTCCAAATGTTCATTTTTCAACAAAAATATTTAAATAAAAATATTAGAAGAAGTAAACTGTAGCATTATTTATTTTGTATATTCTCATCTGTCACAAACACAAAATATTGGAATATATACAGTCAACATTGAATTTAAAGTTAGTACAAGTTAATTTAGCTCACAAACAAACACAAACCAAAATATACATGCATTTATACACATTCGGTTAAGCTTAAACTAAGTTTAATGTATTTACGAATCAAGTTTCCAATATTCTTCAATTATAAATTGAAACTTCGTTTGTGTGTACAAAAAATATCTTGACTATATTAAACTTCGGATTGTCATAACCTAATGTTTGTGTTTTTATTTATAATAGTGAGTTGTATTAACTGGTATTAACGTCAAATTTAAACCTATTTTGTATATATACTAGAATGTGTTTGTGACTGATGCGAATATATAAAATAAATTCATCTAACTGTTTGTTTACTATTTACAATATTTAAATTCCTAGAAAATATTCAAATTAAATTGATTAAATGATATAAAAACAATGCTCACAATTTTCAAATTATAAAACAATATTTAAATTGTTTAAATTTCATGTAAATCTCAAAATATGTCATTTTATTATTATTTTAAAATACGAAACGCTAGAAAATTGTTAATCTGTTTATTGTTTAACATTTAAATATATAAAAAAACGTTTAATACATTTAATTATTGTAGTTTTGTCAGATAATTGAGTTATAGTTAGCCTACGGTAAAGTAATTTATTTACAAAACACAAAATTAAAATACCTTTTAATGAAAAAAACATTAGGCATTTCAAAAAACAAAAATAAATATTTATATACATTTATTATATTTTAATTAATATTTACAGTTGTATATTACTTATAGGGTTTTGTCAAAGATTTTATTTGAAAATTAACAGTTTTTTAATAAATAATGCAAGAAATGTTATATATATATATATATATATATATATATATATATATATATATATATATATATATATATATATATATATATATATATATATATATGGCAACTTTTTGTTTGAGGTAAACAGATGTTGGTTTATTAATATTATAGATTTTGTATAAATGCAGTATTTTTACTTTATGTAATAATATGCATGTGTGTATAACGGAGATATATAAAAATGTACTACAATTAGTTTATTAATTTATTAAAACGTGCTATACAAGAATGTAAACGCGCTACAGAATATGTTTGATACAGCCAAAATAACTTAAATGTTCAGTTAATATTTATCAAAGCGTTTATATTAATTTAAAATACAAAGTTAAAACAAAAACTACAAAATACAATTATTTTTCGTTTTATAAAAATGAACTGTAGCATAAAATTATTAATTCAATTTTCATTTTCAAATACTTTGTATTTATTTATTATTAACCATTACAAGTTGTAAACAATAGATAAATGTAGTAATAACTTTTGTTTAGTTTAATTGCTTTTATTTTTAGCAAAATATATCTTTTGTTTGGTTTTTATTGTTTGAATGTTTGACAAAATACATTTTTAAACATGTAGATACTTAACAAAGCCAAACAAAATTTTTTATTTAGTGACGGTGGTTGAGCTTACCGCTTTCGCCATTTTTGCTATTTCGGTAAATAACAGGCGATTGATTTCAGGTCTCCCGATTGTTAGAGCAAGCTATTATAATTGTGAACAGTAAGTAAGTTCTCAATTTGGACCTCAATGAGCAGGGGTTCGAATGACACGACCGGCGCTAAAATACTGGTCCACGTTTGATTTGGCTAAAATGTCCACTGCTGAAAGATGCGCTTCTTGTAAAACATTCAAAGTAATAAACATTAAAAAATTATTAATAATAAGGACATTAATATGCACTTAGTTTGGCAAATTACATCTTCAACAAATAGAAACAGATTAATATTTTGAAAACAATTTTGTAATAAATGTTTACTAAAGTAAGATTGCCACTTGTGGGTTTTAACTTTGGACTCCTTCTCAGCACAGGCAAGAGGCAGTAAAATTTTAACGCAATTTTATCAACGTTTATTTTTTCATTAATTATTTCATTTTTAATAGTGTGTAACTGGATTTTTTTAATATTTAACAATTAATTATACATTGCTTAGACGTTAATTTTAAAAAAAATTTTGCACAATATATTTATTGTTTTGTTTACATTGTACTATAATTTTAAAATGTAGCATCTTATACTGTTTTATTATTTTGATTACATAACAGTTATATTTTCTAATTTATACAAAAACTATTATATTATTATCTGTTAACAAATATTTTTATTAATTATTTCTCAATTGTAAATAGTAATATTTATACGTTTTCTGATTAAGAAAAAATTAAAATTTTAAAAAATGCATAAAATAGCATAAAATAAGCCCAAATTCATTTTTAATATGATCTCACGCAAAAGTGTAATTTGATATAACAAAAAACGTAATCCACTTTTTTTGGATTACATTTTAAAATAATTTTTACATATAATTATTATTTTCGATGCTAATCTTGTGTTGATAAAATGAGACACTTAATTTTATTTTTAATTTTTTGGAATAAAATTTAGCAATTCAAACATGCCAGTATTTACAATATTTAGAAATTAAATATTTTAGATTACATTTTTGTTAAAAACGAACCTTAAAATGTATTATAATATGCATTTTTATTAACACATTCGTGACAAATAGTTGCTTAATGTACAATCAATCCTTACAGTACCAACAGTACATTATTTATATTTACCCTTATATAATGACTTTTGTTGTGCTGTTATTTTATAAACTACAATTTGCTTAACTTGTTTAATTAAACATTTAGAATTGTGACATTCACTTGGAGAACCGAACCGTACCATATAAGGCTATTAAACCTGGTAGAATGCAAGAACCTATATGGCAAAAGTCGTAGTGAAAAGGTTTTCTCATTTGCTAAACCGGTAGTAACGTAGCAGCAGTTGAGGACATTGGGCAATTAGAATTAATCAAATTTACTATAAATAATAGATTTAAAGGGTCAAGTTTAACTACCCCTAGCTCAATGGTTAAAGGCGCTGGCCTGATACCAGATAGGACGTGAGTTCAAGTTCGTGTGTGTGTGTGTGTGTATAAAACTTGAAAGGTATGCGCTGCTGATAACTCTAAATAAGGATGAAACAGCTGTACGGTGCTCCCATTTGACTCAAAAACCAAGTGGATTTATTGTTCAAATGAATCTGACAATTCTAAATAAAAATAAAATTCCTTAAAAACCTATTTATTAATTAAACATTATCCAATTGTTTAAATACATTTCAAAATGACAAAAAATGGTCAAATTGATCAATTCGGAGCTAAATGTGAATGGATTTAGATTGTACTGTTGACATGAAATTGGTTCTTTGCATATAGTCATATGCAGAAAACGTCTTTTTAAATAAAATATTAGAGCAATACAAGTTGAAATAATCAATTAAGTAAAAGTTTAAAAATTTAGTTTCCATGTTCGAGTGTATATTTTGTGCATTCTGACAAGCGCTAAAGAAGAAAAAAGGTATAATAGTTATAATTAAAGAAAGCATTATGATTGTTCTTTTTATGTAAAACTCGAGTATTAAAAATTTGTAAATTAAAATTAAGATTCTTTTATTTTATTTGTAACAAAAAAACCTACATTCAAGTGGGTTACATAACAGTTTTAACATATATATATATATATATATATATATATATATATATACTGACAAAACTGAATTTTATATTGACTTACTTTGATATCTAAGGATATCTTAGGTATATGTAACACTTATTAATAAATACCTCAGATAAAACTTTATCAAAAATATATATAATATTATTCGCAATAGAACATCGTAATTATGATATACAACAACAGTCGTTCTAGCAATAAATCATAATACTTCCGTTTATTAAAACTTAAAAACAAACACATATAATTTATTAAAAAACGAATTTTATTGACCAAAATACAAACTTTGTAATGTCAACATTTCAACTAACATTCACTTTTATTTATAATTTCTGCCACTTGTTTTAAATTTGAAACTATCAAGGTACTAATAAAATTCTTTGAAACTGGATTTTTTATAGCATTTATAATATTCTTTATAAGTAAGACGTTATTTTACAACTTGTTAACCTGGCCTTTAAGAAAACCCATAACAAAATCAATAACGTTTAAATCCGCGCTGTAGATAATCAAATGTACGAAGGTCGGGTTTTTGCTTAACAAGGTTTTTGCAGTTTAAATAAATCAAACTTGTATTAAACGGTACGTTGTACTTAAAAATACACTACCAATTCTAAAGTGTATCCAGAAGCATATGCCAAAGATTCTTAAATATCAAAGTAGGTCAATATAGGATTTGATTTCGTTACCAACTGCATATATATATTCAAAATAAATAATAAATAACTTTATTTTCAAACATTCCGTTTAAAACGAAATATATTTTGCAGATTACAATGTAACATTCTGCTAATATTTTAAGTCTTACAATTAAAACAAAAACAGGATCGGTATTGCATACAAAAACATTTTAATTAATTTTATTCATTTATTTAAATATGGTACTCGATTTTAGTGCATAATTATGTCCATTATAGTAGGTACGACTTACCGTTGAGGAACGTGTAAGATGAGATTGTAAAGTTTGCGGCTTAGCTTCCATAATAATTGACATTGATATTGAAGAAACAACAGGAGCATGTCATTTCATTTAATAATAATAATATTATTATTAGTATTATTATACAAAACCCTTTTGCTTTAAAAATAAGCATGGGGTAATAAGACAACAATTACAATAATATGTGGTCCTGTTTTGCTTTTTCTCAATATTTCTACTTTAATTATGTATCATTTATTTATTAGTAGAATTTTGTGCGCTTATATTTGCACACGCCAAATATACCCTTAAGCTTTAGATAATAGTAATAATAATAATAATAATAATAATAATAATAATAATAATAATAGTAATTATAATAATAATAGTAATATATATATATATATATATATATATATATATATATATGCATATATATATATATATATATATATATATATTATACAAAACCCTTTTGCTTTAAAAATAAACATAGGATAATAAGATAACAATTACAGCAAAACAACAACAACAGCAACAAAGTCTCTTTGGCATTGAAGATTCTGCAAATCTAAGATTGAGCTTCCTCTCGGCTTTCCCTCAACCCTGTCATCTGTGTAACTCTGTCATCCAGATACACACGATCACTTTATGGCTGTTGTTTGCTGAAATGGCGTCCTCTTGTATTGTTTCCATAGCAGTATAAATTTTTTACAAAGGTCAGGTTGCTAACCTTGCGCGCTCAAACCCTTATTCTTTATCAAGGCTAAACTAAATCATTTCAGATAATTACGGCAACAAAATCTGACCTATTCTTTATTTTTATGTTTTTTAGTTCAAACAATTTTGGATAACTGACAATCAATAATATTTATTATAATTTAATTTTTTATTAAAATGTTACTTTTGGGATTAAATGACTTCATTTTTATCAAAAAGTACATAATTTTAAATTAATGTTTAAAAAAAATAAAAAACAATATATTTACTATTTAATCTCTAATGATTCTCATATTTCCATAAATACCATATATTCCTATTGATAGTAAATAGAATATTATATAAAACGGATTATTTTTAATGCAAAATATAACTTAATTATAATTATGTACGTTTTGCTAAGTATATATATATATTATAAAGCTTTTCGTTTACATATTTTGTGCAAACAATTAATATTTTCGTTATTTTAAAATTTAACCTATGAAAATTTTGTAAAATAATTTATCAAAATACACACAGATATGTGCCATTTAAAAGTTAATCAATTTTTATCAGTATATTGTGTCCTTTTAATTTAACTCGTTAATTTATTTTTTTAATTTATTATTTATTTTTTTAATTTTTTTTAATTTTATGTTTGCTACTTTGAATGTTTTACGAGAAACAATTTTTTAGCAGTGGACAATTAGCGAAGCCAAACGTGGGTCCGCATTTAGTGCCGGCAATGGGATTCGAACCCATGTCCACCGAGGTCTGAATTCGAGCGCTGTACCGCTAGACCACCCCGGTTAAAATTGTGATTAGAAATTACAATTTAATTTTTTTTAAATCTTAAATACACTTGTTTACTAACGTTAAAGTGACCACAAACTGAAAACTGTTAATCGAAAAATTGTCGAAAAATTAAACCATTAAACACTTTAAGATATTGTATTATTTGATGTGCAAATATAAATTTCCTAAAGTATATACTTAAAAATATTATATTTTAACTTTATTTTGTATTGTTTAAATAGGTGACCGTTTTAAACAATTTAAAAAAACATTTAAACAATTAACTTTTCTATTTATTTTATTTTCCAAGTTAGGCCAACATAAATTTAAAAAGCAAAGGCAATTGCGCACATCATATCTAATTGCATGTGACATTCATTTATTTATATATAACTTGTTTGTCACACACACACACATAGTCTTAATGTAAAAAAACCGCGTACATGACTAATGCTTTTATAAAAGAACATTTGTTAATTTCAAATAATTTAAATGTTTTTAGTACAATTTAATTTATAAACAAAATGCAGTATCCTTTTTAATATTATGTTTTCCTATAATTTAGATATTCATTTTTTATAGTTGCACCTGTAATATAACTTTTTTTTGTAGTTATTAACTAAGCCCTATAGAGAAAGGATTAAGTGGAAAGCGTTTCGTGTGTTACTGTTAAAATACTGTTAAAAATGCACTCCAATATAAAAATAACCAAAAACTGTGTAATTTGTTAACGTTTCTTGTTTTTTTTTGGCAAGAAACACAGATTATTGAACGGCTATGCCACATTTCCACAATCCTAGAATTAAATGTTGTTTATTATTTATGTTTTTATTTAAAATACATGACATTATGTTTTTCAAAATTATTATATAATAAAATGTAAACTATGAGAGAAATTCATTTCGTATATTCTCGTCAGTTACAAACATATAAAATTTTAGTATATGTATACATATTTTTGTGTGTGCTGAAAGCTACTTCTACTGAAGTATCCAAGCCAATAACCATAAATAATAAATAATAATAATAAAAAGTGGGTACATATGACATCTACTACAAAACAAACATCAAATCAATTTCAAAAATTGTTTTATTAGTGCTAATTACTTCTCAAGCTTCAAATATGTTAAAAATTCCCGAATCTGTTTACATTCAAACATTGAAACCTACTTTGTATGCACAAAAACAGTTCGTCAATACATTGAACTTAATTTGGTCTTAATGTTTGTGTTTATATATGCTTATGAGTTATACTAACTTAAATGTCATCTGTACCCCCCTTTTTGTATATATATAGTGACTGATGATATTATACGAAATAATTTATCTCACAGTTTACGTCTTTTTATATTCTTATTTGGAATTATAAAGGGAACCCAATGCTCTAAATTATTATATAGTAAAATTAGACAGAACCAAATGTAACAAAAATACATTGTTTTTTCTAAAACCATATTTTGAATTTCTGTCAAACTTAATACCAATGCCATTTATGCTACACAGGTTGACGTAAATCTATAAAATAAACGACAAAATTACCACAATGGTTTTTAAAATTTTTCAGAATTACTCAAAATTGCCTTTCCTTACCAGTATTACTATAATTCTACGAAATAACATTTCTCACTTGTCATCTTTGATTATTGAAAAAATAGTTGCATTGTGTTAATTCAAGAATTATGTTAAAACAAATCCAATAATCGTAACATTACTACATCATTAAATATATTTTCAGTCTGTGACTTGACTGTAGAAATTGTATCACAAAACATGGAAGCGGTTTAATAATGTATATTAATAGAAAAAAGTAACAGTAGAATATTTTCAAACTGCACTTAAGTGTGAACTGCAAAAAATAAATATACAGGTGTACATGTTAACATTGCTGTTAGCACTATGAAAGTAGCTTGTTTCCCTGATCAACTGCTTGATTAAATTGTCATTGTGTATAAAAACGATGTGATTATATTAGGTAGTGATGTCAATTGCAAAAACATTGAATTGTTATGATTAATGAGTTTTACTAATATAGTTAATTTTCTTACACGGCTGTAATCTCTACCGGATTATATTTTTGCAAATACTCTACATTATTTTTTCACAAAACTTTATGCATCGGCTCCTACGTTTCACCATTTAATAATACGTTCACTTCCAAAAATATACTCAAAGTATTTCTACCCAAATTACTTAAAACCAATAAAAGAAAATATTTATACATATGTATGATACATCAACTTTAAGTGTATTGTTACTAGGATTTTTACTTTTTAACATCAAGAATCAAAATTTTACTAATCTCACTTTAAACCATGGTACAATACATTGCACAAAAAATATAAACACAAATTGTCGAGAAGTTACAATTGAGATAACAAAAAACAACGTCACTTTAATTTGTTTTAAAGGTTTAAACTATAAAGTATTGGCATGTAAATTAGGCTAATGCATCAAAATGAAAATTTTGAATAAAAAAATAACATTTGAAATAAATAAACTTTTTTAATCAACATCTGTTAAATTGTGATTCGCATTTTATCTTTTAAAAACGAATAACATTTTAAAAAAACCTAAAAACAATCTATTGAAGATAAATTAAATTATTACTTTTTACAAACAACTCTAATATAACAAATGTAATTACTCAGTCAAATGTTATTTAACGTTTATGATCAATTTGGATGTTCAAAAATTAGTAAAAAGTTGCAAAGTTCGTTCATCACACGGACTTTATGGAATTAGTTGCAAATTATTGAAGCTTTGAATGCCATTTATTGTTCTCTAATCATTAGCCATCATACATTACATTTTTGCCATTTTTAAATGTTCTACAATAAACAATTTTCACTAGTGGACATTTTAGTAAAGCTGAACGTGTGTCCGAATTTGCTGTCGGTGATAGAAATCCAACCCACGCATGTTCAGGTTCAAGTCGAGTTCTGTATTGCTATACCACCCCGGTAACAATATAGCTTATATATATATATATATATATATAGTGCAGTTCACGTATTACACCTATTCCAAAAGTTTCAGTTTTATCAGTCTTAAACTAAAATATTAATATTAAATGCACTTAAGCCAATAGTAAACAATTACAACAATCTATACCAATCTACATATAATAACATTTATTTTATCTAAAATTATGTAGCTAGTATATTTTACTACATCACTGAATCATTAAGAAAGAAAAATGTTTTATAAAATTGATTTTAAGTAGTTAAACTGTTTGTGCTGAATTTTAAAACAAAATTATTAAACTAATTTATTTATATAAATAATAATAATAATGTACTTGATAACAACAATATTATTTAAGAAACAAACTTAATTTAATTTTGCTTTTTAAAATTTATTATAACTAATTAAACCAAATTTTTATTACAAAATTATATATATATATATATATATATATATATATATATATATATATATATATATATATATATATATATATATATATATATATATATATATATATATATATATATATATATATATATTCAAAAATGTATTTTAATTCATATATTTCATTTATTTACTACAATTTTTATTATCATTAAGAAAAATGTTTTTTAATAGATTTAACTTTATTTAAATACTAGTTACACATAAAATATTAAAGTGTATGATTGCATATTTTAACCTGGTTTTAAAAATTAAAATACATTTTATTTAAGGCACTTCATTTTTTAAAAGTAATATGTGACCATAACAACTTTATTCTGATATTCTAAAAGTTAATTTTACTGTCTTAATTGTTAATTAATATCGTATATAGCTAATAAAATATTTCAGAAAGGAAGTAATTTATAAATTTATACTTTGTAAAATTTAGTTGCTTTTTTGTAGCAAAAAAAATGGTTTCTATTTGTCATTATTAAAAATCAATCTACAGTATAATTTTTGAACTGTGTAACAAAAATCAATGTTTTTAAAAAATGTAAATTTGTTATAATAAAATTTAAACACTATTTATTATTACCTTTTGTTTAATTGTAAAATATTACATTTAAAATAATTATGTTATCAAGATAAAACAAAATGTATCATAAAAATTGTTTTGCAATTCAGTAAAATGTTTTACAATAATTAATTTTTGTAAAACTAAAAACATTTAATGTAAAAATAATATTTATTTATTAAAAAAATAAACCCTTATTTGTTTAAAAATGTATTGCATTGAAAAAATATTAAACTTTTATAAGTAGAAAAAATTTGTTTTACTGTTAAACACTTTTTTATAATTAAAAAGTATTCCTTATTATTTGAAAATATAAATGTTATTTGAACGTGTTCAACCTTTGTCATTTGGAAATGACTATAAACGTATTTTTTTAATTAAAAGTAGGAAAAAATAAAAATTGAAAGTCTGTAAAATCTTGACTAAAAACCTTTTGAAAATATTTGATTAAAATGGTAATTGAGTGGAATTAAAAAGTTACTTTGGTAAAACCCTATTGCATACAACCTTTAGTTTATACCAGTTTGCTTATTGATGTAAAAACAGAATAAATAATCTTTTTAACATCTGTTTCAAATAACATTAGTGTAAACATTTTTTAATAATAATAAAAAGTTTTTTACTTAGTTATTTAAACATATTTTTAGCATTGCAATATGTGTGTATTTTCAATTGTAATTGTTTTACCAACATTCTAATTAATTATATAATTATTTATATCCATTTTACTCTCTCTTTCTCTTTATATATATATACTATTACTATTGCATTAATAGTTGAAAAAAAAGCATTTTTAGCAGGTAAAAATATCTATATAATTTTTATTTATTTATAGTAATGTTAACTTTTGTAAAACGTTTTAATTGAATAATAAATAAAAGCTTATTAATCTATTTATTCATAAATGAAAAAGCAACATTCATTAAACAAGTGTTAGATGTTAATTTTTAAATCGTTCAACATTTAGTAATATAATCATTTATGCACAATAAACACGTTTACAATTAATGAACACAGATAACGTTACAATGTTAATTTTTGTTTTTAATTTAGTATATAAAATGTTAATTAACTTTTTAACAAAATAAAAACATTTATGTTGAAATGTAGATTAATATAAAACACACTGAATTACAAATTAAGCTAAAAATTGTTAAACTAAGTTATTTTTATTATTCAGATTAACATTGAAGTAATGTAGACTTAAATTATGTTAATTAACTTTTGATTACTTTTTAATTTCAATTAATTTAATTTTTGAAATTATTTTTTTGGCATAATTGCAAAAATAAAATAAATATTTTATTAAAAACATATTTTAAAAATAATAAATCATTTTTAAAGGCAATAGCAATTAAATTTTTTAACAAAATGTTTTATACAATATTTTAAATGCTAATTAAAAACAATTAATTTTTTTATATTATTATTTTTAATAAAATGACAAAAACATATGTTAATTCTTTTCCAAACAAAAATTAAGAAAAATTACTTTTTTAGTCAATTCATTTCAAATTAATAAAGTTAAAATTGAATTTCTTTTAATGAATAAATATTTAATAAAACATTGGGTATAAGTTTGGTCTAAAATTACAAATTGTTAAAATATGAATGTAAAAAAAACTGTATTAAACAAGATACTTGTTATATACATTTTAGACAAACTTATTTCCAACATGTTTTTATGCGAGATTAGTAAAAATAATAAAATTGTAGAATTATACCTAGGTAGTCACGGGCTTGTGTTCTACTATTATCACCATGTGCGGACTGACTTTTCGTTTTACTAAATATCCAAGGCTGTTTGCTGTACAATTTCTTAATTGTTGTTTCAATTAATTAAATTATATTGTTACATTTATATTTCTAATAAATAATACTAAATTTAATTTTGTTTAGTTTAAAATTATTATAAAAATAAAATTATACATGCATTATATATAAAAAAACTATATATTTAAAACATTATTTTTATCCGAAATATAGAAATAATATAAAGCAAAAATCCTATCACTGCAAATTACTTATGTAATCCCGTAAACATTGTTCATTTATTATTTTATTATTTAAAAAAAATTAATTACAATATTTTTATGCTTGCTATTGTAAATGTCAAGTTACTGAAACGTTATTTTTATTGATATTAAAAAAATAAAACAGTACTATTCTTTTTCTTATTTTTTATAAATATATGTAAATTAACACCAAAACAAATTAATTTTATTACCATAAAAAATTTCTAATAATGTTTAATAATAATGTAATACACTTGACTAAAATTTTCAAGTTTAATACAGGTTTTATTTAAATTCAATTCATTATTACTACTGCAATGTAACTACATTATATTTATATTTAAAATCCTTTTTTTTAATATATCAAATATTTAATTTAATAATTTAAAGTATTATAATAAATATATTCGATAAAAGTACTTATAAATATAGTAATTTATATTTTATTTTTAGTTTAATGTCGTGCAATATTTAGTTACATTAAAAATTAAAATTTTTAATTTTACATTTGCATTAAAAAATTAATATTTTAAATATAATTATTTATTCACCTGTATTACTGTGTTGTTGCTGTCAACAACCAAAATTTTGTTACTTTTTGTTACGCATATTCCAATAGGATTAGCAAATTCACCATTTTCGCGACCTTTTTTTCCTATAGTCAGTAACAGATCTCCATGTCTTTTCTTGTGTAAATCTGCAAGAGCCATTAATGGTTGTGGTTTTTTGGGCAAAAAGGGTAAGGATTTACATTTTCTACCATCATTAACAACTTGTTTTATTCTTTCTGGTAAAATGCTCATTTCTTCTATTGTTTTAGCTAATGTTTCAAAAGATGGTTTTACAGGCGTATTAACTTTTAAAATGTATGGAGATCCTTTAATGTGTTCACCAAATAATGTAACATTTAAATCATATATTCCCGGATTGGAAACTTTGTACACAATTTGTAAAACGGTTTGTTGCAAAATATCACAGTCGTTATAAACCATATTTACATTTTGAATATTATCAATAATTTTTTTTTCATTGACGTTTATTTCTATTTTATTATTTCTTTTTGGAGTTAAAGTAACTAAAAAATCTTTTTTTGATGAGTTGTGAACTACTCGTGACATTTGATCATGTGTTAAAAGATCAATTGTAACGCATTCATCTGGTTCACAAATCCGAACATTAGAAAATCTGTCTTTATATGCATCAGATAAAAATGTTGTTTGAGCATCCACACCTGTAAATCCTATAGAACCAACACTTTTAATTAAACCCATAAGTTGATCAAGATTAGTTGGAAAAAATGACATTGTATCAGATTCAGAAGGATGAGGATAAATTGGTTTACTTAATAATTTATTTATTTCTTCTTTGTGTTTTTGAATAACAATGTCATATGGAACAGTATTTAAATTTATTTTTGAATTTACAACTGTTGGGTTAACATCACCGGCTAATTGAGTAATCCTTTTTAATAATTCGGCATGTGAAACGAGTTTTTGTAGACGCATTTCATAATTTGCATGCATTGTATTAATTAATTCATTTCTGTTACTTAAACATGCTTCTAAATCATTTAACAATTGTTCATGACGTTCATTAACTAAACGATGAATTGATTGCACACATTGGTCAATTTGATCCCGAATTTCTTTTCTTATGTATTGAACATAGTCGTTTAACCTTTCTAATTCTTCACAACGTTCTGACAAATATTTTGATGTTTCTTGAATTATTAAAAATGTATCACATGTTTTATTTACGTAATTAAAGTTATTGGTAATATCACTCTCACTGCTGCAGTGATTGTTGATTTCAATATTCTCTTCAAATGATTCATTTGAAGTATTTTCGTCAGTGTGATTATTCATCACGTTAAAAAAAATTAATAAAAATGTGTACATTCTGTTTTTTATGTAACTATATATATATATATATATATATATATATATATATATATACATATATATATATATATATACGTATATATATATAATCAGGTTGCTAAAATGCAAATCAACCAATAGAATTTAATATAAGTTTTTGTGTACAAATAAATTTTAAATAATACATTAAAATTATTTTTTATAATTATTAAAATTAAAATTAAAATTGTTTAATATATATTCAATTATTTATACTTTATTCTGTTATCAAGGTCACTAAATTTTTGAGATGTTTAGCCGTTGCTTTTTGTCGGACTCATGTTCGTATTATTTACATTAAATAAATGGTTTAATTTATTTTAAGTATAATGATTAAATTTTAAATTACGTTTGCAATTGTTTTATTTTTCTTACAACAATCTATAAATGTTTCGAAATAGTATCAGTTACCCAAGATTATGAAATATTGATATTAAAAACATTTGTTTTAATATTAAGTATTTATTATTGTTTTATTGCTTGATATACTGCATTGTAAAAGCTACTTTTTATTTATTTTTGACAATTTATTGCAATATACACGTTAATAAAAGACTATATATATTTACGTTAGTCTTTTTTAAAATTGTTTTTCTTTATTTTTATTTAAATGCGTTAATTTAGATTATGAATATTCTGTGTTGTTACGTTTAATTAGTTTTTTAGTAAGTGTTATGTTCATAATTTTTTAATCAAGTTAATAATTGAACCAAGGATCAAAAGGAGTTTTCTCCTATCTAACTCGTGTATAAACCTGAATATATATATATATATATATATATATATATATATATATATATATAATTCTACGTTTAAGTATATATTGTAATATTAACTATAACTTATAATTTTTAAAGTGTATTCTCATGAAAAATAATTGGGCAGTTTATTTTACTCGTTTTTTATATTTTGTATCTTCATCATTTAACTGTACTTAGTAGAATTCATAATACTTTATTATCATTTGTAACGTTAGTCACGTAAATTTAATATTTAAACATTTTTATTGTTAAATTACTTACTATTCTTTTATTGAATTTGGATATTTTTAGCACTTAAGGAATTTTGTCAGTATGCGTATTTTTTATCTTTGCTCTATCAATTTGAAACAGCCTAATTATACCACTCCGCATTTGTTTCTTGATCTATGTTAGCTTGAGTTCAAAATAATAAGTTATAAGGTCTATAATTTTATTGAGAATTTATGAACTTTGAAAATGTCCTTTGGATTATGTTTAGAATCAATTATTTAGTATTTTAACTTATAATTTTAAGATTACTTTATTTACTTTATTAAAAGAAAAGTTATTCTATTGTATAGAAAGTAACAGGAAAGTTTATTTAAAGATATTTGATAATAACGGCAATGAAATATTTCGAATTTATAAGCCTCCCATATGAATGCTTAATTTTTAGAAAATAAAAGAGCTTATATGCTAGTCATTATTCTATATTTTGTTATAGTCTTTATCAACAATATTATAAAAATGTCGAAAATCTTGAGCAGGTAGAAAACAACTTAACAGTGATTATTCCAGTGCTTTATAGTTAGATTTTTAAGCGAAAGCTTCAGTTTTTATTTGGGTTGGATAGCTTGGTTGCAGTATATACATTTTTACGTTTTTTATGCAGCGTTTTTTTAAACTATAATAATAATTATGATAACATTTAAACTGATACACGGAAGTAGATATTTGTCGCTTTCATTACTAAATTTTAATTTGCTTGAATGATTGACTGCATTGATGTTACTTTAGCAATGTAGCATTACCTTAAAGACCTACATTTCGAAATTTTTGGTGACGTTATATTGGACATTTTAGTAGATAAGGTACATTCAAATCTTTCAAAATCGTGTTAGATTGATTTATGTTTAATACATATAGAAGTTTACATTTTATTTTATTTAAAGTTCTAACAAATATTTTGTTTTTTAGTTTTGGTGTGTTTTCGTCGATATTGCTATTCTCAGACACGTAAAAATATTATTTTAAATAATGAAACAAAGTTAATTTGTCAAGGATTCACTGGAAAACAAGGAACTTTTCATTCTCAACAGACTTTAGATTATGGTACAAAACTTTTGGGTGGTGTTTCTCCAGGTAAAGGTGGAAAAACACATCTCGGTTTACCCGTTTTTAATACAGTAAAAGAAGCCAAAGATGCAACTGGAGCTAATGCTACAGTTATCTATGTTCCACCACCTTATGCAGCCAATGCTATTTATGAAGCTGTTGATGCACAAATATCATTAATAGTTTGCATTACCGAAGGAATTCCTCAACACGATATGATTAAAGTTAAACGTTACATAATGGATCAGGTGAGAATTCTTTAATTACTTTTTAAATTTTTGTTAAGAAAAATGGGAGGATCCTAAATTTAATAACCGATGGGGGTGTTTATCTCCGATGTTGATGGTTAGGAAAAATGATAGTTATAACCCCGTTTTTGTATTTCCTTGTGGTACATTCTGGACTCAAATAATCATACATTGAGGACCTAGTGTACAGAAGTAAAACTGGACTCCTGTCTTGGTAAATAAATACAAGCCTACACGTAAAGTACCTAAAAGGCATATATATGTATATATATATATATATATATATATATAATTAAGGGAGACAACTATTAAAAAAATAAGAAGTGATTATGTTATTGGTTGATTCTTATTAATGAACAGAGCTTTTATAAAAACTTTAATTACCTCATTTTTACACGTTTTTCCTTATGTAGTACATTTTCAAATTATTTCACTCCTTGAATGTTTTACTATAAAAAGTTTTAGCAAATTGTCTCCTATGTACCGCAGCTAAACCAAGGTCAATATTGAGTATTTGCAGTTTGATGCAAATATTGTTTTACTGAGATAAAAGTCTAACAATTTAGTCGCTTTACGACTTCAGTATGTTACGACATTTTTTATAAACTATAACTAAATGACGTCAATATATGATAATTGTGGATAAAACATTTTTTGAAACTTATACTAGTTCTTCGTTAGGACATAAACCATGATCAGTAAGTAGACGTTGTATTAAAATTGATTATTTAGCTATAAATTTGTGACACTTATACGTCTTATTTAGTGTATCCGTATAGCCTTAAACTGCAAATGGGGGATAGAACGTGCATTTCACAATTCATTAAATCAACTTATTTATTGATACACTTTTATTCTTATTTTAATTATTCATCTGTTTGTTACTGCTCAAATCTTTCTAGCGCTGTGCCGATCGATATACATTCATGAGTATAATTTTTAGAGCGGGCGGTAACAGTGTTACTTGCATTCTGCTTTTTAACTAGTCTAGGGCAAAGTTCCATCGTTAGGTCAGTTTTGTAGTGAGTTAATTTTACGTTATTTTTTCGGGTTTCGACTTGGTAAGAATATCGCTATTGGGAGACTAGACCCGGTCAGGTTGGCCCTAAAGATTATCAAGGCACATTCCACTTTCATAACCCAAAAAATTTGGTTCTAAAATAATTTCTATTGTTTATTGTTTTGTATAATAATAATAATAATAGCAATAATTTTCCAAGATGAGATTCATTCATTTCATTTTGGTTGGTGATGTGGTCACTTCTTCATTATTTCCCATATTTATACGACATATAAACGATCGATTTCGATGGCATGCTAAGCGTAACAAACGTGGAGGAATAACAAAGTTTCTTGGCTGGTAGACGGCATCCTTGTGACGTCGCCACTGTTCGTAAAGATTGACGAGGCCGCCTGATTTTTTGTAAGGGTTATTTCCCTTAGCCCAACGGCTACATATGGTATACGTATACCTTTAGATACCTTTTAAGTATCCTGGGTGTATGTTTGCACCCACCCGCCGTAGCGGAATCCCAGTTATACCGCTGTGCACTCGGACCCTGCTGTTATTAGTCTACATGCCTATAGACACCTAGTCCAGGATTCACTATGTGGAGGACGAACAGTCAGGAATATCATCATTGGAAATTGAGACTTTATAAGCATTGACTCAAATCATCAGGATCATTAGCATTAGCAAGATGAGAAATGGCTCATATAATTTGATTTTTAGTCTTTTTCTCGACTTATTGGTCCTAATTGTCCTGGAATTATTAAACCGGATGTTTGCAAAATTGGAATAATGCCTGGACACATTCACAAACCTGGAAAAGTTGGTATTGTTTCACGATCGGGAACTTTGACATACGAAGCTGTTTATCAAACAACTCAGGTAATGTTAATTGATTCTTTTGAAAACATTTTTAATTAGTGGTTTGATCACTATTAATGGTTGAGTTGATTAGGAATAAGTTCATTTTCTATACCAATATTTTTATAAAACACAATTATCTATTGTTTGATGACATGGTAAAAAATTAAATCACCGGTTTATCACTATCGTAAAGTCTACGTATGGTATTGGCATACTTTAGAATACCTTTTAAATACTATTTATTCATTTGGTAAATGACGTAGTCATCTCTTTATTATTTCTATGTGTACACAATACTAAACGATTGACTTTGATGGCTTAATAAGTGCAACAAACAAAGAAGAATAACGACATTTATGGGCTGGTAGACGATATCCTTGAGACGACGCCACTGTTTTTAACGATTGATGAGTCCGCCTAATTTTTTGTCATGTTTATCTCTTTTAGCTTAACGGTTACACATGGTATACGTATACCTTAAGATACCTTTTAAGTAGCATGGGTGTATTCTTGCATTCACTCACCGAAGCGGAAGCCCAGTTATACCGCTATGCACTCGGACCCTGCTGTGTTATTTTAAATGCTAGGATGCACATAGTCGGGGATGTGCCACGTGGAGGCCGTCAGGGACATCACCATTATTGGAAATTGAAACTTTAAAAGCATCACTCAAATCCCCAGGATTATTAGCATCCCATTGATACTATTGGTATATGTTTATTCTGATTTGTTAAAGGGGAAGTCTAAATATATTGTTGTGTAGTATTTTGGTCCGCTTTCCCTTACATCTAGAATATGTCATCTGGAGATACAAAATTAGTAGTATCAACATTATCGATATTAGAAACTACTCAACATTGTTAGCATGTAAGTAGTCAGTATTATTACAATTCTAAATGTGTTTCGTTTTAATTTTGTACCAATGGTTTAGGTTGGTTTGGGTCAGTCTTTATGTGTGGGAATTGGTGGAGATCCGTTTAATGGTACTAATTTTATTGATTGTTTGGACATCTTTTTGAATGATCCCGAAACCGAAGCCATTATTTTGCTTGGGGAGATTGGCGGTGAATCTGAAGAACAAGCAGCCGAATTTTTAAAGGAACGCAACAGTGTAAGTATTTTCACTTAATTGGCACTATTTTTTAATTGCACTAGAATATTTCTTTCGTTTTTATTATTGAATCGTTGGAACGAAAATGGGATAGTTAGAATATGATGAGATTGATACTGTATATTTGAATTTATTTATTTTTGAAGTATTATAGAGTTGGACAGCGGAACCTGAAACAGCTTGATTATTATTATCATTAAATAATTGATTAACCAAAGTATATTATTATTAAGTTTTATTTCGCTATAGTGAAATAACTCATTCATAAGTATATGCAAATTAGGCAATTATACGCCTGAACCCTTTTTAATGAAAATGGAATTATCTGAGACTATATTAACAGCTATATTACAAACTTGGATGCTAATGATCCTGAGGATTTGAGTCATGCTTATAAAGTCCCAATTTCCAATTATGGTGATATTTCTGACTGTTCTTCCTCCACGTGGTGCATCCTGGACTAGGTGCTGAAAGGCATCTAAACTAATAACAGCAGGATCCGAGTGCACAGCTGTATAACTGAACTATCACTTTGGCAGGTGGGTTTAAGCATACATCCAGGATACTTAAAGGTATCTTGAGGTATACGTATACCATATGTAGCCGTTAAGGACTAAGGGAGATAACCCTGACAAAAAATCAGACGGCCTCGTCAATCCTTGCGAACAGTGCCGATCTCACAAGGATGTCGTCTGCCATCCAAGAAACTTCACTATTCTTTTACGTTTGTTGCGCTTATCAAGCCGTCGAAGTCGGTCGATTGCTATGCCGCATAAATATTGAAAATACTGAAGAGGTGATTACGTCACCAACTGAAATGAATTGAATATTAATATTGATTAAATGGTTATTTTATTTATAATATAGCGTTGTATAAAGTTTGATGATAACATGATTGCATGGGAAGTTTAAGTCAAATAACTACATTATTTACTGACATTTCTTTAGAGATTGTATACCGATGACGTTGTATTTGTGTTTAATACATAATAAAACGTATGTAGTATAATAAAACAATTCTTGTTTTAAATTAGGTGGCTACTAGAAAAATGAAAGGTAGATAACGTCGTTAGACGCAGAGAGATATTTTTGTACTTTAACAATTGTTGATAATATAACCTTACTGTTATTATTAACTTCCTATTTGTAATTAATTAATTTTGTTGTTGCTATTGATATATATTTAAAGAATTGTTTTTGATTTTAACTGCTTCAAGGTAAAGTTCAAACTTTTGAAATTATAAAATGTCATATTGTATGTAGTACTGTTATGTTTTGGTAATTTTTAATGTTGTTCAAATGGAAAGATTGTTAATGTTTTCAATTCTATTGTTAAAAGATTGCGATATATGAAATTTTTTTACTTTAAGCATTGCTAATTAATGCGTCGCTTATCCAAATAATTGTTTGCATGTTTTTTTATTCTGAAAGCAATTTTTAAATTTAAAAAGCCATGAGGTAAGCCTTTTAAAATTTGGATTATATGAAAGCACTTGGGGTAGATTAATCTATAGTTAATTCGAGTTGATTTTAAATCATAATTGTTTGAAAATTGTTATTATTAGTTTTAAATTATTGATTAAACCGAGCATTGCATAATAATAAGTTTAAGTAGCAAAATTAACAATAAAATTTGCGAGTATTTTAGATATTGCGTTTGTTCGACTTCTTTCGTTTACAAAATTTTTCATTATATAACTGCTTTTATCTATTTATCATGTTGATCAGTCTTTGATTGGTTAACTTCTCTTCTCAATACAACAACAATTGCAGATGTTACAAGTTTGCATAGTATGCCAAGTAATCATTCTTCGCTGTCTACGGTTTTTGGAGGCGACTTAGTTATTATTTCCTCAATATGCCCATTTTGGTTTTTTTACTAAAAAGAAAACAACTATCTTGCACATTTTTTAATGTGTATATGCAATATACACAAGGAATAATTTACGTTTACAGTCTTATTTACCAATGTTCTAATGGATTCGAATCCCACCACTGGCACTAAAATGCGGGTCCACGTTTGGCTTCGCTAAAAGGTCCACTGCTGAAAGATGTTCCTTGTAAAACATTCAAAGTGATAAACATTCTTTTAGCGTGTGTATATGCAATATATACAAGGAATAATTTACGTTTACAGACTTATTTACTAATGTTCTAATCTAAATTTGTACTTTGTAAAGCAATGGATTTAGACTATAAAAATGTAAATGATTATGTTGGCTTGAAAATATTTTGATACAGTAATGAAAACTTTAAACTCCTTCTCTATGATAATATGGACGTGGGTTCAATTGTATTTTATGACATAATGTTAACAAATATTATGAACATTTAAAAATAGTTCTTTCAATTCCAGTATAAAAACTGCATTGTTACACTAAACATTTAGTTGGTTTAAGGAAGATTGTTAAAGCCCGTTTGATGCAAAAATGTTTTGAGTTTAATACAATTTATTATACTCTATTTGTTATTCTATTATCCGGCACAAAAATTAAAGCATTTGGTTCTTTTTATAATACTACATTAAAATATTAGAAGATGTAAACTATGAGGTTAATTCATTGCGTGTATTCTCGTCAGTCACAAACATCCAAATTTTGTGTTTGTGATTGACGAGAATATACGAAATGAAATCATCTCACAGTTTACGTCTTCTAGTACATGTGAACAATAATGTAGCTTGATCGAAACAATTCGATAAATTGTTTTATTTTCATTGTCATTTTGAAGGGTTTGAATCGGAAACCTGTTGTTTCCTTTATTGCTGGAATTACAGCGCCACCTGGACGTCGTATGGGTCATGCTGGAGCTATTATAGCTCATGGAAAGGGCGGTGCTGAAGAAAAAATTAAAGCACTCCAAGATGCTGGTGTTGTTGTTACCCGATCTCCAGCGTCTCTTGGCAGTACATTATTAAAAGTAAGTTTACAAAACACTTTTCTAGCTACTGTGAATATGGATGACTAACGCATAGGACCAGAAAACGTTACTTGAAAATTCATTATGTAATGCAAAATCAAATTTAACAACATTAAGTTATAATACGTAGGGACTCTTACATTAAACGCAGAAAATGAATATTAAAAATATATGAAGCCTTTATTATTTATTATTATATATGTTTACATATTTTATAAGTTATTTTTAAGCAACCAATTTACTTTTTTTGCGACTTTTTGAACTGTCAATATTCTTGTTTTTGACCTAAATTAGATTTTTATAATGATATTGGTATAAAATAACAGTTTTTATAAAGTATTTTACTATTACTTGTAAGGTAATGTTTAACGAATGTTTTAGTATAATCTGGATATGCTTCATATTAATTAAATAGTGCCACAAATGTGAATGAATTATGCTGCATTGATTTTGGCAGTAGGTTCATCTTCTCTATCATTCTTTTACCTTTAAAATGTTGCTTTTAGAAATTTTTTGTAAAAGTATTAGGTTTAAAAGAAAAATTAATTCTACAGTTAGATTGTAATAATAATAACAACCCAAATCTATCAAAACGACTTCTTACTATTTATTTAATTTTTAGTTTAATTTAAATTTTTTTAAATGTTTTACGAGAAACATCTTTCAGCAGTGGACATTTAGCGAAGCCAAATGTGGGCCCACATTTTAGTGCCGGTGATGGGATTCGAACCCATGTCCACCGAGGTTCAAATTCGAGCGCTATACCACTAGACTACCTAAATATATATATATATATATATAGACAAAAATTATGTTTATATAATTTCCAAATATATATTATTAAATAAAAAGGTAATGGAATATATATATATATATATATATATATATATATATATATATATATATATAATGTTTGCTATTTTGAATGTTTTACAGGAAACATCTCTCAGCAGTGGGGACATTTTAGCGAAGCCGAACGTGGACCCGCACTTTAGTGGGCCGGTGGTGGGACTCAAGCCCATGTCCATCCAGATCCAAATCGAGCGCTGTACCGCTAGACCACCCCGGCATATATGTAGTCATGGTAAATAAAAGTATATTCGTTTAGTAAGAAGACATGACTAGCGTTTTCACATTCGCACATAATAATGTATACCAATGTGTGTTTTTGTAATTCGTAATTCCTGATTTTTCTTTAGTAATAATACTTTTTTAACAAATATAGGGTCACTATTTTTACTCTTCCACTCCTTTTTATCAATGCGGATTTGGTATCGATTAGAGATAGAGGGAATAATTATTACCAAATGCATGATATTTTATTTTATAAATATTTTTGTGTGATTTTATAAGGTATGATAGAAATAATTAATTTTAAGTGACTATGTGGACTCGAGAAGTAATGCATTTAAAGAAATTTATATTTAGTAACTAAATACAACTGTTGGGTTTTTTTAATTTCAGGTTCTCGAATCTAAATAAACAGATTATCCACAGCCAGTACTTTTTATGATTTAGTGTTGTTAAAATGTTATGTATATATATATATATATATATATATATAACATTTTTAGCATTGTTAATAAATATTAATCACTTGTGTTTTTACTTTTTTTGTGTAAAATTAGTCATTTTAGTTTATTATATTAGGTTAATTTAATAGCACTGAAAATAGTACACTATTCTCGTTTATTTTAAGAAACATAACAATTAAAATATTGGATTAGTTTAGGAACAGCATATGCAAATTGTAGCAACGCTTTTTTGTTTAAAGTAACTAACACTGACCTGAGAAAACTTAATGTTTTTACTGATAGTGCTTTAATCTAGTTTTTTGAAATGGATTGCTTTCTATTATAGATTATTTTTGTAATTTTTTTTATGGGGGAGATAAACTTTCTTCAGTCAATAACCACGTTGTATTTCCTGTGTTATTAAATTGATTAGTTAACTATATAAACATGTCTTTCATTGTAAGAATTCATTTAAAAATACTTAGATGATAGTGATTGTCAGGCTTTGCCAGTATGTGTTTTCTTACTTTTACCCTTCAATAAAGCAGTCGTTTATTTCTATCAACAGTGTATTAGTAGCCATTTATTTTTACATGAGTCTACATTTACAGTGTTTCCAAAAGTAATAACCCGCGGGCTTTTAAACGGCTGCGCTACACTTATAAGAACATCTGAGTGGTCTAGCGGTACAGCGCTCGACTTGGACCTGGGTGGGCATCGGGGTTTGAATCCCACCACTGGCACTGCTGGAAGATGCGTTTCCCGTCAAACATTTAAAATAGTAAACATTCATTCATTTGGTTAGTGACGTGGTCACCTCTTCATTATTTCCCATAATTATACGACATGTAGAACAATCGATTTCAATGGCTTGACAAGCGTAGACAAACGTGGAAGAATAACAAAGTTTCTTGGCTGGTAGACGGCATCCTTGTGACGTCGCCACTGTTCGCAAAGATTGACGAGGCCGCCTGATTTTTTGTCAGGGTTATCTCCCTTAGCCCAAGGGCTACATATGATATACGCATACATTTAGATACCTTTTAAGTATCCTGAGTATGTTCGCACCCATCCACCGAAGCGGAAGCCCAGTTATACCGCTGTACACTCGGACACTGCTGTTATTATTCTACATGCCTATAGGCACCTAGTCCAGGATGCACCACGTGGAGGACTAGCAGTCAGGAATATCACCATCATTGGAAATTGAGACTTTATAAGCATTACTCAAATCCTCAGGATCATTAGCAAACATAAATAAGTAAAATAAAAATTACAAAATACAGGTATAATTATTTTGTACATTGATCGGCAATATTTTTTAAAATTAGAAACATTTAAAATATATAACAATTTTCTTATCAATTTATAATGAATATGATTACTTCTCAAAGAATTCTCTTTAATAGAACACTTTTACTGTAACACAACGCTAATATTGAATATACAATTATATATTCTTATATGTTATAAACAATTGAATATTAAAACAAACAAAAAGAAATGTCATCACTCAGACTTTCAACAAGCTTTAAAAAAATTCGTATAAAGAAAATGGTGGTGCCGTTAGTACTTTGACAAAGTGGATCATTTAAAACTGCTTTTGAGCCAGAGGCTACATCAAAACAGTAGTTTCTTACTCATTCAAAAATTGTTGCTTAATTAAAACATTGACAGTAGTTTAATATTAATTAATGGATTTAAAACACAGCTTTGATAGAAGCAGTAGAGTTGTAGTACGTGTTGGTGGTCTGGTCACTTACATAAGGAAAGAATTTTGTTCTAACTCCAGTGTATCATTTGAATTTTCTCAATTTGGTATTGAAAGCTTGAGTAAATTGTAAGTGTCCATTTTTATCTTTAAAAAAAATTATGTCGTTATTACATATCCCGTTATTAGCTCCAAGTGTGGAATTTATTCAAAGTATTATTGATGACTTAATAACTGTGACAAGCTAATTTTGCTTGCCGATGATTTCAACAATACTAATATAGATAATTTTGTGTCTATGGTTTTAACCAACATAGTAAACTTCTATACTAGAGGCATTTTTAGGTTAGATTGCGTTTTTACAAAACCAAATCACTTCCTGCATTTGATTTGTCGAAACGCTTGATCATTAGAGCATTTCCTACAATCTATTTTAGAAAAAATAATGCGCAATTTACAAAACCCAAATTAAAATCACATGTTCGCTCATGACTTATCACAATAAAACGTAAAAAACCTGAATATATTTCTTGAGCAGCACTGTATTATTGCAAAAAGTTTTCATGATTTGAACACTGCTACAAACTGTTTTGTTACGCTAGTTAAAAGTCATTTTAACAGATTTTGCCCAAAGTTAAAATTCTTCTACTACTAACCGATATAACATTGAGAAAGCTAAAACGAATACGCGGAGGAAATGAGGTAGCATATAAAGCTAACAACCGCTCCTTAGTAAAACAATAGAGCCTTGGTATAAGAAATGAGATTAGTTTTATTCAAAAATGTGTTACTAACTTCTACTTTTCTCCCTACAACAACAACAACCCCAAAAACATGGAATAATATTAATAAACTTTTTCAGAAAAACAAAAGCTGTATTTACCTTACTTGATGTGAACTCAACGCACATTTTGTTCACAACAATGCTGTAGGACTAGTTCAACTGAATAAGTAAACATCAATGATGAACCTGATTTTCTAATATCTACATATAATTTTAAAAAGATTATGCAAGACTCCAAATCTACTACAACATTAGGTCCACATGGACTTATTATACAATTGGTTAAACCATGTTCGCCATCAATATATTCTCAACTAATACAAATTTGAACTAGTTCCATGAACAAAGGTAGAATCGTGGAAAATTATTGGCTGAAAAATCGATTTTGAATAAACTAAGTACTACATGTTGCTATGTGAGGCGCGCGTCACGCTACACATCCATTAGAGCGTTATTTATCCTTTTCTTGTTTAAAAATTATTGCAGTGTTTTTGCATTGCAATACGTAACTTGTTTTATTATTACTTTAGCATATTTCTAATTTTTACTCGTTTTCTATAATTGTTAATTTCCACTATCTACCTTGATTTTATCTTAATTTGAAATATTTTTTTTTGTGACTAATCCCCCTTTGCCTCACCATTCATTTCATATTTCCCCCCGAATCTTACTGATATTATCGATAAATAGAACCAAAAATCAAAAGGAGTTTTACTTCTACTTAACTCGTGTATCAACCTGTACATTCAAAGTAAGTAATAAGCCATATAAATTTGCGTACAACAAAATAGCATCACAGCAGATTGTGTAGCCAGCTCGGTAAACTATGTCGCAAAATCACTTGACAATAAAATAGGCTTTGTGTGCTATTTGTTTGTTGACTATAAAACCGCACTCAATAGCACATACAAAAGCAGACTGCTGAACCGTCTTATTGAATTCAATGCTTCCAATCACACAATCAAATGTCTAACCAATTATTTTGAAAATAAAACACGCTACACCCACATTGGGCGCAGAAAATCTACTTTAATTCAAAATAGCAAGGTGCGGTTTTGTCTCCTTTTCTATTTTCATTTTCTGACAAAAAGAGTCTGCTTAAAATTAAATCCAACAAAATGTGAACTAATTAATTTTAGCTCTCACAAACTTTCAACACAATTAACTCAACTTTATCCAAAAGTTCGTATTATAAATGTGGAGATTAATACTTGGGATAGTTTTAAATATCTTGGTATTTTACTAAATAACAAACTTACTTGGTCTGATCACATCGAGCATTTTTCACAAAAACTCGGGGTTTGTGTTATTACATTAGAGGTTAATGAACCTTTATGTTCGTTTACATAATATTAATACATATTTTAAAACTATATTTTATCTAATAATATTATATTGCTCTCTGGTAATATTGCCAAGACTAAAAAGAAAAGATTTTATAAAGTTAAAAAATGTATAACCATTATTAGCCGTTTATCGGGTATCTTTCATCTGGAGTATTGTTTTATTACTTATGTTTACACAGGAGTCATTTACATTTAATGTATACTGTTATATTAGCATACTATTAACTATTGTACGTTTCCTAAGTAATATCATGCCTCTTCACATACATTATAATGCACATAATTTTTAAATATACGTTAGTTTTGAGTTTTTCTAGTCTGTGTAAATTAATCTTATTTCCTGATTAATGTTGCATACTGCTCATTGTACTGTATTTTTATAATTGAAGTGAGGCGCGCGTCACTCTACACTTCCATTGGAGTGTTACTAGTCATTTTCTCTTTTCTTTTTTTTTGAAGATTATTGAAGTGTTTTTGAATTGTAATACGTAACTTGTTTTATTATTACTTTAGCATATTTCTAATTTTTACTCGTTTTTTATACTTGTTAATTTCCATTATCAAATATTTTTTCTGTGACTAATCTCCCTTTACCTCACCATCCATTTCATATTTCCCCCTGAATCTTATTGATATCATCGATAAATAAAACCAAGGATTAACAGGAGCTTTACTCCTACTCAACTCGTGTACCAACCTGTAACCTGTATATATATATATATATATATATATATATATATATATATATATATTATGTTCTGAAGGTTACTTCTACTCAAGTATCTAAGATAATAACCATAGTAATAGTAATAATATTTTTTTAGAAGTTTAAATTTAATTAAAAACAAACAGATCTGATCTGATCTTTTAAATCTAAATTTTCAAAAACATGTAATTTCAGTTATAAAAAATTATCAAGTTTACAAGTAAACAACAAAATTATTACGTTAATTTTAACTAGATTTTTTTCGTTACTTAATTTTGCTCAATAAAATCAATAAAAGTCAATAAACATCGCAAATTTAGAAATCAATAGCAAACAATTATCTAAATCAAAGTAACAATGAACGATATTAATTAATCGCTGCTTGTCATCTCAGTTTTTTTATAACCTTTTTGGTAAAAAATAGTTTTGTGAATTTTTTTATTACCATGTTACAGAAACAATTAGTGGCTTAAACATATTTTTATTACTGTGCAACTCTTTCTCTCTCTCTCTCTCTCTCTCTCTCTATATATATATATATATATATATATATATATATATTAGCAGCAACACACTTCACAGCGTCGTCATTTTAGGCATTCCAATTGGCCTATAATAAATGTTACCTTCGTAATTCTATTTAATTTGTTTAATTTTTTTATTTTATTTTATTTTATTAAAATGTGGACTGAAAGGGGTTTAATCCTATACCAACCTGAAACTTCAATTTTGATTTTTGCTCATACTGACGATTTAAAATATTTCTATTTTTAATAATAAAAAATGCATTTTAACTAAATTATTTAACTAATTAATTAAACAACAGTTAAATTATTTATTCATAAATAAACATTTATTTATTTAATCAAGACTACCAGTGTGGTTTAAAATATAATGATTAAATTATTATTACTATTATTTACTATTATAAAACTCTTTTGCTTTAAAAAATAAGATAACAAATGATTAAATAAATTAGCTAAATTATAAATTATAGAATGTATGTATACAATTTTTAAAATATTATTAAATTTTATTTAATTAAATATTTTTTTAACTAGTTTTCTTCAAAATAAATAATAACCAACTAGAAATAACATTATATGCAAATATTATTTTTTGTTATAATATAAAAATTAAAGCTAACATTAATAAAATACTTGTTTAAATAATATAATATAATTAAATTTTTAAAATACTTTAAAATAAAGTTTAATATTTTATTTGTTTATCTAACTAATTTACGTTATTATGAGTGACCTTCTTACTAAGCATAACTTTTGATAATTAATTATTTAAGCGCGTAATACACTGTTTTCTATAAAAAATATTTTTTTGTTTTAATGTTTTAGAGTATTTTTGGTTAATAATTTATTAAAAGTAAATTTCAAGTATTATGAAATTATGTTAATTTAATTTTAAGGTGAAATATTTATCGCATTATTTTTGTAGTTTTGTTTTTTTATTAAAAAAGTTTAAATAGTTTTTATTATTTACGTTATATAAGTTTAATATTTTGTCGATTATTGTTGTACGTTTTTATAAATGTGTTTATTGTACGTAGAGCAGTATTTTTACTTAGAAGTTATAGTGTAAACTTATATTTTGAATCATTTTAAACATTAATATAAATTAATTTTAAATATAAATATATTCTGTATTTATATAATATTGTTTGAATATTAGGATATTTGTTAGGTCTTAAAATATAAATGATTAGATAATCATTAAGATTATACTTATTATATGCCGGTTTGAAAGAGTTTAATGACGATGCTGAAACAACATGGGTCGGTAAATGATTCTATTCAGATATGACCCTATATGAAAAATGATTTAAGCACAAACGGTATTTTACTTTAGGTTTAATTAACTTGAAAAGATGTCCTTTGCGAGAGTCGTTGTCAGGGCCAAAAGGATTATCTGTATGGTCTGATGTTAATAATTTATATACTAGAATGAGATTACCCCGGAGCCTCCTATCTTGTAGAGGGAAGAGCTTAAAGGATTGTAAACGGTTAGGATTTTTTTATTTGAAATTGTTTTAGTTATAATTAAAAATTAATAAATATTTAGTCGATATAAGTAAAATGTAATGTTTAAAATATTTTTATTTAACATTGTTTAAATGTTTTACGGTAAACATTCTTCTCCAAGTGGGCATTTAGCAAAGCCGAATGTACGCACTTAGTACCGGTTATTGGATTTGGATTTATGTTTGCTGAATGCTAGGTTTAACGTCTTAACTACTGCTGTTTTATTAGCAAATATTTTTTAAATGTCAATAGCAGTTAATAAAATTTTGTATGTCAAAAAATTACGAAGTCATTACAATATTACTAACGTTAATTTATTTATATTTCGTTTATATTCTAGGACTGATGCTTGCAGTATTTGTTGATTGTATATACTTTCTAATTTAATTATGGATTATCCAGAACATTTATATGTCGATTTTGGTTTGTTTTTCATTATATTGTAACGTTTAGAAAAATCTGACATTAACATTGAGTGCATAATGATGGTGGAGAAAATGTTTAATTTGCCGGTTAACGTAATTTTGTACTTATTTTATTGTTGTATAGAGATTGGCATCTGCTAAAAGGGTTCTTGTAGCTGAAGGTGTATTAACAATGATGTCTCGTCGAAAACCAAAACTTAGACACTTTTTTCTGTTTAATGATTTAATGCTTTATGGAAAAATTATTGTGCCTCGTAGAATCGTAGGTTCTTTAATTAAAATTTATATTTCTAGTTGAGAAGTCCTCGTTATATTGATATAGTTGATGCATCAGTGAAAGATATTGTGGATAACGGAAGTAAATTTTGTTTTGGTTAAATGTTTAAAAAGTTTATCGCAACGGATTTTCCATATTGAGTCCACGAAAATCTTTTACCGTTTACGCAAGTACTGCTGAAGAAAAAACTCAGTGGGTAGCACACATTAAGAGATGTATTTCAGAATCTGTTTATTTGGGTACGTATTAATTATTTTGTATTATACAGTTGGTTTTATTTTGTAGGTGGAAATGTTAAACGCAGTTCAGTTAAAATGTCTCCAATTTGGATTCCAGATTTTGAAGCGTCACACTGCATGGTTTGCGCTGCAACAAAATTTAACTTAGTTCATCGTCGAGTACGTATTACAAGTATTTATTAAGCTTTTATTATAATTAGTATAAAATATGTATATTGAATATTATTAATAACTTTATATAAATGGATATTAGAAGTTTTTAATATAAATTAAGAGTAAACTTTTTCTTATTCCTGTTTTAGTGTTTTGCATTTTTAACTTTTTTTGGAAAGGAAATTTATAATGTTAAATTTTCAGCGTTAAATTAAACTTTAGTTATATATATATATAGTTTGATACTTTGTTTTAGTATACATGTGACAGTTTTTAATTTTCTTGAACAAACGTGTTATTTTAAAAACCGTTTTTTATTCATAATATTAAATCGTAAGATTTTATGATTGATTTACATTATTGACATTACAAATGTTAAAAATAAAATTTTTAAGAGAATGGGAAAAGTATTTTTTTAGGAAATTGCATTAAAAATTTTTATTTTCAACTTAATAATGTTTGCATATATTTTTTATTCAAATGTGATTTTAATTTTTCAAGTGTGATACACTGTTAAACAATTGCGTTTTTATCATGAATTTTTATTCCCATTAAGTGATTGGAGTATTTATTCTTTTTTGTTTACTTTATTGCTTGAATGCTGTACGAGAAGATTGTTAACGAATGTATATTTAGCACATCCAAATTTCGGTCGTAGGTACGATTCGTAGTCCATTGAATAGGTTGCATATCATTTTGGTTAGTGACGTAATTAACTCTTCATTATTTTCCATATTTATACGGTATAGTAAACGATCGACTTCGATGGTTTGATAAGCGTTGTTACGCAGAAGAACATTACTCATATCCTCAGGATCATTAGCATCCCAATAGGTTGCAAATATGGAATTATTTGTCATCTATAATTATGTTTTTACAAGTCTTTTTGTTTTTTCCAACTTTTCAAATGTTAGCATCATTGCAGACATTGTGGCAAAGTAGTATGCGACAAATGTTCTAGTCAACGTTGGATGTTGCCTCATCAAGGTTCACATCATGTTCGTGTATGTCGCATTTGTTTTGAACAATTGAAATTGGAGCATCAGCGTATTTTGAATGACTATGAAAACAATAATTGTGAAACGGTTGGTTTAAAATCCGAAATGCAATACGATGTTGGTGTAAAAAATTTGGACAACTGCAAATATTCAAGTATTTAAAACAAATTAATTTTTAGCATTTATTTATTCATTTATTTTTACCGATTGACTTGTTTTAATGGAAACATTTTTAGCAAGTTAAATGAAGTCCCGAATTTTTTACCTACGGTAATATTTGCATTTTTTCCCGCTAGATTTAAGAGTTTATTAACATAGCCGCTTTGATATTTTGGTACATATTTTTGTTTAGCTTATAATGTATCAAAAGTTGCTATTTAAATATTATAACAAAACCATAATTGTATTTTATTTATAATATGTT
This sequence comes from Cardicola forsteri, assembly GCA_025895645.1. Lineage (NCBI taxonomy): Eukaryota > Metazoa > Platyhelminthes > Trematoda > Strigeidida > Aporocotylidae > Cardicola > Cardicola forsteri. Next base: position 292,244 of record JAKXYG010001393.1, on the reverse strand, counting down.
ATTGTATATTGTATTTAAAAATTAGTTGTTTCTTGCTCAAGTTTTGTGTGGCATTTAGGCCAGATTACCATGTTTTAAAAAAGCTTGTCTAAGTGGTTTTGTCTTTTTTTTAATATTATCATAAAGATAATGGTCAATTCGATTCAGAAAGTGACAGCGAAGATGATTCAGTCGAAGTCAATTTGGCAAGTTGATATATTCTGAACTTTTGTGTTTAGTACTATTTCAATTGCGTCAATTATCGATTTGATGATTTTTCATAAGCAAATATCTTGACTAAGTTTAAGTAATTTAGTACCGACTTTATATATATATATATATATATATATATATATGTGTGTGTGTGTGCCGGGATGGTCTAGCGGTACGGCGCTTGAATTCGGACCTCGGTGGGCATGGGTTCGAATCCCACCACCGGCACTAAGATGCGGGCTCACGTTTGGCTTCGCTAAAATGTCAACTGCTGAAAGATGTTTCTTGTTAAACACTCAAAGTAATAAACATTAAAAAAACATTAAAAAATTATATATATATATATATATATATAATACAAAATCATTATGCTTTAAAAATAAGCATGGGGTAATAAGACAACAATTACAGCAAAACAACAACAACAGTTTCGTTGGCATTGAAGATTTTTCAAATTGAAGATTGAGTTTCCTTTCGGCTTTTACTCAACTCTGTCACCTGTGTAGCTCTGTCATCCAGATACGTGCAATCACTTCTTTACCGTTGTTTGCCAGAATGGCGTCCTCTTGTATTGTTTCCGTAGTAGTATAAATGTTTTAGAGGCCAGGTTGTTAACCTTGCGCTTAAATTCTCCTCCTTTATCCAGGCTTGGGACTGGCTAGATTGAATCATTTCTGATCCAAACTTTATATATGTATATTATTATCATATATATCAAGAGTTTAACCATACTTCATTTTTTTATTACTCAGCTAGTGCATTAAGAATGAAAGCTTTATATTGTGAATGAATTATAATTACTGCCAATTGAACTAATAAAGAAAATCTTATATTTGAATATTTATTTTAATAAATTAGCATTAATAGGTTGAATATATATACATATATATATATATATATATATATAATTATTTTATTTGTTTAATTGGATATTTTCGAGTAGGTTAAAATAGGACAAACGTTTCTACTTTCGTACTTTGATAAATACATCGAATTGCAAAAAAATTATAATAATATATTTTTTGTTTTCTAAAAAGATTATGATCTTTAACAGCAATATTGCAATTTGTACATTTTAATATCAATATAAATTAATTTTGTTCAACTTGATGAGTGCTTGAATGTTTTTCTAACTGATCAGATGTTTAGGGCAGTTAAATGGAGTGTTTATATTTAATTACAGTAGTATGTGATTTGAACCCCCATTTCACTTGGATACAAAATTTAAGCGTAACATTCTAGCCTGTGTTACATGGGCACCTGTTTTACATATGTATATATAATAATAGTGAATACAATTAAAATATCACGTGGTTGTTTTGTTACATTATTTAAATGACATTCCAAATATCAATTTTATAAATTTGTTTGTGTGCATATGTCGTATATTTTTAATATTTGTTTTAGAAATGAACAGCACAATTACCTATTCAGTACATATGGTCTTTCTAAATGATACATTTCAAAATACTTTATATTTTTAAATGATTTCATTAATGTATTATTTTTTTGATCAAGTAACAATGCAAACATTTTAACAACTTATCTGTACATTTTTTAATGCTATTTTTTATTAATAAAAATATTTGCTTTGATTTACATTTTACGTACTACCAAGTTTCATCATTATACTAATTGTGTATATTAATTTGTTTTTAGTTATTTTGATACAGTTTAGGACATGTCGAAGCGCATTTGCATTTAAGATATAACAACTACTAATTATTATTCGATGTATTAATAAGCTTTGTGACCTGAAAATTTTTTATATTTTTGCCCAAGATCTTGTCGGAAAGATGATGATACTTTCAACTCTTTATTCTCATATTAGACTTAAACTACAGTAGGCAATGTATCTCATTCCAATTATATTTTTATATTTTTGCTTTAACTAATTTCTACATATTATAAAGATTTGATTGATGCGCTACATTTTAAAAAATGTATGACCTTGATACATACGCTGGTAATAAGATGCTTAAACTTTAACTTTTTTCAGTTAAAATTTATTAAATATTAAAATATGTAATTTATTCGTGAAAATTTTATATAAATTTGATTTCAAAATAAAATAATTGCTCACACATACAAATTTACACTATATTTTGAAACAGTTTATAAGTTAATTATTTTAAGAATATTTTAATGTAAACAATTTTAAAACAAATTTGTACAAATATTCAAAAATTCTTTTATAGCGAGCTACCTAAAAATGCTACAGGACACTCAACGATCATCCAAGGTAATGTTTTTGTGCATACTTCAAACGTGATAACGTGTGTTTTAGTATGACTTACAATTTACTATACGTTTTATTTATTTAGACCACAAAAGCTTTGAAAAGTAAAAAGTTTACTTTTATTCAACTTCCTCCATACTGTCCAGACTTCAATATAATTGAAAATGTTTTTAATATTTTAAAATGTGAGGTGACCCAGTTGGAAACTGACGTATCATTGAAGGCAAAAATTAATTATGTAAAAAATTGTATTCTGAAGGACTGTATTGGTACGTTGATAGATTCCTACTCAAAGCGGCTGGCAGAAATTGAAGAAAAGCGTGGATATCACTTAAATTACTGATATTATTAAGTTTGTTACTTTTATTTTGTATATTTATGTATTTTAGTAGATAAAACTATTTTTTTAAACTAATTATTTGTGTTTGTTTTAAGTTTTCATAATGTTGGTATTCTGCTTTATTGCTAAAAGGAATGTTATTGTATAAGGTATTTATTAATAATTGTCAGATATTATTATGTTTGCTACTTTGAATGTTTTACTAGAAACATCTTTCAGCGGTGGACATTGTTTAGCGAAGCCGAACGTGGGCCCGCATTTGAGTGCCGGTGGTGGGATTCGAACCCCGATGCCCACCGAGGTCCAAATTCGAGCACTAGACCACCCCGGCATATGTCTAAGATATATATCATATAGGAGTTCCTTTTGTCACTTTTGTCAAAGCTAATTGTAAACATGTACCAAACGTACATACAATATGTTCAAGGCATAGTAATGCCATTTGGCTAGAACGCACTCACTTAATAACTAGTAAAATATTTCGACCATTCCCAGATATTTGTCAGTCTCTTAACATTTATTGGCCATGTATCTCTAGCACAGTTAAAGAAAGACGATTAAAATGGATTGGCCATGTTTTACGTAGATCGCTCTCTCATCCAGCCAGAATAGCTATGGAAGCCCAACCATTACCCGGATGGAAAAGAAGGCCAGGCGGCCAACGGAAAATTTGGACAGACATTGTAGCATGCAAACTCAGTCCTTTTATTTATGCTAAGCCCCTCGTCCAAATGAATTGTTTAAATGGGCGTCCGTTTGTTTACCCTATGCAGCCAACAGAGATCATTGGAGGGGTTTAACTCCGGATGTAATTAACATTTAATGTCAGCACACCTCAAGTGTCGTTCTTTGAGTACACACTACAAAAGTTGACGTTTTTGCAGACGTTTTGGTTTTTGGACTACCCTGAGTGATAATAACCGGTGGGGGTGTTTATCTCCGATGATGATGATGATGATTTGGCTAGAACATCCATTTTAATAAGAAATCAGGTTTCGGTCAAAACGAGTGAATCTAGGCGAATGCCATTATTTGTTGGACATAAGTGGATGGAAATTAATTGGAATGTTTTATGGAGTTAGAAAAAACACCAGATCTTATTTTGACCCCGACTCAATAGCTAGTTATATTATTATTATTATTATTATTGGGATGCTAATGATCCTGAGGATTTGAGTAATGCTTATAAAGTCTCAATTTCCAATAATGGTGATATTCCTGACTGCTAGTCCTCCACGTGGTGCATCCTGGACTAGGTGCCTATAGGCATGTAGAATAATAACAGCAGTGTCCGAGTGTACAGCGGTATAACTGGGCTTCCGCTTCGGTGGGTGGGTGCGAACATACTCAGGATACTTAAAAGGTATCTAAATGTATGCGTATATCATATGTAGCCCTTGGGCTAAGGGAGATAACCCTGACAAAAAATCAGGCGGCCTCGTCAATGTTTGCGAACAGTGGCGACGTCACAAGGATGCCGTCTACCAGCCAAGAAACTTTGTTATTCTTCCACGTTTGTCTACGCTTGTCAAGCCATTGAAATCGATTGTTCTACATGTCGTATAATTATGGGAAATAATGAAGAGGTGACCACGTCACCAACCAAAATGAAAATTAAGGTTTAATATCTCACTAGAGATACATTCAGTGTAAAATACGTTTTTACCATCAATATAAAAAATAATAAATTTTAAAAAGTAGTAGATCAAAATGAAATAGAATGTTAATGAATATAAATATAGTCAATGTAATAAGCATGTGATTTTTAAAAAAATTTCAAAATTACATTACATTGAATCAGTCATTATAAGGCACACTTGTTACATTATACTGTAAGATGTCCAAATTAGTTCATATAAATGCGTAGGTGGAATGATTCCTACTTGTGATAGGTTTGTTAGTAGTTCAATTTTGTTTGATTCTGGATAAGTATGGCAGATATGAATTTTTGTATTGATTAGTTTTAGCTTTCATGTGCAGGTAAGTTCTTGTTTTTCCATAAGTTTTAGAATTGTTTAAGGCTGCATGTAGCGGGTGATTGTCATTATTTTCAATCTTTGATAGTAACTGTATACAGGATTTAAATTGTTTGTTAACAATATCATTCAATGAGATATAATATTTGATTCCTGTAGATTTTGATACCAATGTTATACATCTTTTTAGAACAACATAATCCTGTTTTAATAAAGTAGGAAAAATTACAGGTGAGCAATATAATATTCGAGCGCTGTATCGCCAGACCACCCCGGGTACTATTTAAAGAAAAGAAAGCAATGTGTTATTTATTAATTGTCACCAATAAATTGTAATAATATGTTAAATGAAACAATGAGCAAATCGGCATTTCAAATTATACCTTGAATTTTTTAAGTAAATTAAATATGTTATCGGTCGTATAAAATAAAAAATAAATCCATTTGGGCAACTAAGATTGTCAGCCTTGTCTATTAAACTTATAACGCATTTGTATCTACCATATATTTTAACTAACCCATAAAGATACAAAAATTATTTTGATAGGAACCTACAAAGATGATGGATTAGTTTATGAGATGTTTGCATCATTCCATACTCAATTTGATGTTTGTTTATTTGTTTGTTTGTATTTTAGGCTATACACCTTTTTATACAATGGCTTAAAATAATATAACACGTGATTCTGTTTTGCCTTTTCTCAATATTTCTACTTTAATTATGTATAATTTATTTATTAATAGAATTTTGTGCGCTTATAATTGCACATACCAAATGTACCCTTAAAGCTTTGGGTAAGAGTAATAATAATAGTAATTATATATATATATATATTATACAAAACTCTTTTGCTTTAAAAATAAGCATGGGGCAATAAGACAACAATTACAGCAAAAAACAGCAACAGCCAAGTCTTGTTGGCATTGAGGATTCTGCAAATCAAAAATTGAGTTTTCTTTCGGCTTTCACTCAACCCTGTCATCTGTATAACTCTGTCATCCAGAAACGTGTGACCACTTTGCCGTTGTTTGCCGGAATGGCGTCTTCTTGTATTGTTTCCGTAGCAGTATAAATGTTTTAGAGGCCAGGTTGCTAACCTTGCGCTCAAATCCTCCTCCTTTATCCAGGCTTGAGACTGACTAGTTTGAATCATTTCTGGTTCAAACTAGGAGTTATAATAGTAATAATAATAATAATTGTATAATGTTCTATTTTCGGGACCTACATATTTATTATTTGTTAAAAGAATGCATGTTGTTGTAAGAGAAGTTAGTAGTTTTTACCTTTCTGCACATATTTAGCACATTTACATAATTTCAACATTTTCATTTCATTTGTGACAAATTTAATAAAATTGTTACATTTATAACGTGCATTTGTTTAAAAATTATAGGATTAATTAAGATGCTTTTTTGCCAATTTACAACTGAATTCAATTTATTATCAATTTTTAATTGCTACCCTCAATAAAATGCTAGGTTTTACTGTAAGTGGATGTTCAGTAAAGCCACTCTTGAAGGACTGCATTTAGTATCGGTGGTAAAATTTGTCCTATTGTTTTACCAACTCCGCCATGGCAGAAGAATAAATAATTTATTTTCTGTCCAATTACAAGCGTTTCTCAACCTGTTCAAAAATTTATTGACGGCAAAGTGAAGATGTGATTTCAGCAAATCAATTGCATCGGGAAAGACGAGAAAATCACATATTCACGTTAAGTGTATTTAAATTAATGTCTGACGTATTTAGCAAGGTTACTATGCCATCCCAACAAAGTACAAATTAATCTTTACATAAGCCTATCCTAAATCATGAATAAGTTTTTTTTCCTCAATTACTGTAATCTGCCCATTTTAGTTTGTGATCATTCATTATCTTTCATCCAGGGTATTGTTTCATTAGTCATGCTCACACATGAGTCATTCACACATGTATACTGTTATATTTGCACACTATTAACTATAATACATTCTCTAAGTAATACCATGCTTCTTCACGTATATCATATTGCACATGACTTTGGAATATACGTTAATTTTGGGTTTTTTTAGTCTATGTAATTTAATCGTGTTTTATTTATTTATTTATTGGGCTGATGTTACAAACTGCTAGTTGCATTGTATTTTTATAATTGTACATATTTTTGTGTGCTGAAAGCTACTTCTACTGATGTATCTAAGCCAATAATAATAATAATAACAAATACTTTGGAAAAATCGAGATACATTTATATTTGGACAAAAACTGAGGTTTAGAATTAGTATTTTGATATATATATATATATATATATATATATATATATATACTAAATCTAAAATCTGTCTACTTTTCTACATAACTAATTCCAATGTTGTTGCATTTAAGAGTTTTACGTATCTGCTTAATCATACTGACATAGGCTCATCATTTCAAGGAATACTTATACCAGCCATATTTACGGAAAAAGAACAAAAAAATAATCTGCTAAGGCATACGCCTCTATAGCTCAGTGGTTAGAGCACTGGTCTAGTTCAATTCTCATTGGAGGCATTTTATCTTCCACCCGTAGCTCAGTGGTTAAGGCGCTGGTCTGACACCAAACAGGGCGTAAGTTTATGTTCGTGTGGACAACTTAAAAGGTATATGCTATTGATAACTCCAAACAAGGATGTGAAACAGCTATAGAGTACTCCTGGATTATTTATGTGCCTAGTGTGGTCTAGTGGTACAGCGTTTGATTTGGATCTGGGTAGGCATGGGTTTGAATAAATGCGGGCCCACATTTGGCTTTGCTAAAATGTCTACTTCGGAAAGCTGTTTCTCTTTAAACATTTAAAATAGTAAAAATAAATAAAACAATAGTAAAAATAATAAATATTGTAGCCTTGTGACCTAACTGCAGACCATTTAATGGGGTTGACGTTAGCACTTCGTACTCTGTGGCTTATACTTGCAGGAATATAATGACCAGGACATTTGAAATACAAGCAACAATATCCTTTATCTATTGGATCATAAATAATGTGTTATCTAGCTTTATTTGCGTTTCTAAACTGCAGTTATAATAAATACAATATATGTACGTGTTATGATCAAATGATCAAATTGTTAATGATTCAATTACTAATTGAACAAAAACAATTTTTGGTTTAAAATCTGTTTCAAACTTTAGTTATTACTTGTTAGACAAAACCAGTGTAAGTTTAAGTCGAAACAGTATACACTATATTTGTTTGCTATAATAAAATCTAAATTATTGTAATGTGCATTGGTTCGATTATTTAAAACAAAATTAACATTGTCACGTGGTTTGACAATTGTTACGCCGTTAGTTAAATTGTATAGTACGATTAGGTTATTTTAATAGTATTGATTATTATAAAAGCAAATATTATTTGGATTATATATAAGATTATTATCAATAATTGACACTAAATATCTTTACCAATAGCATATTTTTAAAGCTACTTAAGTAAGACATATCACTCACTTTTGTTACAAATAATGAAAATGAGCGCTATAAGTTATAATTAAGTAATTAAGTTATTTTTAGTAGTTTTTTAACATAGGTATGTTAAGTATTTATTAAAAAATTTTAATTAATGGGTGGTAAAATTTCACCGAGATCTCGGTCTTGATTTCCTCTGAGTTAACTTGATACAAATATTAATCAACATCCCCAGCTAATTTTATTCAAAAAAGTACTTTTGTGATCTAAATATTGTTCTTCAATTTGTTATTATAGAATAATTCAAGTTTTCATACCAATACTGTTTACCAACAGGAAAAACAGGACGTAACAATACTCACGCAATCACAAGACGTAATAAATTGAAATACATAACAAAATGCGCGTTAAAACAAAATTTTAATAATGTTTAAATTTTTTAAATGTACAAAAATGTAAAAATTGTAATTAAAATATAATTCAATAAAATAATGTTTGACAAGACATTTGTAAGAACCTTTATTTTAGTACCTTGATTGAACTGGAGAATTTGTTTTTTTAATTTAAGTATTAATATTGGTATAAAAATATCTCAATTGTTTTTAAATTTAAATGTTTTGTTTCATTTTGAAATAAGTCAAATAAAGAACCCGATCAGTTTCCTTTTAGTTGTACGTTTTTTTTGAGTGGAAAACAACAATAATAATGAAAAAGTAAGAAACGCTTTATTAATATTTACTTTCAAAGTTGGCATTAAATTTATATATTTTTAATAATAACGGAAACTAAACAACTAAATAGTCATTTTTTTTCTTAAGGGAAAAATATGTTAAAAGAATTAATAGTTGTATAAAGGTTAGTAAAAACAAGATTAAGAATCACTGATGTGTTATTTTAGCGGGGCTTTAACATGTTGTGTGTCGTAGTCCATATTTGAGGGTAACAAATGGAATAATTGTTTGGATAAAAAATATTGGCATGCTCTTAAAGAATTTGAAAAAGAAAAAAAATGGTGTATTAATAAATAATTAGTTGTCTAGCTCAAACAGTGTAAACTATATCAAAAAAATCTTATTTTGTGTAGTTTTAAACTTATATTTAATGTTTTAACCAATAAAAAGTATCCGAACAGCTTGAGTGTAAAATTACTGTTCTAGGTTTAAGTTAGAGTGATTATCAAACGAGAATAGAAAAAGAAAAACAGTGTGAACACTCTTACACATAAACTGAGTAGTTTTAATGAAAAAAAAATCAATAAAAGTTTTTTAATAAGTTTGTTTGCTAAATTATTCAAAATCCTAGAATAACCTAAAGTAATCCAAAATGCAGCATTGCTATTTTTTATTATTTGCAGTAAAAGTCTGGAAACTTTTATGCATTTCATCCTAAGATAATTATAGAACCATTTTTTTAGCTTGGTTTTTTGAGGTTGTTATTTAAAGTCTTAATATTTAGTGTGTCCTTAATGTGTTTATCAATGGATCTAAACACTAAGGTTTATGTGAGTAGTGAGTAGCTAATTGGGATCTTAAATATGGTTGAAAAATGTTTGTGAAATGTTAATGTTTAAAAAATCAGTTTCTGTACTTATATATAAAGCCCAAAAAAATAAAATTTAATAGTTTTTAAAATATTTTTTATTAATATTTTGTTATGGAACCAAAAGTTACAGTTTAAGGAGAGCATACTAACGTATTTTAAAACATTTTCTTTTGTTGTGTATGATAAAGCAGGTGGGGGATATAAAATATACACTTATAAAATATATTGATCACAAAATTAAGCGTTATAATAATATTTAAATATTTGTATTACGAAGTAAAATGCAGTGAAATAATATTTAAAAATTATGGGAACATTCCAAATAGCCTCATGTCACATGTAGCGTTATTATTATTTAACAAATATTTTGTTAATTATATTATTTTGTAAATTTTACCTTAACATGTTTATATTTTAATATTTATAATTATTAATTTTTGTTAATATTTTTTATAATGTTTTAATGTACTGAAAAGCGCGACATCATTCTTCAGCGTGTTTGTGGAATATAACGTGGTTTGTGTAACTCTGAACTTTTTTGTTTGTTTATTTTATTTATTCTTAATATATTCTTAATATATATTCTTTAATATATTTTGTACTAACATTTATGTTCTGATATAATTATTACGAAATACTTGATAATTCATGTTTGTTATATTGAGTTAAGATTTAACGGTTAATGTATTTCTAAACACACGATACAAATAAAAATAAAAAGTTTGTTTGCATAATAAAAATTGTTTTAAATATATGTTTATAAAAATTACTATTATTTATTTTATTTAAAAGCTTTAAATAATTTTTAAGTAACATTTTATTTCATGTTAAAAACATTATTTTTAAGAGTAAATATAGACAACAAAATTAAAAAGTTAACTAAATACTTATTGAATATTTATTAATAAAATATTTATTAAAATTAAATAATTAGTATAACGTAAAACTAGCCACTTTATTTTACAATATTAACAACAAATTGTCTATTTCAAAACCGTTCTTCCTGGTTTTTCGGGCGGTAAACGTAGAATTTGACCAAGTAGTTTTTCCGTTTAATTGTAATGATGTCATGTAGTGAACGAGAGTCAGTTTTTTTCATGATCTCATTATTTGAAATGTGATCACTCCAAGTAATTTTTAAGACACTTTTAAGACACCGGAGATAAAAAACATCCACCATCTTATCAATTTTGTCCGTTTCCTTCCAGGTTTCACTCCTATATATTGCTGTAAGAATGATTATTGATACATACAAACGAAGTTTTGTATTCAGGCAAATAGAAGAATATGACCATATTGATCTGAGTCTATTGAAGACTGACATTGCTATTCCAAGTCTGGCTTTAACATCAATTTTGGTTGTTCCGTCTTTACCAATGTACAGGAATCAACAATATGAATATTTTTTTAACTAATTTTGAAGGGCAAATAATCGTTTGACATAATGCACAACACTTTTGTTTTTGAACAATTAATCTGTAAATTAATAAGAGAAATGATATCATTGAGACGTTGTCATATTTTGCATAATTTCTGTAATTTTACTGAATAAACCAATATCATCTGCAAAGTCCAGATATGTTTATTTTTTATAGTTCCATTTATTACCATTAGACAAATTATTTATGGATTGAGTCATAATAAAATCAATTATCAGAAGAAGCAAAAACGGCGACAAAGTACATTTTTGACGTATTTTTGTAACAATTTAGAACAAAGCAGTATGACCACTTTTTGTTGAAACACAACAATTTGAATTTTGGTCTAACGAACGCATAAAATTAACATACTTTAACGGTAGTTTGTAAAACTGAACGATTTTTCACAAAGATTTTTGATAAACATTGTCAAAAGCTTTTGTAAAATTAATAAAATTAATTGTAAGTGATTGAGTATTTACTCAATACAACTTCTTTCTTTCTGGAAACCTACTTGTTGTTCATGAAAATGTTTATTTACCACATTACTTAAACGTTTTGAAATTACTGTGCAAAACAACTTACCAGGAACAGACAATAAAGTTATCTAGCGCCATTTATTGCAATCGTTTAGACTTCCTTTTTGGAAAAAGTAACAGTCTCTCCTTGTCGCCAATCATTTAGAACTTGTTCATTATGCCATATAACATTAAATAAATGAACAAGCTTACATTCTACTACGTTATCTCCATGTTTGAACATCTTCATAGTTATCTCGTCAAGTTCTCCTGTTTTATCGTTTTTTAACTTTTCAATTGCAAGAATCACTTCAGTTACAAAAATTCTATTAGTACATACTTTGGATTTTAAATCATATATCTTTTTTATTATTAAAATCTATGAAAGTATTTAGCATGGGCTGATTAAGTACTTCTTTTAAATGTTCTACATATCTAGATGATTGCTCATTATCTGTTAGAAGTGTTGTTGTGAGCAAGAAACAATAAACAACGATATTTTCCCTTGATTGGAATGGTGGTGTTCTTTATAACTCCCAACAGTTGTTTTACAAATTTATACCAAGTTTTAGAATCATTCTTGTTGCTACCGTATCTGCTTTTTTACATTTGTTTTCTAATCGGTCATTCTTATTTTTGATGCAGCTCTTTTAAACCTGTTTATCTAAAGTTCTATACTTATTATTATGTATTTTCCAGATAATAGGATTGTTAGATTGATCTTTTTCTAATTTTGTTTTTTTTCTGAGATCAATTAGATTCCAAGAGATTGATGAAATCTATTGTTTCTTGATAGAGCCACATCTTCTACCTTGCATATTTGTTACACAGTCTGTAATTGTTTTTTGAAACAATTTCCATTGATCATCAGACTTTTCTACCCTTTTCAGATTTTGAAATGTATTTTTTAACGAATCGTAGAATTGGTTTGAGTTATTTAGCTGGTTAAGTTTCTCACACGAAAATGGAAGCAATTTGTTGTGGTTTCTATTTTCTTTAACTTTAAACAAAATTTTCCAAGAACAAGGTTGTGATTAGGACCAACATCTGCACCGCGATATGCACGCACATCTAGCAAAATAAAAAGTCATTTTGTGCTAATACAAATGTAGTTAATCTCGTTTGCTGCTTATTTAGCTGGAGAAACACACGTTACTTTGTGTGTATATATGTAAACAAAAAATATGTTGCCATTACTCATTCTATGATGATAGTTTAGCGTCAACAACCTATAACCATAATCATCTATCCTATCAATATAGCCATGCGGTCCAACATTTAAGAAGTAACCAGATCTGTCTTTGTCTAATTTCGCATTGAAATTACCGATTAATATTTTAATGTCTTTTTTTGGAGCACTATCTAACAAATTTTTTAATTGATTATAAAATATATTTTTTCGGTTATTCTCAGTAGCTTCAATAGGCGCATAAATATGCACAATTGTTACTTTTACAAATCTGGTGTCGAATCTGGCCGAAATAATACGGTCGTTCACGGAATTTTATCCAACCATATCTTTGGCAGCATTTGTACTCAACATAACAGCAATTCCATGAGTACAATAGTCCAGAATATAAAATTGATATATCTCTACTAATAAAATGATCTTAACTTTTCCATAGCATTTCGCTAATACCCAAAATATCAAAGTTGTACTTTTCCATTTCTTAAAGGACTTGTTCCAATTATCCACACTGATTAAGTTTTTAGCATTGAAGATTTTGCAAATCGAAAATTGAGCTTTCTTTCAACTTCTTTGCCGTTGTTAGTCAGAATGACATTCTAATCTTTCGGTAGCAGCAAAATTTTTTACAAAGGCCAGGTTACTAACCTTGTTCTCAAACCCTCTGACTTTATCTAGGATTGGGAGTGGATAAATTAAATCATCTCTAGTCCAAACTAGACAGAATTATTAGTTATGTAACAATGTCATTATTATTTTACTTTTTAACATAGGCCAAAAACTAGTTGTAAAAGAATTATTAAAAAAATATTAAATTAAAAAATATCTTCAAGTCATTAAATAGTTATCAAAAATTGTAGCTTAAATATTTTTTTTTAACTTTTTTTATTTTTTAATACCACTTTAAGTAAGTATTTAATTATTGTTTAATAAATGTAAAACTATATTCATAACAAGATATTTTATAAATTTTTGTTTAAAAGTACATAAAAATTAGAAATTGCATTAGACATGAATTGGTAAAACATATCTTCAGAAATTTTTTTTCTCTCTTGATATTATTTTTATTGATTATAAAAAAAATGTTTTAAACAATTTAAAAATTGTTGATTTTAGAAGTATGATGAGAAGAACCTGCCCATTTTAGTATACTGTTGCTTATAAAAGAAATTGATTACTTGCATCATTTAAATAAACACCTGGTTTTAAATCATTTGAAACATTTTTGAAATTTTTATTATTAATATATATATATATATATATATAAACGCAAATAAAAACAAAAAAACAAAGCTTTGAAATTTAGTGTTAGTAAAATTATTAATTTTTTAAAATTATGTTATTTTATTTACATTATTTTTATAAAAAAAATTAATTTTATTAAAATATAAAAAAAATTATTTAATTTTTTTTATAAAAGTTAAGCGTAATTGTTTTAATGTACGCTGATTTACGAGGGTCTTTGAAAATTTTGTATGTATGTTTTATAAATTTCTTACTTAAGTAAGTTCCTTGTTTATGACTTCAGTTTATACTAAGTAATAACGAAATAATATTTTGTAAAGTTTGCAATTAAATAATTTGGTTTAATTTGTTGAATTTTATTTTGATCTAAATGAGGAAATTTATACCACACTACATATTTGTTATTTTTTGTTTCATATTGTTTTCTAATCTTAGTGTTGAAGAAATGTTTAATGCGTTTAAATAATTTTATGGTTATTGATTTTTATAAATAAATTAACTACTTTTTAGAGTTGAATAGATGCAATTTTTACGTAGTTATTATTTTATTAGATACATATTAGTTCAGAGCTGTTGATTTTTTACCTTTGTTATTATTTAATAAATTATATTTTAGTTGTGTTAAAGCATTTTTGTTGAATATAACATTTTTTGTATTTTATTAGTAATATTACTTTACAATGTTACGCATTAAAATTGATTTTAAAAGTTTAATCAAAGATTTTTGTTATAATTTAAGTATATGGAACATTTTCGTTCATGGTTAATCAGTTATACATAGGTAAATTTAAAAGAATAAATTACATTGCTATCTTTGCTATTAAATATATTGTTATTTAATAACTTCGGTTGTTTTATGATAACTAGAGTGTTACATTTTATCTCATCACATTTTAACAAAGTTATTAATATGTTGGTAAGGTCTTCATAGTGATATTATTGTGATTTGTTTTGCATTATTTTTCTTATTGGGCATTTTGTGTTAAATTTTATTATTTAATATAACTAGGTGTATGCAAGTTAAAATAAGTTAAATTTTTTACATTTTTTATTTGTGTAAAAATTTACTTACCATTTTTCTTATTTGGTTCTGATTGCCTGAAAATGTGATAGGAAACATTTTTTTATTAAATCAACACTTAGCATAGTCAAATTATAGTTTACATTAAGTGTCAGTGGTTTACAAAGTTTTAAATCCACTTTTACCATTCGAGTAACATTTTTGTAGTAAAATTTTAATTTTGTACTGGTGATGAGTTGTACATGTTTAGAAGCAGTTGATTATGAAATTATAAAATGAAATAGAATTAATTTCTATATAGAGTAATGTTGAATTGCAAATACTTTTTAAGCATACTATTAAATTATGTATTTATTTATAAACAATTTAGATGTTTATTTTTAAACTATACGCGTATATTTTGTGTTATTTTTTTAGATATTTTAAATTTAAATGCAAGCCACAAGTTTAACATCAAATAATATTTCCAATACTCTTGAATCTGTTAACCATTCTGTACAGTCCAATTTGTGGCACAATGTACCTATTAATTCTGATCAAAGTGTTTTACCAATGTCAAATAAGGCTTATTTTAACACAGACTCATCAACTTCTTTAGACACATATGGAACTCAGTTAGCGAATTGTCAATCTCAAATGCTTTCATCGAATCAAGTTCAACAAGTTCAATCTACCGTTGATGCTCAACTTGACTCTACTGACGTTTTGAACTGTTACGCTGCATTGTTGGGTTTAGCCGAAACATTTCGAACAATGAGTCCACCAAATATGCGACTAACTATACATTGTTTGAAAGCAATTCTTCAATTCAAGTTGCCAGTAAATCTCGAAGCACGCACTCATTTACAGTTGGGTCGTTTATTGTTTAATTATGGTAAAAGCGATGATCACACAAAGTTTCATCTCGAGAAGGCTCGTACTTTAGCAGTTCATTTGCGTGCCAAGGATGAATTCATAAAATTTGAGGCAGCTGCTTTGTTAGCCGAATTTTTTGAACGAAAGGTAATTTGTACTCTTTTATTCTTTGACATTTTATTGTTTATTGAAATTTTTATGCTTTTGATATTTTGGGTTGCTATGATCCAAGTTATTTGTTAGTATCAAATTACCTGAATAATTGGTTAATACTTTTTTGTATAAATTGGTCTAATGGTATGTGATTTATGGATAATTTAATAACGATAGCAAATGATGATTATTATTATTTGGAATGTTTTACTGGAAACAATTTACTGCAGTGGACATTTTAGCGAAATCGTGGTGGGAATCAAACCCATGCTTACTCCCGTTCGAGTTGAGCGCTGTACCGCCAGACTATCTCGGCAAGTAAAACCTTCAATATTTGATTTATATCTAAATCATTATTAAAACTATGCTATATTTAAAAAAAATACACCAGAGCATTGTTTTTATTAAATAATATATAAACATATTTGGTAATTTTAGTACTACCTAAACTAATACTAATTACACTATTATGTAAAACGTTTATTTATTTATTTATTATGATTAACAAAAGTGTAATCTGTTGCAAAATAATTACTTTGCTAAAACAAAGCTTTATTACGTTTAATTATTTCAAAAATTAAAGTGTGAAATTTATTGATAGCTGCGCCCCACACGATGTATATATATATATATATATATATATATATATACAAGCTGCTGTCAAAATCAATTAAGTATAATTAATTTGCTTTTGTGACACGATTTAATTAAATGACGAACGTCTAGGCTGTACTAAAACGTTTTTTAGACATGTAACAATTAACCTTTGATAAAATTTTAATTTAAATCAAAAACAAGAATGTAAAAATTAAAAAACAAGCAACAACAAATGTTTAGTGCCGGGGTGGTACAGCGCTCGCTCAGTGGGTATGGGTTCGACTCCCACCACCGGCACTAAAATGCGGGCCCACGTTCAGCTTCGTTAAAATGTCCACAACTGATAGATGTTTCTTGTAAAACTTTCAAGGTAATAAGCATCAAGTAAATAAATAAAAATAAAATAAGTTGTGTTCAATTGTGTTAAAAGTACTTAGAAGTTAATATTAAAATATATATTTATGAAAATGAATACCAAATATATTATTATTGTTGTTATTGTTATTTAGGGAAAGCGTTATGAAGCCACATGCATTCTCAATGATGCAATCAGACTGTCGAATAACAACCCGTATTGGCATTGTCGTCTGCTTCTAGAATTGGCTGTAAGTTTATTTTGACTCATATCTTAAGTTTTAGTATTATGATATGAGTAGTATGGTGATTGTTTAATTTTTACTACCAGCACGAAATACGCATTCTCGTTTGGTTGCACTAGACATCCACTCATTAAAAGTTACAAAAGTAAAGTATTTTTTAATTTTTTAATTGGGTACTTATATTGGATGTTTTTATCAAATAGACAATTAGTATAGACAAACAGCGCCAGTATGCATATACAATTGGTAGGTCCAATTTAAACCCTCGTCTATTGGTGGGGAGGCAGTACGAATTAAGTAATTTGATAAATATTACTTTATTTCATAGAACTATTATTTTTACTTCATTTTATTATTTATTAATTGTTGAATCACGTTATCAATTGTAGCAAGCTCATATAGCTGAACGTGACGACAATTCCGCTTGTGAAATTTTGGCAATGGGTGCCGAATTTGCTCATTTACATAATTCGGATTACACGGAGGGCCTGTTTTTGCTTAGCAAATGCATGGTAAGTCTTTGTTTTAATTCACACTAATACGACATTTTTAGTGTGCTACATGCGGATAATCATATATATATATATATATATATATATATATATATATATATATATATATATATATATATATATATATATATATATATATATATATATATAACTATAATGGACTTTTAATTGGTATTTAACATTTTTTACCACCACAACTCAGTGGTATTCATGTACTGTTTTCCAGTTTCCATATTATTATCATTATTTATTTCAAAACCCTTACTCTTTAAAAAGCATGAGGCAACAAGATTGTTACACATGATTGTACATTCATTAATTTCTTGACTTTGAATAATGTACATCTCGACGATTGAAATTCTATTCGGATTTTAGCCAAACCTTGTCTTTTGTTTCTTTGCCGTAGTGGTGGGACAAGAACATAGGCTTATTCAGTTTCAAGTTTGGGTATATGGCTCTAGCTCACATCTGCTACTCCAGCATTTAAGTGGTCTAGACGATACTTAATATTAGTCAAGTAAATACTTGTTTTATCAACTAGTGCCGTGTTTTCGGTTCTAGACAACTTGAATTTAGCCAGGTTATTCAGTAAAAATGTTCTGTTTACTGATTTAGCAGAAGTCAAAGTTTAGGACATATAAATTACTGTTTAGTTTTATGTAAATAATAGCATGATTTTACAATATATGAAATATTAAATGTTTAGAGGATGCATAGAGTATATAATTATGGTCGTATTAAAAATATTAACTTGTCATATATTAATTTGTGCTTTTTTCAAATTAAATAAGTACTTTTGTAGACTTTAAAAATTAAGTGTGCAATGACACTGGCTATGTATATAAAACAATATCCAACCCTTTTTTGAAATGATAACTTTTCATTATTTCTATTTTAAATTTACTTATAAAACGAATTACGTTTTTATAGGACGATTATTGTATACTGTAAAGCTCTTTAACTATTTTATCTAACCAGTTTAGTGCTAAAGTATTTAAAAGCAAAATATGTACAGGAAGATTTCAAGTTTATTTTACATTATACGCTATTTTGATCGGGACTTTATCTTGGAAACAGTGGCACAGTTCTTGGACTGAAATATTTGTTCACGCCTATGAAAACCGTGAACATTGGAAGGGGATTATAAGGGATGCTATGAGAACTTGGAATTTATAAGGAGGTGGCTTTGTTGTTATATTATACATTAAATGGTACCCTTTATTATTATTATTATTATTACTATTATTATTGTTATTACTATTATTATTATTATTACTATTATTATTATTATTACTATTATTATTACTATTATTATTGTTATTACTATTATTATTATTATTATTACTATTATTATTATTATTATTATTATGTTGTGTTTTTATACTATATGCAGTTATTATTGGCTAGCAGACAATTACCAGAGGTCACAGCTACTTTGACTATTGTCAATAAGCTGTTTGATAACTTTAAAGGAACTGCCTATCATCGTGAAGCGTTGCGCGTATTTTACCTCGTTCTCCACGTTTCGTTTTACCTCATTTCGGGTCAAGCCAAATCTGCTCATCCAATTTTGAAACAATTGCACCAAAGCATTCAGCAATTTGCCGCAATGGATGAAAGTATGTTGTTTGTGTTTTTTTCCCAATTCTCTACTTCAAAGGTACTGTTAGTGATGGACACATTTTTGAGCTTGTTCTACACAACGAAGTTAATAACCTTGCTGATGGTTTGTAATAAAGCCGTATTATTTTTATCTAAGTACTTCATTGTATGTGACAAGCATGGCTTATTAGTCAGACCTGCGGTGTAGAGTCTAACATACCGCTTAGTGTCTAGGTTTGGATAACATAAAAATGACCAACACTTCGAGTTAAATCTTGGTGGATAAAGAAAAATGTTGTTTGATATGGTTGAGATGGATAGTGAACTTATTTTACGTCTTTTCTGTTTTGAATCGAAATAGTCAAAGAAGTAGTTTATACAATTGCAGCCATATGTACTTAAAATGGAATACAACACAATGCAGAGCTTTTATTTGTGATGTAAAAAATGGAAAATCTAATTATTTTGAAACGTTTAATAAGTTCTATTTAAGGAATCGCTTGTTTACACAGGTTTTTGGATCTGGCTGTAATAATACAACATAATAAGAATGTTTTGCTTTTTGATATCATCATCATCGGGGATAAACACCGGTTACTATCACCCAGTGTAGTCCAAATACCAAAACATTTGCAAAAGCATTAACTCTTGCAATGTTCACTTAATGAGCGACACTTGAGGAGTGCTGACATTAAATGTTAACTACATCCCGAGTTAAATCCATCCAATAATTTATTTGGACGAGGGGGCTTAGTATGAATAAAAGGACTGAGTTCGCGTGCTACAATATCTGTCCAAATTTTCCGTTGGCCGCTTGACCTTCTTTTCTATTCGGGTAATGGATAGGCTTCCATAGCTATTCTGGCTGGATGAGTGGGCGATTTACGTAAAATATGGCCGGTAAATGTTAAGTAACTTACAAATATCTGGAAATGGTCGAAATATTTTGACGTTAATTGAACGTTTTTAGCATGTTTGATACTTTTCTCATGGTACGAATTTTTAGTGTTTTTATATAATTTATTCATTCCTGAAGATAAGATTATTAGCGTGTCTTGTTTAATATATATATATATATATTTATTTACCATTAATTGAAATTTTTTCTAATTTAGCAACGGACAACGTGACCCCCAACGAAATCGATCGCTTTCACTGGATGCCTCGTGAGCACATGGTCATCCTCGTCTATCTCATCACCGTAATGCAGTCGATGCAAGCAGGCATGCTTGACCGAGCCAAAAGATCGGCCGAGAAAGCTCTAACCCAAATCGAAAAGCTGTCCCTTTTCGATACGAGTCCCCTATTAACCGTGTTTCACGTCAGTCTACTGGAACATACAGCCATGGGCCGACTCGTGATGGGCGTACAAACTGCTGCTGCTCAGGATATTGGGCAAGCATGCCGTCTGTGTCATTCAAATCCGGCTCTGTTATCCAAAAGGCTGCCCCAATTGCATACACTGATTGGGCTGTATGCTATGTCGATGAATCGAATGGGGCATGCAGATAGTCAGTTCAAATATGCGCTAAAGGTAAGTCTGTTTTGTGTATGTTATTGGTGTATGCAATAATTTTTTGCCGTACAATAATCGGAGGTATGGACAAAAATGGCAGAATTGAGGTTTTATTATTAAGTAATATAATGATTAAATCCGTCTTGCTTGATTTTAACTGGAAATTTGTTTTTATTGTTTTAGATTACTTATAAGTAGTGCAAATGTGTATGCATAAATATGTTGTTTATTTCAATTGCTATTGGATGCTAATGGAATATTTAAGAGTTTATACTGTGAATCATCAGTTTTGTTTGTTTATCTTAAAAAATTTTAAAATATTACTTTGAAGTTGTGAGAGTTTACTTTTTAGTTGTTATAGTAGGTTATTTATTGATTTTATTTTATTTCCTATTATTATTTTCCAACCAGTTGTCTACACTCATACGTAACAATCCAAATGGTATTTCAGCCGAACATTTAAACTACAATGCACTTAGCATGATTGGTGCTAACCGGGCATCTTGTCAACCTGATGGACCACGCGATTCTCTGTCTGTCCTGATTTGTCTGAATTTAGCATTGGTGCACATCCGACAGGGCAATATATCCGAATGTGAAGTGAGTTGTGTTGGCAGTTATAATGGACTTAGTTCGAGTAATTTAAATTGTGTTAAGGTATGGTTGTATCAGTTATCAATGATTATTATTATTATTACAAGTTTTAACGTTTATACGAGCAAATTTGGAGTGCTGTATCGGTTAACAGATGTTTAAAATATTTATTACTGTTGTTGAATTTTTGTGTAGCGGAGGTAAAATGATTGTTATTTTTTTTTAATTTGTGTAGATTTAGACACAGTTGTATGTGCCAGTTTGATCTAGTGGTATAGCACTGGACTCCAGTTTTACCGCCATGACTAAATAAGGCCTCCGTTTGGCATGTATAAATCTCAACTTGTTGAAAAGTGTTTTCCGTAAAGCATTTAAGCATTAACAACTAAATAGAATGATGGATATATATATATATATATAGTTAAATTATGCCAATATAATGATCATTTTCTATATTGTGGCTTTGAGTCAGGCTCGTCATTATTGGTCAACAAGAGTAGAATCTTGTTTTCCTTTCATCGTAATCTCGTCAACTTCGGTTCTTCCCCAGTTGGATAAAGGAAACTCACGGCCCTGTGGGGTATAACGGTTGATTCTATCTCGAGTATTTTGTGTGAACTAAGTTTTATTAAAAGTTGACACAGGGTATAAGGACCTGCAGCCTGATTTTCTATCAGGGTGAACTCTCTTAACCTAGCCGGCTATATATGGTAAACGAACACCTTAAGATACTTTTTTTTGCATCTAGGGTGTATGCTAACACCCATTTACTGATCAGGAGTCCAGTGAAAACCAGTTATACCGCTGTGGACTTGGTCCCTACTGTTATTAATTTAGAATGCCTATAGGCGTATAGGCACCTAGTCCAGGATGCACCACGTGGAGTATCACCATTATTTGAGTTTGAGTCTTTATAAGTATTACTCAAATCCTCAGGATCATTTAGCATCCCAATAATAAATCCACTTGGTTTTAACTCAACGAGGAGCAGTGTACAGATGTCCCGTCCCTGTTTAGAATCATCAGCGGTGTATACAGCTTTCAAGTCTCACACACAAACTTAAACAAACCCCCTATCTGGTGTCAGACCAGTGCCTTAACCACTGAGCTACGCATGATGTTGTATTTTCTCTACTGATGTTACATTATAGACCCTGTTGAACGAAGTCTTTTCGTGTGGCACGCACATATTGGACGGATGCTACTGTTTGCGAGCAGCAGCCGACTACGTTCGAGCCTTTCAAGCCTTCTACGAAAATCGACTGATGGATGCCAAAGCTTATTTGCGCGAAACTGTTCGTCTGGCCAACGAAGAAGATCTGCATCGGTTGTCGGCCTCGGCTTTTATAACAATGGGTCAAATTCATTTGAACGAAAAGAATATTGGCGTAAGTCGACTATTGCTCCTATTAATTGTGAAATTACTCGAATTATTCCATTCATTCATTTATTGTCATTTTGGTTGGTGACGTGGTCACCTCTTCATTATTTCCCATATTTATACGACATGTAGAACGATCGATGTCGATGGCTTGACAAGCGTAGACAAACGTGGAAGAATAACAAAGTTTCTTGGCTGGTAGATGGCATCCTTGTGACATCGCCACTGTTCGCAAAGATTGACGAGGCCGCCTGATTTTTTGTCAGAGTTATCTCCCTTAGCCCAAGGGCTACATATGATATACGTATACCTTTAGATACCTTTTAAGTATCCTGGGTGTATGTTCGCACCCACCCGCCGTAGCGGAAGCCCAGTTATACCGCTGTGCACTCGGACCCTTCTGTTATTAGTCCAGATGCCTAGGGGCACCTAGTCCAGGATGCACCACGTGGAGGACTAACAGTCAGGAATATCACCATTATTGGAAATTGAGACTTTATAAGCATTATCAAATCCTCAGGATTATTAGCATCCCAATTATTTTGTTTACAATACAATGAACTAGTTGCCTGTTTTGACCAACGCATACATTTTCCATCATGTCCTTTCTAACGATCCTATAGGAAGGTCACAAAATGATTAGCGCAGCAATTCACATAGCAAATCGCCTGCCCGACATAGGCATTCAGTTGTGGGCAACGGCGTTGCTCAAAAGTGTAGCTAACTTGCGCGGCGATACGCAAGAAGAAACGCGTTGGTTTGCCGAACACGATCGCTATTCACGGATGGTGATTCAGGAGCACATGGGCGCCAGCAAGTCTTCCGAACACGCACTTATTGAGGTGAGTGCAATTGTTCGTTTTTTGGTTTTATTGTATCAAAATATTAATTGTCTGGTGAACAGTCTATTATCAGGTAGTCAGTAATTCGGCGCACAGTTGAACGCAATCAACTGGATTTGATATCGATCGTGTTTGAGGACTTGTACTAGTCCGGTACAATTGTTTCGAATAGGGAATTGACGATGCAATTGTTTGATTGCGTAATGCAAATACAATTTTGTTTGTTTTATTTCAATGATTTTAAACGTTTGGTGGTTTTGTGTGGTACACATTTTTAGGATTAATAAGCGTATTTTTGTGCACGAGTATTTTGGCAATTACAGAGTCGATAAATATATGTTTAAAGTTTGTTTTTTGTCAGGTTTTATTGTTAACATTTTTTCCCAATTGCACAATTGAAATATCAAGTTTTTTGTAGAAAAAGAGATGCAATTATATTTTTTATGAAGCTCAATTGTAAATTCTCTGTTTATTTTTTGGAACTGGCGATCTGGTTTGAAGGTTTAGACGATTTGTTAGGTCAGATTGAATTTATGGTGTACTATCTACTCCACTAATTGGCTTTCTACGATTTTCTGAGGACTAAAATACTGCAAATTGGATGCGGAAATTAGAAGGCTTATCATTGCTGATTCTATTTGGTTTTAATAATAGAAAAAATATTTTGTTTAAATTACAGTGGCTTGGCGGTCCTCTACCCGAATTTCAACCCAGTCCCTCTTCAATCAATCCCCATCCTGATGCTCGGTGTTTGTTATAAATTCCAAATTCTGTTCATGGATTGAATTATATATACCATGTGGGCAGACTTTAAATTTTATTCATTTTTATGAATGCCCCCCCGTCCTATGTAGATCTGAAACCGACTTATTTCGAAGTGGATGGTGAATGTTTTTTTATTTTGTATTGTCATTATTATTGGTCATTTATTATCTGTGTTTTGTATGATTATTATTATTATTATTATTATTGTTGTTGCCTTTATTCACCAATACTATTTGTAATTTACGTCAAATGGAACTGATTTTTTTTGTTTTCTTGTAGAATATATATATATATATATATAATGACAAACATTTTGTACAACTCTAAGTGTATGTTCTTGTCTGTTTGATAACAAGAAGGATATGGTCTGTTTTACATATCTCAACAATTTTGTCTATTGTGTATACTTACTGTTTCCAAATTAATTTTGTTTATAATTTTTATTTTTACTTTAAATTACATTTTATACGCTTATATATATATATATATATATACTTATTGATATATATTATTGACACTTCAAATGTAAGTTTTTCAGCATTACTTATCGTTTTCGATTTTTTTAATTAACGTATTTTGCATTAGTTAAGTTTTATTTGAATGAGTTGTCTCAATTCATTAACGAATCTATATTTTGATATCAACTAGTGTCCTTGATTAAGGATGTTTATTTGGTAAATGATAGAACCAACCAAGGGAAAAAGATTTTTAAAAATCCTATTAGTCAATCTTTGTGAGTGATTGTTAGTTATGTTGGTGCATTCTTCTATCAAAAGGGGATTGTTTGACCTTGAAAATGTATATGAGGTGGGAAAATCAATATTTGCATAGCACTATACGATTTGTATTGCGTCATCGTGCAAATTTGGTCACACATTGAGAAACTTTACCATCCCCAACTGCCGAGTAATCACACACACACACACAAAAGGTTATCTGACTCTTATTGGCTCCATCTTCGCAACTTTTTCCCTTGGTTGGTTTTATCACCTACCTTGTTGTCTGATGTTTGCATTGATGGGACGTCCCATAATGAGTATTATTCTTTATTATTTCAATGGTTCATGGACATTTGAATTGTGATTGGGATATAAGGATTGCGTGGAACCAACTAGGCCGTTATTTTGTGTACGTTTAGATGGGATGCAATTTTCACAGTATTTCAGAGTTCTTACTGTCGATCCTACTCCTGCACGGTCAAATAGTGCCATTACTTATTTCTATTTTTGGGTTTGCAGTTGAAATCTACTTGAATTCGTAGCTTATTTGTACTATGAAACTAGTCATTTAAGTAGATTGAGCAACGATATGAGCGTTTGCATGATTATGTTAGAACATGTGGTGGGATATGACATTTATTTTACTCTTCTTTTCAAAACTGCAAGCCTCTTATACGATTGGTTCATTTCTATTTTGTGTATGTGTGACATGAAACACCCTTGCAGTTTTGGGGAAAAAACAGATAATAATTAGTCATAATCATCAGTATGAAAGCCGTGTTTACAAAATAGGTTTTTGGTCAGATGATGGCCTGTTTTGTACTTTTATGGGAATGTCCATATGCGCATGTGTCTGGATCGATGGGAAAGTTTGATAAATTTTTATTAACTTTTTACATAAAAATTATTGATCATGCAAGTAGTAAAAAACAACTGAAAAATGTTTTTTGTTGCAATATTTACGGTACAGTTGTGGTAGTATTTTAACTCATTGATACAAAACTTTTGTCAATGGTGTCAAAATTATTAGACATTGAAAGACTTGACGTGGAACAATCTTGTTACTCCCATCATATTTAAAGCAAAAGGATTTTGTAATGTAATAAAATTCCATAAAAGTGGAATTTTCGGTTTCATAATCATTTTACTGCTTCTTTCGTTTAACACAATTCTATTCTAGCTTCGGTCAGCGATTAAATGAATAGTTGTCAAGTTCCAGGGTGGCTCGATGGACATGAGTTCGATCCTTACCACCGACCCTCTAAATGCGGGTCTACGTTCGGCTCCGCCAAAATGTTTAATGCTGAAAGATGATTCCCGTCAAAACATTTAAATTGGGGGTGGGGGGAATATTTTGGTTGGTGACGTGGTTACCTCTTAAGTATTTCCCATATTTATACATGTAGAACGATCGATTTCGATGGCTTGATAAGCGTAACAAACGTGGAAGAATAACAGTTTCTTGGCTGGTAGACGGCATCCTTGTGACATCGCCACTGTTCGCAAAGATTGACGAGGCCGCCTGATTTTTCGTAAGGGTTATCTCTCTTAGCCCAAGGGCTACATATAGGTATACGTATACATTTAGATACCTTTTAAGTATCCTGGGTGTATGTTCGCACCCACCCGCCGTAGTGGAAGCCCAGTTATACCGCTGTGCACTCGGACCCTGCTGTTATTAGTCTAGATGCCTATAGGCACCTAGTCCAGGATGCACCACGTGGAGGACAAATAGTCAGGAATATCACCATTATTGGAAATTGAGACTTTATAAGCATTACTCACATCCTCAGGATCATTAGCATCTCAGAGGGGGGGAATAGTACAATTTTAAAAATTACATAGGACAACTATTATGGAACTTTGACAGTAATAGCATCTGATGATTTTATTTAATTCCATTATCTATTTGCCCATTTAAACTAATTATCAAGAAGTCAATTAAAGCGACTGTTTATGATTAAGTAAACGAATAGGCAATACAACTCAACTTATTGAAGCATGTATAAGTAATAAGAACTGTTGTTTATTGTAAATTTATACTCAATAGAAATGCTTCTGTTTTTCCAACAGATATTCTTCAAATTAAACATCTGGTTCTCGAAAATTATCATGTGAAAATGTTGACTATGTTTTTTATAGTTATATATTTTTAAATAGATATACAATAATGTTTTAGCTCTTATTAATACACAGTTGATATTTCAAGTAAATGCAATAAACGTTTTAAATAACTTAAGTAATTGTTTTACTAAATAGATTCTTCTTTATTCAATCTAAATAACATTTTAGCATTTCAACGTTTTAAGCACCTTGTTTTATGTAGGTTCTCTTTTATTATCCAATTAAACTTTAAAATATTTAAAAATGACCTTTATTTATTCATTTATTGTGGTTGATAAGCGTAACAAACGTAGAAGAACAACGAAGGTTTATGCAGCATCCTTGATTGAGGCTGTCTGGTGTTTGGTCAGGCTTATAATTATTATCCTAACAGCTCCATAGGGTGTACGTATATTTCTTGAGTATCCCAAGTGTTGCATTGCATTTATCCTTTAGGGTGAAGCACAGTTATACCGCTGTATACTCGGTTCCTACTGTATTTATCTAGATACTTAGATACACCTAGTCCATAATGCACTGTGTGGAGGTGACAGTTAGGAATATCACCAGCATCTAAAATTGAAACATTGTAAAGATTAGTCAAATCCTACGTTTGACAAATAAAATAGTGCACAATTAATGAATATTACGATTTGTTTACACAAAGTTAATTTTGTTTATATCCATTTTTCACAATACCTACTACTACAATTTAATAATTGACGATTTATAGGAAGTGTTGTTAATTTACAAACTAATTTACCGACTCATTCTTAACAAATAATAAATAGAGATTTGATTTATGAATATGACAACCAAAAAAAATAGACTAATACTTGAACATTGCTTTGAACTATTGCTAAAATAAATTGGCTTACAGTTTTGTATTTGTGTCTGTCAATTGCATTTTTGTAATGTTGGCACAATTGAACAAAATAAAATACTGTCATTGTTGTATTTAAATTGTTTGTTTTTAAAAATTATTATTATTATATTTTGTAACGTGTATTCCAATGCGTTTGTCTCGTGTTCTTTGTTAGAAAAGATTGTTTTTGTTCATTTCATTTTAGTTGGCCTGTATTGAAATAAACTGTACGAATCAGTTTTACTTCTCCACTTATTATATATATATATATGCATTCTTTGTTTAAAAGTTATATTAACGATTATTGGTCAACTATGAATTGAAAAGTTTAAAGGGCTTATGGTACACGCAAAAATTGTTTTTAAAACGATACAATTTCTATTTCGAGTATTGCAAAAATAAATAAAATATTTGTCCAGACATTAAATTTATTATTTTTGTGGTAGATTGTCATGTTTCTATGGCAAACAATGTTCCTCGTACGTAGACATTTAGGCAACAATCTTGGATTTATTTTTCTACTACAGGTTATTGATTAAAGCTAAAACGAATCGATTTTTAAAATTTGCTCTTGCTTTTCGTAATTACAGAATTATTTTTATACCATTTAGACTTTGTAAGAAAAAATAAACACTTGTAGTATTACTATTTTTCCGAAATTAAATTTACAATAATAATGAGGTACTTGAATTGAATGAAAATAAGGATAATATTTCTCTTGTTTTTTTCGATATACTGTGTACGTATTCGAGGAAATTGTAATCATGCGATGCGCAGTGTGAAATTGGTCGTTAGTCATGTATCCGACTCAAATAATGTAGAATATAATTTCAACGTTTCCTTTAAGATATACCACAGAATTGTTGTTTAACTAACAAAGCTGTAAAAACTCATCAGTCATCCCTACACTGGTTTTTACCAACGTGACTAATGAATGGAAACTCATCAGTCACGCATTTATCTGATCTAGTTATTGACATGCTGACAAGAAATATTAAGATGGAATGACCATGGTGTTTGCTATTTGCAGATGACATTGTCTTATGCGATAGAAAATAAGAGGATTTGGAGAGACGGTTAGAGCAATGGAGAGGGACACTAGAGGATTGAGGTTTACGTATTAACAAGAAAAAGACAGTGTATATGAGTACAACGAAAAAAAATGGTAGGGAAATCAAAATGGAACACCAAGAATTGTTGAAATTGAGAAGGTTTTAATACCTTGGCTCATTGCTAGAAGAGAATGGAGATTTGAATGCAGAGATTGCGCAAAGGATACAAGCAGGATGGTATAACTGGAGGAAACTTAGAGGAGTTCTGTGCGACAGTAGGATAACAAAGACAAAAAGTAAACTTTTTAAGACCGGCCCTAATGTACGGATCGGAAACGTGGAGTATTAAAACTCGAAAGAGAAAACTAAATTTAGTAGAAATGAAAGTGCTTTGATGGTCGTTAGGAGTATCCAAATTAAACAGAATAGAAAATGAAGTTGTTAGAAGAAAACTGAAAGTCATCGAAGCTCATAAGAAAATTCAAGAAAAAAGGTTAATGTGTTACAGCCATATTCTACCTAGAGAAGAAAACTACGTTAGAAGGCGAATAATGGCATTGAAAGTGGAAGGTAAAAGAAACCGTGGTCGGTTAAAAAGAAGATGGTTAGATTGTTTAGAAGCCGATATGAAGGAAAAGGGACAAACAAAAATTGATGCTACAAACAGAACCAAATTGAGAATGCTAACCAGAAACAGCGACTCCTGATAGGTATTCTGTCTGGTCCTGGTGCTTTCCCATTTTTCATCTTTATCACTCCTTTCATTACTTCTTCCTGGGATATTTCTTTTGTTACGCCTAGATTAAATGTCCGATCTTCAATTCCTGCTCTGGAATTTTCTTCATTTAACAGCGTTTCAAAATATGCTTTACATCTTTTCTTTATTGACTCTTCCTCTATTAGTACTGTTCACTTTTCATTTGTTTAATGTGTCAGGTCTCTTGAGGCTTTACTTCTGGTTTTAACAAAACTAAACAACCCCTTTTCTCCTTCAGGTGTTTTCAAATTCTTATATATTTCTTCCCACGCTTTTGCCACTGCTACTGCTCTTTTAGATACCCATTTTGCCTGTTGATATTCCAACTGGTCGGTTTCCAATCCATTTGGATCCCATTTTTTCTTTTTAATCTTCCTTATTTTTAACAGCTGCTGAACATCCACATTCCTCCATCAAAATTATTTATCTGCAGGTGCTTCCTTCTCAGTTGTTAACCCTAGTACATTATCAGCTGCTTTGTTAATCACTCTGCTGTTTAATGTGAACCATTCCTGCACTCCTTCAGAAGACTTCCAGTTCTGTATAACCTCGTTTTAAAATTGTTTAGTCAGGTTGGTTTCCTTTAATTTCCACGATTTTTTTTTTGTCCTGTACCTACTTTTGTTCATTTCTAAAACTCATTTTCATTAGCACCAACCTGTATTGCATAGCAACTTCTTCTCCATTTATCACTTTGTAGTCTCTTACCCAATTTATATCTGTTCTCCTCGTTACTAAAAAGTCTATCTGGCTTTGTCTTCTACCGCTCTGATATGTAACCAGTTGGCTTCTCTCTCTCTTGAAGAATGGTTATCTTGTGAGACCATACACTATAAAATTATTTTGCCATTCTTATTTGTATATACAATTCCCCATCCGCCGTGGCATCTCTCGATACTTTCTCTAGACTGTCATACATGTTTATCGAACCAATATGAAACATTTTGACCATTGGGATGCTAATGACCCTGAGGATTTGAGTAATGCTTATAAAGTCTCAATTTCCAATGATGGTGATATTCCTGACTGTTAGTCTTCCACGTGGTGCATCCTAGACTAGGTGCCCCTAGGGATCTAGACTAATAACAGCAGGGTCCGAGTGCACAGCGGTATAACTGGGCTTCCGCTGCGGCGGGTGGGTGCGAACATACACCCAGGATACTTAAAAGGCATCTAAAGGTATACGTATATCATATGTAGCCCTTGGGCTAAGGGAGATAACTCTGACAAAAAATCAGGCGGCCTCGTCAATGTTTGCGAACAGTGGCGACGTCACAAGGATGCCGTCTACCAGCCAAGAAACTTTGTTATTCTTCTACGTTTGTGTTACGCTTATCAAGCCATCGAAATCGATCGTTTGCTATGTCGTATAAATATGGGAAATAATGAAGAGGTGACCACGTCACCAACCAAAATGATGAATGATTTTGACCATTATAGTGTTTTGGCGTAGGTTTTACTGCCAGATGCTCTTCCTGACGCAAACCCTTCTCCTTTATCCAGGATTGGGACTGCCTAAATCGGTTCATTTCTTATCTTCACTATACGGAGTGTATAAAACTAAAACCCAGTATTTACATTTTAAAATCCCATTCTAATTTATTTTTCGATTATTAAAAGATGAAAACTAATATTACAAATATTTTTTTAAACTTAATTAATTTAACAAATGGCCTCGTTAAAAAATGTGACAGTTGTTGCAATCGCATGAATAGGGGGAAAGATTGACGGTGTTGGATAACACATGATGTTTTTTCTTAAACAAAATACACTCCACTCGACATAAAGAAATATCTATAATATATAATATAATGGGTTTTCAATCGCCAGATTGCTAATATTTTTCGCCCATTGTTGATAGGCTTAAACAAGTTTTTATTTTTCAAAATAAAGTGCAGGATTCAAAATGAGTCATTACAAATAATGTAGGGCAAGCTGTGTCAACTAGTTAATTGTCCCAAATTTACAATGTGTGCGGCAAAATTATAAAACGTAGCTTTACCGTGAATCATAACTTTCTAGGTCACACACTCCCAATTAATTGACGTTTTCAATTTTTTTTTATTGCAAATCCGTAAAATAAACACAGGCAACAGAAAAACAATACTTGTTATAATAGTAATGTAATAAGTAAAATTGGATTTCAGTGTATCTTTGTTGTGGTTTGAATACGTTTTCTACCAAATGATTATAGGCGCGTTGATGAAAAGTAAAACCTACAATTTCGGTTTGAGATGAAAAATTTTTTGGGTAAAATAATAGACAAATTTATTTTTGAAAATAATAGAAGCCATTTAGAAACCATTCGAATTGATTGAACATCACTAAAAGCACTTAAACTGAGCTAACAGCAGCTAATAATTTAAACCATGTTCTAAATTAATAAATGTTCTATTTATAAATTATTTAGTCAAAATTTTAATAATAGCATAGTAAAAAAAGTATTTTTAACAATCAATAATCACTCATTATCTACGTAATTTTTTTACATACTATAAATAATTTATGTTAATGACTAATGAGCAATAAAATAGTAACAAGTGTATAACTAATCACTCCATCTTACAGTACTTTGTTCTGGTCTACAATCTACAAGTCATCATAGTTATCCAATATGAATAATTAACTTTGATTTACAATACCAAAAATCGATAAACGACAATTAGTCACACAGCTTCGTCAACTAGTACAAATAAATGTGCATGAACAATATCGAATATATGAAATACGGGTAATGCATTCAATAATCAAGTGTCATTGTTTTAAAAATGATAACTTAAATGGTAATATTTGTTTAAAGGGCAAAACCATTATATTTTGTTAAAAAAATCAATAATCGGACTATACCAAAAGCATATGTAAATTAACTAATCTAAAACAGCATAATTTATTATGTTAATCACATATTGTATTAATATTCTAATTAGTCAAACGTTTTACAATAATCTTCAGCAAGTGGACATATAGAGTATTCAAACATGAACTAGCATTGCTTAACTGTAATCCTACTTGTGGTTTTATTCCAATTTGTTGAAAGTCGTTGATATCATCATTAGGGGATAAACAACCCCCCACCGGTAATTATCACCCACGGTAGTTCAAATAAAATACCAAATTTTGCAATGTACACTTAATGAACATTAAATTTTAATTACATCCCAAGTTAAACCCCTTCAATAATCTCTGTTGGCTGCATAGGGTAAACAAACGGACACCAATTTAAATAATTCATTTGGACGACGGGGCTTAACATAAATAAAAGGACTGAGTTTGCGTGTTACATTGTCCGTTCAATTTTTCCGTTGGCCGCCTGGCCTTCTTTTCCATCCGGGTAATGGATGGGCTTCGATAGCTATTCTGGCTGGATGACTGCAACCCAAACTTCTGCGTTCGAGTTATCCTGTTGAAACACAAGTGAGTTGATTGATTGAAATGTTTACATGGAAAGAAATTGCCTTTATCGTCATCATTGGGGATAAACATCCCCCTCATTGGTTATTATCGCCCAGGGTAGTCTAAATACCAAAACATCTGCAAAAAATATCAACTTTTACAATGTGCACTTAATGAACGACACTTGACGAATTGACACGTGACACAGTATTCTAATACAAAAATAATACAACTTGTAAAATAACTGCCAAATTTTATAAATTGTCAATTGCTTAAATTGAACGATCAAACCGTAAAACTCGTGGTGTTGCTAATATACCTTCTCTATCTATTTTCAAAGACTGCTTTAAAAATAAACAATTAACTAGATATTAATTTCGTTTCATCTAGATTACCAACTGCGGTGGGCATTGAAGGTTAGTCTAACAAACCAACATTCAGAGAGAGAAAGAACACGTGGATGCAACATAAAACAGCACAAACAGGATTGATTTCATTCTATCAATTAAAATAAATTTACTCATGTTTACCTATTGAATATGAGAAATTTGTATTACCTGAGACCATATTATACCAGAACACATACAAAAACTATCTTACAACCAAATTATCATTGTAAATATGAAAATGATTTATTACTAGAATGTTATATGCAAAAAGAAATAATTTTTCAGCAAATGGATCGTCAGCATAACCAAACGACTATTTGACTTTAGTGCTCATTAACCTTCCTGGACCTGAAATGGGGTCAGAAATGACCCCAGAGTATGAAATTTTGCAATAATCCTATACTACAATTCCTTGAATATATATATTTTTACCAAATTTTTATTTGAAAATAAATCTTTAAAGTCTCTGAGCATAACTTTTATCAATTTCCTTCGATTTATGAACCTTGATAATGTGTTTAAAACAAAAAACGATTGGGGTCAAAAATGACCCCATTTTAGTACTCCGTGTATTGGGTAGAGGAAGGTTAAGAAATACAAACTGCAATCACTAGGGTGGAGATCTAGCTGCTAGTACAAAATTTGTTAATCTTCATACACATTGAACGAAAAGACTTATTATCATCATCAGCGGGGATAAACATCCCCCACCGGTTATTATCGCCGAGTAGTCCAAATTACCATAAGTCTGCAAATAAACATCAAATTGTACAATGTGCACTTATTGAACGGCACTTGAGGTATGCTGACTTTAAATGTTAATAATATCCCCCGATTTGAACCCCTCCAATGATCTCTGATAAATAGAAACGGACGCCCAATTAAGTAATTCATTTGGAAAAGACTTTTAAAATAACAGACAAACGTTTCACTACATCTCAAACAATATTAATCATGCCAAAAAGAATAATCCGAACGTGTGTGCGTGTATATAGGTATTTATTTACCGCATTGATAATAATTACATTTGAAATAGCTTATTCACAGGTAAAGGGATGAAATAGAAGTGAAATTGTCAAAAAACCACAAAATTGATCATCAACACATTGACAAGAAACGTCGTGCAAAAAATGTAATACAACACTCCTCCGAGTTTTTAACAAATCTTATTGACAGAATAAGGGTAGTAAAAAATAATTAATGTACACAAATAATGCAGTCATAATAAATATATGTACAACACAGTGAGTGTGGCACTCGTATTGATAACACTATCATCCATTATTGCAGATTGGAGAAAAATGAAATCTAAAAAATGAAAACACACAATATCGGAAAAACGTTCAAGTTTCAAAAAATTTAACAGTCTAATTAATTAACAAAACCATGCACGATAAGTAATAGATTTTCCAGACGTGGACAGCTATGTACCGGAGTTAAGTTACAGCTGTCAACGGTCAAATTCCAAAATATCCATGTTGTACATCTTAGACTTGAAATACAGTGGTATAAGTAGGCTTCCACCAAGTCGTATGGATACAAACACGCCCAAGGTTGTTAAAAGCAACATAGTAAATGCTTGTAAACAGTAGCGCGGAAAGGTTTACCAGTTTTTTTAGTGTTTGTACCTTATACAAGGTTTTCTTGCAAATTTATGAATAAATGGAAGGCGATAGCTTAGGAAGTTTGAGTATACGGCAATAGTGAAAATTCACTGATCCATCCTTCTTATTAACAACTTTTCACGTCCATCTTCTGAAAAATACTTTAACAAAAAGCTGTCAATCGTTTCGTAAAATGTTTGAACACGTTCGTACAAACGATGCATTGTGTAAAATTGTTTAAAAAAATAGAATTTTCGCTCATCTCATCGTTGTAGAGAAGCATCCACCAAATTTAGACATCGGGGGGGGCTTGAATCCCACCACCACCGCTAAAATGCGGGCTCGCGTTCGGCTCCGCTAAAAAACATGTCAAGTAGCAAACGTAAAATAAAAAACAAACAAACAATGTTTTAATTCTACGTAGTTGCACAGAGCAAAGTAGAATCCAAAATAACAAATACATTAGTATATCGAAAAGACACATGAACATTCTACCAACATAACCTCTAGCTATTATCGCTAAGGTACATTATAGATTAAAAAAAACCCAATTTCATCATCATTTATCCTATATGCACTTTTCGTACAATCTAGTTATGACAACAGATCAAAAAAATGACAGCTTTCATTGCTAAATTACGTTCACCTCAAATCTTTCCTACAAATATCTCCAACAATCGACATTAAGCCACAAGCAGAAAAAAACTATTGCTGTTGCAAATTACCTTTCAATCGAAAAATAACAGTTCACTTTCGTACGGCGACTGCCGTTGGTTTTGAGCATTTTTTCGTCTTCGCCTGATTTGTACGAGGAGGCAAACGACGAATACCATTTTGAATGTGTGAAATATCGTCGTTCAAAATTTCGAAAGCGCACGACATCTGAGTGAACAAAAACAATTATGAAATCATCCTTATCAATTGGCCCACATACTGGTAATGTGATACAAGACGATATAAGTTCGTCAACATGCATATAAAAAGATCGATTTCGATGACTTGAAAAGTGTAACAATCGTTAAAAAATAACAGAGTTTCTTGTGACGTCGCCACTGATCACAAAAATTGACAAGGACGCCTTATTTTCTTACAGGGTTATCTCCCTTAACCCAACAGCTACATACGGTATACATATACCTTAGGATACCTTTTAAGTATCTTGGGTATATGTTCACACCCACCCGCCGTAGCGGAAGCCCAGTTATACCGCTGTGCTTGTAGACACCTAATCCAGAATGCACCGCGTGGAGGAGGAACAGTCAGTCATTGAAAATGAGGACTCTATAAGCATTACTCAGGATCATTAGCACCCCAAAATTTAATTGAAAGAAACAGGACACAAAATACTCGCATCTTTGTAAAAAATTTTCTTCCTATAAATATTCGACCAATCAAAATCTGTATCCTTCAAAACAAAAGTCTACAAGCAATGTTTTATTTTTTTGACAATTTTCTTTATCGCACCAATCCATATTCTAAATGGTGCAATCTGTTCCTTAATTTCGATATGGATGAAATAAAAAATCCAATAACACCTTACGGTAAAAAATCGATTTTTGTCGGTTCTCAGATCATACGACCTCGAACCATCCAAATTTTCAAAATAAGGTCACCTTAAAAAATTCGAACATGTCTAAATTCCAACTGTGAAATATCCTCATTACCCCGCCCAACCTAACAACCCAGGGAATTTGTCCATATAAAACCGAATTATAAAATGTTAATCACATAGTATGCAACACACGACATGCATACGGGACAAGGACAATTAATAGGGTGGATTACTGGAAAAATGGATTTGAACAATAAATCTTTTTTGCCTGCCAATTAAGATATGATATGATGCACAGTTGGTCTTCACATTATTTGAACAGGATGCTGATAATCCTGAAGATTTAAGTAATGCCTATAAAATCTCAATTTCCAATAATGATGATGATATTGCTGACTGTTTGTCATCCACGTGGTGCATCCTGGACTAGGTGCCTATAGGCATCTAGACTAATAACCGTAGAGACCGAGTGCACAGAGGTATAACTGGGCTACCGCTTTGGTGAGTGGGTGTAAGCACACACCCAGGATAGTTAAAAGGTATCTACAGTTATACGTATACCATATAGAGCCGTTGGGCTAAAGGAGATAACCCTGACTAAAAATCAGGCGACATCGTCAATCTTTGCAAACAGTGGCGACGTTACAAGGATGCCGTATGTCAGCCAAGAAACGTTTTCATTCTTCTACGTTTATTATGCTTATCAAGCTAACAAACTCGATCGTTTATATGTCGTATATATATATATGGAAAATAATGAAGAGGTAACCACGTCACCAACCAAAATAAATGAAATGAATGACATACCAAATCAAAATACTAAAATTTTAAAAAGCTGCTTATATTTGCACATGTGCAAGTTTTTTTTTGTAAACAATTAATTTAGCATTTGCTCTGATACATTGCCAATCCAAAAAGTTAGACTTTTAAATAAACAGGACGAATATATTCAATTGTGTCTCTCTTACGCAAAATTATGCTAATGTATAGAAAAAAAACAAACAAATTAATCATCGCGGTGACCAGTAGTCACACCACCATACAGCTGTTGTTCAGTCAAACATGATGTAGCACTTTTAAAACGTTACTTTTCTACAATTCAATTTGTTAATTAAAAGAACAGCAAAAGACATTCGGCAATGCCAAAAAATATGCAACATAACACAAATTGGTGGCTGAGTCACCAATTCATTAATTCCACGTTTGAATAGCTTAGACAAATGCCTATACAAAAGGGTTGTCGAATGCAAATTAAACTTGAATGGGATAAATGAAGTTTCTTGGCTAGAAAACCGACAACGCCAGTGTTCACAGGAATTGACGAGGCAATCTTTTTTACGGTTAAAGGAAATCAACAAGCCGAACCGGCTACATAAAGGAAATGGATACTTCGAGATACCTTTTAAACATCTTGAATATATATGCTAGTACTCATTCACTAAACGGGAAATCAGTGAGAGCCCAGATATACCGCTGTGCACTCGGCCCCTTCTGTTATCAGTCTAGAAGCCTATAGGCACCTAGTCCAGGATGCCCCACGTAGGGGACGAACAATCAGGAATATCACAATCATTGCAAATTGAAATTTGTAACCATCCTCAAATCCTCACAATCATTAGCTTCCTAAAAAAGGACATTGAACACCGTTGTTAATCGCATCATGGTCGTTTAATTTAACTTCTATTTGTTTATTCGCATTTTTCATCAAGTCAACATTTAGCGAAGCCTTTGGATTTAGTGTCGACAATGGAACTGAAATCCACTTTCACGTCTATCGCGCTATGCAATCTTGGCACACTGATGTAAACAAAATTAGTTCTTGCGATAGAGATAGTGTCCATATGTTAAGCGCAACAAATTAAATGTTTACCAAATTAGTCAACCCGACAAGTACTACTTTCCATATGTGATTTAAACCGTTTATTTTTCATAATTATTGATTTATCGAAAAAAAGTAGGCAGTTCCTTTGCGTGTTTAAAAAGAGCACTTTTGTACCACATAATGAAGAAATCCAATAAAAATTCATCCACATGAAGAATAAATCCAATTGAATATAATCAATCTTATATATATATATATATGGGATGCTAATGATCCTGAGGATTTGAGTAATGCTTATAAAGTCTCAATTTCCAATGATGGTTATATTCCTGACTGTTAGTCCTCCACGTGGTGCATCCTGGACTAGGTGCCCAGGCATCTAGACTAATAACAGCAGGGTCCGAGTGCACAGTGGTATAATCTGGGCTTCCGCTACGGCGGGTGGGTGCAAACATACACCCAGGATACTTAAAAGGTATCTAAAGGTATACGTATATCATATGTAGCCCTTGGGCTAAGGGAGATAACCCTGACAAAAAATCAGGCGGCCTCGTCAATCTTTGCGAACAGTGGCGACGTCACAAAGATGCCGTCTACCAGCCAAGAAACTTTGTTATTCTTCCACGTTTGTCTACGCTTGTCAAGCCATCGAAATCGATCGTTCTACATGTCGTATAAATATGGGAAATAATGAAGAGGTGACCACGTCACCAACCAAAATGAATGAATGAATAATATATATATATATATATATATATATAGAAGTAATGAAGATGACTGACACCAATTGAATATAGACAATTCATTGATAATGCATAAAAGAAAATCTTCCAATCAACTATCTTGGCTAGGATGAAGATGTCTAGAATCAACTGCGTCCAATACATGTATGTACGCGCACATACACACACACACACACACACACACAATAATATTCAACGAATTCACAAAACGCACCTTATTATTCCGAACATTCTCAGCAAGTACATCTTCACCGGGAACCAAATGTTTCAAAGCAGCGCCGCAGCTTGGCAAATCCACCTGTGTCCGAGGCGCTTGCTTTTGCTTTGAAAGATGGTGAGAAGGAAGGTTGTGAGGTTGGACAAAATTAAACGAATCCGTTTCGTACGACGTTGGATACATGTTTAACTGACAATTCCTCCTCTGATTGGTGGGTGGATTTAGATTTTCATCATTCGACAAGTCCTGGTGATCTACATCGGATGACGAATGTATTATGCCATTCGGTCGGGGATTTGCAAATACAGAATTCATCGGCGGGTTTTGCGTCTATAATGCATAGGAAAATACGTTGCCATCCAGCGTAAAACATATTTGCACAATTATTTAAAAAGGAATAGTTCAAACTGTTTGTGCGTCTGCAGTTTGATAATGTTTACATGAAACTGTTAGACCATCCCCAGCCTCAATAATTAAAGATGTTAGAGAAACATTTTCACTATAGAACAAAATATTGATTACGTCTACCTTTTAATCTGCCCGGAATAAGTGACCCCATACTAAGAGAAAACAAACGCGCTAAGCATCCACAACTTCGAAAAATACATAGATGTGTGACGTTGGAAATATGATTGAAACAATATAAAATATGACTTTCTGTTAAAATCATTGCCATCCTGGGGGATGCTTATAGTATACCATTCTAATCGTGATAATATTCTTAACCGTTCCTCCTCCACGTTGCGCATCCTGGAATAGACTATTAACAGCAAAATCCGAGTGTACAACGGTATAACTGGGCTCCGTTCAGTAGATGGGTGCTAGCATACACCCAAAATGCTTAAAAGTTATCTCAAAGTATCCATTCTCCATACGTAGCCAGTTAGACTTGTAGAAACGTCAACTCCCAATTCCCCCTAAAGAACATCACCGCGTCAACTCACAACGCGTTTTTCATTTACCTACTCGCACCCCCAAATTCAATTCGTATATCAATTCGGAATATTGTGCAAACATTGGTGTCATCCCATCGAATAACACCGCCGCAGACCTTCCTATACGACTTACCCTTCCTCCTTCAACATCGGCCACCTTCATCAACTTGCCAGATCGACCCAGTCGTGCAGTCATCACAGGCATCATGTCTTTGGGATCGTTTGTAGCCGATATGAAAGCCTCGGCTATGGAATCGAGCTGTCGGGGAATGGGACAATAGCCGGCAGCCATAGGCAATCCGTCGTCGGCCAGCTGTTGATTCGAATTGGAATTGATCAAGTCGTCTTTTTCCTGCAGCACTTTGCCGTTTGACGAAGTCGACCGAGCCGTATAGTCGCGGTGGCTTGCCGAATCCAACGACATGATTGGACCGAAAGCATCGGGAAGTTTGTTCGAATCGAAAACCTACAGGACAAGGATAATTAATAGGGTGGATTACTGGAAAAATGGATTTGAACAACAATTCTTTTTTGTCTGTCAATTAAGATATAATATGACGCACAGTTGGTCTTCACATTCTTTGAACAGGATGCTGATGATCCTGAAGACTTAAGTAATGCCTATGAAATCTCAATTTCCAATAATGATATTGCTGACTGTTTGTCCTCCACGTGGTGCATCCTGGACTAGGTGCCTATAGGCATCTAGACTGATAACCGTAGAGACCGAGTGCACTGAGGTATAACTGGGATTCCGCTACAGTGGGTGAGTACAAGCAGATACCCAAGATACTTGAAAAAATGTTTTAAGGGAGGTAACCCTGACTAAAAATCAGGTAACCTCGTCAATCTTTGCAAATAGTTGCGACGTCACAAAACTTTGTTATTCTTTCACATTGTTACACTTATCATGTCGATCGTTTCCTATACCGTATACATATGGGAAATAATCAAGAGGTGACACCACGTCACCAACCAAATTGAAATGAATTCCTTAAACAGAACATCTCAATCGTTTCAACTAAACGTTACATTTACTGATTTCGCATCAGGTATGGGTACACTATTGAGCCATCCATTAGTTTACTACTTCGCTGTAAAAGACAGAAGGGGAAGTTTTATACATCTCACACCATTAAATCGGTCAAGATTTCTTATTTAAACTTACAAATACAAATAACACTGGTTTGTTACTATGTTATGTCCAAAATACAACCTTCGTGATTGCGTCACCGAACTGGTAGCAAACTTATAATCACACAGTAACCTAATTTATATATGAACCTGTGGATTACGTAAAAATCGTCCATTTTAAAATAATATTGTAACGATGTTCACATTATTATAATGATATAAGCATAATAATGCACAAAACAAGCGTAAAACGTTTGTTTCTTTTGATTCAGATAAAATTTTCTAGATACGATAGTAAAACTCTTGCATTGAAAAAAATATTTTATTTCAATTTTATTGCTCAAATATAAACATCTATTTCCACATCTATAGGGAGCTGTTAATGCAACGGAAAATGAAACATAACTGATATAAATTTATTTTCAAATAATCCATCTCGAACATGACCCAATACAAAATTATGCATCCTTCCCCCCC
This sequence comes from Cardicola forsteri, assembly GCA_025895645.1. Classification (NCBI taxonomy): domain Eukaryota; kingdom Metazoa; phylum Platyhelminthes; class Trematoda; order Strigeidida; family Aporocotylidae; genus Cardicola; species Cardicola forsteri. Next base: position 249,961 of record JAKXYG010001393.1, on the reverse strand, counting down.
TACCGGATTCATGATCTTAAATTGTCAGATTCACTTGGTTTTAAATCAAACAGGAGCACTGTACAGCTGTTTCGCATCCCTATTTAGAATCAGAAGCGCAAACAATTTACACACACACACACTTGAATTCACGCCCTGTTTGACTTAAAACCAAGTGGATCTGACAATTCTAAAATAAAATAATCTTGACTTGACTCTATATAAAGAACATAACATGCATGACACCACATCCTAGCCAATAATTGGACAGAATAACGTTGGATTGTTTATTTGTTGAAAAACTTGCCAACAATGTACGTAAAGGCAATTGCGGTTCAACTTACTCAAAAAGCCTCAGAAAAATACGGTTTTTATCTTAATACTGAAAAACAGTAGTTTTAGCGAACGTCCAATTTAGAATCCAATCACTGTTAATGGTAACCCACTACCTGTGGTTAATGAATTTACGTACCTAGGCTCGGTATGGAAGCCCAACCATTAGGCAGATAGAAAAGGCCAGGCGGCCAACGGAAAATTTTGACGAACAATATAACACGCAGACTCAGTCCTTTTATTTATGCTAAGCCCCATCGTTAAAATCAATTATTTAAATTGGCGTCCGTTTGTTTACCCTATGAAGCTAATAGATCATTGGAGGGGTTTAACTCGGGATGTAATTAACATTAAATGTCGTCAACTGTCGTTTATTAAGTGCACATTGCAAAAGTTGATGTTTTTTGCAAATGTATTTGGACTACCCTGGGTGATAATAACCAATGAGGGGGGTGTTTATCCCCAATGATGATGATGATAAAGGCAATTGCTTTCCATGTAAACATTTCAATCGGTCAACTCACTTGTGTTTCGACAGGATAACTCGAACGCAGATGTTTCGGTTGCAGTCGATTTCGCAAATGCAATTCAACAATCCGATTAGGATCTGTGTTGCGTTCGTGAAGAGCGTGGAGACGGCCAAACAATGGGTTGAAAAAGAAATGTGATTAGTGAATGTGAATTTATCATAATTTTGAAAATATAATTCAATTACATTGACAACTCTATGCACATGTGAAATTCTGTCCAATTAAGGAAACTGAAGATAAATAATTATTGTATTTTAAGTAATAATCTTATTTCAATGACATACTCCTCACCTTGTATCATACACTTAGATTTAAAATAAAGACCAGAAACAATTTTAATAATTATTCTGGAGTTATAACTTCTGAAGCCTCCAAAATGTTAAAAATCCTCAAATCTGTTTAGACTCGCACATTGACACCTACTTGTACACACCGTTTTCAACATAACTCAACTAATTTTTGCAAATTTAAAACTGCATACTTTGTGCCGGGGTGGTCTAGCGGTACAGTGCTCGACTTGGACCTAAGTTCGAATCCCATCATCGGCACTAAATGCGGGCCCAAGTCCAGATTCCTTAAACATGTGCACTGCTAAAAGATATTTCCCGTGAAACATTCAAACTAGTAAATATAGAAAAAACATAAAAAACAACAAAATTAATTTACCAATTGCATGTAAGTAGTCGTTAAAATATTCACTACAAATATATTTTCTAGCTAGGAGTATCTGTGTTAGTTGCAAATATCTATATTATTTGTTGTTTGCCTAAAAAGAAGCACATCAGAACAAATCAAATTTCAATTTTTACAACTGGAACTCAAAGTTCTGTACTGCAATGCCTATAGCTGAAGACAATAAGTCTTCCAATATTGTTATTTTAAAATCATAAAGGAATGCCGATGTCACTAAAATGTTTAATTTGTCAAAAAATAACAAATTTACCCGTATTGGCGGGCGAACTCAGACGTTGCCTGGTATAATGGGGAATTGGTTGAGTCAAAACATAGCCAACAACCTGATCATTCTGTTTTGCCGTGTAAACATCTATCAATAGAAAATAAATAAAGACCAATTAGGCCACCCCCTGTTATTATTAGACACAACCCAAATGAAAAACATTACTACAACCAAAGGTAAATACACCATTGAAGAATTACGTTACAAAACTGTTTTTAAGAATACACCTCCCACAATACGTTGACTCGTCATTATCAACGTGTATATTCTAATAACGACAACAAGAATAACGCCACAAACAACGAATAATGAAACAAATCCTATTGCTATTGGCACACCGATTATTATCACCCAGGGTAGTCCAAAACCAAAACGTCAAAAAAAATCATTAACTTTCGCAATGTGTACTTAAAGAACGACACTTGAGGTGTGCTGACATTAAATGTTAATTATATACCGAGTTAAACCCCTCCAATGATTTCTGTTGGCTGCATAGGGTAAACAAACGGACGCCAATTTAAGTAATTCATTTGGACGAGGGGACTTAGCATAAATAAAAGGACTGAGTTCGCGTGCTACAATGTCCGTCCAAATTTTCCGTTGGCTGCCTGACCTTTTTTTCCATCCGAGGTTAATGGACGAGCTTTCATAGCTATTGTGGCTGGATAAGTTGGCGATCTACGTAAAACATGGCCAATCCATTTTAATTGTTTCTCTTTTACTGTGCTAGAGATACATGACCAATAAATGTTAAGTGACTGACAAATATCTTGGAATGGTCAAAATATTTTATTAGTTATTAAACGATTGCGTTCATTAAAAGACAATGAGCGAAACCATTAGGATCTTAAATAGATTTGCTCAAAATGAAGAAGCTTTTGTACATCCACTTGGGTGAGAGTCCAAATTTCGCATGCATAAAGTAGAATGCACCGCTTATTAAATCTAGGATTTGCCCATTAAAAATTTGTAACCAACAGTGAACAAATGAAAAGAAAATTACCGTACAATAAGCGCATGCAATAGTTTTGAAAGCTACTCGAATATCGCGGTACGGAAACATAAAACAAATTAGTTAAGTCAAACACAGAAAATATTATAAATTATTGATATTGCTATAATAAATAATAGCATCTATTGTTTTTATCTCTAAAATGTCCGCTTGTTGAAAGATGCTTCCATGTTTCACGGCCGCCGCCAACAGTTGGTAATACAGACCTGCCCAACATAATAAAGTACATGTAAGAAAGTCGAACCAATAGTAATCCATTATTTGATTACCGTTAGAAATTAAGACTAAAAGCTTTTGTTCAAATCATCAATCATTCTCATGTATTAAGTAAGACATACAGAAATATCACACAGACAGCCATAATTCTTCATTCATTTTGGTTGGTGATAGGCGTCACAAATGTAAAAGAATAACAAAGTTTCTTGGCTAGTAGACGGCATCCTTGTGACGTCGCCACTGCTCGCAAAGATTGACAAGGTCGCCTGATTTTTTGTCAAGGTTATCTCCCTTAGCCCAACGGCTACATATAATATTCTTCATTGACGTTTAGCACTAATATTGATACAGCATTTAAACATAAAAATTCAAAATATTAAAAACCCCTCACGTTCATTTTGAACTCCGGAGATAACGTGGCCGTTGTCTTGACGATTTGATTTATGACCGTAATTGTGCAATGCGCTTGTATTTGAGTTGGGAGCAACTGATGAAATCTGACTCAAATTCGTGTATGCCGAACTGTCGGCATCTGTATCCAGATCATCACTGGAAAAAGACCTGTCGATCCGGGGCATTATAGGAGCCGATGCAGGAGCACTATTCATCTTATCGGTATGGCAATAATGCGAATTGTTGTATTGATTGGAGATTTTGGGTTGTGTCAAAGAATTGCCATGAAGTTCGGCGCATGTAGCAAATTGATAGGACTAGTGGAATAAAGATAATTGATCACATAATACAATCTTTTTGACTACATCCGTTATACATCCAATTGATTTCTTACAACAAAAAAATACATAACACATTTTCCAATCAAATTTATTAAATATGAATTTTTCCTAACACTGAATACATAATGCCAATTTTTAAAATCGATTTCAATCTAATGAAATAAAAATTATGTAAAAAAAAAACTAATCAATTGTAAAATGATACAATCAGATTAAAACATAAGATGCATGAATTACCAGTGTAGCGCATGTTAGTCATAAGGGTGTCAACTTCAAAGTAAAGGCATTAGATTACATCAACATGTACCGTGCACATTTGTTAAATAAAAAGAGATTGAATTTAATAATTTTATCAATTAAAACTCTACCATGTGGTCTCAATTCCATGTTAGGACAAAAATGATGACATTCATGCGTACTAACAGTTACCAACCAAACATGTTTTATAAATACAAATTTTGGATTTTTAAACATTCCCCTCAAAAATTAAATTAAGTACACGAGTTAATAGTAGACTAATTATCACACCAATTGTCTACCATGCATTCATTCATGATATTCATACAGATGTTGACTAAAATATACTTAAAAACAAATAGTTATAACTTATACGATAGAAAATTGTGATATCTTATACAATGTGTTAAAACGTTATCGAGAAATTATTGGTAATAAAAAATATAATCTTGTTGTATACATTTTTGTAATTATTGTAGAAAATCTTCCATCAGTCAGTAATCGTTAGATGGTCATCCCATCATCATTCCTTTACCTTCAAATAATTGACTCCCGAGTAAAGAAAAGTTCGTACATGTAACAGAAGGCTGATAGATAGCATCGTTGTAACTGTTGTCGAAAATCAACAAAGTTACATACTTTTGATAAGACTGCCTCTTTTAGTCAAATAGCTACATACAATGTACGTGTGCTTTAAAATACCATCCACCAAAACTGTGCACCCCAATCCATGTTAGCCTGAAAGTTAATATATATATATATATGTTTGCTACTTTAAATGTTTTACAAGAAACGCAACTTTCAGCCAAACGTCGGCCGGCATTTTAGTGGTCCAAATCGAGCGCTGTACCGCTAAACCATCCCGTTAAATCTTTCAAATCATCGGTATGCCATATTGGGCTATAAACTGGAATGCATCGCAAACAAATACCCCGAAGAAGCAACTTTTTCCACTGCCAAAAATATACCAACTGCATCCCAACTTATCGTCAGCTCAATTGAAAAAGAAAGAAATATAAAACCAATGTCCATCCGTAATACAAAACAAATATAGCCAACCTAATTGGGATGCTAATGATCCTGAGGATTTGAGTAATGCTTATAAAGTCTCAATTTCCAATGATGGTTATATTCTTGACTGTTAGTCCTCCACGTGGTGCATCCTGGACTAGGTGCCAACAGGCATCTAGACTAATAACAGCAGGGTCCGAGTGCACAGCGGTATAACTGGGCTTCCGCTACGGCGGGTGGGTGCGAACATACACCCAGGATACTTAAAAGGTATCTAAAGGTATACGTATACCATATGTAGCCCTCGGGGTTAAGAGAGATAACCCTTACAAAAAATCAGGCGACCTCGTCAATGTTTGCGAACAGTGGCGACGTCACAAGGATGCCGTCTACCAGCCAAGAAACTTTGTTATTCTTCCACGTTTGTCTACGCTTGTCAAGCCATCAAATCGATCGTTCTACATGTCGTATAAATATGGGAAATAATGAATGAATAGCCAACCTGATTATGATTATTATTCTTGCCCATATCCATAGCAAATTGCTCCAACTGAATAGCACGCGAAAATAACTTATCAAGATGGGCTGCATCCGTCTTGTGTTTCCTCGATCCGCCGCCATAGTGCGGCTGCTGTTGATGATGATGATGATGATGATTGTGGTGACGATGGGAATATCTGGCTGATGGCCGTACAAAACTGGCGTTTTCAACATCTGCCGAATACCTGCGTCCTCGGTTGGGACTTGATGTGCGAACAATGAGGGATCGCTGTTGTAAACGGTCCAGTTCACGTTTTAACTTCCAATTTTCGTCGAGGAGTTGTGAGCGATCTTCGTCCGTCTTTGACAAACGAAATTGAATGTCCATCAGTTCCTGCTAAATGCATAGAAAACAAGGACATTTGACAAAGGTTTAACTAAAGGTATAAATTGACATCATTGGTTATTGATTAACTCTGCCTAGTTTGGATTAGAAAAGATTCAATCTAGCCAGTCCCAAGTCTGGATAAAGGAAGAGGGTTTGAGCGCACAAGGTTAGCAACCTGGCCTCTGTAAAAAATGTATACTGCTACGGAAACAATACAAGAGGACGCCATTTAGGCAAATAACGGCAAAGAAGTAATCATACGTATCTGGATGACAAAGTTACACAGATGACAGGGTTGAGTAACAGTCGAAAAGAAGCTCAATCTTCAATTTGCAGAAACTGGTCACCCAGCCTAGAAACTTCATTTTCCCCTCCAAATTCAATTCGCATCCGACAACCTTTTCGTGTAGGAATTCGAGAAGCTGTTGAAATTTGGAATTAATGAAGAAGTGGCTGGTGCCACCAACCTATGTTGTTATGGACAAGAAGTGATAATCGTCACTAGCCAATCAAAAATCGCTTACCTGCAACGATTGGTGCTGGTTGCCTACGTGTCCATTGGAAATGTGATTAGACAAACTGCCACCGCCACTTTCGTCAACTACACGGCGCAACTTCGCCAATTCGTCTTCCGATTGGCGATACTTGCGTTCGACCACAACCCAATTTTGTTGAGCCCTGTTGGCCAGGACGCGTTGGCGTTCGACATCAACTTCCAAAGTGACAATTTGTTCGTGCTTTTGACAAAAACAAGTAAATTGCAAATGTATTACACGTGGTTGTGAGTAGTGCTTATAGAGTTTCAATTGCCAAAGTTGGTGTTGATAATATAATTTATTTTTAAACATAGTAGTATTTTTATTTTCTCGAAATCTGTCAATTCTGGGTTTTTTCTAAATGAAAATTCGGTAATATTATTTGTAAATAAAAACTTTTACAACGGTTCATTCACATACTGTACACCATAGAGCTACATAACCCTGGCAAAATATCAACCAGTTATGTCAATCATAACAAGGATGACACGCAAAAACGTGAAGCGTTCCATATTTTTAACTCCGCCTAGTTTGGATTAGAAATGATTCAGTCTAGCCAGTCCCAAGCCTGGATAAAGGAGGAGGGTTTGAGCGCAAGGTTGGCAACCTGGCCTTTGTAAAAATTTATACTGCTGCGGAAACAATGAAAGATGACGCCATTCCGGCAAACAACAACGTTTCTGGATGGCAAAGTTACCAGATGACAAGGTTGAGTAAAAGCCGAAAGAAAGCGCAATCTTCGATTTGCAGAATATTTAATGCCAACGGAACTTTGTTATTGTTGTTTTGCTGTAATTGTTGTCTTATTGCCCCATGCTTATTCTTAAAGCAAAAGGGTTTTGTATAATATAATATAATATCAATCATTGCGATTAGAGTAGCGTCATCACAAGGATGGGTTATACAAGAAACTTTCTTATTCTTCCTCCTAAGGGGGAGACCGACCCCTACTTAGCGCGTCCACAGGTGGCGGATAGTGGAACGACCTTTAGCAATAGAGGTTAGCTGTGAATAAGGCGATGCCAAATAAACAGCCGTGGACCAAACGGATACTCAGGCGTTAAGGTCGTTAACGCGTTGACAAGAAGGCGACAACGGTTATCGGTGTCACCCTGAGTATTATCACCAAGCAGCCCTATTTAGGGACAGCACTGCTTGCTCCACTCGGAGAGGGGCCTAGAAAAGGTGGTTTAAAAATTGCTCGTCTTCTCACCAGGATGGCTGGCCGCGGCTAACTGGTCTATATACTCGCGGTCGAAACTCTCACAAAAATCAATTAAAGGCCGTGGTCAACAGGGCTGAAACTGATGACCAAATTCAAAAAAACACCATTCTCAGAGCTCAAACAAGGCAGAATGTGACTCGCGACGCTACTGCCTGCTCTGTGAATATTACTCGCGATAATGCACCGGTTATTAAATCTAGGATTTGCCCATTCTTATTCTTCCTCCTACATTTGTTAGGCCTATCAAGCCATTGGAGTCACTTGTTTAATAATGGAAAGATGGTTACATCATCAACCAAACGAAATGATAAATAGGACATTGCAATTGATAAATGACTTTTTTTTAAAACATTGCTCTCATAGATATACAATGAAAAATTTAATCAGTATCAAGTAAAAAACTGAGTAACACTTTTTTCTTGTAAACTTGTATGAACAATGTCAATACATGTATCAGTCAACAGAAAGGACAATTTCTTCCAGAGATTATGATGTTCGTTTAATATTAACCAATAATATGACACAACTACATGAGAAAAAATCAATACATTCTCCTACTACAATGCTTCAAATAGCAATATATACAATTCGAGTAAAAAAATGTTAATTTGTGTCGTTTATCCTCTGAAAATGTGTTTGGTTTTATAGAAATTTTTAAGTTTATTTATCAAATTCATAAATCGTTGCATGCATCTATTTCACTGCAGTGCATAAAACAGCATTAGGCATTTTTCGATTGATTTTCATTTTAGTTGGTGACGTAATCACATCTTCATTATTTTCCACATTTCTACAGCATAGCAAACGATCGACTTCGATGGCTTGATAAGCGTAACAAACGTAGAGGAACAACGAAGTTTCTTAGCTGATAGAAGGCATCCTTGTGACGCCGCCACTGTTCCCAAAGATTGACAAGATCCTCTAATTTTGTCAGGATTATCTCACTTAGTCGAACGGCTACATATGATATACGTATACCTTAAAATACCTTTTAACTATCCTGCTAAAGCGGGAACCCAATTGTATTGCTCTGCACTCTGTCTCTGCTGTTATTAGTCTACATACCTGTTGGCACCTAGTCCAGGATGTACCACGTGAAAGAGGAACAGTCAGGAACATCACCATCATTGGACATTGAAACTTTATAAGCACTAAACAAATCCTCAGGATCATGAGCATCCTGTGTTATATATAAATAATAGATATAAGGCAATGTCCCAAACAAAATGTACCAATTCGGTCACTTCCTGTTCCAAATTTCTGCAACAAACATTGGATTGGGCCAGTTCCTCGTGCAGCCGAAGTAATTCGTCGGACAGACCCCGACGATCGGCAGACGTGGCCTGATAGGAATCGTCCAAACACGGATTCGCCTTCAAATCTGACGGTTCGGATATGTCCGAATCGGGTTGCAATGCTGGCGTTTGATTATCATCTGTTTGGCAAATTGCTGCAACCTGGACAATAATAAAAACATATGTATATGTTTTGCTAATCCACTTATTTATTAGGTTGCACATATTATTTTACTAATCGAAAATGCAAATGATGATTATGTCCCAACGTAAAATCCTCCAACAGATCTTGTATAGCGCGAAGGGTAAACACACAAACACCCAATATAACCATTCATTTAGACAACATGATGGGCGTAAATGAATGAATGGAGATCGGGTGCTACATTAACAATTCAATGTTTCTGTTAAACACTTGAATTCATTTTTTAACCAACACTAGTGACGCATACTTGCCCCAACCGCTATTCTAGCTTAATGTATTTTTCCAATAAATATTTATCAACTAAACATTCGGTTCAATCAACTAATGTTTGGTCTAGGTTATGAATTAGACAATTCCATTCACTATCTGACAAAAAAAGTATATATTATCAATTTAATTAAATTATATATATAAAAAAGTTTTAAAAATAAATTATTTTATTATACATTAATGTTATCTAGCCCACGTTTCTTTGTTTATATATATACACACACACTAATATATTGTAATCAGTTTATCTAATTTTTATATAAATCATGTGTGGGGTAGTCTAGCGGTACAGCGCTCGATTTGGACTTGGGTGGGCATCGGGGTTCGAATACCACCACCGGCATTAAAATGCGGGTCCACGTTTGGCTTAGCTAAAATGTCCACTGCTGAAAGATGTTTCCCGTAATACATTCAAAGTAGCAAACATAAAACAAATAATAATAGATACACCTATTTCAAAAATGAACACAAAAAATTACAAGATTATTAAATCTAAATTAATTTGTTATGTCCAAATGATTTCCGTAAAAATAAATATTGAGAAATAAAAATAATGTAAAGTACCTTTATATGTACTTAGAAATATTTATTTAAAAAAGCTGAATCGGTCAAAATAGGATATTTTAAAAGCTACTTCCATATAAACGTGGATATTAAGTTGAAGTTACGTCGTTTTTATAATAATTAGCCTATTATTATTTTTAGCAAAACCGACATCACACTATCATTTCAAAAATTAATGCAAAAATTTCTAACAATATCAAATCTGAATTCATTTGTTATGTCTAATTGTCTTTTCGTAAAAAAAAAAATGTTGAGAATTAAAAAAAATGTAAAGTGCTTTATAGTTTATTTATATATACTTTGAAATATTTATTTAAAAACACTGGGTCGACCAATATAGCATATTTTGAAAGCTACTTTTATATGAACGTGGATAATAAGTTGAAGTTACATAATTTTTATAATAATTAGCCCATTATTATTTTGTGTGCTTAATCTTATTAAAAATGAACAATAACTAATCCTTAAAATTGATGTTAAACGCACATTCAAATCTGCTCTAATTGTGATAACATAATAATTATCAACATATATATTTAATTATTCTAATCTATATAAATAAAAATAATAAAGAAATTTTGTAAAAGATTTTAAATAAAAATTTTAAAAAAAAATTAATATTTACGTTTAACCTTGAGATTCCACTCATACGTTTATTTTGCTTTCTGTTTGCGTTGTTTGTGAAATGGACATTAGTAATAAAAAAATGTTTTCATTTTACCAAAAATGAAGAACTTTCACTGAAAAAATTGGTGAATTTATAGAGTTAACCTTTCAACAATTTATCGGATTATTAATGGTCAAAATCCACGAAAATATGATAATGTTGAAGAAAACGCGTAACAAGCAATACGGATGATCAGAAAATCGTTATAGAATTAAGAAATTTATAATAAACCTATTTCAAAAAATGAAAGAAATAGTTCAAACAATTTTACTTAATTCACGATCAGAAACAGGGAAATAGAATCTGGTTTAACGTTTCAATCACCAAAGGTTTAATCATTTATTATTAAAAAATAAAAGGATGATAGATTAGCTTTTTGTAAAGTATAGAGTGAACAACACCTTTGTTATTGGCGTTCCGTACATTTCGATGATGAAACAATGATTCCGAACAAACCACTTGACTTTAAAACAAAATGTTGTATGGGTCGAGTTTTCAAAAAAAAATAACTCCAGGTTGTTAGAAAGAAAGCCCACCCTCGACAAGTAATGTGTTGGTTTGGTATTAAGTTTAATCAACTTATCAAATGGGGAATTATATCTGGTACCTTAAATAGTGAAAAATTTCAAATAAAAATAAACTGTGAGATGAATTCATTTCGTATATTCTCATCAGTCACAAACATAACATTTTAGTATATATATACAAAAAAGTGAGTACAGATAACATTTAAATTAGTACAACTCAAACATTTACACACAATCATTACGACCAAGCTAAGTTCAATGTGTGAATATAAACAGATTCGAGAATTTTCAACATATTCGAAGCTGGAGAAGTAATTAGCACTTTAAAACAATTTTTAAAATTGATTTGATGTTTGGTTTGTAGTAAGTGACCTAATATGGATGTGGATGAGTGTTCACTTCCGTTTGACCTATTATTGATCCAGTTTGGAATGTGTTCTTTAGCCCGATTAGATAAGCGACGCATTGTCCGACCAATGTACTTGTGAAAAATTTGTTTCAGTTATGAAGGATATTTTTTATTATGAAATGTAACACACTTATAAGAGGGTTACTACTGTTTTTCAGGACAATGCTCCATGTCATACGTCCAAATAGATAACGTCATCTTTATCTAAATTCACTTTATTTATTTTATATTTACATTTAGACAGTAGAGGGGCTAAAATCGAAAAAACTATCTTTCACTCAATTGCCACCGAACAGCTCAGACATCAATGTTGTTGAAATTTTTCCAGTATGCTAAAGCGCAACATCAATAAACATACAGAAATTGAGGAATTATGTGAACGCATTTGGTTTGTTGTTCAATATGAGATGAAACAAGAATATATCAACACTCTCATTGATAGCATTTCAAAACGCATGGATCAGGTTGTTCAAAAGAAAGGCAATCACATAGATTATTAAATTTTTTAAACTTTATAATGTCTTTAATCATTTACTAACTAAAAAAATGGCGGGTGATGTTTTTTATTAATACTTGACGTTATAAATTGTTAATTATTTTACTCCATTTTCAATTTTGTACCAGTTGATATTTTATACAATTTTTTTACTTACAATATATATGTATATATAATTATAGCTTTTTTTTTCAATTATGATATAGTATTGTATATTTTATAATTGAAGTGATTTTTCTCTTCTATACTATGTAGTTACTGGAGATGTTCTAGTTAAATAATCATATTTTTGCGGTCATTGTTGTGACAGTAGTAGTGTACCCTGTATTCAGACAAACACGGATTAGGAACCGAATGCATAGCGGTACAACTGACTTTCATCTTTAATGGATGGATACAAGCATACATGTTAAGGTACAAAAATATGTACCACCGTACTTTGTGACAATATAATATCCCCTTTTATAATTTTTTCAAACTTGGCATCAACCATGTTTGTGTTAATAGAAAGAGAAATTTCTTTGTATTTGTGTGTAAAAGGGTACATGTTTTTAATTGCCCATCCGCTGCCCTCCCTCCCCGATGTTGTCAAAGCAATGTAAAGATTACCTAATACAAGCACATTACCAAATAATAAGATTACGAAAAGAATTGGCTTCTCTACAGTGCACAACAATACCATCACCGCTAGATAAAATTACTTGGTCAACGTCTATATGCTTATCGTCCCAACGACCAACATTTTAATAACAAATGATTATACAAAAGATAGGGTCACTTTGAGCAAGGCTGTTTAAGATCGATATGGTTTCACTGGCTGTTCTCTATTGAACGCAATCGTTCAATAAGTAATAAAATATTTCAACCATTTATTGGCCATCTATCTCTAACACAATGATAAAGTCATAAAAGTTCCAAGTTCTCGTAGCATAACGCATAATTCCTTGCCACTGTTCACGGTTTTCGGAGGTGTGCACCGATACGTCAGTCCAACGACTTTGCCATTGTTGCCAAGATAAAATCCCGACCAAAATAGCTATGTAAGCCCAACCATTAAGTGGATGGAAAAAGACCAGGTGACCAACAGAAAATTTGGACGACCATCGTAGCACGCACACTCAGTCCTTTTATTTATGATGTCTCCTTAATCAAATAAACTACCCAATTAGGCGTCTGTTTGCTTACTGTTTGCAGCCAACAGAGATCATTGGAGGGTATTCATTCGGGATGTAATTAACAATATAAAGTTAGCACACTGTCAAGTGTCGTTCATTAAGTGCACATTGCAAAAGTTGATATCTTTTGCACATGTTTGGTAATTTGGACTACCCTAGGCAATAATAACCGCTGTGGGGGGTGTTTATCCCCCAATGATGCTGATTAACAGAAGTTGAGTAAAAGCATGTCACAAAAATTTAATTAAAATAAATGTCAAATTGTATCGCTCCATGCTCTAAGGTAAATTAATAAATGAGTAATAATAATAATAAACTAATAATAATAACAATAATAATAGTAATAATAATAATAATAATAATAATAATAATAATAATAATAATACTAATAATAATACTAATAATAATACTAATAATAATAATACTAATAATAATAATACTAATAATAATAATAATAATACTAATAATAGTAATAATACTAATAATAATAATAATAATAATACTAATAATGAGTAATTACTTGTGCTGGTCGACTGGAATATTGATCTGCTAATTTTTCAAATTCCTGAAGCCGCTTGACCTTGTCTTCTAACAACTCTCTAGCAGTAGTCAACTCTTTGTCAAATTGAGTCTAAAATAAATGTTAACAAGTGAAATATAGAATGGCTAAAATTCAGCATGCCAAGTCTAAAAAAAGTCATGGTGCATTTTGAATATTTTTTAATGAAAAATAAACCAATAAGGTTATTTTGACGATAGAATGTTCAATTCAATAAATAGCATTTTAATAGGGCCAAAATTTTAATCTATGGCCAGTGTAAGTGTAATTAATATAGTCACACAATTAACGTCCAAAAATAGTGACAGTGGTTTAGTAAAAAGCACTAATTTCCAAGTTAAGAAGATTATATATAGGATTGAATAAGCTAATGTATATATGGCAAATAACAGAACCCTGATATATCCATTTTTAGCATTAAAAACTATTTTACTTCAATGTTCACAGTACCCAAAAGACTTCCTAATAAGCAATAACCATATTGGTGCACAGTTGACCCCAGTTGTGCAAGTGACTACAATTAAATGTCTATCCGATGCAAGAACACGAAACAAAAAGAAGAGAGTAAAAAACCAACCTTGATGGTTGTCTCGCTTTCCATTAGCGCTTGTTCGTGCCGATCCACCAAAGTCGCTATGTGGCTATTTAGTTGACCATTTTCACACTTCAAAATATCCAACTGATTGGTCAATAGTTGCCTTTCCGAATCGCCCAACATTTGCGAATTGTACAATTGGCGAATGGAGTCCAACTGGCCTTTCAATTGACGGCAATAAGAATTGGACTGATCAATTACCAAGGTAAAGTAGCGACCCAATAGGGCAGATAAAGACAAGAGTCCTTCCGACGTCAAACCCGACGGTAGACTGACCAATTGGTGGGTAACGAGATCCATGGTTTTTGAATAGCCACACAATACGTCGTCGGCATCGTCGTCGCACGTATTGACTAGGTTGGCATGGAAGCATTCAAATCGATGTTGCAAAGTGACCAAATCATCTTTGATGACATTGAGCGATTGACTGGTTGATTGGTGTTTGGCATTGGTGCTGGTCAGATCAGTGTTCAATTGGTCCATTTGCTTGGTCAAATGATCCACATCGGATTGGGCATGAGACAAGGCAAGTTGGCTTGAATGTAATTCACTCTAACAATTACACCAAAGAAGATAACGTAACGCATAGCAACATAGGTTGGTGGCACTAGCCACCTCTTGATTAACTCCAACTTTCAATAGCTTCTCGAATTCTTATACGAAAAGGTTGTTGGATGTGAATTAAACTTGGAGGGATAAATGAAGTTTCTTGGCTAGAAGACCGCTTCCTTGCGACAACGCCAGCGTTCACAGGAATTGGTGAGGCGATCTTCTTTAGAGTTGACGCCGTTTTACGGATCCACAAGTCTAACCGGCTAAATAGTTACCTTGAGATACCTTTTAAGCATCTAGGGTGTATGCTAACACCTATGCACTAAACGGAAATCCAATGAAAGCCAAGTTATACCACTGTGCATTCGGTCCCTGCTGTTAATAGTCTAGATATGTTGGTGCCTAGTCCAGAATGAACCACGTAGAGGACAAACAGTCAGCAATATCACCATCAATGGTAATTGAAACTTTATAAACATTACTCAAATCCTCAGGATATATATATATATATATATATATATATATATATATATATATATATATATATATACTAGTTTCAATGTTTTATAGGAAGCATCTTTCAGCAGTGGACGTTTTAGCAAACCTGAACGTGAACTCAACAGTCCGAATGATCATAAAGACACATATAATGTAGTTCTAACTATGATACGTATGTGCCTCTATGTACATGCACTCTGAATACCAAATAAAAATAAGAATCAAATCTAAACTTGAGTTCCCCACTGTGATAGATCGGCACCGGCATACATTCAAAGTAGTTAAAACATCTTACAGTGTACATATATCTTATGTAGCTAATTGATTTAAGGAATTTACCCTGACCGACTGCCTAATCAATTCTTAGGATGCTAATAATCCTGAGGATTTAAGTAATACTTACAAAGTGTTAGTTTTGATTGATGGTGGTATTCCTGACTGTCCCTTCTCCATGTGATGCATCCTGGACAAAGTATCAACAAGCATCTAGTCTAATAACAGCAAGAACCGAGTGCACAGCGGTATAACTGGGCTTCCGCAACAACGGGTTGATGCAAGCATACATCCAAGATACCTAAAAGGTGTATTAAGGTATACGTATACCATATGTAGTCGTTCGGTTAAGGAAGATAACCCTGGCACAAAATCAGCCAACCTCGTCAATCTCTACGGCCAGTGGCGGCGTTACAAGAATGTCGTGTACAAGCAAGAAACGTCGTTATTCTTTTACGTTTGTGACACGTATCAAGCCATCAAAGTTGATATGGAAAATACTAGAATCATCGTAACAATGCCATCATTTAGCCCGAAAATGTCGCTGTTCTTAATCCACACACACACACACACGAGTGTTGTAGCGAATTTAAGTATAAAAAAGTAAAAAGTCATACTTTAAAATACTTCACAAGTTTAGAAACGGTCATCAACTAACCATAATGAATATGAATATATCATACCAACATGTTGCATCCTAAAGAAATTATGTCCAAATATTAAACTAGTTTATAAGAGAATGTTTCAATCGTCGTACCCCACATGTTATAAATAAAATTATAAAATAAATAAAATTTATTATTTCAAATGATGAGATCATGAAAAGAACTGACTCTCGTTCACTCCATGACATCATTACAATTAGACGAAGAAAATTACTTGGTCAAATTCTACGTTTACCGCCCGAAAGACCAGCAAGAACGGTTTTGGAATGGACAATTGTAAATGGTAAAAGAAAGGTTGGCAGACCACAGAAAATTTGGCTAAGAACTATACGGGAAGATCTAATTGAAATGAATGTTTCATGGGCACAAGCAAAACGTTTGGCAGAATGTTCAAATACATGGAAACATTTTGTTGTCTCATGTTCTCTTTGAATTACGAGACTTTGATGTTAATTTTTTGCTGTAATTGTTATCTTATTTTTATGCTTATTTTTTTAAAGCAAAAGGGTTTTGTAATGTAATGTAAAAAATGTAATAGTATTATACTTTTGTTTAATCGACAATTCAAATTTTATGGTGATTTTGTGTTAACAGCGAAAGCATTGATCCTTTATTAGATAATTTTATTTGCAACAATGTTTTACATTATTTTCGTAGGGATGCTAATGATCCTGAAGATTTGAGTAAAGCCTATAAAGTCTCAATTTCCAATGATGGTGATATTCCTGACTGTTCGTCCTCCATGTGGTGCATCCTGGATTAGGTGCCCATAGGCATCTAGACTAATAACAGCAGGGTCCGAGTGCACAGCGGTATAACTGGGCTTCCGCTACGGCGGGTGGGTGCAAACATACACCCAGGATACTTAAAAGGTATCTAAAGGTATACGTATACCATATGTAGCAATTGGGATAAGGGAGATAACCATTACAAAAAATCAAGCGGCCTCGTCAATCTTTGCGAACAGTGGCGACGTTACAAGGATGTCGTCTACCAGCCAAGAAACGTTATTCTTCCACGTATGTTACGCTTATCAAGCCATCAAAGTCGATCGTTTGCTATGTCGTATAAAGATGGGAAATAATGAAGAGGTGACCACGTCATCAACTAATATATAATAAACTTTTGTTCAATCGATAATTTAAAGTTTATGGTCATTTCGTTTTAACAGCGAAAGCGTTGAGCCTTTATTATAATAATTTTATTTGCAACAATGTTCTACATTATTTTCGTATAATTTATTTAACGCTACGAATGGTATTGCAAATTAAAACCAGTCGAATTTTGTTCATGCAATTGAAACACAAAACTGAGTAGAATCGAACTAAGAAGAAAACAACCTACTTTCAACTTGTCAATGTGCAACTTTGCCGTCTTGTAGTCGTGTTCGAGCACTGCGCCCAAATTTTCACCAACTTTGGGCAAAAACAAATCGGAGAATGAACGATTGGGAGTTTCGGGCGTAGAAGAACCTTATCAACAATAAAATAGACATTGAAAATATAAGGAGTCAGTCAAAAATCTTTCATTCGCAATGAGACATCTGGGAATAAATAAACTTGTTCAATTTTTAGTGTGGAATGTTCATAATTCCGATAATCAGACCAATACTTATAGTCTTAAATTCTGACAAGAATGATATTCCTAATTCCGTAATACATTCTGGACTGAAGATCAAGGATCGAACATATGGCTGTATATATGGGCTTCCGTCTAAATGGATGAGTACAAGTATACATTTGTGCTAATTAATAGGAAGGTTACAAACCTGGCTACGTTGAAACATAAATATTTCCAAAGAAACAACACAAGGTCACGATTCTACGGCAAAGGATGATTGAGTGTAAATACTAGAAACTCAATTTTCGATATACATAACATTGAGTGTCAAAAATTTTAAATACAATCATATGGAATAATCTTGTTGTATCATGCTGTTCGAAGTGGAAGAAATTTTAGGTCGAAAAATTAAATTACCATATCACCAAGTAGCTTTCCAGTTGCTTCTATAGCAATGATAACAGGGCCTATCTAGAATGGAGTATAACGGGAATAAGATCACTACCTGTCAAAGATAGGCATTGTTACCAAAAATACCTAATCATTCACACAAAAAAGGATAAAAATCCACATACCGCAAACTTCCAATATTTGTCCATTCATTTTGACCAGCGTAGAGTCCGAATCGCTATCTTCTGCATCCCGACGATCCGTGGCAAGCGGCTGACCTGCCAATTCGGTTTCGACTTTAGAAGCTTTTGTCTTGGACAATTTTCTAGAATTTTTAGCTGCCAAACGCTTACAATTCAACGAATTTTGGATTTTCAATTGATCGTAAATTTCTTTTTGCAGCCGTCGATCTTTTTCCAGCGCTTCGCGTTCGATTAGCTCTTGAGCCAACTGCAAATTCAGAAAGCAATAAGTGTATTAATATACATTAGATAACGTTTACAACGGTCTCATATTAGAATACAATATATTAAAATTCAAGTTACTACAGATCAAACTAGCTGATAACTTAATCACACCTACGCATAACTTCGAAATTCATAATATACTTCCAACAATTCCATCCAAAAAAGAGGTTATCCATTTTTTTCATTCTTAATGGTGACGTGGTTACTTCGTCACTACTTTCCATATTTATACGGCATAGCAAACGATCGACTTCGATGGCTTGACAAGCGTAGACAAACGTGGAAGAATAACAAAGTTTCTTGGCTAATAGACGGCATCCTTGTGACGTCGCCACTGTTCGCAAAGATTGACAAAGCCGTCTAATTTTTGTCAGAATTATCGTGTTTGGCCCAACGGCTACATATGGTACACGTATACCTTAAGTATCCTGGGTGTATGCACGCACCCACCAGCTAAAACGGGAGCCGACTTACCGCTGTGCACTCAGTCCCCGCTGTTATTAGTTTAAATGCTTGATGGTCACCTAGTCCAGGATGCACCACGTGGAGGACAAACAGTCAGCAATGTCATCATCAATGGAAATTGAGACTTTACAAGCGTTACGCATATCCTCAGAATTAATTCGAAATGCGAATTGAATTTGGGAGTATATAAAATTTCTTGACTAGAAGACCATTTCCTCGCAACGATGCCAGTGTTAACAGGAATTAACGACGTAACGCCGATTGACAGATCCATAAGCCAAACTGGCTACATGTAGTAAATGGATAACCTGCGATACCTTTTAAGCATCTTGGGTGTATGCCAGCACTTATTCACTGAATGAGTACAGTAAAAACCCAGTCATCGCTGTACACTCGGTCCCTGCTGTCTAAAATGCCTAGGAGACCTTGTCCAGGATGCGCCACGTGGAGGACGACCAGTCAGAAATGTCACCGTCATTGGAAATTGAGACTTTATAAGCATTATTCAAATATTCAGGACCATTAACAAGTATGTGCATTTTTGTAAACCTTTTTCCTACAATTTAAATGTCCACTTTTCCCAGGATGGGTACAGTCCTTCAACAGTAAACAAAGTACTACTGCATAACATGAGACAGGTTGCACACGTCCCGGATAAAATTATGCTAAAGGTGGCATCCATTGAAATTGAGACCTTATAAGCATTACCCAAATCATTAGGATCACTAGCTTCCTAGATAATAGTAACTAGTAGTAGGTTGTATCATCAACGATAGTGATGAACCAGGTGACTACCACAGTACATTCAATCTATCCTTGCATTCATGCAAAACCATACAGAACCTCCTATATAGCATTTAAATGCCACAAATTATAGTAAAATGATAAAAATTAAAATAAAATAAATCACATTTAAAAATATATAAATATATATATATATATATATATATATATATATATATATATATATATATATATATATATATATATATTCAATTTAATATCTTTTTATTGTACATACTCGGGCCTCCATATCATGCAACTTTGATCGAAGTTCTTCGACCTCACTACACAAAATTCGCCTATCTTTCAATTCCTTCATTTGATTCAAAGTTTCATTGATCTAAAATCATAAACAAATAACAATAATATATTATCAACTAAAGACTAATACAATAAGTGGCTCTTTAAATAGTGCCAGTTTTAGGTTCCTTGAAGGTGGTCTTTCAAATGCTACAACAAAACTTCATGTTTAAGGCTTTTGCACCACAGACAAGTGCCTTTAATTGTGACTGATTTTCGACACTCACGGTTGCAATTTTTTGTCTACCGGTCATCTTTAAAACAGGCTTCTTAACCAAGATTGGGTAAGACCGATTGCACCACAAATTAATTTTAGTTAACTGTGAAATACTCTGATGTTGTCCACGCTTAATCGAGAGGCGGTAATTAAGGTTGGAGTCCAGTTTAAAAACTCCGCTACTGATAAAGATTATTAATAAATAAGTTATAATTATTTGTATATATAAAACCCAAAAATCAAAAAAGTTTTTCATTACAATAGAATCAAAAATTAAGTTTCATATTGTTTTCATTATTCTCCTACGTTTGTTGTACGTATCAAGCTATCGAAGTCGATCGTTTGCTATGCCGTATAAATATGGAAAAAAAATGAAAAGGTGACATCACGTCACCAACCAAAATGAACGATTTCAATCAAAACAAATATTTATACTTGATGCATTCATAGTTGAAAATTTGTAACAATTATCTAGTTCATTCGTTTCATATACCCAAAACTAAATTACGTTGCAATTCAATATTAGTATTATTACACATAGACATGCATAAATAAAAATACATTTGATATACACAAACACAACAAAAGTCAATCGTTTTGAAACAATTGCAACAGAAATAAAACAATTAAAATTATTTGCTACGTAGCAAAAGCTGAATCAAACAAACCACGTCCTCATAAATCAATTTCCAGCAAGACTTCTCAATTGGATATGTTCACCAGTGGGGTGATGTAGAATTGATGGGAGCACTAGTAAATCCTATATATCTCGTTTTAAATAAGGAGTGATGCTTAAAAAACATTTGATATGAACTGGAGTTCTTACTGCTAAATTACGTCAGTAACTAAATTTCCAAACTCTTGCTCCATTATACAAAAATTGAAATCCTACTCTTGGTATCAAATACACGCCCTCGTCTGAATGTCCACGCGCTAAAAAAAATGTTTCTAGTCAACATATTTAAACGAAATGAAAAATATATAAAATCATATTAAATATTTATAATAAAAATCCATTTATCGTTCAAAAACAACCCAACTAACTTTCAAACGATAATCTTCACACTGTTGATGCAAATTTTCGTTTTCTACCTTCAATTTACGTGAATGAATAATTAGATCTTGAACACCATTTAAACGCTGTTTAAGACTGAAAGTAAAAATAGCCGTAATTAAAATCGTATTCAAAATAACGATTAACTGTAATCATCACATAAAAACCATCTATATCTACACTCCACTTTATCACTTGTAACTAGGCCAATCGTATTTTCAACGTCAACATAAGTGGTTAGGATTACACGAAAATGTGCATATTTCATAAATCCCCAAAATCATTATCATCCCCAAAAATATTTTATCATCTCTAATAAATTAATAGAAAAATTCAATTAAATCAACACCACCAAAACTTTGCAACACTATTTTAACTGTTTAAAATGAACTCCCTATAAACAGTCATTGACAAACATAACATACTCCGCAATGTTTTCTTCTTTTAGAACCAATTCGGCTCGACACTCGGTTAATTCATCGCTTTGATCGTGTAGTGCATCCAACTCTCGCGATAAACGCAAAGCTCGAGCTTCAGCTTCGACTAAACGAGACTTGGCATCCTGCGCCTGATTTCTGAGTCCAGCCACAATAGATTCAGCCTCTTCGCGATTAGAACGCTCCTTGCTCAATTCAGATAGCAAACGACGATTTTCGCGTTCCAATTCACGAGCTTGATTCTAAACAAATATTAAACCCAATTGTTTAAAACAGTATATTTTAAATTTGCACCAACTAAACAGACAAAAAGTATCAATTACTTAGATTAAACCCAAACAAAATTACCAATTTCGATGGTAATTATCAATTTCGATTCAAACAATTGATTACAGTATCACTATTAGTGAAGCAAAACCAGCAAAACAGAGACCCAATCCGAGAAATTTTAAAACTGTAATCTTAACTGCAAATTACAAACATTCATTTTCATTTTGGTTGATGACGTGGTCACCTTTTCATTCTTTTATACAACATATAAACGATCGACTTCCATGGCTTTACAAGAGTAACAAAAGTAGAATAACAAAGTTTCTTGTAACGTCGCCAGTTAGTAAAGATTGACGAAGTTGCCTGATTTATTGTCAGGGTTATCTCCCTTAGCCTATTGGCTACATATGGTATACGTATACCTTAAAATACCTTTTGAGTATCCTAGGTGTATGCTCACACCCACCCGCCGTAGTGAAAGCCCAGTTATATCGCTGTGTACTCGGACCCTGTGTTAATAAGAGTGAAATTGAAACTAACACTTGTATAGTTATAGATTAAATATGTGGTTCCCTAACCAGTCGACAGTTCTAACAAAAAAAGGCTGTTCGCATTTTTAATTACTAAAACAATGCAAACCAAAGACAAAATATCCAATTTTACGTACTTTATAATTCCACAAAGGTGAATTCATCATTTGTTTCAAGGAAGTCAACGGTGAAGCTAATGGTGGAGGGGGCATAAATAATCTACGAGAAACACACTCTTCACTCGTATGTGTATCGTTATTATTAGTCAAAGTATTAAAATTATTATTAAACAGATTTGTTTGCTCCAACTGAGTTTGATGCTTCTGATTACTTTCGTCCAAATGGTGATCATGCTCTTTGATATCTAAATTCAATGGTAAATGCGTTGGTCGACTTCCAGTGGAGTCACCGGCACTCAATGACTTTTTTAAACTTTCTACTGATGATTTAAGATCGCATGATAAGTGATCGTTTTTCTTATGATAAATATAATTGTCATCATTGTGGTTAATGTAGTCATTATGTTCAGTTACATTTTCTAATTTAAATCCCGTAGTTTTGCAATTGCCAGTAGTAATATCAAAACCGTTATCACGAGAATTTTTTTCAGTTTCATTCTAAAATTAAAAAATTAATATAAAATACTAGATAAAAAATTAACTTCCAATACACAAAAATTAGTTTTTGATTAATATAATGACATCAACTTAAATTTAAGTTTAAAGAAAGAAACATTAAGTACATAAAAAATCATCAGTACGAATATAAATCAACAAATAAAATTAGTTTTCCTTCAATACTTAATATAACTTACCCTTTTCTCAGTTGCAGATTTAAATTCATCGCTAAGTTCAACATTAACTTCATTAATATTTTTCAAAATTAATTCGCGTATTACGACAGTTTGTCCGCAAAACTTCAACATAGGTTCCCGAATTAAATGAAATATTATATTCTGTGAAAATACGTCTAACTGTAAAGCTGCGTCCATAAAATTCTGTCTTGAGTCACTTTGAAGACAGCCTAATAATACGGTCAAGTATAACTAAAATAAACAAATACATACATATATACTCCGTAGGATTAAATTTAAGTAAAATAGTCCTACCACTTCATCATATGTCACTGTTTCCTTAAAAGAACCTAATGGGGCATCTTGGCTAAACTGAAATTCATAAAAACAACTACTACACAATCTTTTTAAAACCAAATTACTGTTATGTTATCCTAGCCTACACAGGAGGCAAAGCTTAAAAGACCAAACCTACCTAGCCCTGTAAACTAAAACAAGAAAATAGATCAAATGTAACGCTAAATATTTTAGTCCATAAACTAGTTCTTACACCTAAACTACTTCCATAAATGAACGTAAAATAGTAAATTAATGTGTTAAAAGTATTTATACAAAAAATTAAAAAACGAAAACAAATTAATTAAATAAAGATACTGTTATTCTTAATAAAACAAAAGCCCCGTAAATATCTAAAACATTGGTGAGAAACATTCATGACAAAAATGTAAATTAATTTTTTCTGTAACCAACTAGTAGCATAATTCGTTTTACGCAAATCTAACCCAACCAAAATACTCCTTTAAAATGTCTCGCTGAAGAACCTGTGATTCTTTTTTTTCTTACGTCTAAACACACGAGAATTCATAAAAACGGCCTTTGAATAAAAAGCAGATAATCAAAACAACTATAAAATTAAAAACATGTTAATCAAGGCTTTTCTAATATTCATAGAACTGGGTCGTTTTATTGCTGTTACGAAAAAAGGGTGGTAGATACAAAATGAAAATATTAAATCTTACAGTAACTAATTCACAATCAGTTGACTTTCCATTTGTAATGTTTTGAATATCAAAAAGATGCACAGGATTATCTTGAAAGATAGCTTCAAAAATAATTACTAAGTTAAACATACCATTTAAAAAAAATTCAATTTTTTCACACGAAGTATCAAACTTCATAGCATTCAAATCATCATTATAACTACAAAAAAAATATTAAAATCAGGATACTTACGTAAGTTCAATTAAATTTAATAAAACTGTATCTTTCCATAGATCATCAAACGATAAACTTTTAGATAGAATTTTCGACAGCCAATTTGAAAGACTTTTTTTAATAAAATAATTTACAACTGTATGCATGCTAATTTAATTAAAAACAATAATTTCAATAAACAATCAACAATGCAAGGCACATGAGTATGGTTGGCGTTACAACAACAATGCAGTTCAAATTAATAAACTCATAGTGCGCGCTTTAAGCAAACGTTAGCCTCACGACCAAGAAAATTTAATGCAATAAACGATTGAATTTTTTATTAAAATGTGTAAAAATATTTTAATGTAAATATATTTAAATATAAACATATTTTAATTAAATATTTAAACAAAATTATTGTAATAACAAATACTTTATATATATGTAACGTTTGCAGTTTTGAATACGGTTTAATTAAGTCAGGGACGGACGTTTTACCAACACGTGTCTTGACATCAGTTTTTTTTTGGTAATAAAAAAATATAAAAATAAAATAATAGAATATATTTTAAAAAAACAAAAAACAGGATTAAAAGGAATAAATAAATAATGATAATAGTGTTAATAATAAATATAATAATCAGGCTCGCGAGGTGAGGCGAGCGTCACGCTACAAGTCCTTTGGAGCGTTATTTATTATTATTTTTTTTAAGATTATTGCAGTGTTTTGGCATTGTAATAAATATTTGCTTTATTTTTTTTGTATATTTATAATTTTTGATCGTTTTCCATAATTGTTACTTTCCACTATCTACCTTGATTTTATCTTGATTTTAAATTTTTTTCTGTGACTAATCCCCTTTTACCTCACTATTTATTTTATTCTCTTTTTTGAAAGTTTGAGACAATTTGAGAACCAAGTACTAAAAACGTTTTAGCCTACTTAACTCGTGAAAAATTCTGAAATCCTGAAATCCTGAAGTGAAATAGTAAGAAGATAGATAAAAACTAGTAAAAGGAAAAAGCAAATATAATAAGAAACAATTAATAAACAAAAAAATTTAGAAAATTAAAGTGATTGAGTTAAGAAAAAAATTTTGTCAGAATTATTTTTGAAAGATGAAAGGTTTGAGGAATTAACAATATGGCTGGAAAAACGATTCCAGGCATTAATAATCTTGTGCGATTAATAATTTAGTTTGAGTTGGAAGTCTGTTCTAGGTTTGAAAAACTTAAATCTGTCTCCGTATATAGTTAGTTTATGTAGGAATAAATAGCCCCCTTTGGTTTGAGTAAAGTAATTGATAGACTAAGATATGATCACCTCAAAGTCACCTCTCCTTTAATGGGAAAAAAATTAAATATTTAAGTCTAACGTTATAATCTTCATTTTTAAGGCCTTTAACCAGTTTAGTGACACTGTGTTAAATTTTATCTAAAAGGATTATATCTTTTAATAAAATCGGAGATGTTGATTTCTATTATAAATTAAAAACAAATAAAGAATAAAAGAATTTGGTTTTGTTTAGTGTATTATTTTATTAAATGTAAATAATTAAAAAAATTGTTTACTGTTTACGCTTGTTTTTTAGAATTCTAATCAACAGTGTAGTTCATATTTCTTTAGATATTATGAGTTTTCCAAAAAGTATGAAAATTATCTTCTATGATTTTAGAAAAAATTGAAATTAAAAGAAAATGCTGTTATTTACGAATTTTAGACACAACATTTAAAAATCAAGTGTAGTGTGGAGTTTGCTAAAAATCACAATTTTTTCGAAATAGGTTGTTTTTTCAGGATTCAGGATTTTTTACTAATTGAATAGTAGTAATCAATTCTTAAATTGTCTAAAAACATTGGGAAAAAAAATAGAAAGTAAGGTAGAAAAGGATTTGTCACAAAAAATTAAAATGAAGATAAAAATAAGGTGATGGAACTGTTAACAATTATAGAAGCGAGCAGAAATAATAAATATGCAAAAGTAATAATAAAATAAGTTTTGTATTACAATAATTTTTAAAAAACAAAAAGGGAGAAAAAGATAAATAAAACTTTCCTTAACGTGTAGTATGACGCGCGCCTCACCTCACTTACTTGTATTATTTACATAGTTAATGTGCTAAAAAGTGTCTGGAATTACATAAACAAATTTCTACACTAAGAAATTAATCACTTTTTTAAATTAACGTAATATAATTTTAGCAAAATATCTTTAAAAATTTATAACAGTTTTAAAATAATGCTCCGGTGCACATTTTCAAATTAGTGATGTGTTTTCTAGTACATTTCACAATTTACTATATATTTTAACTATTTAAACAACAAAATCCTTGTTTAGTAAAAAATGGGTTTATTGTATTCTTTTACAATCTAGATTTAAATGTTATTAATTCCATTTTTAAAGTGGGTTAAAAACTTGTGAAATAACTTATACTATAGAGAATATCATTTATGTTATAAAAAAATCCAGTTTCAAAGGATTTTATTGGAACTTTGATAAAATAATATTTAAAGTGACCGGCAAAAGATATAAAAATAATGAATGTTACTTGAATTGTTAACATTATACAAATCCTAACATAATTACTGATAAAAATGTAGAACATTAAAATGATTATTTTATGTTGGTTACAATTTTTATACTGTTCTACATTTAAATAATTTAAATATTATTTTAGTTTTAATTTATCTCTTATTTTGTTTTGTTTTTGAATTTATTACGTGTTGTTGTTACTGTGATTTTGTGAATATTATCACGTCCTGTTTTTTCCTGTTGGTAAAAAGTATTTACATGTAAATTTGTATTATTTTTTAATAATAAATTGAAAAACTATATATTAAATTACACAAGAGTTTTTTAATTGAAATTAGTTAGGGGTGATAATAAGATCGCAGGACTGAGATTTTAGTGAGATCTTACATTAATCGCGAATTTGTTTTACTAACAAAGTAAACAAAGCGTCAATAGCACAATCGTTTTTCAACCCATTTATTACAAAGCATAAATCTATTTTCTATCTGCTATATATTAATAAATGGTAAACATTTTGTTGATTTATATGTTACACTGTTACTGTCAAATAACTACATTTATGTAAATTGTCTTTTACAATATTAGAAATAGGTTTATTGTATTTTTTCTTTAATCTGGCCATTATTTTTTTTTTTAACATCATTATAGTTTTTGTCCATTTAAAACACGATTAATTGTTGTAAAACTTACTTAATTAAATTTTAATTTAGATTAGTATTATGACGTTACAATTAGATTACAATCGAATGTAAATATAAGTATAAATTTCAACTACATTTTCAACATTGTTTATTTTTAATAAAATTAAGCACAGATAAAAAACCAATTATAACAAAAATTATGTAACTTCAAATTACTATCCACGTTTACATGAAAGTTTTTTTTTAAATACATATAAGCACATATTTTAAAATAATTAAAAAAATTAAAGGAAAATTTTAATTTAATAATATTAATTTATTTAATAATTAATCATATAAATATATTGAAAATGTTTTAGTTCAAAATAATTTAAGTTTGAATATATAATTTTTGAACTTCAAACTTCTTTGTCTATTATCACCGCTACAAGTAAATGTTTCTGCAAACAATGCGTATAAATTGGAAAATTGTTTTAAACGCGAGTTAAGACTGTAAAACAAAATGACAGAATTTTGAATATGCAAATTTTTTTTAAATTTAACATTGGATCTAGGAGGTTACTAAAAAAACGTGCACTTTAAGTAAAATTTAAATCGTTTATTCAAAGGAAAAAATAATAATGATAATAATTAATAATGTTTAATCAAATAGTCTTAAGTGAAAAAAGTTAAAAACTGGATTGTAAAGTTGTTTTTAATCAATTTTTATAAATCATACTTGTCACATTTCTGTATGCTGAATATATTCCAAGTAAAACATTAAATAATATTAATAATAATAATAACAATAATATGTTAAATAATTTAAAGAATATTTAGTTAAATAAATTTAATAATTTATTAAATTATTAAAAAACAACCTTAATTTTTAAATATTTTATACTAAGAATTGATTTGTATACATTTAAAAACAATATTAATGTACAAACACTATAAATTTTGTTTAATTTTTTGACAATTTTATTTGTTATTTTGTAATTATAAATAGTGAAATTTTTGTTTTATGCATTACATTGTGATCAGACCTGTAAATTGGTTTGTACCTCAAAAAATGCAATATTGTAAAAGCTTTTTTGAGAAATAAATTATTATTATTATTATTATTATTATTATTGTTATTACTATTTGCTTTTAATAAAATTTTATTCTAACTTTATTTAATTTAAATGCTTAACATTTAATTAATTTAATATTTAATATTAAGAATGGCAATTACTATTAAATATAATTAAACATTTTAAAATAACATTAATTTAGTCCAAGATAGTAAATATAGGTAGCATATTTTACTTAACTATAGTTCGCGAGGTGAGGCGCGCGTCACGCTACACGTCCATTGGAGCGTTATTCATCCTTTTCAATTTTCTTCTTTTTTAAAGATTATTGCAGTGTTTTTGCATTGTAATAGGCACTTTTTTTATTATTATTTTTGAATATTTATAATTTTTGCTCGTTTTCTATAATTGTTAACTTCCACTATCTACCTTGATTTTATCTTGATTTCAAATACTTTTTTCTGTGGCTAATCCCCCTTTACCTCACCATCCATTTCATATTTACCCCCGAATCTTACTGATATTATCGATAATTTAAACCGAGGATCAAAAAGAGTTTTACTCCTACTCAACTCGTGTATTAACCTGTAACCTGTAAAGAGACAATTTACGATGTCAACTATTATGCTATATTATTATTAATTGTCATAAACAAAAATATTTATTATAATTAATATTTTTTTATATAACATTTTAGATAAATAAAAATGTTTTTTATAATAACTGTAAAAATATTTTTTAAATTATTTAATCATGACTTTATTATCATGTGCAGTGCACAAAATTTAACCTTGAGTAAATATACGTCAGTTTACTATTAACTTTGAGTAGTATAATGTTAATTTTATTATTATTATTATTGTTTTTATTGTTATTACATTAATGTGATGTTTAAAGTTTTTTCTGTGTTATTTTAGGTTTTTCAAAATGAAGTGATTATTAATATGTGAAGAGTTATTATTGTGGTTAAATATTTGTGGATTTTTAAACGTAAGTATATATATATATATATTTACTAGGATTTGAAGTTTTTTGCTTAAACATAATTGAGCTTAGTATGGATTTACCGTTCCAGGAATTGAATATCCCAACTTTATTTGAGTCACTAGAAAATACAACTTCTTTTTTATTCAATAGCATTGAAGAAGACACAAATTGCGGTATATTAAAAATTTGTTTTATTTAAAAATAATGTAATAGTATTATATTTATATTTCCTTTTTGCGACAAATTCTCCTTTACATCACCCCTCCCATAATTCTATCCTCCCATCCCGATAATTTGAGATACGTTAGAACTGAAGATCACAGAGGGATTTTTCTACTCAACTTGTGTACAAACTTGAATACATTTTATTTTAACGAAATTGTTACTTTGTTTTTTAATTAGTATTTAATAAAAGGTTGTTATTTAAAACAATGATTTAAACTAAGACAATATTTGATATTAATCTAATAAAATAAAGTGAAAATAATTAAAAGTATAGTAACAAATTTTGCATTACAATTCAAAATGAGTATTAAAAATAACTCAAAATGGAGTGTAACGCAGATTTCACTATGCTGGTCATAAAAATACATATAATTATAAAAGTATGTTTATACTAAAAATATATTACATTATTGTTTTCTAAATTTAAAAATTGAAGTAAATTTGAGACATAATTTAATTTCAAAACGTTAAAATCAATTGTGAACTAGTCTCCAGTAAATTATTTTTATGTTTTAGTATGGTTAAGTTCATTTTGATCAGAGGTTTATATATTTTTGAATTGTGTAATATTTTAAAATTTTATAAAACTTTATGTGCTGGCATGGTAGAGCAAAATAACAAAGTATATATATTATTGGTTGTATCATTATTTCTATTATTTCTCAATTTGTACAATATATTAAATAATTACCTCAATGGTATTATAAACATAACGAAGGATTTTGGCTGATACAAGGTATTCTTATGACGTCACAATTGTTTGCAAAGATTGCTAAGGCTATCTGATTTTTTATCAGGGTTATCTTTCTTAGCTCAACGTCATCATATGGTATACATATACTTTAAGGAATCATTTAATTACCATGGGTGTATATGTACACTTGTCAAAATGGAAGCCGTTATATTGCTGTGCACTTGGTTTCTGCTGTTTTATTCTAGATACTTTTACGTAGTCCAAACTTCGCTACGTGGAGGTGACTAGGATTCTAGATATTTATCGTTTATGGGCATTGGTTTGAGTGACACTAAAGGTATTAAATGTGGGTTATTGTTTTGGAATTTCTACTTGTTAAATGTTTTTTTGTTAATTTTACTATTTATACCAATAACAGATAATTTGTTTTCTTTTGAATTGGATAACAATAACAACAATAATAATATACTTTATGAATTGGATAAGTGCGCTTTAGAAAAACCAGATTTTGGTTGGATAGATTTGTTGCCTGACGCAGATGTACCTGTTGCATTGGATGACATTCAGCCAACCCTATTTCAAAATAATTTGGTTATGGACAATGACAAAATTAAAAATAAAATTGTGAATCAATCATCAATTGTTAATTGTAATAAATATGGTAGAACAATAGAGTTTGTAGGAAACCAACCAAATTTATTTACAAAGTTTTTAACAAAAAACAAAGAATTGTCAAAAAGGTCAAATAATAAATGTTTGCTTTTAAAACATCGTGAACAAGCGGTTTCTATTAATAATAACTCAGTTTTATGCACATCTGGTATACCAAAGCAAGCACGTTTTTTAAATAATGAAGATTTGGTTAATATGAAGCCGGTATGTTTGATATTAATTTTATTCTGTATGATTGTGAATGAGATTCTTTAATAAAAGTGTACAAATGCTTTATATGATAAATAGCTATTTTAATTGAAAAGAGATTTTAGAAGGTGCCGGGGTGGTCTAGCGGTACAGCGCTCGATTTGGACCTCGGTGGGCATAGGTTTGAATCCTACCACCGACATTAAAATGTGGGCTCACGTTCGGTTTCGCTAAAATGTTCACTGCTTAAAGATGTTTCTAGTAAAACATTCAAAGTAATAAACATAAAAACAAAAAATAAATATATACACATCAAG
The DNA here is from genome assembly GCA_025895645.1 of Cardicola forsteri. Lineage (NCBI taxonomy): Eukaryota > Metazoa > Platyhelminthes > Trematoda > Strigeidida > Aporocotylidae > Cardicola > Cardicola forsteri. The sequence continues at coordinate 217,795 of JAKXYG010001393.1, read as the reverse complement.
TATATTTATTATTTGATGAATGTGGCAATTCTATTATTATACTCATGATTACTATACTTTCAATTATGAATAGTTTCATACATTTATTTAAATTAATGTATAATGTATATTGTTTTTTTATTGGTATGTAAAGTCTTTAAAAAATAATTAATGCAAGATAAGCATAACATTTTTTATTGGTTTTTAAACCTGAAGTCATTTTGTAATAATTAATTAAATGAGATTTTATTGAAAATGATTATTACCATTTCAATTATTATTTTTAGTAGGAACAAAACAGCGCGGTACATATACTATTTGTTTTATAGCTTAATAATAAAAATAGTATACATAAAATTGAAAAGTGAAACACGGAAAAGATTTGATAAATAAAATAATAGTTATTATTAATACATTAAGTTACAATATTAAGATACAGGCCACTATGAACGATTTTGAGCTACATAGTTCAATTAATTAAGTTGCCCATTCTCGGATTCTCATCCATTGTGATGACAAAAGCCTGCTAGCAATAATTTTCTACAAATATAAAAAAATATTATTTTATGTCCTTACAATTGGTGTTATCTAGATATAAATTTGGAAGGAGCAAGAAATAATATTTTCTTTTTTCTACCCAAGTTTTTGTTTAAAAATAATAATGTTTGCAGATTAACTTAGTTTTAAATGATAAAGAACTGTTTTTATTATTTAATCCAACATTAAAAATGACTGTATTTTTACCCATGTTAATTTACAGGGTCAACGTATAATATTGAGTGCTGAAGAAAAGAAAATGCTTTTCGACATGGGTTACATATTGCCTTCCAAATTTCCATTGACTATGGACGAAGAACGTGTTTTGCGAACTGTACGAAGAAAAATTCGAAACAAATTGTCGGCTCAAGCAAGTCGATCAAAGCATCAACATTACGTCATCGATTTGGAGCAGAGGTATAGATTGTGTAATCAAGAAAATCGCAAACTTCGTAATCAGATTGCAAGTTTGCAAAATGACAAAAAGTGAGCAATAATGGTGGTCGTTTTTGTAAATTATTAAATGTTGAAAGAGACAAATAATTTTTTATTGTATTACAAATCAATAAAGTTTTTATTAGGATGCTAATGATCCTTAGGATTCCTAGTAATGCTTATAAAGTCACAATTTCTAATGATGATGATATTCCTGACTGTTTGTCCTTGACGTGGTGCATTCTGGATTAGGTACCTATAGGCATATAGACTAATAATAGCATGGGCCGAGTGCATAGCGGTATAATTGGGCTACAGATTCAGCGGGTGGGGGCAAGCATACACCCAGGGTACTTAAAAGGTATTTTGGGTTAAGGGAGATAACCCTGACAAAAAAATCAGGCCGTTTCATCAATCTTTGCAAACAGTAGCGATGTCAAAAAGATACCGTTTACTAGTCAAGAAACTTTGTTTTTTTTCTACGTTTATTACGCTTATCAAGTCATTGAAGTCGATCGTTTTATGTCATATAAATATGGAAACTAATGAAGAGGTGATCACGTCACCAGTGAAAATGAATATATATATATATATATATATATATATATATACTACAAATTTTATGTTTGTGACAAAATTATTATTATGACGAAATTATTTTCGTTTGGCTGCTTTTATTGAAACCATTACAATCAATAAAGTTTAAAAGGTGCTCTTTTAAATAAATAAACAATGTTACAATGTTGTTCTAATAATTCATTTAATAATACCATTTAAAATGCATTTTCTCAATCTATAATTTTTAAAAACATTTTTTAGCTACTTTTACGCACACTGTGTACTCAGTACACGGATCGGTGTCAAAATCAATGCAGTATTATTGATTAATTTTTGTAACATTACCCAATTATATTAGGTACATCTACGTTTTTCTAAGCTATTTTTTAAAGATCACTTTAGCAGTATTAATACAAATAAAAAAACTAACATTATTTACCAATATTGTTATAAAATTTCAACTTGAAGCAAAAACGAGAATGCAAACATTTAAAGAAAGTAAAAAAGAGCATATCACCTAAAAATAAATAATATATAATTATGTATTAAAAGCTATACATTTTTAATTATTTTTTTATTGCTTTACATGATTTTTTGTAAGCGTTTACGATAAGGGTCCTTCAATTTTTTTTAAGTTTGTGGAGAATTCGACATTGTATTACATAATGAATTTTCTCAATGAATTTTTTTTATTTATTAACCCTTTTTCATTATATTTTGAAAATTTAAAGAAGAATAATTATATCAAAGTTTGTATTATCTGGAGACTATTGAATAAAATCTGCCCTTTTTCTGTTCAAGAATTAAGTGATTTACATAAAAAAAATATTCATTTAAAAATTATTATTAAAATTATACTATTTTTTAAACATAAACAGAGCATTGTTATTATTAAATGTTACACACTCTAAAGTACTACATTGTAAGTTGAGATCATATTTTTAAATTATACATTAAAAATTTTGGCAATTATAGTGCTACCTAAATGATTACTAATAACACTATATTATGTATAAATTTCTGTATTAAATAACACATGTAAGAAGATTTTAAATAAAAAATGTAAACATTAAAAATAATCTTAAAGTACACAATTCAATATTTATGCACTACACATTACACTTCTGTAACATGTTACATATTTTTATTTTATTTTATAATGTTAGTAAAACCTTTACACACGCTGTTACCAACTTTAAAATGATTGATTTTTTCCTTTTTTAATTATTCAAATTAAGTATTTATAAGTTTTCCATTAAATAGTAATACTAGATTAGAATTTTATTTTTGTAATAATAAAACTATTTCGTTTGCTAGCTGATGGTCTACATATACCCGTTATTGTTTTATACTTATTTTTTTTAAATTTTTTTTTTTTTTTAAAAATTTTTATTGTTTTATACTTATTTTTTTAAATTTTTTTTAAATTTTTTTTTTAAAATTTTTGTTTTATACTTATTTTTTTTTAAATTTTTTTTAATTTTTATTGTTTTATACTTATTTTTTTTAAATTTTTTTTTAAATTTTTTTTTTTAATTTTATGTTTGCTACTTTGAATGTTTTACGAGAAACGCATTTTTCAGCAGTGGATATTATAGCGAAGCCGAACGTGGGCCCGCATTTTAGTGCCGGTAGTGGGATTCGAACCCATGTCCACCGAGGTCCGAATTCGAGCGCTGTACCGCTAGACCACGTCGGCATACTTATTTTAAAAATATGTGCATTAAAAATAATTAGAATTGTAGTAATTCGGTTGTACAATGCAACTCGATAATTTCAAAACAATATTCAAATGCGCTTTTAACATTAACAAAAATTTATTAGATCAATTTTAAAGTTCAAACCGTTTTTGTTTAATTTTTTAAACAATAAATTATTTAAAATTTTTTATATAAGATAATTTTTAAAATGAATTATTTTACCATAAATTAATGTTATCTGACACATATTTCTTTGTTTATGTACACACAAATATTTTAATGAGGAAATAATTATTCTGTTAAACGTTATTATTATTATTATTATTTTACTTAGTTTATTTATATTTTATATTAATTTCAATTATAATTGATGTAACTTTTTTTATGTGAATACTATTTATTCGATAACCCCAAAGAACATTAAAATTTTTTGTTTTGTAAAAAATTTATGATTAATAAAAGTGTAAACTATTGCAAAATAGTTACTTTGCTAAAGAAAACCGTTTTATTATGCTTAATTAAAAGCAAAATGAAGCATTTGAAATTTATTGACAGCCACTCGCATCCAGATTGTATATTTATTACATTTGCATACACTGATTGTTAGATAATTTTGTCTGTAGTTCATTTTGTTCCTATTGTTTGTACTATTGTTTGTGTTGTATAACTATGATGATAGTCCACAAATAATGGTAATGTGTTGAATATATCTGTGCTAAGCTATTCATATTTAATGTAATAATAATAATAATAATGTTTTGATATTCCAATATTTTTTGTGTTGCACAATTTAGGGATCTTTCTTCACACTTACAGAAATTACGATCGTATATAAACAAATGGATTAATAATCGTACAGGTACACAACCCCAACTGAACGATACCGAATTCAATGGGAATAGCATTTTGCCATTGTATTTGACAAAACAGGCAAAACGCTCCAAATTTTCTAGTACAAGTCAAGCAACAGCTGTCGGTGGAACAAGTTTGTTTGTCGTGACATTTATGGCTCTTATTTGGACGACAATAATTCCGCTGCCAAAAGTGAACTTTTTCGACTCGTTTAAGTATACAACAGACAAGAATGTTTTTAACAAAACCAATATCAATATATTTCCGGGTAAGATATTTTGACCAAGCATTGTGTATTAATGATTGTAGTGGATTGAATGATAAAGCGATAAAACGTTTGGTCTTCAAACTGGTATGTTTAAGATTACAACTCATATATGTATATATATATATATTGTTTGGTGACGTAGGATTACTTTTTAATTATTTCCCATATTTATACGACATATAAAACGATCAACTTTGATGGCTTGATAAGCGTAACAAACGTAGAAGAATAACAACGTTTTTTGGCTGGTAGATGGCATCCTTGTGACGTCGCCACTGTTTGCAAAGATTGACGAGGGTTATCTCCCTTAACCTAACGGCTATATATAGTATACGTACAACTTTAGATACCTTTAAAGTATCCTGGGTGTATGATTGCATTTACTTGCCGTAGCGGAAGCCTAATTATACTGCTATACACTCGGTCCCTACTGTTATTAGTGCAGATGCCTTTCAGCACCTAGTCCAGGATGCAGCACATGAAGGATGAGCAGTCAGGCATATTACCATCATTGGAAATTGAGACTTTGTAAGTATTACTCAAAGCCTCGGGATCATTAGCATTCCATATATATATATATATATATAGTAAAAGCTATACATTTAAAATATTTTGAGTATTATTTATTGATTTCTAGAATTTTTAGAGTATTTAATGTCGGGTTACTCACGCTTTTTTACTCAGTGTTGTGGAATTTGATTTCTTAATTGAACATTTTTGCTTGTCAAACCATTTACGTTATATATTTTTAAATGATTTCAAAAAAGGTCAATTATATTACGGTTTGTGTGGTCTGGAGGCAATTGTATCAATGCAACGATTATTTTAGTCAATACTTCATATGACTGAAAATAAAAAAATTATCGTGTGTTTTTTAGATATAGACTAGAGCGTTGTTTTTATTAATACAATAATATATTATATTATATATAAAATGTCAATATTCTTGTTTTTGATCTAAATTAGAATTTTATATGATAATGGTATAAATTATTTGTTTTTATAAAATATTTTACTTATATATCTCAAATAATGTTTAAAGAATGCCTTAGTACAACTTAGATGTGCTCCATATGGTTAAATGGTATCACAAAACCAAATAAATTATACTTTATTGATTTTGGCAGCATCTTATTTATCTACTATATATATATATATATATATATATATATATATATATATATATATATATATATATATATATATATATAATTGCAACTAACATAGTTAATGGAGTTGAACTACTCGAATAAGTACATGATTTCAAAACAGGACTCATTTTTGTTGAAAATTATGCAATGTTACATTATTTATAGAATCCAAATATAATTTAATTAATGTGTATTATCAATAACAATAATAATTTACATTAAACGTGAACTGGTCTATAATTAAAGGTTGAACAAAATCATTAAGTTGAAATACAACGATAAAATAATAAATAAATTGGAAATCATATTATATGTATACGTAAGACCAACCGTTGATGCATCGGGTTTGTCCCAACTTCAATCTAACCCAGATATTCGATTGAGAGGTCTTGTTTAAGGAACCATACATTGACTACAAATTATGTACTTCGTTGAATTGTGTATGCAAGTTTTGTTTACAATCAATAATAAAAATGCAGCATTATAATTGTATTTTTATTTTGAATACTGACATGGCAATTGTGTGTGTGTGTAGGACAATCTCGTTTTTTGATGGCCAACGAACGCAATACTTATGACGTAGGTACTTTTGAAGATTCGAATTTTGATAAAATGAATGTTGAGCCACTTGTGAACGATTCAGATCATATGTATTCATTGTATGACCCGGTACATGTACGTTTGAATGAATGAATTATGATTAAGTTTTGGATGTTGATGAATCTGAAATTTTGAAAAATTTATAATTTTATTGTAATGGTGATACTTTAACTGCATATCTATATGTAATAATTATTTTTTATTGCTTTATTGTTTGATAAAAGGTATTTTTGAGGAAGTAGACTTTTAGGGAAACCGCACATGTCAGCGTGCATTCAATAGATCAATGGAAGGTCTAGGAATTCATAGTAAAGCAGCTACGAGTCTAGCACCCTAGTGATAGCTATCACAATGGATTAAGACTGAGAGCTGTAAATTTCTATTTTGACGGATGGATGTTTAAAAATACATCAATTGTTAACTCTTGACTTAATATGAAAACATGAATTATCAAGTATATTATTATATTATATACAAAACCCTTTTGCTTTAAGAATAAGCATGGGGCAATAAGACAACAATTACAGCAAAACAACAACAACAATAACAAAGTCTCGAAGATTGCGCTTTCTTTCGGCTTTCACTCAACCTTGTCATTTGGTAACTTTGCCATTTAGAAATGTTGCTGTTTGCCGGAATGACGTCATCTTTTATTGTTTCCGCAGCAGTATAAATTTTACAGAGGCCAAGTTGCCAACCTTGCGCTCAAACCCTCCTCCTTTATCCAGGCTTGGGACTGGCTAGATTGAATCATTTCTAATCCAAACTAGGCGGAGTTGAATTATCAAGTATTTCATAATTATTATATCAAAACATAAACGTCAATACTAAATGTATTAAAGTTAGAAATAGTCAACACAATTATGCATCACAGAAACAATGAAATAAACGGACAAATACGGAAACGTTTAGAGTTACACAAACCACGTTATATTCCACAAGCACACCAATGAAAGTTTCCCGCACTTTTCGGTGCACTAAAACGAAGATTGAGAATTGTGAATATTAAAATATAAACATGTTAAAATAAGATTTACAAAATAATGTAATCAGTAAAATATTTTGCAAGCTTACATTCAGAGTATTGAAAAGGTGTATTGAAATTTAAGTATATCTTATAGCCATTTGGTTATCAATCTTTTTTTATGAATGGCAGTCAGAATGTCATCTATCAGTCGGCATACGTTTGCTGGGCCTACAATATAGTTTTTAAATAAAACGTTATATGAAATCGTGCAAGATTTTGATTGGTTATTTAAACAGGATTTGTGATGTTTGAAAGTTTTCAATTGGATTTATTTAGGCTTAACAAACCGATGCTTTAATCACGGAATTACATGTGAAAAAATTATAAAATGTTAACATCGAATTATCATGTTGGTTAGTGCATGGTCACGACGTGTATATTTGTAGAGCATTAAAAACGGAATTAACAATATCACCAATATTAGAAACAGAATATTATAAGCATTATTCTGGGGTGGTCTAGCGGTACAGCGCTCGATTTGGACCTCGGTGGGCATGGGTTCGAATGCCACCACTGGCACTAAAATGCGGGTCCACGTTCGGCTTTGCTAAAATGTCCACTGCTGAAAGATGTTTCTCGTGCAAACATTCAAAGTAATAAACATAAAAAATAATTAAAATATCCTATACTATAATGATGAGAATAATCATTTTTTCGGTTTATATGTTGAACGAGAAACATTTTTCGTCAAATGAACGAAAATCTGCATATACAAGGCCGATAGTGAGATGTGAACCCTTGTGTACTGGAATAGAAGTCCTGTAACTTTGACACATTTTTACTCATAAGAAGTACAAAAAATAGAAAAACTTCCGTCATATAATTGCCAATTTTATTTCATCTTTATTTAGGCTAACAATCCTCAAGATCAAATGGAACACTCAAATTTGGAACCGGAATTTGCTCAAATGACTATTACCAATATTCCTGTGGCGAGTAGGTAGATATCGTGTAACAATTGAAAATGTAATCGTTGTTTTTTGATCGGTTATGATAACTTAATTAAATTATAATTTCAGTACATTTAACTTGTTATTGATATGTTCTTACATTTTGAATAACATTTTTCAGTTTATACACACATATATATATACTTTGATTTTAAATAATACAATTGCGGAGTTTATTTTTATTGTAATTTTTTTTGACAATAATACATTTCCTACTATGCTCCTACGTTTGTTAACGACTGATAATTGGGTTAATGTATCTTGATTGCTCCTTGTTTTATCTACCAACCAATTTTGCAAACGTATCAACTTGATATAAAAGTCATCAGTTGTTCTTTTATTTATTTATTTTATGTTTGCTACTTTAAATGTTTTACGAGAAACATTTTTCAGCAGTGGACATAATAGCGAAGCCGAACATGGGCCCGCATTTTGCACCGGTGGTGGGATTCGAACCCATGTCCACCGAGGTCCGAATTCGAGCACTGTACCGCTAGACCACCCCGGCACAATGTAAGATAGGATAAAATGCAATATATTTATGAGGCATATCTTAAATACTTATCATTTACGTAAAGCTAACTCACAAGAGAGTAACTATCCATTTATAAACAGTATACTTATGACAACGTGCTCACTATTGACAAGACTTGTTGATTCTTGTCAGAACATGCATCTGTGGATATCAATCACAAGTTATTGGTATTTAAAAATCGACCATGTTGTTCTGTTGACAAGGATATCAGTTAATTTTTTGTTAATAAAAATGTCAACTTTGATTCTAGATTAAATTTTACTTTAAAACTTACCTGAAATTTAAAGTAAAGATTAATAAATAACTAATCATGTGGGATCATGATAAAGTTTTTCCCAATTTTCTTAGTGTTACAAACTAATCCATAATTTTGGGACACATTTTTCGCCATAATCCCAATGAATATTGCTTGCGTTTTCTGAATTGACAGATAAGTGGGTAGATACTTACAGTTACTTCCAAGAACGTTTTTAATTGGAAAAACGTGTTTTGTAAAATAGCAAAGTCAGGATTAATGAACAAATGAAAATATACTAATTACAAATACATTTCAAGCAATAAAATTTCACTTAAGATATTAATTTCTAAAAATGATAATTTTTCTTTTGTTAAATTAATCAGTATTAAATCTCTAGATAACTTGAAATCCGTACAATTTAAGTGCTAATAAAAATTAACATTTTCTTGTTAAAATATATTTTTTAACATAAAACAAAGATTAGATCAAAATGGATGTATAAAAGCATATATACATAGATGAATAAAATTGCAGTTCAAACATTCTATTCTTCCGAATGACAATGCTTAGATTTCTTTTTGTGCGATTTATGCTTGTGTGAACGACTCTCATTTGGAACAACATCTGAGTCTGAATTATCTGGTGCAGATCTTTTGTGTTTTTTATTCTTCTTTTTGTGCTTCTGCTTTTCCTTTCCAATTACTTCAGTTTCAAATTCATCTGGACTGTCAATAGTCCTGTGCAGTAAAAAAATTAGAAAACTTTTAATAATTGATGTAATAATAGTTTTAAATAATCTTAGAGATACCATATTTCTGGATGCTAATGATCATAAGAATTTGAATCTCAATTTCCAATGATGGTGATATTCCTGACTATTCATCCTCCACGTGGTGTATACTGGACTATGCATGTAGACTAATAACAGCAGACACCGAGTGCACAGCGGTATAACTTGACTTCCGCTACGGGGAGTAAATGCAATCATACATCCAGAATACTTAGGTATCTTAAGGTACACGTATACCATATGTAGCCGTTAGGCTAAAGGAGATAACCCTGACAAAAATCAGGGTGAGTCAGTTTTAGCATGCACCCCAGATATCTAAAAGGTATCTCAAGGTATCCATTCACCATATGTAGGCGATTGGGCTTGTGGATCTGGAAACCACCATTTCCCACCTCCGCAAAGAAGATCGCCTCGTCAATTCCTGTCAACAAGGAAACGGTCTTCTAGTCAAAAAACCTAACTAATCCCCCCCCCCAAGTTCAATTAGCATCCGACAACCTCTTCGTATAGGAATTGGGAATGCTATGCGAACTTCGAACTAACAAAAGTGGTTCTTCTACCAACTGTTGCTCTTATGGTGTTCACTTAAAAATAAAATATTAATACAATCTTTCGTAGCGTAAATTATTCACATTCGTGTTAAAATTATTTAAAGTTTTTACATACTTCCATAAAACTCTACACACCTGAAAGATTAGTATTTGAAAATTAAATATCAATTTCCAGTGTACTAAAAAATTAATTTTATAAAGTAACAATTAACTTGTATTGATTATAAACATCATATTAACACCCCTAATCAATTTAGGTACATAATAAAAAATGTGACCACCCGTCGAACACATGTTGACTTTGTAAAATATGTTGTTTCAACTTTTTCTAAAAACTTGTTCAACATTTCAATAAACAATGTACCTGGCTTTCTCAAATTACGCTATAGCTTTTGATAAGAAAATGTTTTGATAAACTCTGCTCCTTAACTACGTTTGTTCAAACGTCCTGAGTAATTGATAAAGAAACTGTCAGTTACATCGTTGCCAAATAGTATACTTATATATTTTAATATCAATGGTGGGGACACTTGTATTATTGAACTTCATCATAGATGCTATATAAGCAACAAAATAATTTTTAAAAAGTTCAAGGTAATGAAATTGTACATTCGGAATATGCTGATGACTGAAGTTGTTCAGACGATGCAGTGCTTATGGCATAAACCGAAGACAATCTGCAAAATGCAATTGGACCTATTCAAAAAGCCTCAGTTATGGTTATAACTAAAAAAACTGGTTTTGGTGAATGTCCCCTTTAGAAATCCAATCACTATTAATGGTAACCCACTCCCGGTGGTTAATGAATTTACGTACCTAAACGCGGCCATAGATGACAAAAGATCCAGCTCTTCAGAGATTGTATTCGCCTCTCTGTTGTAGCTTTTGGACGTTTAAGTAAACTTTTATGGAACCAAAGTAATATTTCTATTAAAACCAATATTAGAATATGAGTTTTAGGGGGAGACCGACCCTTACTTAGCGTGTCCACAGGTGGTGGATAGTGGAATGACCTTTAGCAATAAAGGTTAACTGTGAATAAGGCTGTGCCAAATAAACAGCAGTGGACCAAACGGATACTCAGGCGTTAAGGTCGTTAACGCGTTGACAAGAAGGCGACAACGGTTATCGGTGTCACCCTGAGTATTATCACCAAGCAGCCCTATTTAGGGACAGCACTGCTTGCTCCACTCGGAGAGGAGCCTAGAAAAGGTGGTTTAAAATTGCTCATCTCCTCACCAGGATGGCTGGCCGCGGCTAACTGGTCTATATACTCGCGGTCGAAACTATCTCAAAAATCAATTAAATTCAAAAAAACACCATTCTCAGAGCTCAAACAAGGCAGAATGTGACTCGCGACGCTACTGCCTGCTCTGTGAATATTACTCGCGATAATGCACCGGTTATTAAATCTAGGATTTGCCCATTAAAACCAAAATATCCGCTTAACGTTGGCTCATGGAACGTGCGCTCATTGTCAACACTGGCTGCGCAAGATTGTGTTGCTGCTGAGTCTAACCGTCATAATGTTAATATTCTATGTGTGCAAGAAACCCGTCACTCAGGAACTTGTGCTATAAAATTACCTTCAGGATCAACCTTTTGGCCTTCTCAATGTGATGTTTCTGGACCCGCCAAATATGGTGTTGCAATCATTACGTCTTCAAGTGCGACGGAAGCTCTTATTGATTGGTGCCCTATTAATTCTAGAATTATGACCGCCCGTTTTCAGACTGGGATTTTAATTTTAGGTATAGTGAATGTATACGCTCCCACATCAAGTCACACAGAGTCAGAAATACAAACATTTTATGAACTATTGGCGGCCACAACTACTAATTTAGAAAACAAATCGAATTTTATAATGGTAATAGGGATTTTAACGCTAGGTTAAGTGCTGCTTGCTGCTCAGCAGTTGGCAAATGGACGACTTGCAATAGTAATTGCTCAAACGGTGACTATCTTAGTACCTATGCGTTACAACATGATTTAGTAGTCACTAACACAATCTTCCAACATCATCCACGTCACTTAACCACGTATAAGAGACAAGATTGCCGCTCTCAAATTGATTATGTTCTTGTCTCTCGTAACTGGTTTTCATCAATTAAAGACGTGCGTACATTCCACGGTTGCTGTACTGGAACGAAAAATGGAAGTGATCACGGGTTATTAAAGTGCACACTCTCACTTAAATTTCGATCCAAACGAAAGCACTTTAATCGCCCAGACTATAAACCTATTAAAAATGCGTCCCATATTCAGGAATCATTTGAAAAAGCATATGTAAATGCTGGTCCTTCCATAAATAATAACAATAAAATAGAACATAATTGGAACTTAATCACAACTAAACTAAATGCAGCGTCTAGGTTATTACCCAGGAAACTCAACATACGATCAACATTTCAGATTTCCAACTCCACAGAAGTTTTACGAAATGAATTTTTGAACAAAAACCAGCACAGAAAATTGAATGGAGACAAGAAGATACAGGAATATATAACAAATTTCAATAATGATCAAGAGAAATATTGGTCGCATGTAGCTGAGGAATTAGAGAATGCTGCAATGCGTAACAATACTCAAACCTTATTCAATAAGATCAATGAACTTTGCAAAGGACATTCCTTCCAAAATCAACGCTCATCGGCGATCTCTGCAGATCAATGGACATCACACTTTGCGAAATTACTTAATCCCATCAAACACGAAGCGGCGAAGGTTTCGACAGAGTCCCCCTCGCACGAAGAAATTATCTTAGCATGCCATCAACTGAAAGATGGAAAGGCTACAGGAGTAGATGGCATACCAATAGAAGTTTTTAAGTATGGCGGGATAAATATTATACAAGATTTATACTCCTTGATAAACTCCATTTGGAAAGAAGAGAAAATTCCAGAAGCATGGACACAAGCTATTATAATCCCAATCCATAAGAAAGGAGACACAACTAACCCCTGCTAATTATAGAGAGAATCAGCTTACTTTGCGGGGCTTCAAAACTTATGGTAAATATTATCTTACGCAGGATCCGTGGTGAACGGGAGTGTGGAACACGAGCCAACCAGGCTGGATTTCGTCCTGGGATGGGATGCGTCGATCAAATTCATACTGCTCGTAGAATGTTAGAACTTCGTTCGCGATACCAACAGCCTACTTATTGTGCATTTATAGATTATTCAGCCGCCTTTAATTCTGTTGATCGCAACCTGCTGTGGAATCTTCTTATTACCAAAGGAATTCCTGCCAAGATTGTCAATATTATTAAATCGTTATACACGTCGTCAAACGCAGTAATACGGAATGGTAATTCTTAGACAGATGCAATCTACATAAATTCAGGTGTTTGCCAAGGATACAATAATATATAACGAATTTCAATAATGATCAAGAAACATATTGGTCGCATGTAGCTGAAGAATTAGAAGATGCTGCAATGCGTAACAATACTCAAACTTTATTCAAGAAGATCAATGAACTTTGCAAAGGACATTTCTTCAAGATCAACGCTTATCGGCGATCTCTGCCGATCAATGAACATCACACTTTACGAAATTACTTAATCCCATCAAACACGAAGCGGTGAAGGTTTCCAATAAACTCTATACACAACCCCGATTCCCCATACGTAGTTTTGACAGAGTCCCCCCTTGCACGAAAAAATTATCTTAGCATGCCATCAACTGAAAGATGGGAAGGCTACATGAGTAGATGGCATACCAATAGAAGTTTTTAAGTATGGCGGGATAAATATTATACAAGATTTATACTCATTGATAAACTTCATTTGGAAGAAGAAAATTTTAGAAGCATGGACACAAGCTATTATAATCCCAATCCATAAGAAAGGAGATAGTACAGACCCCGCTAATTATAGAGGAATCAGCTTACTTTGCGGGGCTTCAAAAATTTTGGCCCAAATGTTAACTTATGCACGATCCGTGGTGAACGGGAGTGTCGAACACAAAACCAACCACTCTCGATTTCATCCTGGGATGGGATGTTAGAACTTCGATCGCGATACCAACAGCCTACATATTGTACATTTATAGATTATTCAGTCGCCTTTGATTCTGTTGATTGCAACTTGCTGTGGAATCTTTTCATTACCAAAGGAATTCCTGCCAAGATTGTTAACATTATTAAATCGTTATACACGTCGTCAAACGCAGTAATACGGAATGGAGATTCTTCAACAGATGCAATCTACATAAATTCAGGTGTCCGCCAAGGATATGTTTTAGCACCCACACTCTTCAATTTTGTAATTGATGACATATTTGATGAAGTGTCTCGGTCATTTGAGGGCTGTATAACTCATGATGGTCGCAAGATAGAGGATCTTCAATATGCAGACGATGCGGTTCTCATAGCAGAAACCGAAGAAGATTTGCAAAATGCGGTTGAACTTACTCAAAAAGCCTCAGAGAAATACGGTTTATATCTTAATACTAAAAAACAGTGGTTTTAGCTAACGTTCCATTTAGAAATCCAATCACTGTTAATGATAGCCCACTCCCTGTGGTCGATGAATTTACATATCTAGGCTCGGTCATAGATAGTAAAGGATCAAGCTCTTCAGAGATTCGGCGTCGTATTCGCCTCTGCTGCAACCTTTGGGCATTTAAGTAAACATTTATGGAACAAAAGTAATATTTCTATTAAAACCAAGATTAGAATATATAAGAGTTTAGTGCATTCCATTCTTGTTTACGCATGCGAAACTTGGACTCTCACCCAAGCGGATACGCAAAATCTTGTTATTTTTGAGCAAAGCTGTTTAAGATCTGTATGGTTTCGCTCGTTGTCCTCTATTGAACGCACTCACTTAATTACTAGTAAAATATTTCGACCATTCCCAGATATTTGTAAGTCTCTTAACATTTATTGGTCATGTATCTCTAGCACAGTTAAAGAAAAACGATTAGAATGGATTGGCCATGTTTTACGTAGATCGCCCACTCATCCAGCCAGAATAGCTATAGAAGCCCACCCATTACCCGGATGGAAAAAGGCCAGGCGGCCAACGGAAAATTTGGACAGACATTGTAGCATGCAAACTCAGTCCTTTTATTTATGCTAAACCCCCTCGTCCAAATGAATTATTTAAATGGGCATCCGTTTGTTTACCCTATGCAGCCAACAGAGATCATTGGAGGGGTTTAACTCGGGATGTAATTAACATTTAATGTCGGCACACCTCAAATGTCGTTCTTTGAGTACACACTATAAAAGTTGACGTTTTTGCAGACGTTTTGGTTTTTTGGACTACCTAAGTGATAATAACCGGTGGGGGATGTTTATCCCCGATGATGATGATGAAGTTTAGTGCATTCTATTCTACTTTATACTTGAAAAACTTGGACTTTCGCCCAAGTGGATATACACAAGCTTGATCATTTTGAGCAAAGATCCATATAGTTTCACTCACTGTCTTCTATTAAACACAACCGTTTAATAACTAATGAAATATTTCAACCATTTCCAGATATTTAACATTCATTGGCCATGTTTTACATAAATTGCCCACTCCCTCAGTCAGAATAGCTATAAAAGCCCATTATCCGGATGGAAGAGAAGACCGGGTGAACAACGAAATATTTGAACAGATATTATAGCACGCAAATTCAGACCTTTTATTTATGTTAAACCTTAAGTGTCGTTCATTATGTACACATTGTAAAAGTTGGTGTTTTTGCAGACTTGGTAATTTGGACTACCCTGGGCGATGATAACCGGTGGGGGTACGTGCTAATCCCCAATGATGATTAGAATATTGAGTCAACCAAATAGGACTAACTTAATAAAAATCTGACTTCAATCTCAATGCAAACAAAACAACCATAATATCCTCGGACTGCAAGTAAATGGATATTTTTATCATTGCATACAAGCGGAAAAATTCAAAGATTATTAAGCTGATAAATGTACAGAAATAAAATATAGAAACAGTGACGCTGCATCACCTCGAGGCAACTCTCCAATCCAACATGGAACAAAAGATTGATCCCAATCAAAGTAAAATGTAACATACCAAGCATCAGTTAAATCTATTCTATTACATACTGAAGAAACGCGGTGAACAAATAACCGGTAGCATATGTTTAAATGTTTACAAAAACAAACAATTAATAAAAACAGTATTGCAGCCAATAAATCAATGTCAAATTAAAATTCTACCAACAAGCAGTGACCTAGTAGTAATCAAAGATACAATAAAGTTCTTGTTCGTAATGTAACAAAACTCGCCATCCTAGACCATATCTCATACTAGCAAGCCACCCACCATCTAAATACATGTAACCATTTCTGATATTCCCACTTAACAATACCTTCTAACATAAAAAAACAGATAAAAACGTACTTAATTTCTTTAGAAACAGCCATTAATTTTTTCGTTTCTTCTTCTTGCATTTTCCTTTGCTTAATTGACTCCAAAGAATTGCCATCTTGAAAATCTTCCCCAATACCTAGAGCTTCCTTAAAAATACAATTCTTCAGTGCAGCAACATTAGCATTGGCGGTATGTTTTAAAATATCAGTCCCTTTTTTCTGTGAAACTTCTTCAAACGGTTCAAGATGTTTCAAAATTTTATCGTTTAATCTTGAGGTCTTCATTTCTTTTAATAGAGCTTTACGAAATGTGCTAACTTTACGAGTAATCTCAACAGATGTATAACTATTTAAATAATTTAATAAATATGCAACCTACCCTTGCTCTTCCATTTCTTGTTCCAACTCGAAGCATCTAACTTCAATTTTTCTTTTGCGCTCATGTTCGACTATCTCCTTGTTTGGCTCTTTAAAAAATGCAGCATCTGCTCGCTTAAAATCCTCATCAGTTTTATAAAATTCTTTCTGTTGCGTGTTATTTATAAAAGCCAAATTTTTTTGCACGTATCCGTTAGTACCACTACCCCTTGGAGTAGTTAAACCAATACCGTTGTACATTACAGTTAACCTCAAAATCAACGACTTCGTATCTTTTAAAACATTGAAGCGTTAAAACAATATAGTATTAAGACAAAAATAAAATTATTATTAAATAATTTTTAAATAAAACACTAGTAATTATTAGACGTTAAAATTAAATAAATTATTAAAAATTACACAGTTTGCAAAGATATATTAACTACTCGATGTCTTTACAAAGTAAAAAAATAAACTAAACTAAACTAAATTTACATGTTATATATATTTTATTTAAATATTTACATTAATTAAAAAAATTTTTTTAATTTTTAATAAAAAAGTAATTATATATATATATATATATATATATATATATATAAGAATTTTTAAACAATTGATTTCCTATATCAAAAATATATCAAATATTAGTTAACGTAAGTTGTAAATCTTGAATATACTATTTAACTAATTAAATTGTAGAATACATTATAAAATCCGTTGTTAATAATTTTTTTCTTATTGTTTTTAGGATTTCAGGATTTTTTACTAGTTGAGTAGGCCAAAATGTCTTTTGTACTCGATTCTCAACTTGTCCCAAATTTTCAAAAGGAAACATAAAATGTATAATGAGGTAAAGAAAAATAAATTACAAAAAATTTTAGTTAAAACAAAATCAAGATAAATAATGAAAATTAACAATTATAGAAAACAAGCAAGATTTATAAATATGCAATAATAATAAAAGAAATTCGTCTTACAATGCAAAAACACTGCAATAATCTAAAAAAAAGATAAAAGGATAAATAACACTCCAATAAAAGAGTAGCATGATGCGCGCTTTGTCTCTTAGTAAAATTTATATTTTCTTTTAAATATTATTAAATAATGATAGAAGTAATATTGAAATTTGAACCTCCAGTGCATTTTACAAAAAATTCGTTTTTTATTTAAATTGCTTTTGTTATCATTATTTATTTTTAAATGTAAAAATTGTTGTTTAAGCATTTAAACTTTTAATAATATTTTTATTTTATAATTTTATTTCTAGGTTTATTAACTCGCTTTTTAGATAAACGCATAAGTATATTAATTTTTATATATTAAGTCCTCTAATGATAACTATTTATGGCGTAAATGCATTCGGCACATTTTAATAAAAAATAAAACAAATTAATAAATGTTTATTACTCTAGGAAGTGTAAATTGTTTAATAATTTTAAATAAGAATACGAAAGTTAATTGCTTTTATTGCTGCTAACTGTTATGCACTTACTTTTTGTGTTTTTTGTGTTGCATTTATATCTATTTACTGTGTATTTTTGGTGTGTTATTTTTATTTGATGTACTTTTGGAATTCTTTTTTTAAATGTTGTTTGTGTTTTTGTATGTGTTTACCTGTGCATCGTGCTTAAACACTAATCTTTAGTCTCCTTCAAAAGATTATCACTAGTTTTTTCCTACTGACAGATTTTTGTTTAACTTAATTTTTTATATTAAGTTTTATATTCAGGAATGGTGTCTTTTAGCCGGTTTATTTGTGGCTGCAAAAAGGTGCAAAAAGGCTGTAAAAACTGGTATTTTTTGTGCCATTTGCAAAAATTGGTTTCACAAGGCATATTCTGGATTGTCTTCAGTGCATTACTCACAAGTCGCAAATAGGCCTCGGAACTACAATTCCAAACAAAAATAATAGAAGACGTAAACTGTGAGATGAATTCATTTTGTATATTTCTTCAGTTACAAACATATAAAGAATCAGTATATATATATATAATTATATGATGTAATTAACTTAACATTTATAACTATACATACATACACATATGCACCATGTATATGTTAAGTCCACGCTAAGCTTAATGAAGTTACACATTGTTTTTGTACACACAAAATGAGTTTTAATGTGTGGATGTAAACAGATTAAAGTTTATGACTGTTTGTGACTGAAGAGAATATACAAAATAAATTTATCTCACAATTTACGTCTTCTATTATTTTTGTTTGGAATTATAAAGGGAACCCAATGCTTTAAATTTCTAAAACAAAGACTCCCTAAGTCAGTTATCCAAGTATTGGATAAAATAATTGTTTTGAGATGTAAAATCGTTACCGAAAAGTGTTTGATAAGCATGTACCAACAGTTCTTAAAAGTAGAAACTTTTCCAAAAAAATTTGTAAAATGCTTGAAACTAAACCAGCTGACTGTTACAAATCAGAATCTTAAAAGATTAACATCATCCTACATCAAATCTTCTTTAATGGCAATTGAACAATACAAAAACACTCACGCAAAGATACTGCATATCATTAATTAATTATCTATTATATTCCAAATCAAGTTTATTTAATTCTTGAGTTATATTACAAAGAAAACCCGTCATGACACTGAGAAACGGTTATTAAACAAATTAAACGAAAACAAGTTGTTTTTTATAAAACTACCGTTTAAAGGAGATGACGTCATAAACCTCCTAAAAATTAGGCTCAAAAATGCGATTAAAAGGACATATTCATTGACCCAATTGAGAATATTATGTACCACAACAGGTCTGCCCTTGCCCAACGTAAAAACAGCTAAAGCAATGTTCTATCAGTTCACTTGCAGTTGCGGTAACAAATATACTGGTCGGACAACTCTTCGCTTATCTGAACGGGCCAAAGAACACATTTCCAAGTAGATTGATAAAGAGTATAATTCAAATGAACGTTGGTGCAGTTCGTCAATATTACGTCACTTGGTTTAAACAAAACATTGAGTGAACTTTAATGATTGTTCTAAAGTGTTGATAACTACTCAAACTGTTAATATGTTAAAAACACTTGAATCTGTTTACATCCACACATTAAAACCCATTTTGTGTGCACAAAAACAATTTGTAACTTTATTAAATTTAGCGTGGACTTAACATATGCATGTTGCATATGTGTATGTATGTATAGTTATAAATGTTAAGTTAATTACATCATATATATATATATATATATATATATATATATATATACATACTGATTTTTTATGTTTGTAACTGAAGAGAATGTACAAAATGAATTTATCTCACAGTTTACGTCTTCTATTATTTTTGTTTGGAATTATAAAGGGAACCCAATACTTTAAATAATAAATGTGTTTTGATAAACTTTTTAAAAATTTTATTAGATGCAGACAGAATATTGATAAGTTTATAGCTATTAGAAACAAATCTGGTATTCGTTTTAAAGATTAAATGTATAAAAACTATTTTTTAAATAAATGGAATTTTTTAACCATTTTAAAGAGAAGTTAAAGATTTCGGAAAGATTGGGATACCACCCGCTTCCAATAACATCTATTTTAATTTACAAAAATAATGCAAAACTAAACATTATTTTTGTTCACTGTAAAAGACATTAATAACGTTTAGGTCACAAAATGTTTTGTCTGGATTTTGCAACGATTCTATAAGGTAATGGAAGTTATGAAGACAATTAGAAAAGGTGTTAAAAATTTAATAGATATATAATCTTTAGTGAAATTATTTTGTTTAGTGATTTGTGATAATTACGAGGTTTTTATGTTTTAACTTTATTGCATAAATGTTTAAGGAGAAACATTTTTAACAATAACAAGAAAACACACTTGCAATTCACTCAGAGAGCACAATCTGAAATTAAGCAAACCCAGGGCTTCCAATAAAACAAGGTTACATTATTTTTTTATAGAGTTATTAATCATTGGAACCGACTCTCTTCTAAGATTGTTAATGCACAATCAACTCAATTTTTTAAGCGTTTATATGATAGTTATGCTCTAACTAAATTCCGGTAGCTTATTTGTCTTTAATATAGTGTATTTATTATTTTTATTATTATTATTCTATTTCCCCTATAATGATATTGTCGATACCATTTGAACCGAGAATCAAAAGGAGTCTGACTCCTAATCAACTCGTGAAATATCCTGTATCTTGTAAGGTAAACTGCGCGTCACGTTGCACATCAAATGGGGTCTTATCTTACACTTTCTATTTTTTTAAAAGATTATTATAGCATTTTTACATTGTAACACAAAATTTGTTTTATGATTACTTCTGTATATTTATTATTTTTGTTTATTTCCTACAATTTTAAACTTTTTCTACTATCCATCAATTTTTCGTCTTAATTACTAAATGTTTTTGCCATAAATCTTTTTTTACTTTATTTTATGGTTTTTATAGAAAAAGTTTTTAACAAATTAAGATACATTAAAACGGAGAATCAAAAAGATTTTCTTTTTTTCAGGGATCACCGAAACGTGGCTATCTGAAAATATATTTGATAGCAAAATAGTGGTTAAAGGGTATAATATTTTTAGGAAAGATTCTACAAAGGGTAAATGTAGAGGTTGCATTTTCTGTTAGGGAAGATATTGCCTTCTCCACTCTTTCCTCCCGTCACGCTAGTAAGCGAGATGCTTACGACCTGTTGAATTTAGTTTTGAGGTCCGATACTGTTTGTTCCCTTATCTATTGCCCTCCCTCACTTATGAAGGCCTTAAATATATTGCTTTTAAAATATCTTCAGTATATCCTTTTTAAACCTTTTAAGCATGTAATTTTTATGGATGATTTTAATTGTCCATCCATTGATTGGCCTTCTCTATCTGAATCCTCAAATTACTTCAAAGATAATCTTTTAAAACTTAGCATAGAACATGTTCTTACTCAGCATGTTTTTTCTCCTACTAGGTATAGAATAGGTGCTCTCTATTATTGTCTAGACCTTATCTTTA
This sequence comes from Cardicola forsteri, assembly GCA_025895645.1. Taxonomy (NCBI): domain Eukaryota; kingdom Metazoa; phylum Platyhelminthes; class Trematoda; order Strigeidida; family Aporocotylidae; genus Cardicola; species Cardicola forsteri. The sequence goes on along the minus strand of JAKXYG010001393.1, from coordinate 195,959 downwards.
CAAATGATGCTTCTTCTATAAATAATATTTTTCATCTTCCTCCTCTAGGTAAGAGTGATCACTCCATTCTCTTCTTTAAAATCTTTCTCTCTTTTACTGTAAACAATTTGACTCTAAACTTAGCTCCTATTCCTGATTTCAGAAAAGCTGATTTTCCTAAACTTTGTATCTACTTCAAGTCAATATATTGGGATCCCATTTATGATAACAGCATTGAAAATTCCTACTCCAATTTCTTAGATATAATTAATAAAGGAATTAAAGAATTTGTTCTTTTTAGGGTTCCTTCTCATTCAAAACCTAAGCTTCCACGGTTTATTTACCGTTTTATTATAAAACGGAATAAAACCTTCTCCTTGTAAAAATTGGTTAATTTCCCCTGCCTCCATTATGCGTCTCTATCAGCTAGGAACAATTGTTCTAATCTAATCAAGGTTTTTAAAGATAAGATGCTTTTTAAGCTCCTAAACAGGGCCACCAAGAATAAAAGCCTTCTTTTTAAGTTTATTAAAGATAAAAAATCAGCTGAAATGTCTCTCCCTTGTCTTAAAAATGACAAGGGGATTCTATTATTTAGGGTCTCTGCTTGCAATAGTTTTAGAGGTTACTTTAAATCAGTTTTTCAAAATTCTAGTTTTTATTGCCCTACATTTCCAGACCCCTTAAATACTATAAGACCTTTTTATTCTGATGCTATCACTGTTTTTAATCTTTTATCTAGTCTTAAGTCTTCTTCATGTGGACCTGATGGGATTTTTCCTAGGGTCCTTAAGGAAAGTACCGATGTTTTTGCCCCTCATCTAACCTACATCTTCAACTTCTCTTCTTCCACTGGTTGCATTCCTAGTATCTGGAAATTTGCATTTATTAAACCCATTTACAAATCGGTATGCAAATCTAAAGCTAAAAGTTTCTGACCAATTAGTATCTTATCTTCTCCGAGTAAAAGGCTTATTAGGTCTCATATCCTTGATCATATCATTAATTCTAACATTATTAACCCTGCTCACCATTGGTTTTTGCCCCGTAAGTTTTGTTTTACTAATCTAATAACTTACACCAATAGCATTTCTTCAATTCTTGAATTTAGTATTTCAGTTGATGCCATTTATTTTGACTTTGCTAAAGCCTTTGTCAAAGTTCCCGATAATCTGCTTCTAATCAAGCTAAGGTCCTTTGACATCTCTGGGTCCATCCTTTCCTGGATTTCGGATTTTCTGTTTAATTGTCTTTTTAAGGTTAGATTGAGGGCTGATCTCTCCTCTCTTCTCAATATTACCTCTGGGGTTCCCCAAGGTTTGGTTTTAGATCCTCTTTTGTTCATCCTTTTTATCAATGATTTACCCTCTGTTGTTAACTTTAATATTCTTTTATACGCCGATGATGTTAAAAACTGGAGTTCTAATCTAAGAGTATTGGGTAGAGGTATTTTAAACATTAACAAATAGGCGCTTGAAAACTCTCTTCCGTTGAATCATTCAAAGTGTAAGCACATATCTTTTGGTAAGCCATCTGGGAATGTCTTCAAAATGTCTCCCAATTATGCTCTTCCAATAGAAACTGTGAAGTCAATAAAAGATTTACGAGCTTTATTCATTAAAAATTGCATTTACTTAAATTGTTTCTATTAGTAGATAGACGGCTCCGGGGTGACCTCATTTTTATGCATCAATTTATCTCTTTAGGAATCCTTAGTCCCTTCTTTAACTTAGCTCAAAATTTTCTTAGAAGACATAATCTAAAACTAAGCAAACCCAGGGCTTCCACTAGGGCAAGGTTGCATTATTTAAAAAAAATTATTAATTATTAAAATAAACTTTTTGCTGAGATTGTAAATGCTCAATCTACTCAGTCCTTTAAGTGTTTGTATGACAAGTATGCTCTAGCTAACTTTCGATAACTCATTGGTTTTTTATCCATTTAATTTATTATTTATTTTTTTAGTTTTAATTTATTATTATTATTTTGTTTCTTTTATATTAATGCCGTTAATACCATTTGAATCGAGGATCAAAAGGAGTTCGACTCCTAATCAACTAATGAAACAACCTGTAACTCGTGTACCAACTGCAACTTGCAAAAGGTTTACATATTTTCTTAATTGTAAAATTGTTTTTTTAATTAGTTACAAAATTAATTTATATTATTAAAAATTAATTGTATAAATATTTAACAATTTAAATATAAAAAGATATTGCATTTTAAATAACAATGATTTAATGTTAATTAGTGTATATTAAATTAATTTAAAAAATAAAATAAAATTGTAAACATAATTTTTATTTAAGGTATAATTATAGTTTGTTTTATAGTTATTTGTAATAATTTGGAATAAACCTGTAATTGTTTTTATGTAGCAGTGGTTTAGTCAGATTTTGACTGCTATATTTAACTTTTCATTGTTTGGAGTTTAGTTTTTACCAAGGTAGTGTATATAACAGTGATTATTATAAATTATGTTGTTTATTATAATTATTTTTAGTACATGATAATTTTGTTCGTTGTATACATTTTTATTTTGCAATTCACAGTGTTTTACAATTCCCATTATTATATAGGTTGTTTTATAGGACCTACATTTTTATAAAAATAATTAAAGACTAATTAAAGTGATTTACACATTTGATAAATATTAAAAAAGTTATATGGTATATGTACTGTTTAAAAATATTTAAGGATTTTAACAAAAGAAAAATATTACGAAAACTTTAAGCAGGTGCGATTTGTAATCCTCTTTGGCTGTTTTGTTTATATCGCATTATATAATTTTATTTAAACAAGATATTATTTTTTAAACGAATTTATTATTTTATGGGTTATATTATACCTATAATGTGTTATCTTTATTTTATTTTTACTACTATATTTTGTGACAATTTAGTGTAAAAATCGGTGTTCCCTTGAACACGATCGTTCCTGCCTAGTTTGGATCAGAAATGATATAATCTAGCCAGTTTCAAGCCTGGATAAAGGAAGAGGGTTTGAGTGCAAGGTTAGCAACCTGGTCTCTGTAAAAAATTATACTGCTATGCAAACAACTGCAAAGTAGTGATTGCACGTATCTGGATGACAGAGTTACACAGATGACAGGGTTGAGTGAAAGCCAAAAGGAAGCTCAATCTTTGATTAACAGAATTTTTAATGCCAAAGAGACTTTATTATCGTTGTTTTGTCGTAATTGTCTTATTGCCCCATGCTTATTTTTAAAGCAAAAAGGCTTTGCATAATATAATGATAATTTTTTTTGGAGTTATAAATATATATATATATATATATATATAACCACTAATAATAATTTTAATGGTATGAGATGCTAATGTTTTTTGGTTTTTGAGAAACATTTATATTTTTATCACTCGTTTAGCACCTTCATAAGGTGCAGCATCTTAGTGTTCAATTATACGTCTGAACATTCACTTTTGTAGAGGGAAGTTAGCATTTATTTGAAATTGTATTTTTTAAAGCATTCCAACAGTGTGTTATGATATGGATGAGGAATTCACTTCAACATAATTATGGGGTCTTAAAATTTGTGATTATTAGCACTATGACAAAGGTACTATTGCTGAACCAGGAAACTTTATTTTTTAATGTTTATTATGCATACAGTATTTCCTTTTCATGTACAATTTTATATCCTATAAAGGTATGGAAATATTACCATTATCGGAAATTAAAACTACAAACACTACTCAAATCTTTCGAATAATAATTATTCTAATGGTTATTTGATATTTAAATATTTAAATTAGAAACAATTAATAGGTATTTTTTAACTTTTTTATTTAATATATATATATATATATATATATATATATATATATATATATAGATATTGTTACTTTTTGGGGGTACATGATATCAGTTATATTTTGGTGTTTTCCATGTTACTAACTTGTTACTGTTTGGGTAATGATACATTATTTAGCAGTCAGTTAATTGACTTTGCAAATTTAAATTTGTGTAAATTGTTTATATTATTTATTGGTATAATAACATTTTTTGTTAAGATGGTTAAAGAAAAAAATAGGGATGCAGCTCATTTATCATCCAATGAATTTTCTGATCGTGTTAATTGTCGTTCAGTTATCAGAATGTGCTCCAGTACAACAAATTCAAATGTGATATTGCCACAGTCAGAAGGAACATTATCTAATGGGTCTGATGAATTTACAGTGAACGATGATCATATAAAAAGTGAGGTTACAAGCGATAGTGATTTTGACACACATGATCTTTCGGATATGGAGAATGATGATGATAGTATACCAGCGGACGAAGACGCTGCTGATGATGAAGAAATTTCTAGTTTGGTAAAGGTAAGTAACTATATTTACGATAGTGTGGATACATTTAATGGTTAGGGGTCTGTATTTTTTTAGATTGAGAAGTATACGATTTGAACCTCAGTAATATTTTAATTATGGAATTTTAACTGTATTACATATATATATATATAACCAGTTAATCGTGCAATTGATTCTACACAACGCTACCATTATAAAAAAATCTTAGTTGAAGTCTTTAAAAAGGTATAGGAGATTAATTTATATTCAATCTCTTTCTGGGATGCTAAACGATTCTGTGCATTTGAGTAATACAAAGTCTCAAACTCCAATGATTGTGATGCTCCTAACTGTTTTTCCTTCACGTGGTGCATCCTGGACTAGGTGCCTATAGGACTATAGACATTCTAGACCAATAACGACAGGGACCGAGTGTACAGCGGTATAACTGGTTTTCAACTTTCGCTCAGTGAATAAGTGCTAGCATACACCCTAGATGCTTAAAAGGTGTCTCAAGGTAACTATTTACCATATATAGCTGGCTAGACTAAGGGAGTTCACACTGACAGAAATTTTTCTAAAGCAGAAAATGTATTATGGTATCAGCAGCCGAGACCCCCAGGGCATCTGATCTCTTAAACTCGTCTGCGGAAGGACCGAAGTTGACGGGTTTGAATGGGAGAGGTAACAAGACTTTACTCTTGTTATCTAATAATGATAAATCTGACTTAAAGTCACCAAGGTGTGAACGGTTTTCTTCTGATGGCTTTTATGGATCCGTCAACCAGCGTCATTCTTTTTGTCCCCCAAAGAAGTTTACCTTATCAACTCCTGTGAACACTGGCACCGTCGCAAGAAAGCAATTTTATAGCCAAGAAACTTCCTTTATCCCCCCAAGTCCAATTCGCATCAAACAATTCCTTTGCATAGGAACATGGAATGTACGGTCATTGTCGTCTGTTTCGACCCAAGCGTATACTGCTACAGAGCTAAGTCGATACAAACTTGATACTACTTGTCTCCAGGATATAAGACTGGATTGTTCAGAACCGTTTTATCTTTCTACAGCTTCCCAATTAACATCTGCATTATTCCTCCTATTAACTTGTGCACTAAATCCAGTACATACATGGGGTAGCATTTTGTTTATCCCTATAGCTGCCAATGCGATAATTAACTGGAAAGGTATATCCCGACGATTAGCATTTTCGAGTTTTTAAATAATCCAACTATATAATGGCTGTGACCAATGCTTACGCTCTCACCAATAATCACTGTGAAAAGGAAATTGATGAGTTTTATGAGCAACTTGAAGATCTACATTCTCATCTCAAGATCTCATCACAAAAGTTTCTACCTACTATAACGATTGTGGAAAAGTTTACAAAAAATCGGATCAGCTGTGCCGTGGCAACAAAGTTAAAGGTGGATCGTCTGGCATTTCAAATGAAAACTAGTTTCCACTTTAATCAGACTTTAAACCATTCTGAAATCACAACAGGATGGCTGCAAGACCAATCCGTGCTTGACGTAGAACCAATCTCCGTAGAACCCACCACCTTTGACGATATCATACGCATTTGCAGAAAACTCAAAGCCACCGGTTTTGACGGAATTTTTCCATACATTTTCAAATATTATCTCGCGGCTTGTTGAAGATATTTGTGGCATCATAAAGGATTTCTGGATAACTGAACAGTGCTCTGAAGACTGGCACTGTGCTACCGTCTTTCATATTCACAAGAAAGGCGATCGGCAAATACCTGCTAACTACAGGGGCATCATTTTACTTTGCATAGCTGCAAAATTCGCCACTTTAGCTATAGTTGAACAGATTCGCCCGGAAAGGGAGAAGGCCACACGTCTTAACCAAACTGGTTTTCGTCCTGGTATGGGATGCGTTGATTAAATTTACAAGCTTCGACGCATTCTGGAAATTCGGACAAAGTTTTTAGCGTCCTACGTATATAGCTTTCATTGACTGCTCTTCGGCATTTGATTTGCTGAACAGACAATGACTTTGGATCGCTATGTTATGTGATGGGACCCTTCTGAAACTTGTGAATGTCCTACATACTTTGTGCAAGAATTTAATTGCTGTAATCCGCAATTGCAACAGATCCACTACAAAGCCGTTTGAAATTTACAGCCGTATCCGTCAAAGCTGCGTGGTTACTCCACTTTTATTCAACTATACAATTGATGCTATATTTGCCAAGATCTTTGTACAAATGGAAGGTATGTATGTTGGTACAACGCCCATTATCGACTTGGAATACGCTGATGAGGCTTTCCTTCTAGCAGACAATGAAGTTCAACTGCAGCGTGCATTAGATTTCTTTGAAAGTTTCCGGTGAATTTGGTTTGAAGATCAACCCAAAAAAATCAGTCATTATGTCGTCTCAAGTTCTTGATGCGAAGATTGTATTAAATGATGTTGTGCTCCCCAATGTAAAAGAATGTACGTATCTGGCTTCTTCGGCTTCTAAGGAAGTAAATCATCGAATTTGTTTAGCTGTTGCTGCGTTTGGAAGACTTAGCAATCCACTTTGAAGACGAGAAAACATCAATCCAAAAAAAGATTAAATTTTTCTCCTCATTGGTTCACCCAGTGCTTCTGTACGCAGCTGAAACCTGGACTCTTATAGAGTCAGAGATCGCAACGTTTGAAGCAAGGTGTCTCAGATTCATTTGGTACAACATGCATCCTCTATATCAAAGGATTGGACGAAAGAGATCAGTAACTGGCAAATTCGAGATATTCCATCATTGGTATCGCGACAACGAAGATTGCGTTGATTTGGACACGTTCTTCGTAGAAATCCTGATGCAATCTTACGTATCGTAACCTTAGCTTGTCTAAATACAGACTGGGAAGAAGAGGAAAGGTGGTCAGAAACGTACTTGGATATATGCTGTTTGGGACGATCATCACACTATTTTGATCGGGATTTTATCTTGGAAACAATGGCTAAGTCAATGGACTGACATATCCCTATACGCCTCCGAAAACCGTGAACAATGGAAAGGGATTATTCGTGATGCTATGTGAATCTGGAACTAATGGTTTTGCCGCTAACTTTTATTTTTTCATTGTCGTTGTTCCGCAAACGTTTAATAGTCAGCACTAAAAAACGGTAGTTTAATGGATCTTTTGCCATATACCTCCAATATAATCGAGGAAAAGCGTTTTGAGTGGGCTGGTTATACACTGCAAAGCTTATTTACATACCTAATTAGAACTACGGTTGAGGTCCAATCAACACGGGGATAGAAAAGAAGGACAGGTGATTAACAAAAAAATTTGCATCGATGTTGAAACATGATTCTAGTTTGTTTATTTATACGAAATTATTCCATTTGCTAAGTTTGATGTCAGAATGTTTGTCATTTTGAGTAGGTGGATATTGTTAGAAAGCTTTGCTTCAGGATTTAATTGATCGTACGTTTCAAAAGGTAATAATTTACGAGCTGTTTTGTAGCTTTAGGCAAGCCTTGACAAAAATGGACGGTTGGGCGTATCTCTCACATTTATAGATTTTTCTATCCATATATATATATATATATATATATCTTTAAAGTACGAATAAGTCTGATCGTTTTGATGAAGTAATGACGATATTTGCTAACAATTATTTGCGTAAATAAATATGAAGACTTTGTCCTTGTTGACATTTGTATACAGGAAAGTCAAATGTCTTTGGATGACTTATTGGCCTCTTACGGACTTCCTTCGTCTAATGCGCACGTCTCATCATCGTTGAATGTGACCACAACAACAAGCACAAATCGCCGTCTGAGATCAGCCCACCGATCTCTACCGCCACATCAACCAGTCGGAACAGAAACGTGTTTGGATGCAGACAGCGCTCTTGGACTATCTCCGTGTAAAAAAATTCGACGTCGCGTTGCTAATGGAGTTCTTGATCCTGTCGTTAGCTTAAATCATTTGGATGCTGCTTCGACAATTACTAGTAGTAGCAATGGCAATAGCAACGCTGGTGATATTTATAAAAATGACGCTTCAAACTTATCAGAAAATAATCAAGCACTTTTTATACAAAATCCTACTTTGGAATCGGATGTTCTTGTGAGTTTTCAATGGTTATCTTCATTGGGCTTGTAAAAATTATTGTATGGGACGAGACGAATGTTTTATGAGGATTATTATTATTATTATTATTATTATTATTATTATTATTATTATTATTATTATTATTATTATTATTATTATTATTATTACAAAACCCTTTGCTTAAAAAAATAAGCATGGGGCAATAAGATAACAATTAGAGCACAAATTAAGGTTTTGGCATTGAAGATTCTGCAAATCGAAGATTGAGCTTCCTTTCGGCTTTCACTCAACTCTGTCATCGAGATACGCCCGATCACTTCTTTGCCGTTGTTCGCCGGAATGGCGTCCTCTTGATTGTTTCGGTAGCAGTATACATTTTTTACAGAGGCCAGGTTGCTAACCTTGCTCGAACCCTCCTCCTTTATCCAGGCTTGGGACTGGCTAGATTGAATCAGTTCTGATCCAATCTAGGCGGAGTTGAGGATTTTTATGCTTGTTGTTTTTGAGATTATGTATTTTGATTGTAAATTTACTTTTTATATAATTTTTTCTAGTTTTTTTTATTCTAAGAGCTGTTTTACACATGCTTTTTGTGTCCACAACGCTTGAAATGATGTCTTTTTAAGTGATCTCTTTTTAACATGTCGAATACATGAAAATTAGACAAAAAAAACTTGTACAGTGTAGTAGGGTTGTAGGTCCTATTTCTAAATGTGTCAGGAACAGGATTCGAATCTACTTTGTTGTAGAAGAGTAATTGGATGCGTTAAGCATTGCAACTTAGTCCATTATTTTTGTCGAAATTGTAACAATACCATGTTCAATTTGAGACAAAAGCGATGATTTGAATTCGATTCGGAGTTTTGTGAGGAGAGTTGTTACTACTGAAGCTCATTTGTAGATGCTATTATAATAGTTATTATTGGCGATAAACATTGTTCTAAAATGACGTTATGATAATATTGTAAAACATTTTGATTATCGTATCATAAAGTTGTGGTTTAGTGCAATGACAAACTTCATTCACCAATTTATTCATTGCGCTTGGTGACATCACTTTTGCACTATTATTGTATTTATGCAATATGGTAAACAGTTGACTTTGATGGTTTTATAAACATAGAAAACACAGGCTGATAGACGGTGTTTTTGTAACGGCACTACTTTTCTCAAAAATAGATAAAATTGCCTGTCTTTTTGTCAAGGTTATATTTTAGCCCAACAGCTAGGTATAGTCTACATATACGTGAAACTACTTTTTAAGTACAGTGAGTATACGCTTAAATCTTTCCGCCAAGACGGAATCTACTACTACTACTACTACTACTACTACTACTATTAACGGGGTAATGTTGATAAAAGGCGTCAATTTTTGACTATCACTTCTCAACATAAATACCTAAACACTACAGAGAACTGCATTCAGAAGATATAAATAATAAAAAGATTTAACCGGTGCATTAAATCTTTTTATTATTGCCAAGACGGAATCCCAGTTATATCTCTGTTGTGTTAGTTTGGGTGTTTAGGCCCATTTAGTCCACGAGGAGATGATAGTCAAGAAATTGACACTTTTATCAACATTATTCAAATTCTCCCAGGATTGTTAGCATCCCGATAAACGTGATGCAATTAATTTAATGAATACATAAACCGACGAGTTAATGGCAACAGTTTTGTGTTATAAGCAAGTTAAGTGCTAGACTTAGCTGGATTTGAGTCTCATTACTGACACGAAATTTGAGCTTTTGTTGGGCTTTTCTAAACGTTTACCTGCTGAAAGATGTTTCTATTCCAGCATTCATACAATGAAAATTGGATTAAAAAAATTATTTACGTTTATTTTTCAATTTCCTATAATTAAGTTAATTTTTTCTACTTTTTTCAAACTCGAAGAAAACATTACTTCTCGGTTTGGAAGCTTATGTAGCTTCGTCTTTTCTCAGGATTACCCATATTAGATAAATTTAATGGACAAAAATAACCTGTTTTACAATTGATCTTTTTAGCTAAAAGCTTTGATATCCAATTGCAACGGACTTTTTATTTCAGGTTTAGCAGTTTAATAACCAACATGTTGCGCACATTTTCTGGAAGTGTTTCAAAACGCACTGAACAATTAGTTTTTATAAACCTTTTTACTTTTTTAAAGGTTATTTGTATAAATAGCAATTAGCCATTACTATTTTGTAATTATTATATATTATATTATACAAAACCCTTTTGCTCTAAAAAAGAGCATGGGGGCAATAAGACAACAAATACGCACCAAAACAACAACAACATAACAAAGTCTCGTTGGCATTGAAGATTTTGCAAATCGAAGATTGAGTTTCCTTTCGGCTTTCACTCAACCCTGTCATCTGTGTGTAACTTTGTTATCCAGATACGTACGATTACTTCTTTGCCGTTGTTTGCCGAAATGGCGTCCTCTTGTATTGTTTCCGTAGCAGTATAAATTTTTTACAGAGGTCAGGTTGTTAACCTTTCGGGCGCTCAAACCCTCTTCCTCTATCCAGGTTTGGGACTGGCTAGATTGAATCATTTCTAATCCTAACTAGGCGGAGTTGTTTTTGTAATAAGGATGAAGTCATTTCTCTGTTGATATAATTGTATAATTGGCCATTCAGTTGGAAGTAGTATGTTTAAAGTTTTTGTTTCTGTTTGTGTTGTTCCTAATTGCCAATTAATATTGAATTTGAAAGCATACCACTTGTTCCGTCTCAATTCCAAATATTGAAAACGTCAATTTGTTACCGTCCCAAACCTTAACTTGCTGTCAACCGTCGAAACATAGAACATGTGGCGACAAGTCGTTTGGTTCCAACTTGCAAGCATCGGTTGATGACAAGGAAGAAGTGCATGCATTTTCCGAAGTTGACGACGACTTGGAAGAGGAACGCGGCGTTGACAACGATAGCGGTGACGAGGAGACGGAAGATTTGCCTGGTGACATCATGGGTGGTCAGTCGAACGAAGGAATTGGCGAAGCTGTTTCCAACGATGGCGATGACTTTTCGTCGAGATTTTGGAAACATACGATTAGTGGTAAGCGACGATGATGAAAGGATAATGTTTGAATTTTCATTCATTTATTTCATTCATTTGGTTGGTGACGTGGTCACCTCTTCATTATTTCCTATATTTATACGACATGTAGAACGATCGATTTCGATGGCTTGACAAGCGTAGACAAACGTGGAAGAATAACAAAGTTTCTTGGCTGGTAGACGGCATCCTTGTGACGTCGCCACTGTTCGCAAAGATTGACGAGGCCGTCTGATTTTTTATCAGGGTTATCTCCTTAGCCCAAGGGCTACATATAATATACGTATACATTTAGATACCTTTAAGTATCCTGGGTGTAAGTTCGCGCCCACCCGCCGTAGCGGAAGCCCAGTTATACCGCTGTGCACTCGACCCTGCTGTTATTAGTCTAGATATCTAGGGGCACCTAGTCCAGGATGCACCACGTGGAGGACTAACAGTCAGGAATATCACCATTATTGGAAATTGAGACTTTTATAGCGACACTAAATCCTCAAATTTATTACATCTGAATGTTTGAATTGCGCTTTTTTAAATCGAATGTTGTGCCATGTTGTTTAGGTCATCAATTTAAATGCAATTTGGAGGGGACTGGCGAAAGTGCCTTATAAGCATTACTCAAATCCTCAGGATCATTAGCATCCCAATGTTTGAATTGTGCTTTTTAAATCGAATGTTGTTTGAAGTCGGTCAATTTAAATGCAATTTGGAGGGGACTGGCGAAAGTGCCTTATAATGATCGAGCTTATTTGTTGTATGTTGAAAATAATTTTAGTCGAACTACATAGTTGCAAGATAAACGTAAATAATAAATTATTATATTTATTTATAATTTTAATTTAAAATTAAGAACAAATTTTATTTTTTATTTTTATGTATATAGATTAGAATAATTAAATGTTTATTTTGATAATTATTATGACATAATCAGAGCAGATTTGAATGTACGTTTAACATCAATTTCAAGAGTTAGTTATTGTTCATTTTTAATGAAATTAAGCATACAAAATATTAATAATTTTATTATTATAAAAATAGTGTAATTTTAATTTATTATCCACGTTAATATAGAAGTAGCTTTTAAAATATGCTATTTTGGCCGACTCAGCCTCCTTGAATAAATATTTCTAAGTATTTATAAAGGATCTATTAAACACTAGACATTTTTAATTCCCAATATTTATTTTTACGAAAAAACAATTGGACATAACAAATTAATTTAGATGTAATACCTTTATAATTTTTTGCGTTATTTTTTGAATTGGGTGTACATAGTTGCAAGGATTTTGAATTTAGTTGGAAGGTGGAAAATCAAACGTTTTGTATGTTAAATTTTTTGCTTGTAAAATTGTGTAATATTACTGACATTAACAAGCAAATGATTTTTTGAATAGTGCATTTAGGACACTGCATATGATTATCCTTTTTTTTTGTTTCAACATTTAAAACAAATGTTATCTATTGTTTCCTGTTTTAAGTAACTTGTGAAACTTGAACGTTCATCCAAGTGGATATACAAAAGATTGTCCGTTTTGAACAAAGCTGTTTAAGATCCATATGATTTCGCTCGCTGTCCTCTATTGAACGCAACCATTTAATAACCAATAAAATATTTCAACAATTCTCAGATATTTGTAAGACACTTAACATTAATTGTATCCCTAACACAATAAGAGAAAGACGATTAAAATGGATTGGCCATGTTTGACGTAGAGTGCCAACTCATACAGCCAGAATAGCTATGGAAGCCCCATCCATTACCCGCATGGAAAAGAAGGCCAGGCGGCCAATGGAAAATTTGGACGGAAATTGTAGCACGCAAACTCAGTCCTTTTATTTATGCTAAGCCCCCCACCGTCCAAATGAATTACTTAATTGGTCGTCCGTTTGCTAATAGAGATCACTGGAGGGGTGTGTAATTTTGTAGTGATTGAAATCAACTTTATGTGTTGTTTATTTTGTAAACAGGTGCAAAATCGCCTTCATCATACAATTCAGACGAAGACGAAGATTACGCTCCGAGTGTTGACAGCGAAAAGGATTGGAAAGGGGTAAGAGTCGGTGAATAATTTGAATTATAATGAAGTTGTTCAATCATTTTTTAAACCCTTTTTGTCTTATCAATATATCCACTTTTAATAATATAAAAATGTCAATAAATTTGTTTCTAAAATAATACTTAACGTTATTTTTTTAAGGAAAAGCGTCATATTAAATATATTTTTAAGACTCATCACGATGTTCACGATTTATAATTATCAATAAGGATGAAAATGTTTATGTAATAATGTGGGAAAATAGGGGCTTGAGGATGTGAACTTTATATATTAGATTTGGGAGTAAATTGATGCATTTTTGTTTATTAGAAAGTTGTAGAATTTAAAACCAATTTTTAGACTATTTTCTTGCAAAAGACTTTTGTATTTTAGTTTTCTAAAAATTAATTAGACGTATAATTGATTTACAGTTTGTCGATTGATCGCCTGGTTTAAATGTTCATTCATTCATTTTGGTTGGTAACGTGGTCACCTCTTCATTATTTCCCATATTTATACGACATGTAGAACGATCGATTTCGATGGCTTGACAAGCGTAACACAAACGTGGAAGAATAACAAAGTTTCTTGGCTGGTAGACGGCATCCTTGTGACGTCGCCACTGTTCGCAAAGATTGACGAGGCCGCCTGATTTTTTGTCAGGGTTATCTCCTTAGCCCAAGGGCTACATATGGTATACGTATACCTTTAGATACCTTTTAAGTATCCTGGGTGTATGTTTGCACCCACCCGCCGTAGCGGAAGCCCAGTTGTATTGCTGTGCACTCGGACCCTGCTGTTATTAGTCTAGATACCTAGGGCACCTAGTCCAGGATGCACCACCTGGAAGATTAACAGTCAAGAATATCACCATCATTGGAAATTGAGACTTTATAAGCATTACTCAAATCCTCAGGATCATTAGTTCCCATTATTACTACGCACAAATTAAAAAGTCAAATTAATAATTTTAGTATGTTTAATGGATAGGGGTTGCATAAAACCACTTGTACCCTAGTTGATTCCATATAATGATATATTTTTTGTGCTGTAGTACAAGCAGATTGTTTTAGCTCATAAGTAAGTGATGTTATTATGCACACTTGTAGACTGATAGAACGCTTGTAAGTACGATTTTATATTTTGAAATTGAGAGTGAATCAATGAAGGTATGAAAGAGTACTAATGTTCATTGAATAATGAAGTGGAGTAAATTTGGAATTACTTAATTTACATAATAACATGGTTGTATTAGATGTTTGAATAGAGTTTATATGTAAAAATAAAAAGTTGTCTTCTTATTTTTAACAATGTAACATATTGTTAACAGTTTTGATTAGTTTTATATTTTTTAAGAATAAAAATGTACACGTTTAATATAGCTTTCCTTAAGACACATGTTTTAAAATGTTGTATTCGACGGATAAAGTGTTAATTAAATTTTATCGTTTTTACTCATAAGTAGTTTATCACGTTGAATTGATTTTTTTATAAACCCTAGGAAATTCGAGTAGGAAATGAATACCAAGTTGATGTGTGTTTGTCGCTTGATTCACCATTGGATTGTGAAGATTTTTGTGATCCAATTGATAATCGATGGGAGTCGTCAAATGTTGTATGGCGTCCTAACTGGAAACTTTTACCTGAATCTAAACTTATCCAATATGAGGAGCTGTATTTGCAATCACTCAACGATTCTCCTACTTTTACGGATTTGGATCAAAAAGGAGTCGTGGTAGATGATGAAGAAGTAAGTAACTGAATGTGAAGATATTAATAAACGAATGTGAGAATGATGGAATGACAATGATGTTCAACTCTATGTGACAGTTTTACAGTAATGCTTAAGCTAAGGGGAGAGACCGACCCCTACTTAGCGCGTCCACAGGTGGCGGATAGTGGAATGACCTTTAGCAATAAAGGTTAGCTGTGAATAAGGCTGTGCCAAATAAACAGCTGTGGACCAAACGGATACTCAGGCGTTAAGGTCGTTAACGCGTTGGCAAGAAGGCGACAACGGTTATCGGTGTCACTCTGAGTATTATCACCAAGCAGCCCTATTTAGGGACAGCACTGCTTGCTCCACTCGGAGAGGGGCCTAGAAAAGGTGGTTTAAAAATTGCTCGTCTTCTCACCAGGATGGTTGGCCGCGGCTAACTGGTCTATATACTCGCGGTCGAAACTATCTCAAATCAATTAAAGGCCGTGGTCAACAGGGCAGATACTGATGACCAAATTAAAAAAAACACCATTCTCAGAGCTGAAACAAGGCAGAATGTGACTCGCGACGCTACTGCCTGCTCTGTGAATATTACTCGCGATAATGCACCGGTTATTAAATCTAGTAATGCTTAAGAGTTTTGAATCTAAATGCGGTTGCATTTAAATGTCTATTTTTTATGTTTGCTACTTTGAATGTTTTACGAGAAACATCTTTCAGCAGTGGACATTTTTAGCGAAGCCGAACGTGGGTACGCATTTTAGTGGGCCGGTGGTAGGATTCGAACCCCCATGCCCACCGAGGTCCGAATTCGAGCGCTGTACCGCTAGACTAACCCGGCACTAAAAAATCTTTATCAGAAATTAAGTTTTATTTAAAGTTTACATTGTGTATTAATTATTTGGTATTTTAAATTTGATGGCAAGAAAAAATAAATATAGGGAAGCATTTCTGTAGTAGTTTTGAGCTGATATAGCAAGAGACTCAGAATGACAGTTCGATATAGGAGTGTTATATTTAACCAAAATACTGGGGAGCTTCTATTTGTGATAATAACAAACGTACCGTTTGTCTTGTTCTTATTAACATTAGTTGGAATGCTTTATTATTGTTATTATTATTATTATTATTATTATTATTATTATTATTATTATTATTATTATTATTATTATTATTATTATGTATTAATCATTTGGTATTTTAAATTTGATGGCAAGAAAAATAAATATAGGGAAGCATTTTCTGTAGTAGTTTTGAGCTGATATAGCAAGAGACTCAGAATGACAGTTCAATATAGGAGTGTTATATTTAACCAAAATACTGGGGAGCTTCTATTTGTGATAATAACAAACGTACCGTTTGTCTTGTTCTTATTAACATTAGTTGGAATGCTTTATTATTGTTATTATTATTATTATTAAAAACAAACTATTATACTACCTTAGCGAATTGTAATTTTTGTGTTGATTAAGCAATGAAAGATATAAGATTTGAATTTTTTTGGAATGGTAGGTTTGGATTAAGTGTGCCTTGTGACAAGTAATGTTTTTCTTATTTAATAAATATATATATAATTCAAAACCCTTTTGCTTTAAAAATAAGCATGGGGCGGCAATAAGACAACAATTACAGTAAAACAACAACAACAAAGTCTCGTTGGCGTTGAAGATTCTGCAAATCGGATCTTGACCTTGCTTTTGGCTTTCACTCAACCCTGTCATCTAGATACGTGCGGTCACTTCTTTGCCGTTATTTGCAATATTGTTTTAGAACTTGGAAATTATTTATTTTGTGTTTTATTTTTTTTGTGCATGATTTAGGCATTGTTTCACTTACTTCGGTGTGAATACGATGTGGACGAAGCGTTGCAACGTGTGAATTCAAAGTCAGTTCATCCATTAGGTAGGATTAATTTACTCAAATGATTTTGTTTCCACTAATATATATATATATATATATATATATATATATATATAAAGTTTTAATTAACTCTTATATAGAAAATTATATTAATCAATTTATGCTGTGGTATTTTTATAGTAAAATATAATAGTATATTTTGATCTAACATGCAATTTACACAATTGTTTACAAAAATAAAAATCTGCCACATTTTTAGAAGAATAATTTTAATCGTATTTAAATTCATCTTGTTTACACAGTGAACTTCATTTAAACATGACACAAGCTAAAATAAACAAGTAAATTTTTGAAAATCGCCATTTAATAACTCATTTGTTAGTGATATTTTTTTGTATAATAAAATAAAACACGTATGAGCATATTCAGATAAAAAATATTTGTTTTGATCAATTTTTTGGTTAAAATTTAGATTACATAAGACTACACCTAAGTTAATTATACAAAAAACAATTTATTAACCCAATAATAATTATATACGTTTAGCATTTTTTTAACATCTGACGTTAGATTTTATGTTGATAATTTTACTCAATCTTAGATTACGAACCAGTTGACATTTCATGTAAATTTTCTATTAATAACAACATATACTGGTAAAATTATAATATTTCATTTTTTATGTAATATTGTATAATTAAACCTAGTTTGGATCAGAAATGATTCAATTTAGCCAGTTCCAAGCCTGGATTAAGGAGGAGGGTTTGAACGCAAGGTTAGCAATCTGGCCTCTGTAAAAAATGTATACTGCTACGGAAACAATACAAGAGGACGCCATTTCGGCAAACAACGGCAAGAAAGTGATCTCACGTATCTGGATGACAAAGTTACACAGATGACAGGCTTGAGTAAAAGCCAAAAGGAATTTCGATTTCCAGAATCTTCAATGCCGATGAGACTTTATTGTTATTGCTTTACTGTAATTGCTGCCCCATGCTTATTTTTAAAGTAAAAGGGTTTCGTATTATATATATATATACAGTATAAATTTCAAAGTTATATGGTTACTAGAAACATTTTAGTTAATTACCTACATTTTTGGAAGTATTTTTTGACGGGGTTATACTTTTATTAAAAAATGGCAACAAGTAACAAATGCATGTCTATCTTTTGAGTTGAATGATAACAATATGAGGCGATCTGACGATATAAATGATATTTCTGTTTACTATTGTAAACATTAGAAATTCCCCACTACATGGAATCTTGGTCCGAAGCCGATTGTGCAGCATTCGAAAAGGGATTTGCTTTGTACGGCAAAGATTTTCGACAAATTCGAGAGGCTCGGGTTTGTGATTGATGGATTTTATATGTTTTGTTTACTGTTCATTTGTTGATTAATTCTATGTTTATATATATATATATATATATATATATATATATATATATATATATATATATATATATATATATATATATATCTCTAGCAATTACATAACATACAAAAAGTTTTATTCTAGTTATATAATATACAATATTATATAACAATTAAAATACAAGTCTAATTTTATAAATACATACAACTCCTAAACTAATTAGTATTGAAAACATAGTAATTAAACTAAAACATTTATAGCAATCACATAACATATAATAAAGACGTCACTTTAATTATAAAACGTACAACATTATGTGATAATTAAAATACAGATTAATTTTATTGATATATATATTGTAACTAATAAAAAATTACATAAAACATTAACTGATTCATAATCTAAGATTAAGTAAAATTATCAACATAAAATATAACGTCTAATATATCTAAAAATGCAAAACATATCTAATTTTTAGGATTAATAAATTGTTTTATGTATAATTTACTACAAAATATTAAATAATAAATGAAATGTCTCGTGTTTGTTACCAGTTGGTTTAGGTATTTTGGTGTGCTTTTGGTTAAAATTATTATTTTTATAAACAATTGTAACCCTGGCATAAGTAAAATACATTTTAGCTTGAAAAATATTAATATATTTTACTAGAAAAAGATCACTGCTTAAATTGGTTAATATAATATTTTATATAAGGGTTATTTAATACTTTTTATTAAACCAATTTAATATTTGTTGCTTATATATATTGTTCCAACTGTAAAATTTTAAGTTTGTATAAAAATGTTTATACACAACAACTTATTTTATTATTCAATATATTAATCCTTTTAAATCAGTGTCTTATTAGCTACAATTAAAAGTAATTAATGTTGAAAACAATTTGATTTTACTATTACAAAACATAATTTTGGTGTTTTTATTTTGTAATAAAAAATTAACTAAATTTTCTGTGATACAGCAGATATAACATGATATATTCTGCTCCTAGATAGCAAATAACTAAATTTGTGTTATATTTTATAATTTAACAAAATAATGCATTTTGTTATTTTTAAGCTAAATAATAATTTTTTTAACAAACAAAAAATAAATTTTTAACATCTTCAAGACTACTCAAAATATTATTAAAAACATTATTATAATTTTTAAATCGTTTTAATAAGATAAACTTTATTTCTAATTTTAATTTGTATGCAAAAATTAATTTTTAGCTTAAATTTAACAACATGAATATTTTAAAATAAAAACCAAAGTAACGTTTTCAAAAATCGGTTTTTAAATTATTTCAAATTTTTGGTTACTATGGTAACTTTTGAGTATAAACATACTTTTTAAAATACTTATTTAATATTGACATATTTAGAAAATAATTAGTTATTTTTTAATATAAATTAATGTTTTTTAATTTTAATTTTTCTTATGGGGTAATAACAACATAAATTTAGTGTTGTAGAAACGTAAATTTAAGGTATTAAAATGCATTTTTGAATAAATATTTTGAACACATTAATTAAAAATCTATTAATTATTATTAAAAAAGTGTTAATTGCGTTTAGTGATTCCATTTATATAGGCGTTGTTTTTAAAATATGCTTTTTTAGCCAACTCGGCATTTTTAAATAAATATTTCTAAGTAAATATAAATCAACTATTAACTATTTAACATTATTTTAAATTCTTAATAATTGTTTTTACAGAAAAACATTAAAAGATAACAAATTAATTGGGATTAAATTTTTTTTGAATTTTCAACACTAATTTATTCAAGGGCTGTATTGTAACTAATAAAAAATTATATAAAACATTAACTAGCTTATAATCTAAGATTGAATAAAAATATTAACATAAAATATAACTTCAAATAATCTTAAAAATGCAAGACGTATCTAATTTTTAGGGTTACCAAATTGTTTTATACATAATTTACTGTAAAAATATTATTATAAAATGCTGACATGGTTTTATGTTATCTAAATTTTAACAAAACATTGATTGGGACAAATAATTTTTCGATATAATTATGCTTATACATGTTAAGTTTTATTATACAAAAAAATAAATATAATTTATTATCAAACTATTAAATGGCGATTTTCAAAAATGCAATTATTTTTATTCTAACCCGTATTGTATTTAAATTAAGTTTTTTATGTAAGCAAAATAAATTTAAATACAATTAAAATTAACTTTGTAAAATTATGACACAGACTATTATTTTTATAAACAATCGTGACCATAGCATTAGTAAATTACATTTTAGTTTAAAAAATATTGTATTTTACTATAAAAATACCACTGCTAAAATTGATTAATATAATTTTCTATATAAGGGTTATTTAATTCTTTTTTATAAAACCAATATAATATTTGTTGCATAAATATTTTTTTCAGACCGTAAATTTTTAAGTTTGCACAAAATGTTTTGTACACAGTAACTTATTTTAATCTGCAGTACATATTCATTCTTTTATGTCAGTGTTTTATCATCTACAATTAAAATTAATTAATATTAAATAATTGTTTTACTTTGCTATTATTAATTATACTTCTGGTGCTTCCTTTTTGTAATAAAAAGTTAATTAAACTTTCTGTGATTAAAAAGTGTATACATATTATTTTTCGTTCTCCTAGCTACCAAATAACTAAATCCGTGTTAATTATATTTTATAATTGAAAAAACTATATTTTATTGTTTTAAGTTACACAATATATTTTTTGAGAAACAAAAAATAAGTTTTAATGTTTTCAAGAAAATACCCAACATATTATTAAAAACCGTTAATTTAATTTTTAAATTGTTTTAACAAAATGTACTGCATTTTTAATTATATATATATATATATATATATATTCATTTCTAACCTAAAATTTAACAACAAATCGATATTTTTAAGTAAGAACTGAAGCAACATTTTGAGAGTAGGTTGGAAAGTAAAATGGGATTTTGAATTAGAAACCTTTTGAAATAACAAATATATTTTACAAATTATATATTTAAAAAATAATTAAACAATTAATTTTCTAACATAAATTAATTTTTTTTCAATCTTTATAATGAGGTAACAACATAAACTTAGAGTATTAAATGGTATTTTTCAATGATGATTTTAAGCGCAGAAATTAATAATTAATTATAAAAAGAGCGTTAATTGTATTTAATAATTCCGTTTTAATAGAAGTAGCTTTTAAAATATGTTTTTTTAATTTTGACTCAACATTTTAAAATAAATATTTGTAAGTGTAATCGCGTAGAAGTAGAGCAACCATTAGATACTTTACATTATTTTTAATTCGTAATATTCATTTTTACAAAAATACAATCGGACAAACAAATCAATTGAGATTTTATACTCTTATACATTTTTGCGGGAATTGTTGAAATGACTATATATGACAAACGAGATATATATTAATAAATGAATGTCACACGCAATTAGATATGATGTGCGTAATTGCCTTTGCTTTTTAAATTTATGTTGGCCTAAGTTGGAAAGTAAAATAAATAGAAAAGTTAATTATTTAATTTTTTTGAAATTGTTCAAAATGGACACCTATTTAAACAATACAAAACAAAATAAATGGAAAAATAAGAGTTCATTGACAAGACCCTGTAACTGAACATGTTTAATGTCACTTTTTCCAAATTATTGAAAAATTACTATTGTTATTACTATTTATAATAATAATAATAATAAAAATAATAATAATAATAAATAATTAATAATAAGGATAGTAATAATAATAATGATAATAACAATAAGGATAATAATAATAATAATGATAACAATAATAATAATAATTATTATTATAGGAATAATAAGGATAATAATAATAATGATAGCAATAACAATAATAATAAGGATAACAATAATAATAATTATTATAATAGTAATAATAAGGATAATAATATTCTGTTTTTATCTATATAATTCTTTTGAAGTTACGACACAAATCTATCAGCCAGTTGGTTCATTTCTATTATTTGTGGAAAAAGACAGCTCGGCATGATGAATTTGCACGTATTTATCGACGCGATAAAAAGAAAGCTTCGCATCCAAATATTACGTAAGTCTCGAATTGAAAGAAATTTTTTATGTTTTGAAATTCGTTTTGAGTTAATAATTGTTTCATGTTGTGTGCTTTATCAGTGCTTCCAAATTTTTGTATAGGATTGTGATAATTTAACGCTGAAGAAATTAGTTCTATTACATGTTTCGTTTTCGTTTGACTATCAAAATTTTTATTTGGTTTCAATATTTCAATATTCAACGTGTGAATTCAACGAGGAATATTACAATTATCGGCTTTATAAGCTTTTATAAGCATTGATGGTTATTATTATTAATAATAATGACATTTACAGGATGCTAATGATCCTGAGGATTTGAGTAATGCTTATAAAATCTCAATTTCCAATGATGATGATATTCCTGACTATTAGTCCTCCACGTGGTGCATCCTGGACTAGGTGCCCCTAGGCATCTAGACTAATAACAGCAGGGTCCGAGTGCACAGCGGTATAACTTGGCTTCCGCTACGGCGGGTGGGTGCAAACATACACCCAGGGTACTTAAAAGGTATCTAAATGTATACGTATAGTATATGTAGCCCTTGGGCTAAGGAAGATAACCCTGACAAAAAATCAGGCGACCTCGTCAATCTTTGCGAACAGTGGCGACGTCACAAGGATGCCGTCTACCAGCCACGAAACTTTGTTATTCTTCACGTTTGTTATGCTTATCAAGCCATCGATCGTTTTACATGTCGTATAAATATGGGAAATAATGAAGAGGTGATCACATGATCACCAACAAAATGAATGAATGAGAGCGCTTCCTGTACGAGTGACATAACCATTAAAAATATATAACCGCCAATTTTTAGCGACTTTATGGATTGTTTGGCATTGGAACAAGAAATTTTGGCCGAATCCTATATGCAGAACATTCCCGATTCGTGCCACCCGACTTCGTTTCCCAACAGTCACGCATCGTCATCATCGTCATCATCGTCTTCGTCTTCGTCTTCGTCAGCGCTATCGTCAGCATCTTCATCTTCTTCTTCAGCTTCAACAGATCGACAACCAGTACAGTTGAACGGTTTGAGTCCAAACGCTCATAATCATCAGGCCGAGCAGAATGGGACTAACGAACTAATTCCATTTAAAAGTAAGTTGGTGGCTTTTGTAATTCAATTGCTACTTATAATGCAATTTCGGCGATGTTGTAATGATAATTGCTTTTATATTTGTTCATAATTTTGGAGGATTTAATTTTTTATTTTATTTTATGTTTGTTACTAGAAACATTTTTCAGTAGCGGGCATTTTAGCGAAGCCGAACGTGGGCCCGCATTTTGGTGTGCCGGTGGTGGGATTCGAACCCCGATGCTCACCGAGGTCCAAATTCGAGCGCTATACCCCTATGAAGTTGCAATTTTTAATGATAACTAATTGTGTTTCCATGGACCAGAAACAGATTACACAGTGATCAACAAACTTCATTGTTCTTCGAAATTTGTTGTGCTTATGAAACCATTAGAGTCTGTAGTTTGATATACTGAACGAGTATGGAAATAATGAAGAGGTAACTGACTGCATCACTCATCATCATAAATTCTATTTATCGTAATACAAGTACGTCATAAGCATTGTCATACTTCACCATTTTCTTTTTGGACACGAAAGTTTGTTTCATTAATGTTATCCTATTTTTTACTGTGGAATTTTAATATTTAAAGTGAAAATAGCTACAGCTTCGTGGACGAACAGGTTACAACAACAACAACAACAAAAGTTGGTGGCAATTAAGCCACCTCTTTATTAGTTCCAAGTTTTCAAAGCATCACGTATAATTCCTCTCCATTGTTCACGGTTTTCGGACGCGAGCACAGATATGTCGGTCCATTGACTTTGCCACTGTTTCCAAGATATAGTCCCGGCCAAAATAAGATGAAGATCGTCCCGAACAGCGTCCATCTAAGTACGTTTCTACCACCTTTCCTTTTCTTCCAATCGGCATTTGGACAAGCCAAAGTTACTGAACGTGAGATTGCATCAGGATTTTTACGAAGAACGTGACCAAACCAGCGCAATCTGCGTTGTCGCGCTACCAAGGAAGGAAGTTCATGGAATTGGAGGTCATCTCGAATTTGGCGGATACTGATCTTTTTTGTCCAGTCTCTTGATATGGATGATGCAAAATGAGTATTGTGCCAAATATACCTGAGACATCTTGCCTCAAATTTGTTAAGCTTCAAGATCTCAGACCCTGTAAGAGTCCAGGTTTCAGCTGCGTATAGAAGCACTGTGCGAACCAATGAAGAGAAAATGTTCATCTTTGTCTTTGGGTTGATGTTTTTTCGTCTCCAGGTTACCGGTAAAAACTCCCGATTGACGGCGTAGGTTCAATTATTCGAGGTTTGACAACCTAACAGTGTATTACTACTTTAAAATTATACATATAAACTCATCTAGCGGCCTATTTGGTTTTCTGCAACTCCAAGACATTCAATTAGAAGGTTGCGGTTTTAGGATTTATTGGTTTGGTTGTCATATGACTTATAGGTACGAGTTTTAAAAGCCGAGTGACTTAGACAATTTTTGGCAAATACTTTTGTAGAAAAGAACTTTGTAACTTTTTTTCTACATCAACTATTTGGCTATGGATTGTCATAATAGCAATTATTTGTATAAATGAATACATTAGCAATCAATGTTACAAAAATTGACTATAATTTTTATTCTAATTTTTACATGGACGTTGCAGCATAGGTACGTTTATGTAATTTTAGTTTAGTGATAGTTTTCATTATTTAGAGGGTTGTATGAATGCCGATAATAGGTCATTTTTCGTTTTTGGTGGTGACGTGGTCACCTATTCATTATTTTCCATATTTGTACAGCACATAAATGGTCGATTTTGATGGCTTGATAAGCGTAGTAACGTGTATTGGCTGGTAGATGACATTATTGTGACGTCGCCACTGTTCGCAAAGATTGATGAGGCCGTCTGATGTTTTGTTGGGGCTACATGTGGTATACATATACCTTATTGTTATTATTGTTATTAAGTTTCAATATCTCACTAGAAATACATTCAGCGTAAAATGCATTGTCATCATCAATAAATAAAAAAATAACAACAAAAATTAAAAAAAGTAGTAGTACAAATAATGGGAACAAAATGAAATAGAATGTTAATGAATATAAATATAGTTAATACACTAAACGTGATTTTTAAAAATGCGTGGGTGGAATGATTCCTACTTTGATAGGTTTGTTAGAAGTTCAATTTTGTTTTTATTCAGGATAAGTATGGCAGACAATAATATCTTTTAATTATCCTCGGTGTAGACTTGCATTCATCCACCGAGGTGGAAGCCTATGGGCACCTAGTCCAGGATGTATCACGTGGAGGAGGAACATTCAGGAATATCACCAATTTCAATGGAAATTGAGGCTTTACAAGCATCCTCAGGATTATTAGCATTATTGGAGATGTAATTCAGATTTAAAGTCAGCATTTCTCAAATGTCGTCTATTGAATGCACGTTGTAAAAATTAATAATTTGCTGTCTTGTTTATCCTTGACGATGAAGGATAGAAGTAGATTTTTGAAAGCTAGGATTACCTACTGTTTTCCTTCACATATGTGAAAGTGTAGAATTTTGCAACAATTTGAACTAAATTCAAGCGTAGTTTGGCCAAAATGTTGCACATTCTAGATTGAGCAATCATGTTGGTAACACTTGGTCGTTATTTAAAATACATAAGTCAATACGAACAACTCAGGTGATAGGAGCACGTTCCACGCATGAAAGATATCTGACGTTATTGTTTTGTTTACCCAATATATAAATTGGAGAATAGAGAGGTGGGGATGTGGACAAGTAAGATGAAATATATTTACAGACAATTACAGGTTTGTAATGTTTTAAAGAATGGGATGTGGAATTTGATTGGTTGTATATATTTAAGAACATTGCTTTACATTGTTTGCAGTAGCGTAAACGGTTTTTATTTTCTTGTTAAATGTTATATTTTTCAAATTCATTGTTTATTATTTGTTTTACTTTTGATTTGTTTAGTTAGTTACTCTTTTGTTAATTCATATGGCAACATTGCTACATCATTTAATATAACATTCCACTGAGTACTGAGTGTCATTTACTGCAATAAAGTACGATAATGAGATAAATGTGGTGTATGTATTTATATTACCTTTTAGAAAAGCACATTCAGAAATCGTCGACATTGAATTCGGATGCGGTTATTACGGAGTCTGATGTACATCATACGACCACTTCCATTCAAAACAACAGACCCATCATTGTGGATCACCTCACTACATCCAATTCAACGCGTTCTACACGCACGTCTTCTTCTTCATCGGTTGCTGTTTGACTACAAATAAGAACATTTTGTCTAAAAATTGCGGATGCATGGATTAGCTTTTTCGCCACTTTATAATATATTTCTTTTGTTTATTTTTTAGCAGCGAACTATGACAATCATTATTTATGTTAGTATCAATGCTCGTTTTTTGAAAGATTATTGTTTATTTTTTGGGGGGTGGGGGTGGGTGTATCACGAGGGTGTTGGATAGAAAGTTGATTACGAACAAATGGATTTTGAAAATGTTGTGATTGTTTCAATTTTTGTTTGAAATTGAAATTTTGATTATTTTCTTGAAAGGTTTGACAAGTGCTTTTTATTCGTTTGCGTACATGTGCGCTCGTGTTATCTGACCAGTTCGATACGGGTTTTTAATAATTCTTCTACTTTTTGTTTATAATGGTTTTTATTGTTGTACATGTTGCATATATATATATATATATATATATATTCGTGCCTGATACAATAAATTATTTAATAGTGATGGTGAATTAGCTTTTTATATTTTTTGTTGATGATTTTGGACAAGTATTGATAACTATTTAACAAAATGAATGTTTTTTCTACCTTTGTGAGAAATATCGAACAATCGTTGGCAAATTTCATTCACCCGTAACTCAGTGGTTTAAGGCGCTGGCCTGACACCAGATAGAGCGTGGGTTTAAGTTTATGTGTGTGTGCCAAACTTGAAAGATATGCGCTGCTGATGATTCTAAATAAGGATGAAACAGCTGTACAGTGCTCCTGGTTGACTTGAAAACCTAATAAATTTATTATACAAGTGAATCTGACAATACTAATATAACATTTCTAAAAAAATTTCAAAGTTCTTAAAATCTGCATAGTAGCATAAGGTTGACTGTCCAATGATGCACTTCGATTAAAAATAGCGATCAAAGTATTTTGAGTTACTTTTTCATCATCATGTGGTTGGTGACTTGCCTATTTCTCCATTAGTTCCATATCCAACGTTCATTGTGTATTTTTTATATGCAAAAACAACTTTGAATGCGTTGACAAACGTTGAAAACAGCATCCTTGTGTACAACTGGTAAGTTGGTTACGACAACAAACCAGGAAATGGGTCCCAACCTCGTTTCTTTCATAATCTCTTGGTTGCCTTTTCGAATCGCCCATATGAAACATTATAGTTATCGCGATTGCAAATTAGTTATTTGCTTATTTACCAATTAAAACGAAGACCACACCCTAAATTTCATTTTGAATATTAAAAATAATATATTTTGGCTTTAAAATTTAATGCAAAGCACATAAGCATAGTTTAAATGAAAACATTGCATTGTATAACGGTTAAAAACAAAGTAATTTGACAAGCTTTGAAACTACAATCAATATGCAAGTAGACTGCACAATTAAAAAAAACAACTTTTGAAGTATTTTTCACATACCTGACAAGTGATTTTCTTAAATAATTATTCCAATATATAATAAGTTCAAAATTGAATAAGTAAAAATTTGCTTAAAATAAATATCTTTAATAAAATGTTATTAAAAAATTTAATGCATTAAGTTTACATTGCATTCATTAATAAAAAAAAATTCTGTTTCAAAGGCCGTTGCAAAATGAAAAATAGTAAAAATTAAACCAATAAATTTTAATAAAGTATTCGGTGAGAAAACTACTACTAACGGTTTAACTATGTACCAATACAAATTTTGTTTAAAAAAATGTAAGAAGAACGACACACCATTATCAAACTTATACTATTTGTGATTGCAGTCAGAATTCTGATTTGACATTTGAATACGAATTATTTCTGTATATATATATTTCGGTAGTTGGAGTGCAAATGATCTCGAGGATTTGAGTAGTGCTCATAAAATCTCAATTTTCAACGGTGGTAACATTCCTGATTGTTAGCTCCACATGCTGCATCATGGACTAGGTGCATCTAAGTACCTAGACTAACACAAAAGGGACAAATTACGAAGCGATATAGCTGGGCTTCCGTTTTGGCACAAGGGTGCAATCATATGCACACAATATTTGAAAAATATCTTAAAGTACTCATATAACCTATGTAGCTGTTAGCTTAATAAAGATAACTCTGATAAAAAATGTAGGCGGCTTTTTTGCAAACGATGGTGTCATCAGAAATACGGTTTAATAGCCAAGAAAATCCACCACTATTCTACGTCTATGATATGCTGTACCAAAATAGAAGAGGTGACCACATCACCAACCAATAAAAATTACTGATGAAAAAACCAAAGCCATATCTATCCAGCTATAAATCAAGGGTTTTAGTCATATATATATATACTACTTACACATTTACTTTAATACTTAAACTAAGGTCACAAAAGTTACATATACAGTAGATCATTAGTTATTCATGGCGTTATTTAAAAAAATGCGCACATGGCTTTAATTAAATCAAACCTTTTAAGTGCATTGAAAACTCACAAAAATATCTATGTTAGGCTTTAATATTCAACTAAAAACGATTTAGTGTTCTTGTGACGGGGTGGCCTAGTGGTTCAGAGCTCGACTTGGTTTGAATTCCACTACCGACCCACTAAATGTGGGCCCCCGTTCGGCTTCGCTAAAATATTCACTACAGAAAGAAATTTCCCGTAACACATTCAAAGTAATAAAAATAAATAAAATAGTGTTTTAACAAGATTCAATAGTATCGGTTGCCAGCAACGGACCATCTGTTAGTCTTTTCTTGTGATTATCCACACCCTACTTAAAAATTTTCTTTTCATAACCTCAGTTTGTTTTCTGTTTTAATTTAAAGAATACAGATTTTACATTTAAAAGCAACTCATGTTTTACATTTACAAAAATCTATTTTTCCAGATATACGGCGTTATATCCAAATGTACACTGCATTATCGAATTAATAACGTTCTCAAATGCTCAAACAATTAAATAAAAAAGATTTAAATCCAGGCTGTCTCCTAAAAATGTTGTATACCTTCTACTGACTACTTATCAGAATATGCTACTTTAGCCATTTGTAAGCATTGCACACAAACTGATTATAAACTGCGTTTATCGTATTGTTTAAACAATGTATTTTGTGAATAAACGTTAATAATTGTTAGATTAATTAAAAAGAAAAATTGGACGCAATAACCTATACTAGATGACTATACAAATCAAAATGGAAAGTGGTATAAAAAGGTGGAACATTTTCTGTTGAAAAGCGTTTAAGAACTAAAAATAAATAGTTAATTAGCATTTAATAATCCATAGCCAGATCACCTTTTCATTAATCCTCTTCCTCATCATCATCGGAGATAAACACCCCCCACCGGTTTCATTATTCCTATATTCGTACAGTATAATAAACGATCGATTTCACTGGGTTGATAAACATAGAATAGCAAAAATGTTTGGCTTATAAACGGCATCCTTATAGCAGCGTCACTGTCCGCAATAATGAACAAAAGCGGCCTAATATTTTATCTCCCTTAACCCGATGGTTAATTTGGACTATCCTGGGCGATAATAACCGGTGAAGAATATTTATCCCCAATGAGGGCTAATTATAATTTATATATACCTTAAGATACCTTTTAAGTACCTCCGATGTACCATCCGATAAAACGGAATCCCACTTATCGTTGTGCACTCGGTCCCTGCTGTTATTAGTCTGGACGCCTATTGGCACCTAGTCCAGGATGCACCACGTGAAGAAAGTCAGAAATATCACAAATATTAATAAAAATTAATACTTTGTAAGCATTGCTCAGATGATAAAAATTATTAGCACCCCAGATCATACCACTTTAAAACAAAATATAAAATTTGCAATTAATATTTGAAATAATAATTTTTCAAAATCTAATAATTTTTATTAATAATAAATATTCACAATCATTTAAGAGTTATTAAAGTTCATTCACTATTTACGAAATAAATTATTTATAAATCAAAATATTCATTTGTTGCAAATTAAGAAAAAGTTCAGATTCGTTGAACCATAAAGCAATTCTCTCATTGTTTTAACAGAA
Source organism: Cardicola forsteri (assembly GCA_025895645.1). Classification (NCBI taxonomy): domain Eukaryota; kingdom Metazoa; phylum Platyhelminthes; class Trematoda; order Strigeidida; family Aporocotylidae; genus Cardicola; species Cardicola forsteri. Next base: position 165,156 of record JAKXYG010001393.1, on the reverse strand, counting down.
TCGAATCTGTGCACATTGCGACCAACACATTTGCAAAAGTTACCCCGAATTGTTCTTGGGGCACCATCTTCTGGTCTAGTAGAACTCAATAAACAACAATGTTTTCACAATCTAAAATAAAACAATTGTCATATTAAATAAAAAAAACTCTCTCTCTCTCTCTCTATATATATATATATATATATATATATATATATATTCTACCAATATATATATATATATATATATTCTACCAATCTTTCTAAATTGCCTGAATAGTAGAGTCACGAGAAAGCTGGTGACACCTTCACTCAATTATTTGTGCATTCGTAAAGCATTTCAAATAATTTTCCCCAATTTCATATTTAAAAGCGTCATATGTGCTACAAATGGAGACGTGGTGAAAAGCTTTGGCTAATAAACATCTTTGTTAATCATGTTCACAGTAAATTATTATAATTACAGTAAAGCGTTTAGGCGTGTAAAAAATAAAATTCTGCAATCGCACTAAACACTTATTACAATCTAAAAGTTTCAAACTATATCAAAGTGGTAAAATGTCCATGCTTAAACTAACTAGACACACCGCTATAAAAATTTGAATGCACATCTGACAAATCTTTAATATTAAGTATTTTACTTTACTAGACTTCGTAAAAAACTAATTAAACAGTCTAATCATAAATAATTTTAACAAGCTGGACTTAAATGTAATCAACTTTACAGTAAATAAACAATTCGCGAGGTGAGGCGCGCGTCACGCTACACGTCCATTGGAGCGTTATTCATCCTTTTCTCTTTTCTTCTTTTTTAAAGATTATTGCAGTGTTTTTGCATTGTAATACGTAACTTGTTTTATTATTATTTTTGCATATTTATAATTTTTGCTCGTTTTCTATAATTGTTAACTTCCACTATCTACCTTGATTTTATCTTGATTTCAAATATTTTTTCTGTCACTAATCCCCCTTTACCTCACCATCCATTTTATTTTCCCCCCTGAAAATTTGAGACAATTTGAAAACCGAGTACTAAAAGGCGTTTTGGCCTACTCAACTCGTGAAAAATCCTGAAATCCTGAGCATACTAATATATTATTGCCCCATGCTTATTTCTAAAACAACAGTTTTATAACTATAAAATAATACTAATATATATATATATATATATATATATATATATATTCAACTCGCATCTAAACCTTTAAAAACCGCTAGAACAACTAGACCAGATGGGACGTACTTTAAAAGCCCAGGAAATAATGGCTAACTGACTGGATATTTATAATGCTTTTTAAGTCCCGCTTCCGTAGTGCTAAACATGTCCAAACCAACCAATTTATAACCACGCTGTTCAAGACGTTAAATTATTTTTTCTGGTAAGTCCACATTGATATCCAGTTTTACCAATCGTAAAAACGCGAGAAAAAACTTGAAACAATAATCAACAATCAGTAGTTAATCTCATTCATTAAAACATACATTTTGATAAAAAATTAGTAAAAAATATATTAATAATATATATATGTATATGTTAAACATTAAAAAAATTAATATTTAAAAAATATTATAAATTAAAATGCATGTTATTTTAATTATTATTTTATGCAAAGTATTAATATACTTTTTGCAATTTAATTTATTAAAAATATTAATAAAATTAATGTTTAAATTAAGTAAATGTTTGTATACAATGTACATTTATTATCATTTCATTATTTCTATATTTATTTGTACCAGTAAACGACTGCTAAAACGTTCAATAACAGAGTTTATTAAAAGCTGACATAAAATTTATTATTATGTATAACTTTTAATTTGACTTATGTTAAAACATAGAATATGCGCATTTTATTGTAATTAACAGTTAGAATAAGTTCTGCAAAATATAACACTGCACAATTTAAATACTTTGGGAACTAACGAAATTAAATGGATAGGACGATGTCATTTTATAAATGAAAATGCATTAATATTATAGTTTAGAAATAATGTTCTTTATGATAATTAAATTGATATTATATTGAATAAAAATATTTTTAAAGTTTTTAAATTATATAGCCATTTTTAATTATGTGAAGTTGCTTATTTAATTTTTTGTATCGTTCCCTGTTGAGATTGCTTGATCGCATCTCGTTTTTTTAGTGTTTATTGTCAATTGTTCTTGTTTGTTGTATTTATTTATTTGTTTTTATTGTTTGTTATTGTTTTTATTTAATTTGACTGCAGATGGATTTCTTGTTTTTAAAAGTAAATGGCGTGGTTTTAGTAAAGTTGTAGTTGCTGGTATGCTCTGTTCTTTTTACAACCTTTGGTTTCGTAAATGTTGTATTGCTTCATTAACTCTTAAATTATTCTTGGCTACTAAGAAAACTGACTGAAAAAACTTTAAGTTATAGAAAACTCCTTTATAATGAGATTTTAAAAACACAAATAACAGCATGTTGTGACATTGAACTGGTATTAAATAACAGTTTGGATACCTGCAATGTTACTTGTAGAAACATACTGATAATTAAGTAGTTAAATGGAAGTTAGATTATATTTATATTTATTTGCAATTGGAAAATGATATTTCTAGGTTTTGTAAACACATGACGAATCTGCACTAATTATTGAAGTTTTGTTGGTGAGTACATAGAAGACTTATAATAAAATTTTGAATATTTTATGTGCAATAGCAGTTCTGTTTTACCTCGGGTTTCTGCTAGCAGTGTCCTGGAGCTCTCTCAGGATGACATTATTCATATTTTAAAGAAAAAATTCTTTAATTTCTAAAAACTAAAAAATGTCATTATTAAAAAATGTTCGCTATTATTTTAAATTGTTAAAATTTTATTTTAAGTATAGTAAAATCAACATTTTAATATGTACGTAAATTCAAAGTTGGCAGAATCTTTTGTAAAGTGTCAAACGCGACACCTTTATTTATTATTATTTTTGGTGTATTTGTTTTAGTTATATATATATAATTTATATATAACATCTGTGTATTTTTGGTATCTGTTTTTGGTGTGCAAGAGTTTGTTGTGTGCAGCTTGTGCAAAGTGTGGTAACACCAGCACTTATTTGTCTTTAAACGATTATCACTAGCCTTCATCTAGTGATATTTTTCTTTTTTTATTGATTATACATCTATTTTTCGCAGTGTTATTCTAGATATGACCTTCTCCAACTCGTCCAATTGTGGCCTACAACGCTGCAAGAAGGTTGTGAAAGTTGGCATTTTCTGTGCACTTTGCGGTAAATGGTTTCACGAATCGTGCTCGGGATTATCCTCCCGAACACTATTCGCAGCTCGCCAATAGTCCGATTGACTATAAATGCATGGACTGCAGATGTGAAATTGAACTACAGCAATTGCCCCCTGTCAACGATAACAAGCTGGACGTAATTCTAGAAACACTGGCAGACTCAAAGTCCTATCTGTCCAAGATACAAGATTTAGACTCTAAACTCGATAAAGTATCCTGTTCCTTGGCAGATATGGTTTGTAATCTCTCTAACTCCCTAACCAAAACGGAAGCTTTAAACTCTTCCATCTCCCTCCTTTCTAACAATGTCTTGTCTGAAATTAACACTCTTAAAGCTCATATCTCTAACAGTAGTCCTTCCTCTTTAGCAGCTAAATCTGTTGTAAGACTTTCCCAGGAAGAAATTCTAGCTGCTACCAAGCAACACATTGAGGACTTAAAACGTGATTGTAATATTATTATTAAAGGCATCAAAGGTAGTGTTATTAACTACAAAGAAATAGTATCCGACATTATTTCTTCTTGTTCCTCTAGGGATATCGAGTTTAAGTTATGTAAACTCACCTGTAAGCGCCCTCACTCTGCCCCTCCCATCTTAGTAATCTTTAACTCTTCTCTCATAAAGGGAGACATTTTGCAAAGGTTGGGCAAATACTCGCTCTAAATTTCCAGGAGTTCGCCTTCTAAAGGACCTCCCATGGAGTGATCGATCCCAAACTTTGTCTAGGACTGCCATTCCTTTAGACAATAGAATCCCTATTGTACGACTCACACCTCTTAGGATTGACAACAATGATATACCAAATTTTCAGCTTCCACCCCGAAGTCATTCTCAAGTCCCTATCCTTCATCGACTCAGACAACTTACGCCTCTGCTCCCATCTCCTCTATAGTGACTTATTACACTAATGCCCTAAGTCTACTCAACAAATTAGCAGAGCTACAACAAATAGTAAAGGGAGCCTACCCCCACATTATAGGAATCACAGAAACTTGGCTCTCCGAAGACGTACTAGACAGCGAGATACTCTTAGTTGGGTACAGAATTGCAAGGCAAGACTCGTGTAAAGGTAAAAGTGGGGGCTGTCTATTCTACATTCGAGAAGACCTTCCTTATGCTATAGTATCTGTACAGCAATCCTTAGCCCAGCGGAAACATGATTCCATTCATCTGGCATTAGGCTCGCATACCCTCTGCTTTCTTTTTTATAGGCCTCCTTCATTATCTAAATCATCTAACTACGTCTTTGTATCTGTAATCAAACAAGCTCTCTCCCTTCCTTACAAACATTGCATACTATTGGGAGATTTTAATTGCCCCTCTCTTAAATGGAGATCTCTCTCTGGGTCTAATTCACTAAACGCCAAAATTTTAAACCTAAGTCTCAAGCATGCTCTCACTCAGCATGTTCTATCCCCAACTAGATATAGACTTGGCTCCTCCCCCTCTTGCCTCGACCTAGTTTTCACTAATGAACCTTCCCACATTGACTCCATATCGTATATTCCTCCTCTTGGGAAGAATGAGCATAATGTTCTGTCTTTTGAAGTAGGCCTTCCCTTAAACAGTTCTAGGTCTAAAGGTGTAAATTTAACCCAATTCCTGATTTTAGGAAAACTGATTTTGGCAAATCGCGTGATTTTCTTGCGAAGGCTGATTGGGGTCCCCTGTATGAGAAAGACTTAGAGCAAGCTAACTCCCATTTCATTAAATTAATTAAAGAAGGCATCGATAAGTTTGTCCCTCATCGTATCCCTACTCACACCAACCCTAAGCTCTCTAGGAAGATTGTACACCTTATCCAGAAAAGGAATAGAATGTACTATCTATGGAAATCTACTAGACTCCTATGCTTCTACTATAAATATATTTCCTTTAGGAACCAATGCTCAAGGTCAAATTAAGCTGCACAAGGATACTACGGTGCATAAACTTCTGCTCAAAGCAAAGGATAATATGAATGCTCTATTTAAATTTATCAAGGATAAGCGTACCCTAGGGGATATCAACCTTGTTTAAAAAACGACATCGGTTTACTACTCTCTAGGCCTGTAGTCTGCAACAACTTCAGAGATTATTTTAAGTCGGTATTTCAGCATTCAGACTCTGTTCCTCTACCTTATCCGAGCTCAGCCTTTACTATAGGCCCCCTCTCTCCCATTGTGCATTCAGTTCTCTGTCAGCTTCGAGGGCTTAAGTCAACCTCATGCGGTGCTGACGGGGTGTACCCCAGAGTTCTAAAAGAATGTGCAGAGGTATTAGCTACTCATCTAACCTATATTTTCAACCTCTCCTCTATTGTTGGCCGAGTTCCGGCTATCTGGAAGTCTGCATTTATAAGGCCGATTTTTAAATCAGGATCCAGATTTCTGCCGCAAAAAGCTATAGACCCATTAGCATTCTCTCTACCCCTAGTAAAGTTATGGAAAGATTAATAAGGGCTCATCTGTTAGATTTCATAACCAAATATAAAATTATCAATCCAGCCCAACATGGGTTCTATCCTCGGAGGTCTTGCCTTACTAACTTAATTACATATACTGAAAGCATCACAAAAATATTAGACTCTGGCCTCTCAGTTGATGCTATATACTTTGACTTTGCTAAGGCATTCGACAAAGTACCACATGGCCTACTTTTAGCCAAGTTGGAATCGGTAGGTATCATTGGCTCTATCCTGGATTGGATCTCCGACTTTCTCTCCAACCGCTCCTTTAGGGTTCGAATAGGCTCCGATTTATCTCTTCCTAGCCAAATCAGTTCGGGAGTGCCACAAGGGTCGGTATTAGGACCTCTATTGTTTATTCTGTTTATTAACGATTTACCTGATGTCGTCCATTCCAACATCCTGTTGTATGCTGACGATGTTAAGATCTGGAGAGGCTAACCCAGTTCAACTCCAGGTTGATATCAATAACATCTATAACTGGGCTGTGACAAACTCTCTCCCCTTAAATTTAGCCAAGTGCAAGCATATGTTCTTTGGTAAAACAACCAGAAATGCATTCGCAATGCCCAACCTCGGTACTCAATCAATAGACTTGGTTACTTCTATAAAAGATCTAGGAGTGGTGTTTGACTCTGCACTCAAGTTCACGGGCCAACATTCTAAAGCTACCCAAACTTGTTATCGACTAATCAAATTCTTTAAAAGAAATTTAGGCTGCCTCTCTCCAAGGTCTGTTTGGTTACTTTACATGCTTTACATCAGGCCCCATTTAGAATATTGTGCACAGGTCACCGCTCCTATCTTAAAGGCCGACTCTCATAAGCTTCAAAAAGTTCAAAAGGTTATCTCCAAATTACCTAGGTCTCTAAGGAGTTTACCGTATCAAGATAGGCTCCTCTCGTTAAAACTTTTTCCCCTAAGTGATAGGCGACTTCGGGGTGATCTCATTTTGGTATATCAGTATTTAACTTCAAGTCCCCACCCATCTTTCTTTTCACTAAAGTCAAACTCTTGCAGAGGGCACTATCTTAAATTAAGTAAATCTAGAGTTTACTCTAAGCTAAGACTCCATTATTTCTCTCAGAGAGTTATTAATGCTTGGAACAGTCTACCCTCAAAGGTAGTTAACGCAAAATCGGTATTGGCTTTCAAGGCTGCCTATGATAGTTACGCCCTAGCTAATTTTACGTGATAATAATATAGTCTCATTAGAGGATTTATTTTATTTTCATTTTATTTTTCCTTTCTTAATACGATGTTAACGATAAATTTAAACCGAGGATCAAAAGGAGATTGTCTCCTACTCAACTCGTGAACCAACCTGTAACCAACCTGTAACCTGTAACATTATATTTCAATTAGTATGCTTTTAAACCTAGATTCAAGTTTATTCCCATTTTTTTGTAATGTTTATTTTGAAAAATAACAAAATTGTTTAAACAACACAATTTGGAATTATACGCATAAGCAAAACTGATTAATTATACAATAATTTTTTTAGCATGATTAAGATAGGTATAAATCGTTTTATATTATTCAAAATTCCAACACATTTTTGCCCAAATATCTATGCAATATAATACGACTACTCAAGTAACAAAACCCCTGGGATTAATTTAGAAATATTTAAATTTACGTAACAAATACTTGTTCTGTATTAGAGTCTTTAAGACTCAAAGAATCCATACTCCTCTAAACAACGCCATGCCTAATAATAGCTTTTTTTCGAATTCATAAAAAAACAATTATTAAAAGTTTCCTTTCTTCATTTAAAAGTTCAACATGTTTTTTTTTGTTAGCTGCCCGAGGTTTTCAATAACTTTGGTAATTACTTCAAATCTGTTTTTAATATAAACTACTTTAACGGTTCTCACTAAAAACCCACACTACCCCGGGGTGTTTTTTGATTACTCTACACCAGTGTTTAGTATCTTTCTACTCTAAAATCTACCTCTTGAAGTGCTGATAATTTGTATTCCAGAGTCTTTAAAAAATGTGCGTTCGTATTAACCCCTTTACCTCGCACATATATTTAATTTTTCCGGAGAACAGAGTAAATTACCCACAATTTGGAAACTTGGATTTATCAGTCCTATTGATCAGCCTAGATGTAGGTATAAACCCGACAGTTACAGATCGATAAACATTTTATCTTCTTTAAGGAAAATATTGGAATAATTATTAAATCGTACTTAGTAAATTTTATTGTGACTAACAATTCTATAAACCTGACTCCGTATGGGTTTACGCCACGGAGATCCTGTCTCTCTAACCTAATCACATTTACTAATGGCCTCAGTAGTATGCTCAAGCAATCACATTTGGCTAATATTATTTACTTTAATTTTTTTAAAACATTAACGAAATTATTTAATTCCGTATTGCTGAGTATATGTTGGATATAAATTTTCCTTTCGAATTGTCAATTTAATAATAAGTTAAGTACTATTTTTTTTACTACCAGTAACATAATCTTAGTTATCCTTTAAGAGTCCATCCTAAAATTATTATTATTAATTATAATAATCAATGACCTACTTTTTATTGTTTAATTTTATATACTACTTTATACCAACAATTTGCGATATCAACCCCAAACAATTACGGCAGGGTATCAACAATTTTTATAAATAGTCTGTAGAAAATGCGCTCTTACTAAATGTTTCTAAGTGTAAACATTTCACATTTGTAAAATACTTAGGCAATCTATTTAGAGTTTCAAGTTTTCAAATTATTTCTGTTGTTAATTTAAGTAATGATTAAGGAGTTACCTTTAGTTGCTCCCTTAATTTTTTTGTTTTACTATAATAAAACAGCCTATATTTGTTTTTAACTTACTTAAGTTTTTAAGTGTAATCTAGTTAATATCTCGGTCAACTGTACTTGTCTTATATATTAGTCATACATTAAACTTTATTTCAAGTAATGCATTTAAATCATGTCTTTTATTCTAAAGACAGACATTAGCATACGTAATAAGGTACAGAGACACTTCACTAAAATACCAATATTACTTAAAAATGTTGAATACTCCGATTATTTAAAAGCCTTTAAAATTTTCCTATTACATAATAGGAGACTCTGAGGCGAATTTATTTTAATGCATAAATTATTGAATTCTGAATAGTTAAACTACTAGTTTGTTTTCTAAAATAATTTTTATAAAGGACACTTCTTAAAAATAAAGAAACTTAGAGTCAAGTCCCGTTTGCGGTTCCACTATTTTTATTCAGGATCACTTCTGCATTGAATAATCTATCTTAAGACATTTAATTTGGCTTATAATAATAATAATAATTTTTTAAATTTTATTTAATTTGTTTAATATTTTTTATTTTTAATGACTGATAACATCGAACCATGAATTAATTCTAATTTTTTGTATAAAATTATAGAACAGCTGTTAGGAGCAAGAAGAATACCGATATTTTAATTAAAGAAAAAAAGAATGTTTACTTCTTACAAATAACAAACTATTATTTAAACGTTTCAGTATTAAAAAAAATATTTAACCAGTTTACACCAAATACTGTAATAGATTTTAACAACAACAAATATGTAAATATGGTTAAATAATCCAAAATGCGCATTAGTGATATTTGTGTAACTGAACCAATAATTCCATGTGCTTAAACACTACTAAATTTATTATTTAATTCCATAAACTATTTGTTTAAATTGGATCTTTCTTAATAGTTTTTAGCCAAGTTTTTGTAGAACACCAACCTTTTTTTGTTATTATTTTGTTTAATTGTAGTAAACAAAAGTTAGTTTTTTTCACGAACTTATTAATTAAAACGCAATCACTCCAGGTAATTTTTAAAACATTTCTAATACACCAGCTATAAAAGCTTTTGCAATCTATTTAATATTGTCTGTTTACTTCTATATGTAAAAATATTAACAAAATCAATATTTTGTCTAACAATTCTGAAAATGTACGGTACGATAGCGTGACCTGTGCTAACCAATATATAACTTCATTTCTTTAAACGATTATTGCATTGCATTTTGGTTTGTTATACAATTTTTTGCAATAATTTTTCTTATTATTTTTTTATATTTTCTAATTTATTTTTACTATTATTTCTTCTAACAATCTATGTAGTAGAAACAAGTGTTGTAAAAACGTTAATGTAGGTATGCTCTGCACGGGTTGTAACTTCTGGCTTTATACTGCTTGTACAAGTTTAGTAAAAGAAAACTACTTTAAAAAATCTTTTGTAGATTTTAAATGTAGAGATTGCCTTTTTATGTAAAAACCATGAATTACCCGTAAGAAAACTACTTTAAAAAATCTTTTGTAGATTTTAAATGTAGAAATTGCCTTTTTATGTAAAAACCATGAATTACCCGTAAGAAAACTACTTTAAAAAATCTTTTGTAGATTTTAAATGTAGAGATTGCCTTTTTATGTAAAAACCATGAATTACCCGTAAGCACATTAATTACGTAGACGTTGACTAATAGCTAAACATGCTGGAATGTACATGCAACACTTGAAAATATATGGATACCAGTAGAAAAGAGTCTTTGTAGAAAAAGATTAAGTTTCTACTACAGATACGTAACCCGTAAAACAAACTGGGGGTAGGATACTATTAGAACAAGTAGAAAGTTGTTTTTCTACTAAGGTGGTAAGTTTAAAAGAAGTGGGTGGGAAAGGGAGGTTTGCTAATAAAAATGTATCCATTTGCGGCTGGGACAATAGTGACGTATTACTATAAGTGTCCCAGGCGTAGCGTTGAAGATGGGGTGTTTCTCCTTTAAGTAAACAGCCTATCTATACTGACAATGTCCTTTCGTCCATTATTTTCACTAGCAAAGGTTTTGTTTTTTATTAATTTTTTAAATCATTTTTGACAACTTGCTAGACCTTAACACATTACCATTAACACTTTTCATCTGTTAACGCTATTTAAAAAATATTAATTATAGCATTTTTTTAGATACCTTAGTAAATATTTTAATAAATGGGTTGATCTAGCAATACCTGGGTAGCCATGGGTTTGATTTCCGCTACCGGCACTAAATGCGGACTCACATTCGGTTTTGTTTAAATCTCCATTGTTAAAAAATGTTTCCTGTAAACATTTAGGGTAGTAAATATTAAGAAAATAATATTTACTATTACTGTACCCGTTTTAAAAAGAATCCGGTTTTGTATGACATTGTTTTTACGTATTTAAGGACATTTTTGTTTGTTTTTAAAAATTATTATTATCAACACAAGTCTGTGTTGTGTGACAACTTTTATTTTATTTACTACTGAGCAACTTCATTCTGCTCTTCTTGATGCTAAAAAGTTAATCTGGTCTTGTTTTTTATTGCTCTAATATGTAAACTTATTTGGTGCTTATATTCTTAAAAAACATGTTAATTAGGATTATTTTTATAAGACCATATATTCTAAAAATGTTTTACAGCAGAGAAAATTATTATGTAAATGTAGCAAGTCTATATTATGTATTATGTATTTTATGTTTTTTACTAATTGCATTATTATTTAACAAAATTGTAAATAAAATTAGTTTATAAAAAATACAATATTGCAAACATATACATCAAACAAAATAATTATTTCAATAAATATAAGTACATTATTTGGAAATTTAAAATATTTAAAATATAACATTTAAATTTAAACAAATATTAAAACTTATATTTAACTACTTGGATTACAAATAGTAGATAAATATTCAAATTATTAAAAATAACAGTGTATAAAAAACAAATAACCTATCTTTTTAAGTATAAAAATAAATCCTTAAGTGTTGAACATCAACTTATATTATTATTATTATTATTATTATCATTATTATTATTATTATTATTATACAAAACCCCTTTGCTCTAAAAATAAGCATTGAGCAATAAGACAACAATTACAACAAAACAACAACAACAAAGTCTCGTTGGCATTAAAAATTTTGCCAATCGAAGATTGATCTTCCTTTTGGCTTTTACTCAACTCATCTATGTAACTCTATCATCCAGATACATGCAATCACTTCTTTGCCGCTGTTTGCCAAAATGGCGTTTTCTTGTATTTTTTACGTAACAGTATTAATTATTTACAGAGGCCAAGTTGTAAACCTTGTGCGCCCAAACCCTCCTCCTTTATCCAGGCTTGGGACTGGCTAGATTGAATCATTTTTGATCCAAACTAGGCAAAGTTGTTAAACATAAAATAATTTTGAAATCTAAATATAAAACATTTTTGTTGCTTTTGTTACTTGTATTTTATTTTTAACTTTTAGCAAACAATAAAAACAATTTGTCAGTATTAAATTGATTATTAATTAAAAATTAGTTACAAAACATAATTAACTCAAATGTTAAATAGATTTACAATTATTCAAAGTAAATATCTAATATTTTCAGTATATATATAATTGCAACCTTAAAATCAAGTTTTATCATAACATTGTAAAATAGCTACTTCTCAATTCTGAAATCGCTTAAAAATGTACAATAATTTTATCGTCTTTTAATTTCGGTGTCTAACATTTAGTTTTAAATACAATTGGTTACAATTGTTTTACAATACACCAAACTTTACCATGTACTATTTACAAACACATTTTTAATTAATTTAAGTTTAATTTCAGCCAAATGTAAGTCAGCGTTTGATGTATGCGCTTAATACATACATTTTTATTAAACACAACATAATGCAATTAATTATTTAATACTTTATTAAATATATGCACATTAATTTAAACAATTTTAAATTAATTACTTTATTTGTGTTTAAAAAATTGAATAAAAACATTTTTCATAAACTAACTCAAATTGTGACTTTTGTGTAAGCTTCTTTTCCTCTACCTACATGTTTGCACTAAACAATTAAATGTTTTTGTTCCATACACAAACATTGTTTTTTTTTGTATTGTACATAAAAAAACGACACTAATCTAATTTATTAAAATTAGTTAATGTGTGACCGACTAAGACGTATAATATGTGGAAAAGGGAATAAATAATTCTACACAAAAATTATTTATTTGAAAAATGAAAATAGTTTATTGTTTGTCCAAAATTACAAGATTTTTGTAAAACTTTAAAATATAAAAAAGAACTCTTAATTTTTTACATACAGTAATTTCAGATAAACAACATATAAACATTTGTCAAAATGTTTATTTTATTTGTTTTAAAGAAAAACTTACTAATGGTGTAAAGTAAATGTGATTCGTTAATCACATAAAAACGTGAGTCAAAAATTATAAAAATGCACCAAAACAACTTTATTAATAAGTAGAAAGATCTTATTTTGAAAATAAACGCAATGTCAATATGTTTAAGCAAATGCAAGTTAATTACAGGTATCCTTTTGTTATATACTGTGCAACTATCAATTGCATTCGGTAAGAAATATGTAATATTTGAACGTGTTTATAATTTCTATTTTTATGTTTAAAAATATTTAACAAACGCAATTTTTTATAATTTTTTAATGTTTATCTGTGTTGAAAATTTCCTATATATATATATATGTATTAAAATTGTAATCGTTTACAATAACATATTGTCTTCATAAAATAAAATGTTTTAAACTTATTTATTACAAGATTTGTTTTTATTTTTAAATTATATTTTGTTTTTAATTAATATTAACATTAGGAAGTAAGTTATATATATATATATATATATATATATATATATATATATATATAAATATATTTTTGTCAGCTGTTTGTTTGTTGATTATAAAGCCGCATTCGATAGCATATGCAGAAGCAAACTGCTTAAGCGTCTTATTGAACTCAATGCTCCTAATCACACAATCAAATGGCTTTCCAATTATTTCGAAAACAGAACACAATACACCCAAATTGGGTGTAAAAAATCCACTTTAATTCAAAATAACAAAGGTGTTCCACAAGGTGCGGTTTTATCTCATTTTCTTTTTTCATTATACGTGGATGTTTTTCGACCAAAAGAGCCTGCTGTACTTTTCAAATAGATGGATGACATGGCGTTATGTGAATCCATCTCTTCAACCAAAGATAATGTACATTTCCTGGAGTCAATTGGTGAATTAGTTGATTGGTCAACAAAACATAGTCTAAATCATACAAAATGCAAAGTAATCAATTTAGCTCACACAAACCTTCAACTCAATTGACTCAACTTCATCCAAAGGTTTGTATTAAAAACGTGGAAATTGACACTTGTGATAGTTTTCAATATTTCGGTGTTTTACTGAATAACAAACTTACCTGGTCTGATCACATTGACCATTTGTTCACAAAAACTCGAGGTTTATGTTACTACATAAGACGTTTAAGGAACCTGCGTGTTTGCCAACATGTTATTAATACGTATTTTAAAGCTACATTTTATCCAATAATATTGTATTGCTCCCCTGTAATATTTCTGGGACTAAAAAGAAAGGATTGTATGAAGTTAAAAAAATGTATTACCATAATTAGCCAATCATCAGGTACTCCTTACAATGACATTCTTTATGAAATAATTCATCGACACTTCAAGGAATGTTTTCAATTAATCAGTCGTATTTCCAACAACTCCAATCATCCACTTTATCGTGATTTCAGCAAATCATTTGCATCGGGAATGACAAGAAGATCACATATATACGTTAAGTGCAGAACCAATGTGTATTTAAATTAATGTCTGCCGTATTTAGCAAGGTTACTATCCAATCCCAACAAAGTTCAAAGTGACCTTTACATTAGCCTATCCAAATCATGAGTGTTGTTTTTGTTTTCTTTGGTCTGACCAATTACCGTTGTTTGTAATCTGCCCATTTTAATTAATCCTTCATCCAGGGTATTATTTTATTAGCCATGCTCACTCATGAGTCATGAATCATTTGCATTTTATGTATACTGACATATTTGCACACTATTAACCATAGTGTCCCCTAAATAATACCATGCCTCTTTACACATATCATATTGAACATGACTTTGAATATACGTTGATTTTGAGTTTTTTTCTTTTTTTAGCCTATGTAATTTAACCTTACTTTACTTATTATTTTTTTGGACTGATGTTACACACTGCTTACTGCATTGTATTTTTATAATTGTACATATTTTTTGTGTGCTGAAAGCTACTTCTACTGAAGTATCTAAGCCAATAACCATAAATAAATAAATAAATAAATATATATATATACATATAAATTCCTCTATACTAAAAAACATTAAATAGATTATTTTTAATTTTGCTTTATTTTGTTTTTAAAAGCTATTTTTTAATACTGATAAATGTTTTACAACTAGAATACTTTTTATTACATATATAATTTTAAAATACTTATGTAATTTAACTTTCTTTCAATATTTATGGAACTGTTTCTTTACGATGCAAACTTGTCAACTTTGTATTAAAAGATATTTATAAATATGCTTTGATTAGAAAGGTACATTTATTTTTTGATTTTAATTACCTTTAATTTAAAACAAAAAAAAGATGTATAAAATTGTACAATAAAATAAAAAAAATACAAAAACTGTATATATATAATATTTACATACACAGCAAATAATATTTGGAATTTTATAAATTTTATTAAAGGTTTCATGAAATGTATGTTTATTAATAAAAACCAAGATTTTAATTTTGTACATATGCTTAATTATAATTATAATTGCAATTTTTATTATGATAATAAAAATAATAATAATTGTACGTTCAGATACTTCAGTAATAGTATAATTAGCGTACTTTTTTATTTGTTATAATTTAACTTACAGTGTAGACAATTGCGTTTGTTTATGCAAAGGTTAATTTTTAGGTAAATAATAATAACAATGGTCAAATTTCTACCTACCAAAAAAGTTATAAATACACTTTAAATTTAGATAATACACAAATAATTATATGTTATACTAGACTATTTTTCAAAAGTTAGTTTAACATTATTCAAAAACATATTAGATAAAAATATTATTTTTTAAATAGTATTATTGTAAAATTATAATTTAAACGATAAATAATATTACAAATACTTATAAAAGACTCAAAGAGCAATAACATTTATTAAATAATTTATTTGTTGAATAAAGTACAAACTTTTATCACTTATTGTATAAATAAGTTATTAAATAGAAACTATGTATAAATTTAAAATGTGCATTAATTGCCATTATCTATAACAAAAACATTTAAAAATAAATTAAAAAATAAGCATTAAAAAACATCTAAATTTTAATTTTTTATTTTTGTGAGTATAGTTCTAAAAGGTAAATTATATGTTGTAATACAATTTTTTTTAATTATATATATATATATATATATATATATATATATATATAATGCTCTCACTAGTTAAAAACATTTAACTAATTACTGCTTAAAGTAATAATTATATAACCACAGTTATTGTCAAGTTTTTTTTACAATTTAGTACACTTTATTTTGTGTTACAATATTATTTATAAATTACATATTTTAAGTACATTGATGTATATAAAAGATATTAATTTATCCCATGTATAAATTAAATATGTGCATAAAGTGCTATTATTTACAAACATTTAAAATTAAGCCAATGAAGCGAGCACTACAAATACATATTCATTTACATATTTTAAATTTACGGGTTTAATAGACAAAGGTACATTTCATTTTATCTTGTTATATATATATATATATATATATATATGTACAAAATTGTAAAACTAATAAATTGGCTATAAATTAAATATATGCAGTAATGTGTGCTAGGTTATGTAAGCACTTACAAGTTATCTAAATAAATAATAATTTTAAAAAAATTATTGTTGCGTAATCATTTTATATAATTAACTTTCTATGTATATAATTCTGTATTGTAACTATTATTATTTATCCATTTGAATACTATTTATCCTAAATCGGCGAGTATAAAATATGTAAATGTACATGTATTTTTAATGCTTTGCTTTATTGGTTTATGTTTAAATATATTATGTATTCACTTGTAAATAAAACAATTATTAAGTACTTTATATTATTTGTAATTCTCAATATTAAATTTTACAAATAAACAATGGGATATTACACTTTAATTAAATTAATACTTTTATCGATTTTCGCGGTATTTATTGTAATGGCTGTATATATATATATATATATATATTTGACGGGCTGATTATTTTTTATATCAAACTAACACATCACTTGTTGACAGTGAGCTTTTTACTTACAACCGAATGTAATTGATTTTAACAATTAAGTGTATATAAATAATGTAACATTCACTTATTGTTCACGTTTATATAAATGTTGTTTTTATTCATTTGTTTTATTTTATTTTATTTTATGTTTATTAGTTTGAATGTTTTACGCGAAACATTTTTCAGCAGTGGACATTTAGCAATGCCAAACGTGAGGGCGCATTTAGTGCCGGTGGTGGGATTCGAACCCATACCTAGTGAGGTCAAAATTCGAGCGCTGTACCGCTAAACCACATCGGCACGCGATAAAATGAAATAACAAATTAATTGATACTTATCTCTTTTTAAAAACATTACACTAATTTTTTAAGGATTACATATATAGAAGAAAAAATATAAAATGATAAAAAGTAATTAAATAACAGTTTTATATTGCACAAATCAGTTTTATATACTAACACAAAACCATTTCTATATTTATACACTTTTTATCCATTTTTTATAGAATATATATAGGTTAACTTAATAATTGGATTATTAACAAATAGTAAATATAATAATTTCTAACTTAACATTTACTTTTTTGAACTTATGTGGGCACAAATCTTGGGTTTTGTAATTACTCAACAATGATTACAAGTAATAATAATTTAGCAAACGTTTATGTTTTATAAATCATTCTTATTGGCAAACTTTAATTTATATAGTTTTTTTTAACAGTGAACGTATTATATTATTAAAAACAAAGTAATGTTTTTTAATGGAAATAAAATATTTTCATTTTTATGGATTAATGTGCATTTATATTAATTTTCAACAAATCGCTATGAAAATGAAAAATTGTTACTTGAGTAAATTTTAAAAACAAATAAGTGTTAACGTTTTACAACCATAATTAATATTAATTCCGACGTCCATTTTGGACACCATCTTTTAAGTACTCAAAGCAACTGCTAAAAAAATTCAATCAATAAGAGATAATTACTGTGGGATAGAAAGTTTTCTGAATGTATGACCAAATGAAATGGAAGAAATGATGTTGGCCAAAGGTATAAATTCTTATAAGCTTTTAATCTAGGAGCACCCCTATTTGTTAACCTGATGTTGTAAAAATGGATTTTACATGACAGTTAATTGTCTTTGTTAAAAGTATTGTTTTAAAATAAGACGCCAATGATGTTATAAACATAAGTACATTTAAATTTCTTATGTAATAACAATAACTCTTGGTTTTTGCAAACAATGTTTCAAGTGTCAATTTCATCATTGTAAAAATTTTTCCTACAACTGTAATAACAATTAAAGAAAAACGTTCAGTTGTACACTTTACATAAAAGGTTTAAGCGTTTTAAAATTTATTAGCTCATATAAGATTGAGTTTAAATAAAAATTAAAATGCGCAATGTATTATTCTATCTTATAAGTGCTACTCGTAAACTAACTAATATTGTATGTGAGCCGAAAAATTAGCAATATTGGATTGGCTTTATAAAAACCAACAAGATAAATAGAATAATATAAAATAATTTTTTATTACAAATATTAATATAATATTCTACAAAAATATACGTACCTATAAAATTTTGTAATAAGACAAAAAAATGTTTTCAATGGACTCATTCCGTTACATTTTCAAAATATTAAAAAATAAGATTGTGAGTTTGGTAGTAAAATTATTAATTAATTTTTTTCAGTAATTACCTTCCATAAATTTTTAATTTATTATTGCGGTCTAATCGAAGTGTTGACAAATTATTTATAGAAATTAGGTTAATGTCAATATATTTACTTCACCTGAATCAAAATATAACTATTTTTGACTGTATCTTTTACGTTAAAATTGTAAATTTTGCACCAAACATGTCATTAGTCAATTATTACTCCATTTTAGCAACAAATTTATTTCTAAATAATAATAATTATAAATTAATAACCAATTATTTATTAAAAAAGGTAAATTGTATTCAGTAATTCCGTTTTCATAGAAGTTGCTTTTAAAATATACTTATTATACTGACTCAACATTTTTTAATAAATATTTTTAAGTGCATTTACTTGAACATCAAAATTTGTATCATGACTATTATAGTTATTGAATATAATTAACCTTTATAAAAATAAAAACAATTATGCTTATAACTACAACTATAGTACTACTACTGCTACTACTACTACTACTACTATTACTACTACTACTACTACTACTACTACTACTACTACTACTACTACTACTACTACTACTACTACTACTACTATTATTATTATTATTATTATTATTATTATTATTATTATTATTATTATTATTATTATTATTATTGTTATTATTAAGTGAAGTTTTTTGTATGTTATGTAGTTACAAGAGATGTTTAGTTAAATAATCACTTTTTGCAGTATTTGTTGTAAGGATTATATTTTTTGTTTTACAGAACTTTGCATATAATTTACGTATGTTTTAACCGGACACTGTTTACTACCACACATTATAGTATTTTATTCACTAACTTACAATTGGTTGAATGTTTGGAGTGTAATATTTTCCACAAAGTAGATAGTGATTCAAGTTCCCAACAAACAATTTATGCACAACCAACTATAAACTTCTTAGTCTTTTCTTGTTACCCCATTACGTATTTTAAATGTAATATTTGTCGTTACGTATTTGGAGTTTAGTTAACTACCCAGCTTTATAATAAAGTTTTACTCTGTATTAAAAAAACGTAAACAACATACATGTTTTTGTATTATTATATTATTTAAAAAAATTTTAAATTAAAAATCACAAACAGTGTGCAATTTGTTAATTTAAATAGGAGTAAATATCACGTAAATAAAATAAACAAACATGATTAAATAATAAAAATTGATTATTTTGACGAGTGCAACTGACATTAAAAATTGTTTTCTGTTCTAAAATAAAATAAAATAACATTTTGCATTAAATAAAAAACATTGTTCAACAATAATTATAAACATTTTTTTAACTCATACATATTTATTTTGTCAATTGTATTTGCTAATTGTTTTATTACAATAGTTTCGTTTCTTTGTGTAAGCATTGCCTAAAATAGTTTACCTTAGCTAAAATGGATTTATATTGGTGCTGAAGTAGCAAACGTTTTACAAATGCAAAACTTGTAGCTGCATTAACATAATTTTTACTTCAACTACGTGTTTATGTTAAACAAGCATTTGAGGTAAAAACCTGTAAAAAATTATTATTTTTATTCTTTATAAAATTTAATATTTTGTACAGTTAATGTAATAAAATAACGACAATTTTGGTTTTTAAGTAAAAAGTCTACGCTTGAATGTTGAGCGCTTTCTACTGTTTAGAATTTTTTAATCTAGTAGTATAATAGTAGTACTCGTAATTATATGCATTTAACTGTAGCACAGTTAAAATATTCAACCAAGTGTTGATACTCAATATATTAGTAATATATTACTATATTATATACTATACAAAACCTTTTTGCTTTAAAGATAAGCATGGGGCAATTACACTAATTACAGCAAAACAACAACATTGAAGATTCTGCAAATTAAAGATTGAACTTCCTTTCGGTTCTCACTCAACCTTGTTATTTGTGTAACTCTGTCATCCAGATACGTGCGATTACTTCCTCTTGTATTGTTTCCCTAGCAGTATAAATGTTTTAAAGGCTACCATGTTGCTAACCTTGTGCGCTTAAACTCTCCTCCTTTATTCAGGCTTGGGAGTAGCAAGATTAAATCAGTTCTTATCCAAACTAAGTGGGATTATTATTATTATTATTATTATTATTATTATTATTATTATTATTAATTATTTTATCATAAAACGTTAAAAAATATCTTTCAATAAAATTGTGTAGCGTATTTCTTTTGCATTGTATTATGCATATTAAATATAAATTTAAAAAATAATTGACGTATCCACATTAGACAAAATTATAAAATAAAAACAATATTATACATTAGTTTTAAAAATGTTATTGTTTATTTACCGCAATGAGATGACAAAATTAATATTTATCTGCATCATTTTCAGCGTTATCTTCAGTAGTCGGATTGTCCAATTCAGTTTGCTGATTATCCAATATTTCATCTTCATGCTTTATTAACAAAAAAGTGAAAATTGCTTAAAACATTTAACTTTATTTATTTTTAATTCTTAAAAAACGTTTCAAAAACAAGATAGAAATTAAAATATAAAAACATGTTAATACAAGTTTAATTTATGGATTGAAAAATTGCTAAATTTGATTTTTGTACATATATATTGCAAACTACACACACAGTTAATTTTAAAAGAATTGAACAATTAATTTAATTTACAAAATTTAATAACGTAGATTTTGTATAATTGTAAAAGGCAAGGCATGCAACATGCAGTTGTTTTTGTATATTATTTAATATTTTGCAAACAAACACAGTTTTACAATAAATTAAAGTTAAATATTTTTATTTTTTTATTTTTATTTTTATGTTTGCTATTTTGAATGTTTTACGAGAAACATTTTTCAGCAGTAGACATTTTAGCGAATCCGAACATGGGCCAGCATTTTAGTGCCTGCGATGGGATTCGAACCCATGAAGGTTCGAATTCGAGCGCTGTATTGTTAGACCACCCGGCACATACGTTGATATTTGATTTATTAATTTAAAAAAATAATATATATATATATATATATATATATAGAACATTAACAAAATAATTCTTTTATATTTATTGTTGCATTAAAGTAATATAGAATTGGAATACAACACGTATTTTTAACGAAAAATAGTAAAAAAATTAATTCCTACTTCTGTAACAGATTGCATCAATTTGGTCATACATTCCTGTTTAATAACTATACTCTTTTCCACAGTAACTAAATTTTTATGCATATTTTCTATTTGACGTGCTACTTGACCGATAGAATTTTCAACTAGGTTAACACGTTTTGAAAGTTGCACAAAATCAGTGTGCTTGACGCCATTTTCTTTGACCTCGGTGTAGGAATCCAAAGTGCCCGTTTTCGAGTCCGAATCTATATCCAAATTTTCTTCTTTAGCCATTTCCATCACTAAATTAATCTATATATATATATATATATACTTTTTATTTATGTTTACTACTTTAAACGTTTTACGAGAGATATCTTTC
Source organism: Cardicola forsteri (assembly GCA_025895645.1). Lineage (NCBI taxonomy): Eukaryota > Metazoa > Platyhelminthes > Trematoda > Strigeidida > Aporocotylidae > Cardicola > Cardicola forsteri. Next base: position 143,208 of record JAKXYG010001393.1, on the reverse strand, counting down.
AGTAGTGGACATTTTGGTAAAGCCGAACGTGAGCCCGCATTGATGGGATTTAAACCCATGTTCACCCAAGTTTAAATCAAGCGCTGTATCGCAAGACCACTCCGGTATATATATATATATATATATATATATATATACAGCGGTACAGCGCTCGAATTCGGACCTCGGTAAACATGGGTTCGAATCCCATCACCGGCACTAAATGCGGGCCCACGTTTGGCTTCGCTAATTGTCCACTGCTGAAAGATGTTTCTAATAAAACATTCAAAGTAGCAAACATAAATAATAATAATAATAATAATATATATTTGTGTTTTGATAAATGTTATATTAATAAAAATTCCTACTCAAAATTTAAATATAATATTTTTAGTTCTGTATACAATTGGCATTACAATTTAAAGAAAATAATATTTTATAAACCTGCAGAGAAATTTCATAACATAACATTCAAGACAAATCACAAATCATTGTGAGTGTCGACCTTTTGAGTGTATTAACAAATGTAAAAATTAGAACTGTTAACCTACCTATCAAAATATCAACTAGAACAATTTTCACCCAAAATATTTATTTAAAATAATTAATATACATGCTATTTCATAATATTCTAATTCAGTTAATAAATAATAATTTTAATTCTTTTTATCATCATTAGGAACACCCTACTCACATGCAATGGTTACATTTACATACATTAATTATCAAAAGCATGTGTACATAATTCATTTTTTTATACCATGTGTAACTATTGAGTATTCACTTTTTTTCTTTTATGTATTGCATTCTTACAATTAATAACACAAATGCGTTCATGCATTCCATACATATTTACCAAAATATTTAAGAACAATATTATAACAATATATATATATATATATATATATATAGAGAGAGAGAGAGAGAAAGAGAGAAAAAGATGGTTTTTTTGGTTCTTCCAATTATACACTTAATAAAAATACTTCTGCATCGAATATTTTAAAATAACTTTTAAATATAATTTTTGTCCAATTACCTTTTGCTCCTCTAACGATATATTCAATTTTTATTTTTTCCGTTTCCGACAAACTGCAGTTGTTATCCTCATTGTGTTTATTAAAAAGCGCTTGAATTTCGGAATCCGAAAATCCTTTTCTGTAAAAAAAACAGCAAAACTTTGAAGATGATGAAACAATAACTACATGCATAATTACAGCGTTCGTATATTTCTTTTATTGAAACGTTGTGGTAATAAAAAAATGCACGAATATTTTAACTGTAAAACGTTTTTTTTTAATTTATTTTAATTTTATGTTTGTTGCTTTGAATGTTTTACAAGAAACATCTTTCAGCAGTGGGGACATTTTAGCGAACCCGAACGTGGGCTCGCATTTTAGTGGGCCGATGGTGGGATTCGAACCCTGATGCCCACCGAGGTCCAAATTCGAGCGCTGTTCCGCTAGACCACCACAATTACGCATTTGAATACGATTTAATAGTCACTAAATATATTATTTATAACAATATGACAATATGACACAATATTTTTTTGTCACCAGATTGTTATTGAGTTAAATTAAAAAGTGATGCGAATTATGTACTATTTGGGCTAATTCATTATAATAATACAATGTAATTTTTTAAATTATACACTTTTAAACTTGTTATTTAAATTTTTGATTCGATAATTACAGCGTCAAAGCGGTACACAAAAATGTTGCAATAGGCATGATTTTAATGAACAAAAATTTGAGATTTATCAACGAGACCAGATACAAGCCAACTGTTCCAAATATCTATTTACGTCAACATTATGTTTTTCTTTATATGTTGCTTGAATATTGTCGGAAAATAGTTACTAACCAGTAAATACTTATAAAATCCAAACAAAAGCTTAAATTTAATGCCAGAGATAAAATTTAAAGCATTATTTATTCAGTTTTAAGTCCATCTTGACACTACACTAGGTTCTTGTCAGTAACAAACATAACATTTTAGTATATATATATATACAAAAAGGGGTACAGATGATCTTTAAGTTAGTACAAATTACAAACATACACAAAAAACAAACATGCATGAACACAAACATTACGGCCAAGCTCGAATCTGTTTATATTCACACATTGAAACCCGCTTTGTGTGCACAAAAACAGTTCGTCATTATATTGAATTTAGCTTGATTGTAATGTTTGTGTTTATGCATGTTTGTTTTTGGTGTATGTTTGTAATTTGTACTAACTTAAAGGTCATCTGTACTTCCTTTTTGTATATATATACTAAAATGTTATGTTTGTTACTGACGAGAACCTACTCTAGTACCAAGATGGTAAAGTTAACTGGAATATACGAATATACGAAATGAATTCATCTCACAGTTTACGTTTTCTATTATTTTTTGTTTGGAATTATAAAGAAAACCCAATGCCTTAAACCACAGTAGGTAATAAATAGGAATTATACAAAAATTTGTGCCAAATTTTGAAAAACGTCGTATAACACCTATGACATGATTACAAAGCAATAATAAAAAACTTAATTTTTTTTAGTTAACTTTTTCTTAATTTTACCATATTTAGTTTTTTTCATAAAATAATTAGTAAAAAATTATTTTAATTTTATTACATTTTTTATTTTTTATTTTTAATAAATTAAATGCTTACATAAATATGTACAAATTTACATTACATTTTTAAACAGTTAATAATTATTTTATTTTAAATATAATGTATAAAAAATTTAAAAACATATTTCTCTAAAAAAATATAATTAACAATAAGGTTCCTTTTTCTTTTTCTTTTAAAAGTTTTGAATTTTGATAAAAGACTACTTATTTTCGCGCACCTAGTACTTATGGTTAAAGAAGATCAGTATCGTTATTCGATTTCTCATGACTGCCCATTATTTCAAAATGTTTACGAAAAAAGCATAAAAATTTATAATAATTGACAAAATTTGGAATAATAGAACAAGCCCCAAATAACACAAAAGTGGAATAAAACGGCAAACAAGATGACCAGTTTATAATTACGCAACTGAAGAGCCTTTAATAAGCATACGATGAATGTAGAATAAAATTAACAAACAATATTAGTAAAAGTTTTTATATTCAAATATAAGAAAGAAGATGACATTTTCAATTTTATTTTTTAAAGCAGTTGTTTTAAAAAGCTCCACTCCATTATGCGCGTAGATTACAACGCGTGGAGTTTGTTAAAAAAATGCACAAATTAACCATTATGTTTTTGGATATTTATATACTTCACAGATGAATGTGCAATTATGTCTTAACTATAAACCGAACACTTACAGGTTATTTACTGTGCAAATTTTCCTCTCGAACACACTAGTGATGCGAAAAAAGTTGCACATCCATTATGCAGAAAAGAATATTTTGCAATTAACCAGTCTCCAAAATAAATGCGTACAAGTAATAAACTAAGCAGCACGGAATTTGTTAAAAATCTTTTACAAGATTGTGCCGAAATATTTCAGAATATTTGACAACCGTTCAAAACAATGCTCCAGTGCATACTTCAAATGTTATCATGTGTATTTTAATGTAACTTACAATGTATTGTACGATTTATTCATTTCGACTTCAAAAGTTATAATAAGCAAAACATTCGCTTTTATTCAATTACTTCCATACAGTCCAGGCGTCAACGTAATTAAAAATAATTTACATATTTTACAACATGACGTAAACCGCTTAAAAACTTACATATTATAAAATTATATTGGTATATATATATATATATATATATATATATATATATATATATATATATATATATATAGCAACAGACTCAAATAAAAATGTAATCTAATTTGTGTGTAATTGAATTTAGAGGATAATTACTATGCAGTGACTATGTGTACTACTCACTTTTTTAACAAATCGTAGAATTCATCATATTGTATTTCACCTTTTTCGTCCAATTTCACACATTTCATTACGTCTTGTATTGTTTCAATGCGCTTCTTTTTAATTTTGAAATTTTTTAGCATATTTTGCATTCGCTAATAGGTGAGATGAAAGTAAAGATGACACAATTTTTTAAATTAAAACTTAACAAAGTAATATTGGTTACAATTTTATGTAAAATAATAATGAAAAGTTTGTTTTAAAATAGAATTCTATCTATTTTTACTATTATTGTACTGAATAAGTAATGTAAAGTTTACTAATAAAAGTATATATATATATATATAATACAAAACCCTTTTGCTTTAAAAATAAGCATGGGGCAATTAGACAACAGTTATAGCAAAACAACAACAATAACAAAGTCTCGTTAGCATTGAAAATTCTGTAAATCGAAGATTGAGCTTCCTTTCGGCTTTCACTCAACCTTGTTATCTGTGTAACTTTGTCATCCAGATACGTGCAAGTTATTTTAATTAAAAGTATGAATACTATACAGTGTATTCAAGGCAATAATTACAAACGATCATTGTCTAAAACAAGGTTTTATAATTTGTATTTTAATATTCTTAATTGTTTTTGTTCCGTAAGTGTAGCAATCAAATTATATACGTTTTATATAAATAATCTTTACATATTAAACATTTAATATGCACTGTATTAAAGTCAAAATTTAGCAATTAAGTAAAGGTGGTATTACAAAAAACGTGACACGATGATACAAATAAATTAGTCGTTTGTAGACAGATCTTTTATCTTATTATTAAAACTAAAGAAGAAGAATAATAATGTACTGGGGTGGTCTAGCGGTACAGCGCTCGAATTCGGATCTCGGTGGACATGGGTTCGAATCCCATCACCGGTACTAAAATGCGGGCCCACGTTTGGCTTCGCTAAAATGTTCACTGCTAAAAGGTGTTTCTCGTAAAACATTCAAAGTAGCAAACATAAAATAATAATAATAATGGTATTAGAAGACGTAAACTGTGAAATAAATTTATTTCGTTTATTCTTGTCAGTCACAAATATATAAATATAATACAATTTTTAAAGTCGATTTAATGTTTGGTTTGCATTAAATAACGTAATATAGAAGAAGTGCATAAATGTACACTTCTGTTTGATTTCTTATTAATCCATTTGACAATTTATTCTTTGACCCGATTAGCTAAGCGACGCATCGTCCGACCACCAATATAATTATCACCGCAACTGCAAGTAAACTGATAAATGCCGGGGTGGTCTAGCGGTACAGCGCTCGAATTCGGATCTCAGTGAGCATGGGTTCGAATCCCATCGCCGGCACTAATATGCAGTCCCACGTTTGGCTTCGCTGAAATGTCCATTGCTGAAAAATGTTTCTTGTAAAACATTCAAAGTAGCAAACATAAAATAAATAAATGCAATGTGAAGCAAAATATGTGGCTTTAGTTGTTTTAATGCTGGTTGAAGAGAGATGTTTGGTAGTGTACATCATTCTCAGTTGAATCGATGAAATTATTGAGCCAGATTTTGAAAATATTCATAATGGAAAATGTAAACAAATCGGGTTTTTTATTGGCATTTGTACCTGGTTTTTTGTGTATCCATTGTTGATTAACAACTGTTTAATAAATCCTTGACCTTCATCATTTGTGTACACTTGTATAATGTCTTTACAAGTGCATGTTTATATTGAATTGGCTATTCACACATTAGTTTGTGGTTTCAAAAACAGTTGTCAATCTATTGGACTTAGCTTGGTAGTAATGTGTGTTTTATGGATTGTATTCACTTTAATGTCAACCGTAACCAAAATTTCGGTATATATATATATATATATATATATTATTTATTTTATTTTATGTTTGCTACTGTGAATGTTTGCACGAGAAACATCTTTCAGCAGTGGACATTTTAGCGAAACCGAACGTGTACCCGCATTTTAGTGCCGGTGATGGGATTCAAACCCATGCCCACCGAAGTCCGAATTTGAGCGCTGTACCGCTAGACCACCTCTGCACACACACACACATATATATATATATATATATATATATATATATATATATATATATATATATTATATATATTAGATGTTTATGACTGACGAGAATGTACAAAGTGAATTCATCTTACTGTTTATGTTTACAAAACTTTTTATTTGTTATTAAAAAGAACCTAATGCTTTATAGTAATATTTATAATGCGATTACATTTTAGCAGTAATATAGAGTTTAAAAGTAATTGTTTATAAATACCTTAAATAGAACAACATTCTAATTTAATTCAATTAAAAAGTTTAAATATTTTATTTTGTTTAATAGTGTATTGAACCTAATAATTATTAAATAAAAAATGTACAGAACTTACTGCCTTGAGAAAATCTTTAATTTCAAATTCGTTTGGCTGTTTTTCCAAATCTGATTTAACCGCTGAATACGTTTCGTTTATAATAGCAATAAACATATTGATTAAAACGAAAAATACAAAAAACACGTATGCCATAAAATACAAAGGACCCAAAATACCGTGAACTTTTTCCAGAGCACTAAAGTCAAAATCGCCCAAAATTATGCGGAACAACGTGTGACTAAAAAAAAATAAAACAAAAATATTTTGGATTAATTGACAAATTAGTCTGATATTATACTAAATTTATATTACTTTTAATTAAATACTAACAAATATATAACAATAAACTTTGCATTTTTATACGCATATTGAATTGCATTTGTATAAAAGTGTTTTTAATCGTTTTTAATATTGTGTTTAGGTTTAGTAAGATTTGGCACTCGTTAATATTGTAGCAATACGTTTTTGGAACAAAATCTCAATTAAAATAGAGTACAAATAAATATATAAAATAAAATAATTATTATAATATTGTTAAAATATATATACTTGATCAATAGACGTTTTGGTTTAATAGCAATCTAGATTTGGATTAAATTGAAAGTGGCCATTTCTGCACAAACTGAAATAACTTAATCAGGGTTTGCACGTTGAAAGTAGAAATATAATGGTCTTTTATGTGTATATCCATTTTTTAATTTTATAGAAAGTATACACTCCAATATCTGGTAATTTTCATTCACTACTACTGACATTTTGTATAAATGTATTATTAATATTACCACTCATAGTTTTCATTTCGACATTTTAGGAAACTTTCTATACGTTATGTTATAAAAGACATCATCTAACATTTTTACCAATATATTATGTATAAACACAAACTAGGTAGAAATGGTTTGACGTCAACTTCATTTGGCAAACTCACACGGCATAACGAAATTCGCTAAAATCTTTCGCTTGTGTACCAAATGCCAAATATCCCAATTCGGCAAACGATAAAAAGACGATGAAAAACATGACACCAAAACCTGCCAAATCTTTGGCACAATTTTCCAGAGTCAAACTCAATTGATTCATTGTTTTGTTGAAACTAATATATTTAAATATCTACAATTCGATTGTAATATAATTGACGTTAGATTTTGTAAAATATTTTTAATGTAAAGATAGCTAATTTACTCAATATTTACTTTGAATAAACGGGAGTTTAAAATTCTATTTATATATATACCGTTGGAACTATATGTTATTCCAATCAATCTTTTTTAATATTTTTGTTTTTAAAATAACAATTCTTTTAAACACTATAAAGATTTGATTTATACGCTACGTTTTTTTTATAAATATCTATTTATGTATTTTATGTTTATTGCTTTGAATGTTTCACGAGAAACATTTTTCAGCAGGGGACATTTTAGAGAAGCCGAACGTGGGCCTACATTTTAGTGCCGGTGGTGGGATTTGAAATCATGTCCACCGAGGTCCGAATCGAGTGTTGTACTGCTAGACCACCCTGACAATATGACCTTCATACATACGCTGGTAGTGCGATGCCTAAACTTTAACTTTTTCTAGTTAAAATTTATTAAATATTAAAGTATGTAATTTATTTACAAAAATATTTATTATAAAATATTTTTTAATTTTATATTCTTTTTATTTTTAAAAATAATAATTTTTGAAATAAAATAACTGCTCACACGTATACATGGAATTTATACTGTATTTTTAAATAATCAATAATTAATTTATTTTAAAAATAATTTAGTATAGACAATATTAAAACAAATATCATAGTAGGTTAACATTAGAGTCACTTATGTCACTATATATATATATATATCATTATCATTATTGGAGATAAACATCCCCCACGGGTTACTATCGCTCAGGGTAGTCCAAATTACCAAAAGCATGTAATCAACATCAGATTTTGGATGCTTATATATATAAGAATTGTATAAATGTAGGCATTCGTAATAATTTTGCAATTATTTTTAATCAGTAGTCTTTATTTGCAGTTTTAAAATGTATTTGTTTTTTAACTTGTCTAGTGTTCTAGTGGTACAGTACAGGACACAATCTTACAAAAACCATAACTTTAAGTGCCATCACCATCCACATTTAATGTGGACACTTGTGTGGCCTTCCTAAAATGTCCACTTGCTAAAAATTACTTCTCGTAAAACATTTGAAACAGTAGCTATTGAAAAAGACGTATGTAGTTCCTTTTTATAACATATAAATTCGAACGTCAATTGACTATTTATTCAAGGTACAATTATATTATTAACAATCGGAGATGGATTTATTACGTATTTTACTGCAAGTTGTAATAGGTTTTGTTTTAAGGTCATCTTTAATCCATCCTTTCGTTAAGATTAAAACATATTTCCTAGTCAGAAACTATCTTTTTCACAAACATGCAACCTCTAATCTGATAAGTATAATTATACAATGTATTAATAAACCATTAACTATGAGTATTGAATTGTATTCCTCAACAACATGTAACAAGACATGTAACACGATCGTACTTATAGGAATCAGTCCTATAGTACGCATTACCTGGCCCTCAGTTGCGATAATGCTATTTGTGCTAGAGTAGTCTAGCGGTGCAGCGCTCGACTTGGATGTAAAAAACACTGGGGTTTGAATTCCACTTTCGGTTTTGCTAAAATTTCCACACTGTTTGCCGTAAAACATTGAACGTAGTAAAAATAAATGAATGAATAAATAGAAACCTACTTTTGTAGTCGATAAAAATACGTTAAATGAAATGGCATAATTGAAAGTGATTTGCCACTTGCTGAGATCCTGCAAATTGGCAAATCGTTCCGGATGTCTTAGTATAGTTTCGAGCAATTCGTCTACTTTAATTGTCCGATACATGTTAAATGCCGCACCAGTTAAACTGATCAATATAATGATAATATCCAAACAGTTCCAAAGGGACAAAAAATATTTAAATTTTGCTTTTTTTATCTAAAAAACGCCGGACAAAATAAAGGCGACGAAATTAGCCATGCTTATAGTCAAACAAAACGTTAATTTAGAAAAATTGCTTACAAACTCACTTCAATGATTTCCTCAACTATATAGTATAATATGAAGCACAGAAATGTACATTCGCAAGCCAATAGAAAATAGTCCCATGACGTGACATAACGAAGCAACTTTACTGTACGAAATTCAGACGTTACAATGAAGCCACCCGATGCTGGAGATTCCACAACAATTCTTTGAAAAATATAAACCAATGCCAATTATTTGTAAATTATGAATAGAAAGCAATTAATTAATTAAAATTTTAAAATCAAGTTTCACAATTAAATGTTCAGTAAAACCGACTTTGACCATAAAACTTTATAATTTGCAAACCAGACGTCTTATCAATATATTATTATCAGCTTATTTTAATTATCATTTAGTTTAAAATTTGCAAAATAATAATAATAATAATAATTGTTATTGTTATTATTATTATTATTACTATTATTATAACTATTATTATTATAAATTTATCCCAGCAGTGCAATTTAAATACTTTTTACTGGAATAAATAAATAGCAAACTGAACATGTTGCCAACTTGGAACATCAAAAATCGTCAACAAATATTTGTTTGACTAATGTTGTATTAAAAATTAGTGCTTATTAAATATTTACAAAACAGTACAACTTATAACAAATTCAGTCGTGTAACAATGATATTCGAATAGAGAAAAATAATAGACATTATTCCTTATAAATTATTTCTATAATTAATATTTTATTGATATTGATGATTGCTGAGTTTAGTAAGTTCATCTGCGTCAATATGGTTGAATACTTTGAAGAAATATATATATATATATATATATATATATATATGATGCTCTTTCGTGTTAATTACCACGTTTTAGTAACACTGATATCTTTTTAATATAATAACTTGTATAATATAACATTTCTAAAAACATATAATCCCTTAAAAAACCCATTGTTAAACATTGATATTTATTTAGTTTTAATTGCTTCTGACAATACAATTTTTTGCAAAGATTTTTTATTATTTGTCGTTTTTATCAAAAAATTAAAACCACTATTGGATTTACCTAAATCTATTCATCTAATTATTATTAAAACACTCAGTCTGCAAGTCAATAACGCAACAAATCAAAGTCTATAATTAAACTATTTGCAAATGGCGCATTTACTAATGTTTTTTCTTGTTAATCAAAACCAAATTGTTTAACAGCGATAAAGTAATCAAAATGTTGTTTAAAGTAGCTAGGTTTTTAAAAAATTATCAAGTTTAATGTTAGAAAGTTTATTTATGACCTTCAGTTTAAAAAAAATAATATCCTTGGTCAAGTAAAGTAATGTATAACGAATTAAACTGAATTGAAGTAGATTTTTGTAATGCATTTAGCTAATTTATAAACATAAATTTATATATAAATAATTAATTTAGTTTACATTTTTTTAATTTTTATGTAAATAATATGTTGGTAGTTTATATAGATTTCCTTTATCTATGTTTTTTTTATGTAAACATCTATTTTTTCTTGGTTCTTTTTACGACAAATTTTATTTTTATAAACCATTTATTTGTTTTTTTCAGCAATATTATATCTTTACAAGTGATGGCAGCCACACATACATTTCAGTTTAACTCCATGTTTTTCAATACAAGTCCGAAACCAAACGGAACGTAATTTTTCTATATTAATAGAAACATTTTTATTTCAATATCAAAAAATTGTCAAAATTAATAATTGGTGTTTATTGTTAAAGTCAATAAATAGCATTGTAGAGATGTTAAAATCACAAGATATCAATTTCATAATTTTAATTACCCAATAAACGTACTCTGTAACACAAAATAAATTCATACTGGGATTGTAAAATGTGAAATGAAAAAAAAGTGCTTTGGTTCCTCGATCGACCCACAAAAAATTAAACAATTCATTGATTTGCTTTATGGCCACAGAATAATTAGTCGATAAGTCTTCGTAGTATCCACCAGCTCCATAGACTGCAGCCGCACCCCAGTGATTAGACATTTTTAACTTACTAGATGATGTATATGTCCATCTGTACAATAAATTATATTTAAAGAATAGTATAATAATAATAATAATAATAATAATAATAATAATAATAATAATAATAATAATAATAATAATAATAATAATAATAATAATAATAATAATAATAATAATAATAATAATAGTAATAATAATAATAATAATAATAATAATAAATAATAATAATAATAATAATAATAATAATAATAATAATAATAATAATAATAATAATAATAATAATAATAATAATAATAATAATAATAATAATAATAATAATAATAATAATAATAATAATAATAATAATAATAATAATAATAATAATAATAATAATAATAATAATAATAATAATAATAATAATAATAATAATAATAATAATAATAATAATAATAATAATAATAATAATAATAATAATAATAATAATAATAATAATAATAATAATAATAATAATAATAATAATAATAATAATAATAATAATAATAGTAGTAATAATAATAATTATAATAATAATAATGATAATAATAATAGTAATAATAATAATAATAATAATAATTATTATTATTATTATTATTATTATTATTATTATTAGTGTTGTACTCACGCATTGCCAGAGCTTATTCCAAATGGAGATCTGTCTTCTTTTTGCAGGGAATACGCACTGTAGCACGTTTTGATGTCCCGTCGAAATTCTGGGGCAATTTGACACGAGCTGGAATTCATGCGAACTTGTCGAAGTCTTGGAACACCAACTCGATAATATTCCGGTTCTTGGAGGTTTTGTAAATAATCGATATTGTACCATTTGTTCATAAAGCGTCTGCGTAAAATCTTTATTTTTATGTCAAAAATAATGTTGGAAAATTATTTTTATTGATTGAAATTATTATTATGTGGTTGATGACATGATCATCTCTTTACTTCTTTTTAGTCGTAAAATGTATCCTACATTTGCGTTTTATGGTTTCATTCAAACACAGAAACGTAAGTCAATGTTTTAGCCAATAGACAGCATTCTATTGTTTACAAAAATTAAAATTTTATTTTCAAGATTGTTTCTGTTATTCTAATGGTTTTAAGGTATTTTTTAAGATTTGTGATGGTATTTTTATACTAAGTTACTAAACCCAGTTATACCGTTATTTATTATATAATGCTAATCCGACATAATCTTAGTTTATAGTGCATATTATAAATTCAGACAATCAGGAATACTACCATCTTTGTAAATAATGAATTTAGAAGCGTCCTTTAAAATATTAGGGTTATATTCATTCTATTGTAATTCGCAAAAGGTCCATATAACTTTAAACATAAATGTCATAAATGCTTATTAATTTAATGTTTTGTAAAAATAAAAATAAAAATTTAACAAAAGTATCGTTAATTTATAATTATAAAAATAGGCACGAATTAAATATAATTTGTCACACTATTAAATAAACTATTTTACAATAAATTTACAATTGTATACTTTTTCAATATTTTAATACTAATTCAATTCTAATATAAGTCAGAAAACGTACAATCCAAATGGAATCCCAAGTTGTAATGGAAGTTAACGACTCGGTATCATTGAGGTTTGATTTTTCCAAAAACATTGTTTGCAAATTTTTGGTAAACAAATAACTTCTTGCATTAATAGGACAATATGCGACTATTAATAGAATATAAAATAGTATATTTTATGCATTAAAACATACACATACGCCATATATATATATATATATATATATATATATAACGTATTTACTAAAGTTTTTTTTCGCTAATCGAAACCAAATTGTTTAACAGCGATAGAGTGATTTAAATGTTTTTTAAATTAGCTAGGTCTTTAAAATATAATAAAGTTTATTATTAGAACGTTTATTTATAACCTTCAGTTATAAAAAAAACAATATCATTAGTCAAGTAAAGTAATGTATAAAGAATTAAACTAAATTGAAGTAGATTTTTGTAATGCATTTTGCTAATTTATAAGCACAAATTTCTATATAAATAATTAATTTAATTTACATTTTTTAATTTTTATGTAAATAATATGTTGGTAGTTATATAGATTTCCTTTATCTTTATTCTTTTTTGTGTAAACATTTCCTATTTTTTCTTGGTTCTTTTTACAACAAATTTTATTATTATAAACCATTTATTCGTTTTTATCAACAATAATATGTCTTTACAAGGGATGGTAGCCACATATACCTTTTCATTCAACTTCATATACCAAAAGGATAAATTAAATATCTATATACGCATCAAACAGACAAATAAAATTTAGAATAAAAACACTTGTTTCAAATAGTACCGGTTTGTATGTACATTTAAATAATATGAAATAATGTAAACCAATAAATTATAGTATTTAAAAAAGCAGTATCATCTTAAAAACGTGTCACTAAATGGGGTTTTTTGAAAGCATAACTATTAAGATGATTATAGTTTATTTAAATATTGATATACCAATTTAAATAAATTTTTACATAAAATTGTAAATTATAAATATAAACAAATGCATAAATTGCTAAATGTAATATAAATTATTTTATTAATACCAATATTACCAAAACTCAATGTAAGTAGAAACAGCATGTAAATTATGAGTTCTCTTAGAGTTGTACGAATGTATAAATCACTATTTCCTTGCGTATTTTCGGTTAATCGTGTAGCCCAACCCACTAAATAATCAAATAAACGTTTAAATTAAATATTTAAAATTCCGCACAACATACATGATTCAATTAAAACGTTATAAAATACATGGATTACGGAGTTACACGGATGACAGGGTTGAGTGAAAGCTCAATGTTCGATTTGCAGAATGTTTAACGCCAACGAGGCTTTGTTGTTGTTGTTTTTTTAATGTAATTGTTGTCTTATTTCATAGGTTATTTTCTAAAGTATATATATATATATATATATATATATATATATATATATATATATATATATATATATAATAGTGTACAGCTTGATAACTTACTTCTCAAAAACATTTTCAATTGATTCCAACAATTTAATTTATCAGATTCTACATTGTTGTATGATGTGACCGATTCCAAACCAAATGATTTTTGACTGTCAAATGAAGCACTTTTTGGCGGTTCATATAAATCTAAGTCCAAATCCAAACCATAGTTATCCTTTCCTTGTGGATCTAATTGATCATCATCCTCATTCAAAATCATTTCATTCGGATTCCATTGATTGGAATGCATTTTGGCTGTCTAAATACTATTATCAAAACATTTTTGTAATTAAAAAGTTTGAAAAAAATTATAATGAGATATTTTATGTAAATTGAAATATATATGAAATACATATGAATTATTATAATAAAATATTTGATGTAAATTAAAATATTTATATACAATTACATGTATATATAAGCAATTGTGTGTAAAAATTTGTTAAATTCCAATAAAAATATTTTTATTTTATTTAATAAAAAATAAATAAAATTATAATTTATTTATTTTATATTTGCTACTTTAAATAATTTATGAGAAACATCTTTCAGCAGTGGACATTTTTAGCGAAACCGAACGTGGGCCCGCATTTTAGTAAACCGGTGATGAGATTCGAACCCATGCTCACCGAGGTCCGAATTCGAGCGCTGTACCGCTAGACCAGCCCGGCAAATATTGTTAAAATTAATTAGGAATACTAACTGTAATTTATCGGATGGTGGTTAAAATATGAAACTGGTAAATGTTGTACGTCATATAATTTTTAAATTGATCAAAAATCGAGTAAATTTTATGTAGATTAAAAACATTCTTTATTCCTACCGTTTGACTAAAATGAAATACAATTTTTCTTTACAGAGACTTTGTAAACTTAAACCTGCATAAACACGAGTTTAACTTTTGCCAGTAGTACTAAATGCTATTTTGGCTTTGTGCTGGCACTAAAATGTTTGGCTACGCTACAATGTCCACTACTGAAAGATGCGTTTCCCGTTAAACATTCAAAGTAGTGAACATAAAACTAAATAGAAAATAAATGTGCACTGGCTGAAAATTGCTCTACTTTTAAAAACATTTAGGTTAGATAAACCAAATAACACGCGATAAACAATAAATAATTGTAATTTTACAAGGAAAAAAATTAGTTTTTTTTAATAAATAAACAAAAAAGTAGTATTGAAATCAATAATAATATTTTTATATTAAAGTCTGATTTACTATTTATGGTGCTAATAATACACTTAATTTAAAATTAAAAAGATCATTTAATTGAGAAGGATTGATTTTTGCAAACTGTTATTATTGAATAAAGTGAAAGTAAAGTAATGGAATTAGTCAACTTTTGGGAACATATACTTTAATAAACATCAGTTTGGATTCCACTAAAGCGGTTAAATGAAAGTTCTTGTTCGATTACGCTAACTGCTTAATTTTTAGATGCTTTTCTCAGTAAAATGTCCATATATATTGAATTCAAAAGGTGGTTTTAAAGACTATACACACTAAAATGGCTAATATGTTGTACAATGTGTTCTAATAACAAAAAGACTTGGGATAAACTGAAGTGGAGACTTACTTATACATGTTTAACATAATACCAACAATTATCAATACAATTTATTTAATTGATTAATTAAGCAACAATTGTTAGAGTTATGTACGTTTAACACTGAAAAATAGGTTGATAATTTTCAATAAAATATAATAAATATATATTTAAAAGTTTATAATTAGAATATGTTTTTAAAAAATTACATAATACACATACTTTGTACTTTGACAATGGTTTTTCAAAACTTTTATTCAAAACAGTTTGTAAATTTTATAAAATAAAAATTAACAAATATATATATGTATATATATATATATATAATTTAAAAATAATAACGAACATAATAAAGTATAACCATAACAACCACTTAAATCTTCTAGTTACATTAAAAAGTAAAATTTTAAAAGTTATAAAGAACAAAAGTTTCTATAGTCACTCTAATGAAAATAGATTCAATTCAACTTTATTGGTGCCCATCACTATTTCTAAGTAAATAAAATATCGGACATATGTAGTATAGAGACGCAAGTGCATTAAGAATATAAATGTTTATGGAAAATTTTTGATCAGAAAAATGTTTTAAAATTTGGTTAAAATAATTACTTTTTCTAAGTGGTACAGCTGGTTCTTAAGGCAACAGGCTAGTAGTTTAATAAGGAGTTCTATTGCGTTACCGGCATAAAATAGAGTTTAAGTTTTAACTAATTTGTTGCTTGAGTACAAAAGTTTCTTAGTAATTTTTTAAACAAAAAATGTGCACATTGAAAAACTACATTTTTAATTATTATTATTATTATTATTATTATTATTATTATTATTATTAATTATTATTATTATTATTATTACATTAAGCTTTAATATCTCACTAAAGATAAATTCAACGTAAAATATACATATTCACCATCAATAAAAATAATTTAGTTTAAATTTATTTTTACTACTTTATTTTTTATTTATTCATTTTTATTTTATAGATATTACTTTGAATATTTTAAGGGAAACGCATCTTTCAGTAGTGGACATTTTAGTGAAGCCGAACGTGGGCCCGCATTTTAGTGGGCCGGTGGTGGGATTCGAACCCATGCTTACCGAGGTCCAAATCGAGCACTGTACCGCTAGACCTCCCCAGAACAATGCTTTAGGGAAACATCTTTCAGCAGTAGACGTTTTAGTGAAGCCCAACGTGAGCCTGCATTTAGTGCCGGTGGTGGAATTCAAACCCCCATATCCACCAAGTCCAAATCAAGAGCTGTACCACTAAGCTACTCCGGCACAATAAATGTTATAACATAACATAAAGTTACAAAAAAGTAGTAGTACAAATAAGTGAAATAAAATAAAATAAAACGCTATATGACAATAAATATACATAAAGTTAAAACGGTTAACGTGTGGTTCAAATAATAATAATAATAATTCAAAATTATTCTACTTTGGATGAGTCATTATAGGGCACAGTTATATTATGCTGTAGGATGTCCAAATTAGTTTAAATAAATATTAATATTGATTTTATTTATCATTAATCTCTTTAAAATTGCTCCACTTAAATATTTAAAATAAAATCAATCACGCATACACACTGGAACAATTCAAATAGCTAAACTTGTATCAGAGGTTTTTTGTAACATTTAGCACAAATGCTTATTGCAGCATACAACTGAAATGGAAAAATTTGCACTTTTGTTGAATGAATAATAATAAATACAACCGCACTGTACTATATAGGCTATTAAACCTGGCAGTATGCAAGGACCTATATGGTAAAGTCCTAGTGAAAGGGTTCTCTCACTTCCTAAACCGGTAGTAACGTAGCAGCATTTGAGGACGTTGGGTAAGTAGAATTAATCAGATTCATTATAAATAATAAAATTACAGGTCCAAGGTCATTCACCCGTAGCTCAGTAGTTTAAGGTGCTGGCCTGACACCAGATAGGGTGTAAACTTGAGTTCATGTTTGTAAAACTTGAGAGGTCTGTGCTACTGATGATTCCAAATAAGGATGAAACAACTGTACAGTGCTCCTGGTTAATTTAAAAACCTAGTAAATTTATTATTTAAGTGAATCTGACAATTCTGACCTAACTATTCTGAGAACAAATAATCCTTTAAAAACCCATTGAAAATAATTGAAACTAGATTGGGTACAAATATGTCCCATAAGAAATAGATAAAAAGAGCTAAAACGATAGTTTTAAAATCCAACAATTGGAGGTTAAAATAATTTGTAGAGATGAACAATGTGTTCTTCCTCGATTTATTTTAAGCTAGCTGAATTATCAATGCGAGATAGCAAGGTTATTATATTAGTTTTATTATATTATTCTTGAGTGTTGATAACTTTTATGAAATTATATCAGGAATCTCACTAAACAAAACACTGTGACCGATTAGTATACTAAGTTGATTTTTAAAGCATTGGGTTTCCTTCATACTTCCAAATAGGAATATAAGAAGATGTAAACTGTAGGATGAATTCATTTCGTATATTTATGTCAATCACAAGCATTTTTAGTTTATACAAAAAAGGAGTACAGATGGCATTTAAATTAGTACAACTCACACAAACAAACATTATGACTAAGCTAAGTTCCATGTAGTGAAAATCCGTTGCACATAGAGTTGGTTTCAATGTGTGAATATAAACAGATTCGAGAATTTTAAACAATTTTTGAAATTGATTTAATATTTGGTGGCATGTGATGGCCGTCATTTAAAATTACTGATAAGATAATAATAATAACCAATAGAAATAGTTCAGTGTTGGTCCAACCTTTTTGTGTAGGTGTAGAAGGCAGATGAGATTTGTCCTTGAAAAATAGTCATTATAAGCTACTAACAGTAAATAAGTAGTAATTTTTGTAAAGTTAAATCGAATGTAATAAAAATTTTAGGAAAATTGGATGGCATCTACTTTAATTATAATTTTTAATGTAGCATTCATACACAAATTTTTTCCTACTTTGAAATAATGCAATTTTTATTAAGTACCGTTTACAGTTATCACTGTAAATTGTAACTTTTGTTTATTGACACTGTCACGTGTATCACTCAATGAAATGTAAAAGTTATTGATCTATGCTCAACGTGCAGCTACGTTGACGTAATATAAATGCCTAGATGGCTTAAATTTTTGATAGAACCTATTTTGTAAAATATATGCATACTTTGTCATTGTACTTTTGTGTGGTAACTATTCAGCCAACGGTGGTGTCATTTATTTCTTAAAATCAAATTATACATGAATCATAGGAATATTGTCAACTATTCGTATGCCTAGAGTAAATAACTAATGTCGGTTAAGAAAAGTAATAAAGTATTTTCAATATAACTACTGTATATGTGTATAATTGGCAATACTCATATAAAAAATGTAGTGTTTTGCTTATTATTTAACATAAATAAAGTTTTTTTCTATCTTTTGGTTGTTTTAATAAAAGTCAATAAATGGATCTTAATTTAATCAACTGTAAATTGCAGTCTAAGTATAAGAGGAAGTCACTGAAATAAGAACTAAATGAAAGGTGATTACCACAATTATGGTACTTAACATTCCCCATATGAATATGATAAAAATCATGTGAACATGTAGGATTTTAGCACACAATAATAGTAAGAATCACATGACAAAATCAGGTGACACATTTACGCCTATTATTAGGTTGGATTGGGATGATAATACTGTGTTTTAATGCAGATGGACAGACACAAGTAATTAAAACATCGAGGCCTGATATACCCATACTTATTATCGACGAATACTATAATTATTAAAAACTTGGATTGTAATCCAGGTGTTAAATCTGAGGGATAATTTTTGTGTATCATGTGCATAATGTATATGCGCTCATTAACTAATGGGACAAGGTAAATGAGGCTGTTTTT
The DNA here is from genome assembly GCA_025895645.1 of Cardicola forsteri. NCBI lineage: Eukaryota > Metazoa > Platyhelminthes > Trematoda > Strigeidida > Aporocotylidae > Cardicola > Cardicola forsteri. The sequence continues at coordinate 123,496 of JAKXYG010001393.1, read as the reverse complement.
ACAACTAGTAAACCATGAACATAACTAAGACCTAAGACAGGAAGTGGGACTTCCTGTATTACTGTTCGATCATAATAAAAGGTTGAGGCAGTTGTTAAAATAGATTACGTAATGAATTGTAATAAGTAGGTGCATTTAACCTTGTACTTTTATTTTGTAAGATTGATATGGCGTGGCACGAAGGTTGTCTGACTTAAAAGGTTATAGGTAAAAAAATGGTTATACATTGTATGCTGATTATGTAGTAATAAGGAATCTATTTCAATAGGCTTCTGTAATATTATGAACGGCTATCATTCTGTCATTATATAATGATGTTTGCATTGAAATGATGTTGATCTAATACCTACGTGTTCGCAATTATAATAATAACTTTCACGTATCATTCAACTTATACAAATAGAAAAATAACTTAACGTAGCAAAAACTGAATACCCCAGTAACTTATACGAAGCACTTCTAATTATTATTACAAGTCCAAAGTACGTTCACAGAATGACAATAACTACCTTTATATTACTATTAATCTACTGGTTTTTTCACTAGTTAAAAAAAACGCAGGAACTTGGAAAAAAATTTATTGCAATATATTTTAATGTACAATAATTATAAAATTTATTGTCAGGGTTTTCTCCCTTAGCCAAAAGACTGCAATAAGAAAATAGCGCAGTTATACCGCTGTGCAATCGGTCCCTGATCCATATTAGTCTACGTCCAGGATGCACCACGTGGAGGTTTGGAAACAGAAATATCACCAAAATAATTGACAAATGATCATTTCTCAATTTCTTTGGATTATCAGCATCCCAAGAAATTGGTGGAAAATTCACGGGATAGAATTGTGTATTCTACCTCTATCCAAAATAAAAATAATTTTTTTTTTTTAATAATCAAAAAAACAAAAAGGAAAATATCATGACATAGGCAGTCACATGTCGGTATTGGGAGAAGTCAAAGCTGACCGAATGCTGTCAACGTGATACAATTGAAACTGTTCCATTTGACTACAAAATTAAATTAAATAGACACTTACTTTCGAACCTCAACATTACTATCGGCAGGAACAAATGATGCATTACAGTACATGCCTTTGACTTCTTTCAATTGTTTCAAACAGTCTACCAACATGCGGGGAATTTTAACATTGACACTGAAACATTATTAAATCATATAACCTACTCTGAGCAATAGCTGTTAACTATGTCATTTAATTGACGTTTCAGTTTCCGACGTTCTGCCGACATTGGCAACACAAAGGGTCTACTGCTTCCTGCAGATGGCGTAAAATTTACAGAACGAGTGTACTGTCGAGTCCATCTGCAGCTGAGTTAATAGATCTACAAAAAATTAGAAAGTTGTAACCATACCGCAATGTAGAATATTCTTTTTCAACGATTCTATTAAATGTTCACAGGGTAAAGACAGGGTTCTAAGCGAGACAATGTCTCACCTAGACTAAAAACTCCTACAAATTACAAAAAATTACATCATACTCTTTTCTATTAATTGGGCCCTCAAGTTGTACACATCCCTTTTTGTGCACTCTTTACCAAAATTAGTCTTCACGTAGTCCTGCGTTTCTACTACAGACATATGTTCAATTCTGCCCTTCAGCTGCTCCTTCTCCGCAGGTGTTAATTTTCGTTTTTTCACTGACATACTAGCCAATGCTTTTGACCGTTCGTGGTCATGTTTCCAAAAGCCATTGCATACACCATATTTACCATTTTCCCATTTCACTGTAAAACACGCCTTACAACCAGTTTGTTGTGTTCTCACAAATAAAAAAATTATTTACCTGCTAACACGTTGACCAGTACTTTCTGATTTTCGGCGAATACATTTGTTACATTGAAACTTGACTTCGGAATATGGAAATCGTTCCTCATCTTCTCCATCGTGTATCTTCTGCGATCTTACACGCGAAAATTGAACATGCGTTTCATTTTCGAATTTAGTTACAGTGTTCATTACATTATCCCAATTATTGTACAGGACAAACGACCAAACGGGTGGTAGAACAACTTCCTCTTCTACGCCTTCCATAATAAAACGACGCTAAACGACGTAAAATGACGCAAAAAACTAAAATTGGCCATTATATACTTCTACCAACCATTTTATAAACCAATCAAAACAAACAGCCAATCCAGTGTGACCTTCAAATTTATATGCCCACTTACTGTGCAATTTGTATATTCCTATAATAACAAAATAATGACGGGTAACACATGTTTGATGACGTAATATGCATGAGTGTTTACTTCCATTTGACCTATTATTGATTTAGTTTGGAATGTGTTATTGAACCCGATTAGCTAAGTGACACATTGTTCGACCAATATAGTTGTCATCACACCTGCTAATGGACTGTATGACTTGTACTAGCTAAAGTGTCATATGTACCCCATTTTTTGTCTATGTATAAAAATTTATGTTTGTGACTGACGAGAATATACGAAATAAATACATTTCACATCTCACAATAGATAAAAACCTTATTGTAAATATCAATAAAATACATTCATTAATTGGTTAAATATCAAACACAAAACCGTTTTTCATCCGTTTATTTTCTACTATCATAATTTTACCATTTTTATTATCTAATAGAGTTTAAATGAACAATGAACAATTTAATAATTATTATATTCTAAGATTTTGCTTAAGATTAAATTAAAAAATTAAAAACTGCTTATGGTAGTAAGTAAGATAATAATAATTTGTAAATATTAAAAAAATATTAAAAATGTTTTCTACGTAAACAAAAAATTTAATTGTATAAAGTACAATGTTAAATAAAGAAGAACTTGGAGAAAATACTTATGGATAGGTATAAACTTAAAATTTCATTTATTAAGCACTATTGTATATTCTATTATGCAAATTTTTTTATTATTAAATTATGTGGTTATGTTAGATAACTCAGGGGTCATATATATATATATATATAGGGAGAGAGAGAGAGAGAGAGAAAGGTTTCATGCACATGCAACTTCTCCCACGTAGCGACAGAAAATAATATTCTTTAAAACCAAACGTTTACAAATGTTTACACTGTAACAATAGTTTATTCCATAATAAATGTTTCTAAACAATAAAATATTGTTAAATTAAACCATCAATAATTTTAAATAATATATAATTTTTAGGTTGATATTGACGTCACTAAGTTACGTAAATTAATGGTACTTTAACTTTTAAAAATGTTTTGATAAGTCACATTTCAATTTTAGCGATTTTTTAAACATTTTGGTCACAATCAATAAGTTTTGGCAGTGATTTTCTTATATTTAAAGAAGCCTATTTTCAAAAAGATTAAAAATACCTTTACTTAATAATTAACTAACAATAATCTGCCTTATTATTTTTATTATTATAGATGCATACAATAATCTTGTTAAAATCAATTTCAGAATGAAATCGATTATTTGGTTCAATATTGGATATATGAATACAGATAATTTATCGACCACAAATGTGTGGACAAGTTGATTTAAAATTATTTACGAGTAGTTATTATTGTTTCTGACAAAATTATTCTAAAGGCATAATTAAATAGATCAACTGAGACGCAACAAAATGGTTGTTTCATCTAATTGGCAACTAATGAATGCATTTCAGTCAACAGTTAGTTCTTTTTGATTATATATTTCTTAATTTTTAAAACAGCTGGAATTTGCCTACATGCTAATCGAAAATATGTCTACGGATGATATTCAATTAGCTTACAATATGGTACACTATTTATGCAACATAATTATAAAATTACTTCCATATAAAATATATATGGATCAATTGTGCACTCAAGGAGTTTCAATGCTAAATGTTTCAAATAATGAAAAGGTAAGTAAATTTTGTTTATTTACAAACATAATCGTGTATGTAGAATTCAAAAAATTTAAAAAATGGGTAAATGTTTTTTGTTTAAAAATGCTAACACCAATTAATTAGTCATGTACTAAATATAGACACACTCAAGCTAATGTACGAAAAATAATTATCATAATATTATTATTGTTATTATCATTGTTACAATCAGCTTAAATATCTCAATAAAAGTTTATTCATTATGATAACATACAAAAAATTAAGGTTGTACAATAATTGCAAAATAAAAGGTAAAGTTTTAGCAACATATTATTATTATTATTATTATTATTACAAAACCCTTTTGCTTTAAAAAAAAGCATGGGGCAATAAGATAACAATTACAGCAAAAATTAACATCAGTCTTGTAATTCAAAGAGAACATGAGAAATCGAAGATTGAGCTTCTTTTCGGCTTTCACTCAACTCTGTCATTTGTGTAACTCTGTCATCGAGATACGTGCGATTACTTCTTTGCTGTTGTTTTCCGGAATGGCATCCTCTTATTGTTTCCGTAGCAGTATGAATTTTTTACAGAGGCCAGGTTGCTAACCTTGCGCTCAAACCCTCTTCCTTTATCCAGGCTTAGGACTGGCTAGCAACATAGCAATGGAAACAGTTTTACAAATATGTAAACATGACAGTAATATAATTTATGGTTGTGCTAAACTACAAACTGGCAGAAAATACTTATAATTGGATCGCATAAAACTAGGACATACCTAAGATGAAAATACCAAAACACATTAAATTATAATTAAAAGACACGAAAATAGTTTATTCTTTATATGTTAATGTTTGATTAAATATCCTGCCAAATATGAAATGCAAGAATTATAGTAGATATTTGTTTTGATTGAATTTAAATTAATTTCATTCTTGTTTCTTCAGATGCAATTTGATTTGTTGATTCGTCGGCATTTGGGGGGGGTGATTATTGTCCTCCATTATTCGTTTAATCAATATATACGACAGTTCTTAAGGTGTCCCCAAATGGGCTTGTTGATAAGTTCTGGAAGCAACATATCATACGTTGGTGGCAGAGCCACCTGATCAGCAATTCTAAGTTTGAATAGTTTTTCAAATTCCTATACGGAAAGGTTGTCAGATGCCAATTGAACTTGGAGGGATAAATGAAGTTACTTGGCTAGAGGACCGATTTCTTGCAACGACGCCAGTATTTACAGAAATTGATGATGCGGTCTTCTTTAGAGTTGACGCCCGTTGACAGATCCACAAGCCTAACCCGCTACATATGGTCAATAGTTACCTTGCTATATCCTTTTAAGCATCCTAGTTGTATGTTAGCACTCATTCACTAAATGGCAATCTAATGAAAACCCAATTATACTGGTGTGCACTCGGTCTTTGCTGTTATTAGTCCAGATGTCTGTTGGCACCTAGTCCAGGATGCATCACATGCAGGAAGAACGGTTAGAAATATTACTATAGTTAGAAATTAAAACTTTATAAGCATAACTTAAATTTTCAGAATCATTAGCATTCCATTTGTATATATGTGATCCCTATTGACCTAAATATAATTGTGGTACATCTTTTTAAAATAACATGAATTTTTTCTATTGTTTTGTAAATATAACCGATGATCAATACAGGACTGGGTTACCGTTTTGGCGAAAGTACTTGAAAGGAATCTTAAGGTATACGCATATTATATATAGCCTTTGGGCTAAGGGGGATAACCCTAACAAAAAATCAGGCGGCCTTGTCAATCTTTGTGAACAGTGGCGACGTTACAAGGATGCCGTTTATCAGCCAAGAAACTTTATTATTTTTTTACGTCTGTTACACTTATAAACTCATTGAAGTTGATTGTTTTATATGCTATATAAATATGGAAAATAATGAAAAGGTGACCCCATCACCAACCAAATGATTTAGGTTAACTCCAAAATACTTAAAACCACTGCTACAGCTTATCCTAGCGTTATTGAGCTGAACCAAAAAATTGACTTGTGTGAGTAGCTTAAAAGGTTTTGTTTTTATAGAATTTACTATTGTACACTTTTTTCTGTATTTAAAAGAAGATTAGAATCATTAAACCATTGTTTAATCTCATTAGTATTACTCCCATAACTGTTCAATATTATGTGTTAACAAAATGTTATTGCATAATGCCATGTCATCAGCATATTTAAATAGGCTTAAAGGAGAAGAAATGTTTAAAAGGTCTATATAAAGTGAGCAAAAAACATAGATAATATGGGTTCATGCAGAACACCATTGCTGTTATCATGTATAAAGAATATTTTAAAATCGCATTTTGTGCACTATTTCCGGTCCTGAAAACAATGTGATAACCATTTATTGATATGACCAAGAGAACCTAAATCTATCAAACGTTTTATTGGTCTTTTTTCTTAAAACGCTGTCAAGTGCAAATTTATAATCCAAAAATAAGCAACTAACAGAATATTTGTCATCGCCAAATGTTGTGAAGTAAGCTGACTACACAATCTAAAGTTGAACGGTTGTTTTTGTAAGCAAAGTGCATGGAATCACCACTCAGCTCTAGTGTAGATCTTAACTCCTTCAATAATAGCTTCTCAGTGATTTTGAGTAAACCCAAAGTGCATGCAATAGGTCTGAAGCTATTTTAGAGTGAGGTGTTTTTGGAATTGGGATATTTATTGAGGTTTTGCAAGAGTCTGAAATAATGACATTGTCGATAGATTTAGATATTATTAAATTAAGTAAATCTTTAATTAAATATAATAATAACAACCAAAATATTAATTTAGATAAAACCCAGCAGAACAGCAGTATAATATTAATTTATACTCTGTCTTGCTTGAGTATTAGCTTTAGTTTTTTTATATGTCCATTTTCGGTTAACACTGGTAATTTTTTACATGTTTATTAAGTGAAACATCTTTATTGTAAACTACTCATTTACTAGATTAAAGTATAAATAACATTTAAATGGAACTTTTCATCTTTAATTATCAAAATAGGAAAATTTAAATTCGTGTGCAATGATGTCCAATCAAAACAGCATTAATTATGATCCAAAAACAAGTACCTTTCGACCGGTTATTACAAAAGACAGTTTCAAAAATAAATTGCTTCCCAATTCGATTGAGAATAAAAACGTGTTTATGGAAACCAGCAAGCATGGAACAGCACCCAATGCAGTGTTGAAACCATACAACTGTCAATATTCAAATGTGCAACAGGTGTCAGACATAAAGTAAGCATTAAAATATAGAGAAAGTGTGTAAGCATAATTCAATACTTGATTGTAGAAGATAAGATTAAATTGGCCACCGAGTAATTGACGGCAGTTTTTTGAGTTGGTTAAAATATTTCTGCAATATATATATATATATATATATATACATATATATTCCTAACTGTTCCTACTCAATATGGTGCATCCTGGACTAGGTGTCAACAGGCATCTAGACTAATAAAAGCAGGGACCAAATGCATAGCGGTTTAACTGGGCATTCACTGGATTCCCATTCAGTAAATGAGTGCTAGCATACACTCAAGGTATCTCAAAGTATCTATTTACCACATGTAGCCGGCTATGCTCGTGAATCCGTCAACCGGCGTCAACCTTAAAGAAGATCGTCTTGTCAATTCCCGTGAACACTGGCGTCGTCGCAAGGTAATGGTCTTCTATCCGAGAAACTTTATTCATTTCTTCAAGTTCAATTCGACAACCTTTTCGTATGGGAATTTAAGAAGCTACTCAAACTTGGAATTTATATGTTATGCTGCGTTACATTATACCATGTCATATGCGTTAGCAAAAGGAATAAGGATTCAGTAACATTCTTTCGTCTTTATTGCAGTAGACATTGTTACTCTAGATTATACAGTATTAGAATTGTGTTAGTTTATACAATATAAGGTAATTTATTTTATTTCTTTTTTAAAAAAACCCAATTAATTGCGCCATTTATCAATTCTATGTAGTTACTATTTTTAGATTTTTAAAATTGCAAAATTTAATTTTTAATTTTTGTTTTTGAGTTTGTATTTACCTCAAATGGCAGATTAAATATGCACCTACTACCCTAGCAAGCCTGTCATTTTGTACGAGTTTAAAACGAACACGTTATCAAACAAAAACGTCTACAGTTAATTAATGTTATAATGCAATACATTGAACATTAACTATATTTTTTAAATTGTGTAATTTTTGTCTTTTAAATTCAAGACATCATTTTGATCGGACGCATAGCGAACAAGAAAACACCAACTTCGATGCTGTAAGTGTATCAAATAGTTTGCATAAATTAAAAATGGGTACTGTTATATTTGAAGTATCAACAAACGTTAAATGGTAACAAGACAACTTTGTCATTTTTATACATCAAACAAGGTTAAAGTATGATTCAACCAGGCACAGATTTTCCAAATTAAAATACACATTATTATTATGTACATTTTTTCAAAAAATGACCGCTGATCAAAAATTAAACAATTCTGTTAATTGTTGTATTGATAAATTACCCAGATAACATTATACTGGCCCCCAAGAGATTAGTGAAATATTTTGTTCAATTGTAAACTTACCCCCACATTAAATGTTCTATCTACTTTAAGTTAAAATATGCATTTATATTATTCGCAACGGAAATATTATATTATAGTACTTTTTAAAATAATAAAGGATTTATGTCATATCCAAAACCCTAATAAAAACGTTTACAATCTGCTGTAAACAAATATTTTCACATAGGCACATAGATACATTAAAACTTTGGAAACGTTTATCCATAACTGAAGTTAATTGTTTATGCTGAGAAAATTGAGTACTACTATATGGTGGAAATTAAAGGTAAAATGGAAAGGCATTTCAAGTAAACATTTCTTAATTTGTATACGTCAGTGAATACGTTACAACGTTACAACTTTTCTATTTGACAGACGTCAAACCATACAGATGAAATACTTGATTTATCCATCGTGCAGCCAACTCCACACATCCATCTCTACGTGACAAATATTGACAAAAACGAAATGACAAAAAAGAACTCTTCCACGGAGCACAATAAAAACCAATTCCAAATAAAGTCTACAGACCAAAAAAGATTAAGAAGTAAATCGCCTATTGGCGTTCGAACAAGGGAACAAACGCGATTGACGGATTTGAAAAATAAAAAGTCGCATCATCATCATCAGAAATTGCTCATTCACACCAACAAACAAGTAATCAACTCGCGTTATAGGAATCAACATGTACTGCCCAAGCATGTGCTCAAATTATCGAAAAAGCCACATGCCACACACCACTGCAATAATAATTATTTGAAAATGTATCGAAACAAATATGAAATCCAAATATGTCCTGCCAATCAGAAAAAAAGGCCAAACAACGAAACTTTGGAACGTTCCAATGTAGTCACAAGTCAAACAACAAATGATTTGAAGAAAGTGAGAATGGCGGAAGTGCACAAACACGATTCGCAATCGTTTGATGGAAAGGGCGACGACAAACAGCATTTCTGTTCAACGTGCCAAATAAAATTTAACAGACCGATAGAATTTATAGCTCACATCCAGCGAGTAAGTGCAAATTGTAAATATGAATTTAAATACTTTGAATGCTTTACGAAAAACGCATTTTTTAGCAGTGGACATTTTGGCGTAGCCAGTATTTAGTGCCGGGAGTGGGATTCGGATCAATGTCTACCAGGTCCAAATCGAGCGCTGTACCTCGAGGCCACCCCAACATAATTATTCAAATTAACATTAATTATATTACAAACTTTAAAAACATATTAGTAGACGAAAGCAACAAAGAAAGCAAATGTATTGTTGGTGTGAGATTGTGCAGTAATAAACGGGAAATAAATTATTTCACTTTACAGGTTTGTGTTGATAAAAATTAAATAACTACAAAAACGTGGATTTTAGTTTACAACTTGTTAAAAACATCTAAAGCCAAAACGAAATTATTTACTAATCTTAAAACCGAAAATAACAAATTAATAAAATTGAAGGATATAAAGCAAAGGAAGAATAAAATAGGAATAATATTAATTAAAGATAAATAATATATATATATATATATATATATACATGCGTACATGCGTGTGTGTTTTATATTTTATTAATGAAATTAATCTGTTTCCGTAGTGGCTAAAATGTAAGAAAATTATTTATTAACAAATCAAAGAAGTAAAAAATATAAAGAAGTACAACAAGTTTATAATGTAATGTGTAATGTATCAAATTGTTATATAAGTAAAACGGTAAATAAAAGCAACATTACATTTTTATTACTATTTTATTATTATTATTATTATTATTATTATTATTATTATTATTATTATTATTATTATTATTATTATTATTATTATTATTATTATTATTATTATTTTTAATGTTTTACGGGAACGCATCTTTCAGTAGTAGACATCTTAGCGTAGCCGAACGTGTGCGAGCAGTTAGTGCCGAGAGTGGGATTTGAGTCAATGTCTACCAGGTCCAAGTCGAGCGCTGTACCGCTAGGCCACCTCGGCATAATCGTTCAAGTTAATAGTCTGCATTAGTCTAAATTTAAAAATTCTGCACTTCAAACGGAAATGACATGATCTTAACAACTTACATAGGCATAGATTCAAAATATCTTACGTTGAATCAACTAATGGCGCAGTTGGTTCCGGATAACTTTTTCCGTTGATTAGTCCTTTTTAAATCTTGATAAATTCGACATAAGAGAATATTGAACCATTATCCATAAAGAGAAAAGTACATAACGTATAATAAAATAAGCTTTATGATTTTGAATTAAACGAATTCATTTACATTAAACGAAAAAATTCCACTATTTGAACTTTAAAAATAAAAGAGGTATATAACACCTTTACATATTTCTTAACCCAAATAATTGCCGAAAAGATCGTTTCAGCAATAGGCTTAAACAAATCTACTCGACAATGATGGAAATACACATTTAGTATGATTTTATTACAATTTTGTTACAAAAACCTTGTAATCGTGCACACTTGAACATCCAACTGTTTATATGGGCATAGATAAATATTTATTCCGTAACTTGAATTATCACAAAACGTTTTTTGCAGAAATAAACCTTTAAAAATGTATTTACAGATTCATCTGGGTCTAAACGTACGAGGAATTGTGGATAGTGGAAAATACAAATGTGGACCCGTTTTGCCAATATGTCAATACAAGGATTAGACTTCCTACTCACTGAACTTTATGCCGGCCAATATATATATATATATATATATATATATATATATATATATATATATATATATATATATATATATATTAGGGAGGTAAATTATTGTTATCGAAGATCTTTCATATTTTTATTAATATTTTGTAAATCAAAAATACAAAATTTTTAATTATTAAAAATAATTGTGCTTTTATTTAGCAGTACTAGAAACGAAAATATGTAACACAAGGTATATGTAAAAATAGGCAGCGTAAAATTTCTTTTATAATGCATTACTTAAAATACAATCGTTTTTAACAAATTCAATTAACATCGTAAATAGCGGACAGCGCCCTTGTTACATATGATTATAATTATATTCCATGTTGGGTTTTACATACTCATAAAAAACATGCACCCACAAGAACTGACAAAAATACATTAACCAAACAATATATATCCAGCATCTAATTCCTATTCAAAAACAATATACATAGGTAACAGCAATGAAAGTGACAAAGATGTTACTTGCAAATTAGATTGGAAGCTTCCAGAACACAATACAAAGAAAAATAGACCATATTTAAACATTTTTAAACATTGCGTTACAACAAATCAACGTGGGTTGTCATAAAATTATCCTTGACATTCGAAAATATAATTCTTAACACCATCCAAACAACGAAACAAATATTTTGAATAATTGTTCTTTACAACTGAAAGAAAACTAATTAGTTTACATTAATGGATTAACAAATATATATAATATATTTATTTACAAAATGTCATTTTTACACAACACTCGTCACAAAACAGATGATTCAGGAGGAATAAAACATTTTGTCAAACTGGTTGGAATTAATAATCTGACCAGGTTGAATCAGTTTGTTATTGCAAAGAAAACCAAACGTTCTTCAAGTAATATAATGTTGCTTGGCATAATCAGGAGTTTCACAATCCTTGGTGATGGAATATTAGAATTTGTTGATTTGTAGATGCCTTAAGTTAACAAAAATTACACAACCCTGAAATGATTAAATTATTTACAAAGCTCAAACCATTTGGAAAAATAATATAATGAAAATATTAAGCCTAGATTAACTAAGATTTTATAATATACACCCTTGTAATTGTCATCAATTTTAAATTCATAATAATCACGATAGTTTTCATATACCTAAAAGTCATAATAATAAACGTTAGCTAATATTGATGGAAACAATAAATATAACGATTCAAGTAAATTTAACCGTAAATTAAATAGAAAATATTACTTTTTAATAATTAACTGATTACAACATTTTCAGAAAGGAAAAAGAAAATAATTAGTTGGGTAGTAATAATTAGCCTGAATAAGAAATAATTATGTAATTATGTAGTTTCAGCAATAATGATTAGTTAGTTCTTTACGGTGGATCTCGACTTAAAAGAATGAGTGACCGAATGTAGATAAGTATTATTGGAATTCACCCCAATGAATAGTCACAAAACGAAAGTACTGAGAAAGGCACTCAAAATAACATCATTGGGTCAACAATACAACCATGACAAAAATTCCGGAAGTATCGTTCACATTTGTGCACAGTAAGATTGTCGTAATATCAGCTTTAAGCAATAAAAATCTGATAACTTTTGCTAACAACAACGTAAGGGAGAAGTGAACACGTGATTCATCGCATGGGTTCGAATCCCACCGACACTAAATTGAGAGCCTACTTTCGGCTTCGCTAAAATGTCCACTGCCGAAAGATGTTTATCGTAAAACATTCAAGGTAATAAACATAAAAATGTATTGTAATGGTTCTTTGAAAACCCCATTAACTCCAAGTGCTTTACCAAAATTATTGAAGTGAGAAACTAAGTAGACAAACTCACCGGTCATTCTGTTCCTCGTATTTTAATTGGTTTGAAATTTGTAACAAATACACTTCTCATACCCTGTAGTTTGTCCTGAAACCAAATCTAAGGCGCTGGCCTGACACCAGATAGAGCGTGGGTTCAAGTTCAAGTTTGTTATTTAATTGATTTAATCGGGGCGCAGTTTAGAACCAAACCCATGCTTACTCGGTTTTAAATCTAGCGCTACCATACTGGTATATTGACGTTTTTTCTACATTTATTGCTTGAAAGCTTTATCACAAACATAATCAACGCAATTTAATGGAATATCCCATGTAATGGTTCGGATTCAAACTCATATCCATTTTATTCAGTCCAGTGCATTATTTAATATTACAATACCCATACGTAAATATACACAATTATTTTTACAAAATGCAAATGTAGAAATTGATTGTAGACCTAGTAAAGATTTTCCTTTCCTGCATAAACAAAAGGTTTTATTAAAATAGGAATGAATAATCTTTAGATTGTTTTTGTAATAGATAATCAACAACAAGTATATTAATTAATGACTTTGTTTTATTTTCCGTTAGACTAAAATAATATAATTGTGAGTACAGGGTGCTTATACGCAAGCATGAGAAAGCTATTGGAACAAGATCTTTAAAAGTACTTTGGAGTAAAACATTGACCACTTGGACAAAACGCCAATTTGAAATAATCAATAAATAAAATCGATTGACCTTGAACTAAACACCCACACACAAAATTGGTTTTAATGTGAATGTAAACAGATTCAAGTGTTTTTAACATATTAGCAGCTTGAGCAGTTATCAACACTTTAAAACAATCATTAAAGTTAACAAGGTATTTTATTTGAACCAAATCACGTAATATTAACGAAGTGCACAAATTTTTATTTGAGTTGAACTTTTTATCGATCCAATTAGGAATGTGTTCTTTGGCCCGTTCAGCTAAGCGACGAGTTGTCCGACTAATATATTTGCTACCGCAACTGTAAGTGAACTAGTGCATACAATGAAAAGTAGAGAACAGTGGTTTAGCTTTTTTTACGCTGGGCAAAAGCAGACCTGTAGCGGTACATAACATTTTCAATTGGGTCAACAGATATGTCCTTTTAATCGCATTTTTAAGCTTTATTTTAAGAGCTTCATGACATCATCTCCTTTAAAATTGTGCCCAAATTGCCTAGCTGTACTGATAAACGACTGCATAATTGAGGATTGAAATGCCATTGCTGACCCAATTTTAGCATAATTCTCAACTTGAAACTCTATCATCACGTTAATTATTCTACTGCTTTCAACTGTTTAATTAAATAGAAGCAAAGGACAATTACACCTTTAACATTAATGATATCAACATTTGCATTTACAGAGATTTTTTGTTAGTTGTTTTTAAAAAAATAAAAACAACTAAATTGTCCCTTTACCAAGGTGACAAAATAGGTAAATAGAAACAATGTGTACCTGAATTTGGGTGACATTCCCGGAACTAAAGGCGGTTGCCAGTTTAGTTTTGCTAAATGTTTACCTATTAAGAAATGTTTGTCGTTAAACATTTAATTAATAAAGTTGAGTGAATGGTGTTCTAAATAATCAAAAAACGGCATTGATTTCAGGGCTGACACGAGTTCACCAATTCGAATATCTGTAACGATTTGGAGTCGGTTCAGCACTTTTTTCTGATTTTGTTTTATCAAATTGGTATCGACGTGACAACATACACATTTAATTAATAGAATTCATATTTAATTGTGACATATATTAGACTTGATATATATATATATATATATATATATGACAAGAAGATCACATATACACGTTAAGTGCAGAACCAATGTGTACTTAAATTCATGTCTGCCATATTTAGCAAGGTTACTATCCAATCCCAACAAAGTTCAAAGTGACCTTTACATTAGCCTATCCAAATCATGAGTGTTTTCTTTGTTTTCTTTGGTCTGACCAATTACCGTTGTTTCTAATCTGCCCATTTTAATCTGTAACCATTTATTATCCTTCATCCAGGGCATTATTTTATTAGCCATGCTCACTCATGAGTCATGAATCATTCGTATTTTATGTATACTGACATATTTGCACTCTATTAATCATAGTGTCCCTAAAGAATATTATGTCACTTTACGTATATCATATTGAACATGACTTTTGAAAATACATTGATTTTGGAGTTTTTTTTCCTTCTTCTTCTAGCCTATGTAATTTAACCTTACTTTACTTCTTTATTTATTATTATTATTATTATTATTATTATTATTGGATTGATGTTACACACTGCTAATTGTATTGTATTTTTATAATTGTACATATTTTTTGTGTGCTGAAAGCTACTTCTACTGAAGTATCTAAGCCAATAACCATAAATAATAATAATAATAAATAATATATATATATATATATATATATATATATATATATATATATAAACATCTTTTCAATACCCTGATTGTATGCTTCCATCTAATTATCAAAAGGGAAGGTCAGTTATAGTTCTTTTGTATTATTCAGACCTTTTGGGAACATCACTTTCATTGCTCACATTCACACTAATTCCTTTCTGCAATTTGAGAAAGAATAAAATTTAATACCTTTAGACAGTCATATAAAAATGCACAATCAAGTGTAAGAACATACAATAATTTGTATTTATAACGCCCATTATTTTTATATCAGCACCTTAACTCTTTTCCCACGTGTAAAGTGGACCTAATAGGTCAACACTGACCCACAATAATGACCTTTTCGTAATTCAATTTTGATCTACATCACAATCACAAAATGCCCACATAATCAATCTGTATTGTTTTTTATAGAATAATTCATATTGATTCGATACTTCAGTTTTACATCTTCACCGGTCTGTTTGAATAGTGAACTTTAATAAATTATTAATTAATTTGCTAATTGCTAGCGATACAGCACTCAAATTCGGACCTCGGCGTATATAGGTTTGAATCCCATCACCGGCACTAAAATGCAGACCTACGTTTGGCTTTGCTAAAATGTCCATTGCTGAAAGATGTTTCTCGTAAAAGATTTAAAGTAGCAAGCATAAAATAAAATAAAATGATATATATATATATATATATATATATATATATATATATATATAAAGAGAGAAAAAGAAAAAAAAGTTTTGGTGGAGAATTAAAACAAACCATGTTATATTTGGAATCATAAACAAATATCATTTACCCGTAGCTCAGTGGTTTATGGTGCTGACCTGACACCAGCGTGGGTTCAAGTTCATGTGTGTGTAAAACTTGAAAGGTATGCGCTGCTGATAATTTCAAATAAAAATGAAACAGCTATACAGTGCTCCTGATTGACTTGAAAACCTAATAAATTTATTATTCAAGTGAATTTGACAATTTTTATATAACAATTCTAAAAACAAATAATCCCTTAAAGAACCCATTGATAAAGTTATAACAAGTCGCAAACAATTTTTCAATTAAGAATTTCTTACAGTTAAGGGTCTTTTGTGATCCACTGATCCTAGTTGAGTTACCCATATGAGAATACAGACTTACAATAATCCACTCGTTGACTGGTTGTCAAGCTTTTTAGCTAACTATATTGGTTGAAAACATAATTGTTTTCTTTTTTAAATAGAGCAACCTGACAGGAACATACCCGCATTATTCTACAATTTAGGTAGGATTAAATTAAAATTCAGTTGGTTATTACTTAAGATAATCTATAATAAACGTAAATATATACATCAGCATATGGCAGAAAATAATTTTACAAAACTAACCGCGGCAAATCTAATTTTATTTTCCAAAATAAAAATAACTTTAAATAAAACAATACAATTAAAGTATCACTATTAGTTGTAAAAAAGCGTAGTGTTCAACTTTCGAAACTTGAGATAATACGACAAAAATAATACCATTTGACTGTAATGTCACTAGCATTAAATAATTTGAGTAAAAAGTGATAAAAACCATGTACGGAAAAAGGTAACTCAGTTGACCTAGATAATGTAACACCATTGACACTTTTAAGCACTTAGGTTATTAATATCTGTATTAAAATGTATCAGGAAAATACGCAGTCATAACAGGAAGATATTACATTGGCTACACATATTAATGTTGAACATTAATTATGGATGAGTACATAAAATCAATCTATACCCATCTTCTCCTAATCTGTTCATTAATAAAAAGTAAGAAAACACAATAGATCTAATCTAAAACAAGTTTACTAATGGAATTTTACAAACCATGAAGTGCTAAATGCAACTTAATATTTGCGCAAAGGTTTTATCAAAATTAATGTTTAGAATAAAAAGTGTAGATTTAAAACATAAATAAATCCAGCACACTAACTACTTAACGCCAAATTAGGATTGACAAGTCGATAAATATGTTTAACAGTAAAATGACGTAAACGTGTTTGACCAACATTTTGACTGTTTAATTATTTGCTCCAAAACTGACAAAAGCGCATTTTTTACACTTTTATTTTCCACAATTGACGCATATTAATATTCGGATAAACTAATAAAAGCAGACTGGGCCATACGGGATGGTAGCGGACATGTGGCCATATGCCTTCATCCGAAAAAGTGGTGTCTATCGGTGGAATTCATTACTTGCAAACTATTCAAATGGGAATGTGTCAATGTGCACAATCGATCTAATAAGAAGATTTGTAAAAACAGGAACAAAAACAAAAGCAAGCTTATTTGTTAAAACTAATATTAATAAAGTAAACAAAACTTAAAATTTATTTAATTATCTTATACTACTTGCAAAACATAAAGTAGAATACGGAGATTAAAAAAATAATATTTATTTATCTTACCTTAGTAAATAATGAGCATCTGCAAGAATGAACTTGTTGCTACTTAATGTTTATTTAAGCAAGCAACTTCATAAGCAAATTATTGTACCTAACATATAACTGTTACAACAAATAAGCAAAAAGTAATTATTCAACAAATCGATAAATGTGTCTAACAGTGAATTGACGTAAACGTGGTTGAGCCGACATTTTGACCGTTAAATTTTTTAATCGAGAACAGCCAGAAACGCATTTTTCGAACCTTTAATTTTTAATAATTGGCACATATTAATAATCGGATAAACTAATAAAAGCAGACTGGGCCATACGGGATGGTAGCGGACATGTGGCAATGTGCCTTAATCCGAAAAAGTGGTGTCTATCGGTGGAATTCAATATTTGCAAACTATTCAAATGGGAATGTGTCAAATGTACACAACCGTCCCAATAGGAAGATTTGTAAGAACAGGAACAAAAATGAAAGCAAACTTGTTTGTTAAAACAAATATCGATAAAATAAACAAACTTAAAAATTTATTTAATTATATTTTATTATTTGCAAAACATTAAGTAGAATACAGAGATGTTTTTAAAAATATTATTTATTTATTTTTATAATAGTAATATTATCTTACATTAGACCGGTTGCTAAGTTTTTTTAAGCATATTATTATACACATAGTGCAATTGTTACAACAATTACAAAAAAGGTAATTATTTAACTAAATCATCTCCAGCAACTAGATAGCGTACAAAAGAAACGTCACTTCTATTATTAAATATACAATACTATATCATAATTGAATGGAATCTATAATTATATATACATATGTATAGTAACTAATAAAAAATTGTATAAAATATCAACTGGTGCAAAGTCGAAAATAGAGTAAAATGATTAACATAACGTATAACGTCAACTATTAATACAATTGCAGATTACATCCCATCTTTTCAGTTACTAAATCAATAAAGACATTACGAAGTTAAAAAAATTTAATAATCTATCTGATCGCCTTTCTTTTGAACAACGTGGTCTAGATATTTTGGTGTACTGTCCATGGGAATGTTGATATATTTTTGTTTTATCCCATATTGAACAGCAAACCGCATGCGTATAAACAAATCCTTAATTTTAGATAATTATTGATGTTGCGTTTTTAAAATATTGAAAACACTTTCAATGACACTAATGTCACTACATTGAACTTAACTTGGTCGTAATAATTGTGTTTATGTATGTTTGAATTTATACATGTTTGTAAGTTGTACTAACTTACACATTATCTGTAACCCCTTTTTTGTATATACATATATATAAATATATAGTAAAATGTTCTATGTTTGTGACGGACAAGAATATGCGAAATAAGTTAATCTCACAGTTTACGTCTACTCATATTTTTATTTGGAATTATAAAATAAAATTGCAGTACATTGTTAATATACGTTTATTAAGTTAATACATTTCAAATTATGTTAGGAATAGTGTTAAAATTGCAATTGATATAACATTGTAATAATAGTTAAAATTTTGTTAAAAATGTTTTTAATTATAAATTGGCATGTAAAATGTTGAATGGAGTTCCTGAAAATAATTGTAATATAGATATTTTAAATATATATTGATGATTATTTAGCATTAAAAATGTATTTATATGCACAACTAATAAATTATATTTACATAAATTGTAAAATTTTACCTTTATTTGCCAAAACTATTTTTACCGCTTAAAAAATAAATACCATAAATAATAAACTATTTAGCGAACATTATTAATATTTATTTACATGTTACATTTAAAACATATTTAATTTGCAGTTACTTGTATAAAACGTTGTTTTAACATTTGACATATGTACAAATTAAAATTGTAATTATATATCTATACATTATTTTTGCAAAATAAAAAATGGGGATAATCTAATATTTACTTAGAATAAAAATATATAAAATATCCACTTGTATTGTTAATGCAAAACTAATAACAATTAACTATATTTTGTAACCATAAATATAGTTTTTAAACGTAAATTAGTAATATAAAAGCTAAATATATACTTTAAGTTAGTTGGTATTATTATGGTTTTAATTAAAAGTAAAACTTAAAAGTTTACATTGTTGTACACTTGGATTGTTTATATGTATATATATATGTATATATATATATATATATATTAATGTTATCTACATATACCTATAATTATAATACTTGGTACTGTTATTACTAACACTTATTTATTATTATTAATAATATTAATATTAATAGTTATTATTGTAAAAACAATATTAATAATAATAGTAGTTATTGTAAAAACAATATTAATAATAATAGTAGTTATTGTAAAAACAATAATAATAATAATAATAATATGTTTTACACTTACACATCAGTTGGAACTGCATGTGGATCGCTATCACAATATGTTAAGAACATAATTTTAAGGTTAAATTAATGAATATTATTACATATATTAATTATTTGATGCATTTTAAGTAAATTAATAACAATTTAACTTTTAATGAAATTCTAGTGTCTAATTAAATGTATTTTGTCATAAAATATTAAATACATCCTAAACATAATTGCAAACAATAAAACAAAATGTGATTTGTGACAATTATTCAATTTGTAATACCCAAAATAAATGCGTAATTGTTTATAATTTGCATCTAATTAGATATTTTATTTAAATCATACAAAGCATAGATTAAATTTTTAATTATTAAGTTAATTGTGTTGTTTCCAAATAATTTTGTAACTTACACTTTTCCTAATACATGTCTGAAGAAATCGAAAAAAGTTATAAAACACGTTGATTATATTTATTGTTTAATAGAATTTTTAAACAAAAATAAATATATAATAATATATTTTTCAAATATATTAAATACACATGGACAAACATATATATATATATATATATATATATATATATATATATATATATATATATATATATATATGCTTTTATATCTATATATTGCACACTTAATTAAAATTATTGCTAATAAATAAATTTATTTGTTAGGAAATAATTTAATTTTCATTAATTGGCTTGTAAATTTACAAATGTATCAATTAATATTTATTTAAGTACAATAAAATAAACATTTAAAATAATAATATTTATTTTTGTAGCATTTTGTTTATTTCTTCAATATGTTTAAAAAATTACAGAAACATTTTAATGCTTTATAGATTATTTAAAATATTATTTTGAAGTATTTAATAAAGCACTTTTTATAATACGTTTTTTAAAATATTACTTTTTTAATTAAATAAAAGAAAAATTAATAATTATAAATAGTGAAGCTAATGTTTAAAATTTAATAAATAAATGTAATGTGTGATTAAACTCAACTACTTGTGATACAATTGTTTTATAAAATGCCTAGATTGATAACATTGTACCTATAATAATTATAAATATAACGGAATAAAAATTAATTAATTACCATTTCATCTTATATGCACAAAATGCAATTTAATTGCCAAACGTCATTATAAATTAAATTGTTTTACACATTAAAATATTATGTTACAGTTTTACAATAATTTCCACATTAAAAGTTGTTAAAACGTACAGTCTATGTCCTCTGAAAATGAGTAATAATTTGAAATAGACAAAAAATATTGTATATATTCAAAAATAAGCATTTTTAGTTTTTAATTAGTTAAATATTGAAATATTATTTAACTTACAAATTGTGGGTTCTAAAATAACAAATGTATAAATAAAATATTGTTTACTATATATTAGTATGTTAAATGTTAGCAGTTTACAAATTTTAGAAAAATACAATACTTACCCCATAGTACTAGTTCTAAATGTAATTATAACGTGTTGTAAATAAACAATTGCATTTTTGTGTTTTTTACATTAAATATAATTAGAAGCGTTTTAAATTTTATAAGCATCTTTTTAAATGTTATTAAACAAACATAAATAAATTTCTTATTATTTTTGATAAGCATGTATGTTACCTTACGGTAAAATATATTTTACCCTACAGTAAATAATTGTGTCATTAAAACAAAAACAATTATACCTATTCTTATTCATTAACTCCAGTTTAAAATACAAAAATAAAATGTATCATTGTATAAAAATAAGCATTTATTTAATGAAAATCAGTAATTTTATTGATTAAAATAATTTAATCATTAAATCCACTTTCAAATTAACTTAAAATGCTAATATATATATATATATACATACTGTTCTGTACATAATTATGTTTAAAATTTTATTATAAAATATGCATTTATATTATAGTAATAAAATAATAACAAAGTAATATAATAAAATTGTAAATCAATTCCATAGTGTGTAATATTGAAATACTTTTTATTACAAAAATAATGTTTTATTAAATATATAATTCATTTATTATAACAATATTTTAATGCATTTAAATTAATAGCTAATTTTTTGTTTTAAAACACTCAAACATTTTATGGACATAAGTTAATTAAATATATACAGATATATATTATTTTGTAATATTAATAACAGTAATTACATTATTAATATAATATTTAATACTACAATATGTCAAATAATGTGTCAATTTATATTTATATTATTAGTTTTTTATAACAGTTTTTAATGTTATTTTTTATTTTTTAAGTACGATAATTTTTTATGAAAGTCAAAAATATATGTTAATTTTTTAAACTGTGGTTTAATTGCGCAATAAATATTTAAATATAAATTGTATATTGTATTTTGTAGTATGCTGTATATATATATATATATATATATATATATATATATATATATAGGAGTAAGTAAAAATAACTTACGAATTTCACCGCGAATGGCAAGTAAATGCAGAATAGCCAGCACGAATAGTAAAAATATTTGTTTAATGTTCATATTTTGTGATACTTCTTTCTTTTAAGTTGGTGATGTTTCCAACCTCTATTTATACACAAATTTAATGTATTCAACTATTTTCATTGGTTTGTTATGCTAATAGTACAAAAAATAATTATGTGTTTACTATATTTCCAATAGACATAGTAGTTGGTAAATACACACAAACACACACACATGTGTGTGTGCGTTCATATATAATTCAAATTAAAAAATATTAAAAATATTAAAAAAAATTAATAATAATAATAATTATTAATATACACTGCACAAAGCGTGTTAAATGTTAATTTTATTTTTGTGACATACTTACAAGTTCTAGTTTTACATTGCCAGAAAATGTTTGTTAATTATCGAATTTAAAAAAGAACTATAATAATAATAATGATAATAATAATAAACATTTTGTTTTTTATTATGATTATTTAATTTTTATTTTATTAAAATGCAAAGTAATTATTGTAGTACTTGTTTTTGTTTATAAATATTTTATTAATATATATCCACATTTTCTATGTTAATTATAGAAGACTTTTAAATAAAATGTTTGTTACAATATAGTTAAAAAACATTTTTTATACAGTTTGATTTGTAGCATATGTAATTAGTGTGTTGCTTTTTATTTATAAAACAATATATAAAAATTTATCTCTACTATCGGCATCAAATATGAGTCTACGATTGGCTATGCTCAAATTTCCACTTCTAATAGATGCAGTAAAAAAAGTAGTAAGGATGAAACAAAAATATAAATGAATAAGTACTAATGAATTATATAAAAACTAATATATAAGCATTTTTTTTATAAATAAAATATTGAAAATTAAATTTTAATGTAAGCAACAATATATAAATCAATTAAAATAACTACAATTTAAGATGGTTGACGTTCGAAAATGGAAGCATTGTGACACTTTGCAGCACCCTGCACTAGTTACTTATCTTAAACATATCTAATTGTTACTAATACATACCTAAAAGAATACTTTATCAATACACCTCAAGCAACATTATTCGCATTAATAATTTTTAATTATACTATACAACAACATCTAATCTTGCAATAAAGCATAATAACACAATTTAATAAAACTTAAATAAAAACCACATAACCCATTAACAAATAATTTTATTAACTGTTATACATAAATGTATAAAGAAAAAGTTACAAACTGTATAATGACAACAATTTAAAAAACATTTATTATTTTTTATAATTTCTGCCAGCCATTTCACATTTTGATTTATCAAGGTACCAAAAAATCCTATGAAACTCGATTTTTTATAACATAAACCATATTCTCTATAAGTAATACGTTATTGTACAAATTGTTAACTTAACCTTTAATCGAAACAAGCATGAAATTAATTCCGGGCTGTTAAGGATCAAATTAAATATTAAAAAATACATTTAAATTTAAATAATCATATGTAAAAAACAATTCAAATAACTATGATTTATGATTTACCAGAAATTACTGCAAATAAAAAATAATGTAAATCATTTGCAAATTTGTTATAATAATTTTGCACACAATATTTAAAACATTATTATTAAAATAAAAGTATAATTACTTTGTAATTAAAGTAATTGATAATAAACAAATATTAAATAAAAACTTCAACAACGTTTACGCGTACATTTTCAACTTAATGTTGAAATTAATTAAAAAACCAAAGATTATTATTAAACATTCTATATAAATAATTTTATATATTGCCAATAAATAATTTTGTTGTAGATGATTTAATCTTTGGTAAAAAAAGAAGATTATTTTTAATTATAACAATCTGATGGTTTTTGAAAATAATTCCAAGAATGATACAAAACAAGGTAATGTAAAAATGTACCAAAAATGTTTTATAAACCAGATATTAATAAAACGTTCAAGTAAAGACCAAAACACGCATACTTTTAGTAAACAATTATATAAAGCAATTTCGTTTATTTTCAAAAAAATTCTTTATTATAAAATATATTATATTATATGTATATATATATATATATATATATATATATATATATATACGTGTTAAAGTGTTAGTTTCAAAATTACAATAACTAATTAAATTTTAAAAATATGTAAAATTGTTTACAGTTATTTATATTGTTATACAATCTTTTTTGTAAACACGAAACCGTCAAAAATTAACATTAAATACAAATTATAAGCAAATTAATTTATTTCTATATAAAAAACAATTATTACAAGTTAAGTTGTTCATGTTTGATTGTTTTAAATAATTTATTTATATAAAACTAATATCTTAAAACTAATTATGTAAAAAGATTTTATTGCTTACCATGTGTATAGTCATTTAGTAAATGCACTTAAATACCTATTTTTTTACTTGGCAAAATTACATAATATTACGTATTATTTTACCAAATAACTTAAAATAAATGAAAAACGTTATATACATAGGATGTTATTAAACGAGTTAATTACTATAATATTTTATTAAGATATTTAAGTAATGAGTTGATACTGAACAACAAATACTGGAAACTTTTATGAGAGTGTCAAATCTAATTTGATTTACTATGTTTAATTGTGTTTTTATGTAAAAATATAAAAATTAAGAAATAAAAATAATGTAAAGCACTTAGTAGTTGCATCATATTTACGTAGAAATATTTATTAAAAAATGTCGAGTTAGTGAAAATAGCATATTTTAAAACCCCCCATATAAACGGAATTACTAAATACAATTTACCCAATTTTTAGTAAATAACTTTTAATAAGCCAGTATTATATTTTAATTTTACATAAATAAATTTTTTAGACTTAATTAGAAAAATTTTATAAGTAGACAGATTATTATTAAACATTAATGATTATATTAATTGGCAATAAATAATTTTGTTGTAGCTAATTTTGTGTTTGGCATCAATAAAAGATTATAGTTTCATGTTAACAAGTTCATGTTTTTAAAACTAATGCCAAAAATGATACAAAAACGCCATGTTTGAAAATTACAAAAATGTAAAGAAGAAACTTTTAATAAAAGGTTTAAGAAAAGCAGGAAAATGCTTACTTTTGATTAATAAAAATTTTAAAAACCATTATATAAAACAATAATTTAGGTTATTGTCTTTTACAGAAAATGACATATATCTCATTAGAATAACCTTCAAATAGAACCATATAAGTATTCATTTTTCCTTTTTGCTTACTTTTGCAGTAAAATTTCCAGTTAATGTTTTAATGTTTTATTTATACACACGTTTTTAATAGATTTTGCGATTAATTGTATACTATGTTTTTGTATTGGTTTTACTAAAACCATAAATATGCATAATTGTTACATTTAGCATTTAACATTACAGTTTTTCAAAAAATTAGTGTTTAATATACAAAAATAATCTAAATTAATTTTCTATTTCTTAATGCTTTTCCGTAAAAAATAATAATTAAAAATTTAAAATAATGTGAAGCACTTGATAATTTATTTATATTCACTAGGAAATATTTATTGAAAGATGCCGATTTTGTCAAAAAAGAACATTTTGAAAACAACATATATTTAAAGAGCATAACTAAGCGCAAGTTATACTATTTAATTAATAAAATTTGAATTAGTGTGCTAAAAGCATTATTTAAAATTAAATTTTGATACTTTAAGTTTGTTTCTACAACACAAAATTTACTTTGTTACTATCTCATAAAGGAAGTTAAATTTAAATTTAAAAAAGTTAATTTATATTTAAAAAATTAATTAATTAATTTTTTTTTAATATTTAAGTTATGAATAAATAAAGTATGTGCCGGGGTGGTCTAGTGGTACTGAGCTCGAATTCGGACCTCGGTGGACATGGGTTTAGAATCCCATCACTGGCACTAGAATGCGGGCCCACGTTTGGCTTCGCTAATTGTCCACTGCTGAAAGATGTTTCTCATGCAAACATTCAAAGTAGCAAAGTTAAAATAAAAAATAAAAAATAAATATATACTCAGAAGTTAGCATAGTAACCACAATTTTGAAATAAATTAAGAACCTATTTTTCGTGTAATATTACTTTGAAAACGTTTTGGTTTTTACTTTAAAATATTGATTTGTTGTTAAATTTAAGTTAAAATTGATATTAGTATACAAAATAAAATTAAAAATGCAGTATATCTTGTTAAAATAATTTAAAAAATTACATCAATGGTTTTAATAATGCGTTGGGCATTTTCTAAAAATATGAACAACTTATTTTTTGTTTGTTAAATCAATTACTGTTTAATGTAGAAACTATAAAATACAATATGTTTTAAATCACAAAATATGATTAACACGAATTTATTTATTTGCTACCGAAGCAGAGTAAAAACGTGTTTTGTAACAATAAGTACTAATTTCTTTTAATTGTAGTTAATAAAACACTAACTTAAAAGAATTACTATATTGGATTATAAAATTAATTGTTGTGTATAAACAATGATTTTGTACAAACATAACATTTTACAAATAGAACAATATATCTAAGCAACAAATATTAAAATAATTTTATAAAAAGTATTAAATAACCCTTATATAAAAATTATTTTAATAAATTTAAACAGTCGTATTTATATAGCAATATATATTAATATTTTCTACTCTAAAATGTAATTTATTAACGCCAGGATTACAATTGTTGGTAAAAATAATAATTTGTGTTCTAATTTTACACAATTAATTGTAACTGTATTTAAATTTATTTTGTTTAGGTAAAAAACTAAATCCAAACATAACATAGGCTAAAATAAAAAATAATTATATTTTTGAACATCGCTATTTAATAGTTCTAACATTAATTATATTTTGTGCTTTTGTATAATAAAAATCTATCATAGATAAGCATATTGAAATCAAAAAAACATTATTTGTCTAAATCAATTTAAAAAAATATATAGATTGCATAAATGTATATCAGCAATTTAACCAAAAGTATACCAAAATACTTAAATCAAATGGTTACAATCACGAGCCATTTTATTTATTATTTAATATTACGGAGTAAATTATACATAAAACAATTCATTAAACCTAAAAATTAGATATGCTTTAGATTTTTAAAAATATTTGACGTTATATTTTAAGTTGATAATTTACCCAATCTTAGATTATGAGTCAATTAATATTTTTATGCAAATATTATATTAATTATAATATATTTTGTTATAAAATTATATTTGCATATTTATTATAAAAATAATATTGTACGTTTTATGATTAAAATGACGTTTTTGTTGTTGCAGATTGTTACAGACCACGTTTTTAACATTTATTTCGTCTAAGGGTTGTAAATAAAAATCAAATTGTTATCACAACCAAATTTAATAAACGTATAATAAATAATAATGCACAATTATGTTAAAAATGTAAAAAACATTATATTTTTACAAGTAATATTACGTTTGCAAAAAGTAAACCATAGGTCAAACAATTGTAAGTTAATAATAGTACACAAATAAACAATAGTTTAAATTTACTAAAAATAGTCATGTCACATAAAAAATTAAAAATGATTTTGTCACATTTGATTATAAAATTTGTAAATTGACATTTGACAACATTTATAATTTTATTTTTAAATAGATTAAAATACACAAAAAATAATATTATTTTAGTTTAAACGTTTATTTATTTGCTTGCTATGTGTATACTGATTTAGTAAATGCAGTTAAATTAAATTATGGTACCTATTCTTCTATTTACAAAAATTATATAGTATTAATTAATATTTAACCCATTAATATAAAATAAATAAAAAGCTTTTTTATATATACAGTATCTCTAGAAAAGGTTAATCATAAATATATTTTATTAACATATTTAAGTAATCAGTTGATACTGTACAACTACGACAACAATTATTGCAAATTTTTATTAGAGTATCAAATCAAATTAAATTGTTATATTCGATTGTTTTTTGTAAAAAATTAATAATTAGGTAAAGCACTACAGGGGCTAAAATAGAGCTGTCAAAATTAGCATATTGAAATTGATTGACTTTCCTTACATCATTAAGCATATTAGGCACATCAACATTTTACTAAAAATAAGCATTAGCATCACATTAGCAATATCAATATATTCAAAACACTAAAAATATTTTTCTTTTTGCAAATAGCATTATCAAATTTACTGCTTAGACCAAAAACCCAGAATTTACACATTTCGACAACATGAAAAAACTACTACGTTATTTGCTTAAAAATAAATTATATTATGAAATATGTACATATATATAAAACAGACATCACCAATTGTCCAAAGTTAATAATTCAGGGATAGCCATGCTTTTTTATAACTTCCTTTAACCGTTTTGGATAGGAATCGACCAAATTATTGGATATAATCCTGTGGAATTTGATTGTCTTACACATAATTGATTTTTTCCATGAGTGTACCTCGATTTTCCGTCTTATTCACCTCTCGTTTAAGATAACTACAAAAAATTTTTATTTACATTGAGATTTGGGCTATATAGAGGCGTGCTTGAACAAAGCTCAGCGTTTTGTTATCACAACCATCCTTGGTCTAAAACAATAAAAAATCCAATAATTTTTAGATTATGATAAAAACCAAGTTACCTTTTGCGATGTATGCACCGGAGCATTATCTTGAACAACCACCAAATGCCCTGAAGCCCTTTTGTTGTAGTTTAGATTCTGAAAAATTCTTTGAAAATAGCTACTAAATTCTGGAGTTGCTTAGATGACTACTTGTTTCGCTCCATTTTGGCAGCTGCTCGTACTTAATTCCAAAAATATCCATGAAGACATGATGGATGTACAACTTTTTTAACAATACAATTGTTGTCTTGAAGAAAATCGGGACCACAGATAATCGTGGACTGCACTGCCCATGGTTCATATTTCAAAGCACACTCGTCTATGAAAAACACCGATCTCCAAAAACATAATGGACGGTCTTCATACGTTTTGGCAAATTTTACACGTTTTCTTCTATGTTCTGCAAGTTAAAAGAAACTTTTTTTCGCGTTTTCCTTAACTGCAGATACAGCCGATTTACATCCGATTACGAATAAGTGAATATGAAAAATTGGGTACTTCTTCGTTTTGTATTTGTTGGATAGGCTTTATTCTGTTTCTTTTTAGTTTGGTGATAATAAAAGTATCATCTCGTTTGCTCGTTGATGGTGCAGGTCCTTGTTCCTGCTAAATTCTTGGACGTGTATAATCCTTTAACACACAGTATACAGTTCTTGTACTTATATAAAAATAATCATGTTATTTGTTCAACAATCAAACCCATATTATAACTTTTTTTGATTTGTTCGTAATTTATAACACTTAAAATAGCTTCCACTATTTAAACTCATTGTAATCACACTATATATATTATTTTAGTTTAAACGTTTATTTATTTGCTTGCTATGTGTATACTGATTTAGTAAATGCAGTTAAATGAACAAAATTGTGCCAAGGTCAAGAGTTCAAGCTTAATGTTAGATAGGTTAAGCAAACAAAAATGAAAGGTAAAGTAATTAAAAATATTCTTTAATCTTTCACACCATAATTAATAAGTTAAATTTTCAATACATATAAAATATGAAAAACTGATCAATTTTTTTTTATATAGTGTAAGTAAGTACGTGTGCTGGGTTACTGTAAACACTTATAAACTTATGTAAACAAAAATTTTTTTTTTTGAAATTGGTGTTGCAATCTATTTTATGTTTTTAGCTTTATATTTATAAAATATTTTTGTGTGACTATCACCATTTATTACCTTTGAATGCGTAATTTATCCAAAAAATCAAGATATACCTTTCAATCTATTTAAAATAGTAAAAAAGTGAAAACACTACTTAACTTTAGGTATCGATAAACCATAACATATTGTTATAATTATTTAGTTGAAAAAAATATAACTTTCAAGTTAAAATAGCAAACATTGAAAAATAAGAGTTCACTGACAAGTACCATTTTAGACCCTGTAAGTATTTGCTTTATATTTACTTAAAATATTTATTTAAACATGTCGAGTTAGTAAAAACAGCATATTTTAAAAACATTTATATAAACGGTATTACAGGTTATAACTTACTTAATTATTGGTAAATCTATGATCAAGTAATGTTTTTAAAACCGTTATTTAAAAATGTATTTTAATACTCTAATTTCATGTTTCTACAACATAAAACTATTCAAATGAAAATGTGTCATATGTACACAAACTTTAAAAATTATTTAATTATATTTTATTATTTGCAAAACATTAAGTAGAATACAGAGATATTTCTAAAAATATCATTTATTTGTTTTTATAATAGTAATATTATCTTACATTAGACCGGTTCTACGTTTCTTTAAGCATATTATTATACACATAGTGCAATTGTTACAACAATTACAAAAAAGGTGATTATTTAACTTAAACATTCCAGCAACTAGATAGCGTACAAAAGAAACGTCATTTCTATAATATAAAACATACAATACTATATTATAATTAAATAGAATCTACAAATATATATATAATTATATATATATATATATATATATATATATATATATATATATATATATATATATATATGTATATATACAACCCTCACAACAATTACTGCAAAAAAGTGATTATTTAACTAAAACCTCTCTAGCATCTACATAGCATACAAGAGAAACGTTACTTTAATTATAGAATATACAATACTATATAATAATTTAAAAAAAACTATAACTATATATACATATATATTGTAAGTAACAAAAATTATATAAAATATCAACGCGTGCAAAATCGGAAATAGAGTAAAATAATTAACATGATTTATATCGTCAACTATTAATAAAAATACAGATTGCACGCAATTTTTTCAGTTACCAAATGATTAAAAACATTACAAAGTTCAACAAATTTAATAATTTATGTAATCGTCTTTCTTTTGAACAACCTGATCCAAGCGTTTTGGAATGCTGTTAATGAGAGTGTTGATATATTCTTGTTTTATCTCATATTGAACAACAAACCGAATGTGTTCACATAAATCCTTAATTTCGGTATGCTTATTGATATTGCGCTTTAGCATACTAAAAAAATTTTCAATAGCATTAATATCCGGGCTGTTAGGTGGCAATTGAGCGAAAGATAGGTTTTTTGGTTTTAGCCTCTCTACTGTCTAAATGTAAATATAAAGCAAATATAGTGAAATTAGATAAATATGACGTTAACTTTTTGAACGTATGACATGGAGCATTGTCCTGAAAAACAGTAGTAACCCCCGTATAAGTGTGCTGCATTTCATAATAAAAAATGTCCTTTATAATTAAAAAAAAAATTTTTACTATTTAAGGTACCAGATATAATTCTCCATTTGATAGGTTGATTATACTTAATACCAAACCAACACATTACTTGTCGAGAGTGGGCTTTCTTTCTAACAACCGGGAGTGAATGTTTTTTAAAACTTGTCCCACACAACACTTTGTTTTTAAAGCCAAATAGTTTATCATGAATCAGCAAAGTATACAGAACGGCAATAACATAAGTGTCGTTCACTCCACAGTTTACAAAAGGCTAATCGGTCATCCTTTTGTTTTTTGGTAATAAATGGTTTGATATTTGGTGATTGTAGATTTAAACCAGATTCGATTGCTCTGTTTCTATAGTGGAATAAGTAAAGCTGTTTAAACTATTTCTTTTAGTTTCTGAAATAGGTTTATTATAATTTGTTTTTAACTCCATAATAATTTTTTGATCATCTGTACTTGTTGTTGCACGTTTTCTTCCAACATTATCATAATTTCGGGGTTTTTGACCGTTGATAATCCGATAAATTGTTGAAAGGTTAACTTTATATAAATCTGCCAATCTTTTTGGTGAAAATCCTTCATTTTTTAATTCTTTAATAACACGGTGTTCATTATAACATCACAATCAGAGCAGATTTGAATGTGTGTTTAACATCAATTTTAAGAATTAGTTATTGTCTATTTTTAATGAAATTAAGCATAACAAAATAATAATAGGCTAATTATTATAAAAATTATGTAATTTTAACTTATTATCCACGTTAATATAGAAGTAGCTTTAAAATATGCTATTTTGGCCGACTCAGCCTTCTTAAATAAATATTTCTAAGTATATATAAAGGATCTATTAAGCACTAGACATTATTTTTAATTCCCGATAGTTGTTTTTACGAAAAAACAATTAGACATAACAAATTAATTTAGATGTAATACCTTTGTAATTTTTTGCGGTAATTGTTAAAATGGGTGTATATGTATTGAAAGTATTAAAAAATTGTATAAAATATCAACTGGTGCAAAATCAAAAATAAAGTAAAATGACTAAAATAATGTATGACGTCAACTATTAATAAAAATACAGATTACATGCAATTTTTTCAGTAACCAAATAACTAAAAACATTACAAAGTTGAAAAAATTCAATAATCTACGTGATCGCCTTTCTTTTAGACAACGTGGTCTAGATATTTTGGAATGCTGTCTGTGGGAATGTTGATATATTTTTGTTTCATTCCATATTAAACAGAAAACCGCATGCGTATAAACAAATCCTTAATTTCAGTATAATTATTAATGTTGCTCTTCAACATATTGAAAACACTTTTAATAACACTAATGTCACTACATTGAACTTAACTTGGTCGTAATAATTGTGTTTATGTATGTTTGAATTTATGTATGTAAGTTGTAAGTTGTACTAACTTACACATTATCTGTACCTCCTTTTTTGTATATATATAAACATATATACTAAATTGTTCTATGTTTGTGACGGACAAGAATATGCGAAATAAGTTAATCTCACAGTTTACATCTACTCATATTTTTATTTGTAAATATAAAATAAAAATGCAGTACATTGTTAATATACGTTTATTAAGTTAATACATTTTAAATTATGTTAGAAATAGTGTTAAAATTTTATTTGATGTAATATTGTAATGATAGTTAAGATTTTGTTAAAAATATTTTTGATTATAAATTGGCATATAAAATGTTGAATGGAGTTCCTAAAAATAATTGTAACATAGATTTTTTAAATATATATTAATGTTCATTTAGCATTAAAAAATGTTTTTATGTGCACAACTAATTAATTATATTTACATACATTGTAAAATTTTGCCTTTATTTGCCAGGACTATGTTTACCGCTTAAAAAATAAATACCATAAATAATAAACTATTTAGTGAATATTATTAACATTCATTTACATGTTACATTTAAAACATTTAATTTGCATTTACTTGTATAAGATGTTTTTTTAACATTTGACATATGTACAAATTAAAATTGTAATTATATATCTATACATTATTTTTGCAAAATAAAAAATATGGATAATCTAATTTTTTACTTAGATTCAAATATATTAAACATCCACTTGTATTGTTAGCGCAAAACTAATAACAATTAACTATATTTTGTAACTATAAATATTGTTTATAAACGTAAATTAGCAATATAATAGCTAAATATATTCTTTTAGTTAATTGGTATTATTATGGTTTTAATGATAATTATGCATTTACTTCATTGCTGCTATTTGTTAAAATAGTTTTTAAAGACAAGATTGCTAATTTTACACTATAACCTTTAATTTATAAAATTAGATTTAAGAACGAACATAGCGGAATTAAAAGGTAAAACTTAAAACTTTGTATACATTTAAAATTATCTACAAAACTAAGCACTCAGGGACAAATTAATGCACACGTCTTTTGTTCCACGAATGCTTAAATTAAAACATACAACATATACCATCGAATTGGGATAAACGTGTCTTTACCAATTGTTAATCAACAATGGATATTTAACAAAATTTATTAAACACCACTCCGAGTTATACAAAAATCCGGTTACAAACTTTGATAAAAGAAGCCGGCTAACTTAAAATTATTATTTAAAGGAGATGATATTATAAAGCGTTTTTAAATACGGCTAAAAAGGACCTTTTTATCAATCTAACTATGAATGCTGTTTACTACCAAGATTAAAACTACTAAAGTAACATTTTCCGCCCCACATTGCATTTATCAGTTCACTTGAAATTGGGGTTACAAGAATATTGGTCGAAAAATGCATTGCTTAGTCAATCGGAGTAAAGAACACATTCCAAACTGGATTAATATTAGGTTAAAAAAATGTAAACACACGTGCAAGTTTTCTATATTACGTCATCAACTGCTAACCAAACATTAGATTAATTTTAAAAATTGTGTTAAAGTGCTAATTATTTCTCAAGCTTCTAATATGTTGAAAATTCTCAAATGTGTTTATATTCACACATTGAAACCTGTACAAAACAGTTTGTTACTACACTGAACTACGCTTGATTGTAATGTTTATTTTTGTGTATGTTTATAAGTTTTACTAACTTAAATGTCATATATATATATATATATATATATATATCCCAAAATTCAACTTACAATTTACGTTCTTTTATATTTTTATTTTAAATCATAATTTTATTGACTTCATTAAATTTAGCTTGGATATATTATAAGCATAGTTTGTGTAGTAAATGTGTTTGTAGTTTTTAATGTTAAGCTAATTACATCATATGCCAATATAATAATAGAACAAAATTAAGTGTATAAAAAACGTTAAATTGAGTCCCGTTTAACTGATTGCAACAAGTAATGTTTTGAACTAATTCAAAAAAGTTAAAAAAAAATGTAAAAGAAGACAATGACATTAGTTTTTAATATAACCGTATCTGTTCTCCCTGTTGCTACAAAATATATTTGGTGTTGTCTTTTTCCTTTTAGTTTACCAATTTTTTTTAGATTTGTGATAATTGATATTATTTCTGTGCAACTATATTGTCTATAGTTCCTTTTATGTTTCCAATTCTCCAGCCCTTATATTTTTTTGTTTAAATTATATATTTTTAATATGTAAAATGTTTGTTTATTTTTTAAAAAATACAAATAATATACAAATTAAAAAAAACAAAATATCTTTTTGTTTTACGTTAAATACTGCAATAACAATCCAATTTGGAGTGCTTTAATAACAGGTTTTAAAACATATCTTAATACCGTTACAACACTGACAGCATTAATTTTTATTATATTGTTTAAATTTATTGTTGTGTAATAAAAATAAATTTTAAAACTTATTTATGTTACAAATATACAGTGCAATAATTGATAATTTAAAAAATGTAATTAAAAACAATATGCGTACAACATTGCCGTTAAATTGTTTTCTTTAACTTTCGGTTTAATAAAATATTTGTAATACAATTTTTATGTAATACTACAATTAATTAAAATGTATTGTTATGTTTTATTAATCAATTTTTTTAATACAAGTAGTTAATTAAAAAAACATTTAAAAATATATAATTGGTAAACGATACATGTAATTTGTACAAAAACTATTATTGTAAACAAACGGTGTTTTAAATAATTTAAAAATAAAAATAAAAATGCCTCATTATTGGTTTAATCAATTGTAAGCTATTAATAGTGCACAAATCAACAATAATTTAAATTCTATTAAAAATATGTATGTCACATAAAAAATTAAAAATAACCTTGTCACATTTGATTATAAAATTTACATTGACATTTTGACAACTTTGTAATTTTTGTTTAGTATCGCTTTCTAAAATATTAAAGGTATCCATAAATAATATTTTTAGCATAAATGTTTTTTTGTTTACTCATGTGTACACTTATTTAGTAAATGCAGTTAAATACAATAATAAAACCTATTCTTCTACTTACAAAAATTATATAATATTAATTATTATTAAACCCAATACTTAAATAAATAAAAATTGTTTTATGCATTCGATGTCATTAGAAGAGTTGAATACAATTATATTTTAGTAACATAATTAAGGAATCAGTTAATACTCTACATATAATGACATAAGTAACTTCAATTTTGACCTACTATAATATCCAAATATATTTAGCATTTGTTACTTATCTTAGACATATCTAACACTTATTGATAAATACCATAGATAATACTTTACTAATATATATATATATTATACAATTGAAATTATTCGCAAAACAAATTTTAATACAATACACGATAATATTGATTTTAGCACTAAAGACAATACCATTATTATAAAACTTAAAATAAACACAAATAATTGGTTTTAATAAATAGTTTTATCTATTAACATAAATAAATATACAAAATAAAGGTAACAAACTTTAATAATGTCAGTACCAGCACATCCACGCTTTTATTTAATTTCTAACAGGCGCTTTGGATAGGAATCTGTTAATGTACTAATAGGGTCCTTCAAACTACAATTTTTTACATGCTAAACTTTTAGTTCCAATAATGCGTCAGTTTCTATGTGGTCCAATTCACCTTTTAAAATACTAAAAACGTTGTCAATTACATCAAAGTTTGGACTGTATGGAGAAAGTTAAATAAAAGTTAGATTTTTGCTTTCCAAAGCTTTTGTGTTCTAAATAAGGGAAACGTATAGTAAATTGTAAATCACATTAAAACACTCATTACCACTTTTGAAATTTGTACAGGAGGATTGTTTTGATTAATTGTTAAGTGTCCGGTAGCATTTGACAACTTGCTATAAAACAATTTTCAAATTTTTGTACAAATTCAGCACTGTTTAAATTGTTATTTGTACGCATTTATTTTAGAGATTGATTGTACTTAATTGCAAAATATTCTTTATAGATAAAAAAATTACAACTTTTATTGCAGTACAAGTATGGTTAAATAAAACATTCAGACCATAAATAACATTAGAATGTTTAGTTTATGACTTATAGATATTGCACACTTATCTGTTAAGTATATTAATCTCCAAAAAGACGATAGTTAATGTTTGTACCTTGGTTGCAAATTTTACTCGTTGTAATCTGTGTGGACGTTTTTAACAGCCGCTTTAATAATAAAACCCCTTTAGATTTCATCATTCTTTTAAGTATTAATTTTTTATTTGTTTGTCATTTATTGTTCGGTGTTTTTTAATGTGCATAATTATAAACAAATTATTTTTTGTGTTTGTTGCAGACGTTTTTTCCAACTGTGGATGATCTGGGGCTTGTTCTAGTGTTCAAAATGTTGCACACAGTTGAAACATCTACTTTTATGCATTCGGCAATTATTTGAACTTTGGTCCCGTTTCTAAAACGTGTAACTAATTTATAATCCTCGAAATATAATTAACGACGCTGAGTTGCTTTAACCATAAGTATTAAGTGCGAAATAAAAAGCCTTTTTATAAAAAATTACAAATTTAAGCGGAAAATAAAATTTGACCTTTTTTATGCTTCAATTATTATAAATAATTTTATAATTAATTAATAAACTTATTTTTCAATATCTTGTTTTAATAAAAAACATTTTTTAAATATATTTTGTTTCCATATAAATAAATAATTGAAATAATTCATAAAACTATTTTTTATGCAATGTTACTAAAAATGAAAAATAAAAATGCAGTATATTTGATTATAACAATTTAAAAATTACATTAATGATTTTTAAAATATTTTAGGTATTTCCTTAAAATATTAAGAAAAATTATTTTTATTAAAGCTTTATCGTAACTTTAAAAAATAAATTACACTACACCCATTTAACAATTACCGCAAAAAAGTACAAAGGTATTACATTTAAATTAATTTGTTATGTCTAATTGTTTTTTTTGTAAAAACAACTATTGCGAATTAAAAAAAATGTTTAGTGCTTTATAAATCCTTTACATATACTTAGAAATATTTATTTAAAAAGACTGAGTTGGCCAAAATAGCGAATTTTAAAAACTACTTCTATATCAACGTAGATAATAAGTTAAAATTACATAATATTTATAATAATTAGCCTATTATTATTATTTTGTGTGTTTAATTTCATTAAAAATGAACAATAATAATTCATAAAATTAATGTTAAACACACATACAAATCTGCTCTGATTGTGATGTCATAATAATTATTAAAATAAACATTAAATTATTCTAATCTATATAAATAAAAATAATAAAAATTTTTTTCTTAATTTTAAATAAAAATTTTAAAGTAAATCTAATAATTTATTATTTACGTTTAACCTTGAAATTCCGCTGAGCCGCTAATTCTGCTTTCTACTTGCATTGTTTTTGAAATAGTAATAAAAAATGCTTTTATCTTACTGAAAATGAACACCGTGTTATTAAAAAATTAAAAAATGAAAAATTTTTACTAAAAAGATTAACAGATTTATATAGAATTAACCTTTTAACAATTTATCGGATTATCAACGGCAAAAACCCCAAAATTATGATAATGTTGGAAGAAAACGTGCAACAACAAGTACAAATAATTAAAAAATTATTATAGAGTTAAAAAAAGTTATAATAAACCTATTTTAAAAACTAAAAAAAATAGTTTAAACAGTTTTACTTATTCTACTATAAAAAACAGAGCAATCAAATCTGGTTTAACTCTACAATCACCAAATATCAAACTATTTATTACAAACAAACAAAAGGATAACCAATTAGCCTTTTGTAAACTATGGAGTAAACAACATTTATGTTATTGGCGTTCCGTATACTTTGTTAATAAAACAATTATTTGGGATAAACCATTTGGTTTTAAAAACAAAGTGTTGTGTGGGACAAGTTTTTAAAAACATTTACTCTCGGTTGTTAGAAAAAAAGCCCACCCTCGACAAGTAATGTGTTGGTTTGGTATTAAGTATAATTAACAACCTATTAAATGGAGAATTATATCTAGTACCTTAAATAATAAAAAAATTATTTTAGTTATAAAGGATGTTTTTTATTATAAAATGCAGCACATTTATGCGGGGTTTACTACTGGTTTTCAAAACAATGCTTTATGTCATACATCCAAAAAGGTAACGTCATATTTATCTAACTTTACTATATTTGCTTTATATTTACATTTAGACAGTAGAGGGGCTAAAATTAAAAAAGCTATTTTTTGCTTAATTGCCACCTAACTGCCCGGAAAATTTGTTTAGTATGCTAAAGCGCAATATCAATAAGCATACCAAAATTGAGGATTTATGTAAACGCATTCGGTTTGTTGTTCAATATGGAATAAAACAAGAATATATCAACACTTTCATTGACAGCATTCTAAAACGCTTGGATTAAATTGTTCAAAAAAAAGGCGATTACATAGATTATTAAATGTTTTGAACGTTGTAATGTTCTTAATCATTTGGTAACTAAAACAATTGCGTGCAATCTGTATTTTTATTAATAGTTGACGTTATAAATAATGTTAATCATTTTACTCTATTTCCGATTTTGCACCAGTTGATATTTTATATAATTTTTTTTACTTACAATATATATGTATATATAATTATAGTTTTTTTTTCAATTATTATATAGTATTGTATATTTTATAATTGAAGTGACGTTTCTCTTGTATGCTATGTAGATGCTAGGGAGGTTTTAGTTAAATAATCACTTTTTTGCAGTAATTGTTTTGAGGGTTCTAGTTTTCAAATGGAAAATATTGTTAACAGAAATTTAGTTATTTACTAGTCAGAAACAGGAAAAATATTTTAACTTTTTAATTACAAAAACTGGGTTACAGCTAAAATTAATATTTATTAAGCACAACAATAATGGTGTAATTGTACTATTTTTATTAAAATAAATATCTAAAATTGACAAAAACTGCTATTAACAATAGCAAGATTAATACGTTTTATTTTTATATTGACAAAGTTGGCAGGATACGGTGTTGAAGTAATTCAATTTATAAAGATTTAACCTAAACCCGCATCTCTAAGTTTTTAAATTTAGTTACCGACAATAATTGTAAGTCTTTGTTTAGTTTTGTTAATTATTACTTTTTAACTATGTTTGTGCAATACATTAAAATAATATAAACCAAAAAAACAACTTTGTAAAAATAAAGTCATAAAAAATTTCACTTACAAATAAATCAAAAACGTAACAGGGTTCTTAGATCATGTAGTTACAAAAATGTAATTAATTTCAATACTAAGTGTTTTGTAGGTGCCACAAATTAAGAAATTTTGTATATTTTTAAAATATTCATTGTTTTGTCATGTTATTAACTGTAGTTTACCCACAATTATAAACCAATTAATATTGAGCAATCATTCTAGAAATAATTAATTAACTTATGTTTATAAACACTTACCATTTTATATAATAGTATTTTTTAATATTTACTACTTTGAATGTTTTACGAGTAACATCTTTTAGCAATGTACATGTTAGCAAAGCCAAATATAGGCCCGCATTTTAGTGTCGGCGATGGGATTCGAACTCATGTTCACCGAGGTCTGAATTGGAGCGCTGTATCGCTAGAAACTCGGCACAAAAAATTACGTTAACATTTTAAATTATTTAATAATTTAATAGTTAAAGCTATATAAATATAGTAAGTACAAGATTAGGCTTAAATGGTGTATTTAGCTGCATTTATTAAATGTTTGTACACTTAATAATTAGAAATGGATATACTTTAGTTGAACATAATACTTTATTGTAAAGTGCAGTAATTTTAAATTTAAAAATAGTAAAGTTAAAATTATAAAAGCTTTCAAATTGCTACTGTATAAGTTTTATAATTAAATGTAATAAATTTTAATTTTAATTGTGTGGCATGACTATTTTTAGTTTATTTCAAATACACTTTATTTTGTGCGCAATTATAAACTCACAGTTTGTTTACCATTTAGTGTTTGCTTTAAAATTTAATAATACTACTAGAAATGTTAGCGGTTTATTAATTTAATGACGTATTTTTACGAAATGCCCACAATTTAATGATAAACGTCATTAAAAACTTTTGTAGCAATAGTAATATTTATAATCATTTGTTGATCTGAATACCATGTTTTTTACACTATTAAATAACACATTTTTAAAATATTAATTATTATGCAAACGCAAAATGTTAACGATCGAATGTAATATAGAATTTTTATTATTTAAAAAATATATATATTATTTATGGTTAGTACTTTACATGTTTTGACGACTAATGCCCGTTTCAATAGTAGACATTTTGACATTTTTTAGCAAAGCCGAACGTGGGTCCGCACAATGGGTCGGTGGTGAGATTCGAAACGCATATTCACCTAGATCCAAGGCGAGCGATATGGATACCGCTTTATAAATAACAAAGTTTATTTCGTTTTTAATTGTTACAACGTTGAATCATTTATAGAAAACATGTTTTATTGAATAAACATTTTCTGTAAAATCCAACAACCACGTTTTTTTTACAAAACAGCTTTTATTAATTACTTCACGGGTATGGCGTTTTTTTGTATAATTTAAATGTTTATAAATTTGTTTAAAACACATTTACCAACAATGAAACAGTTTCTGGTTGAATGTTTTTTATTGAACATTAAATTTTTGGAAAGTCTGGTTATTAATAAACTATAATTTACTATACAATTTATGATGGTTGACGTGCAAAAATCGAAATACTGTGATACTTTGTAGCATTCTGCTCTAGATACTTATCTTAAGCATATGTAACTCGTAATACACATTAAGTAACATTATTTGGTAAAGTAATTTTTAATTATAATATACAACAATACCTAATTTTACAATAAAACATAATACTACCAATTTACTAAAACTTAAATTAAAAACATATAACTCATTAAAAAATAATTTTGTTAACTTAAATACATAAACATGTAAAGACAAAGTTACAAATTGTACAATGTCAACAATTTAAGGAATATTTACTGTCTTTTGTAGCTTATGGGATTTCAAATCTCCGTCAATCAAGGTACCAATAATATTCTTTGAAACTCCATTTTTTACAACATAAACAGTATTCTTTTTAAGTAAAACGTTATTTGCAACTTGTTAATTTAACCTTTAAAAAACTAAACATGAAATTAATAACACGTAAATCGGAAATGTTGAGGATTAAATGCACGAAGGTCCGTTTTTTGGTTAACAAGGTTTTTACAGACTAAATAGGTCGAACATATAGTAAATCGTTAGTTATACTAAAATCATATTACCATTTGGTATATGTGCACTGGAGCATGTTATAAATCCTTTAGATTAGCTTGCTAAAAATATGATTACAATAAGTTTAAATAAACATTTATTAATATTTACTGTTTTAACTTTTGTTAGTACAAATTTATTCATGTAGCTCCAGCAACTTAGTTTAAAAATAATTGTAGCATTTACCACAATCCACTGTACACTTGACTTTGGAATTATGAGTGCGAAATCCGTAAATAACAACACAGATGATTTTAATTCTCTCTTTTTTAAGACAAATGTTATACTTTTTGGTAAACACGACTAATTCGAATCTTAGTGTACCGCTAAAAGCAACATGAATTACCCGAAATTAAAAATATTTTTTGGCAATTTTATGCATTATTTGAAAATCCA
Source organism: Cardicola forsteri (assembly GCA_025895645.1). NCBI lineage: Eukaryota > Metazoa > Platyhelminthes > Trematoda > Strigeidida > Aporocotylidae > Cardicola > Cardicola forsteri. Next base: position 80,537 of record JAKXYG010001393.1, on the reverse strand, counting down.
ATATTACAAATTTTTTAAATTATTTTGTTTACTTCCTTACATTTTGTTATTTAACTTCTTTTTAATTTTGTAATAATAAAAGTAACATACTTTTTGCTTGTAGATTTATTCAGCCTATTTATATATACTTGAAAATTGTTTTATTTACAAAAGTTTTCTACACACTAAACACGTTTATTTTACAAATTTTAAAGATTCACTTCGTTTTTAATATGAAATGTAACCTAATTTAATTTCACTAGCTAATAAAAATTAAGCGTAGTCCTATGTAAATTGATAAAATATACCGGACAAAATTACCCCAACATTTACTAGAATTTTTAAACTAGCCACATTGACCTAATTTATTAAATTAGGTTTTTTTTTGTATCAATTTTTATCATGCAAAAGATTTGAAAAATTATTTATATTAAATTATTATTAAATTGCTTTACTTGAGCAGTTATATACTTGGTGCAAATTTTTTTGTTTATATAAGGCACATACTTATAGAAAAAATAATATTTAGTTAAAAAAATAATAACTTAGGAATATTTTTTTTTTAAATACTTAATAATATATTAAAAATTTAAAGAATTTAAATTTTTTATTGCGAAATAGTTTAAGTTTGAATATTTAGGCAATCAATATTTATATTATAGTAAATTTTAAAAAATTATTTTACAAAAATAAGTTTTATAAAATTAAAATTTTTAAATTACTTTAAAAATGCTAAGTAAAGAGAATTTAAAGAAAAAAAGTTTTATATAAATATCTTACATGGTTCGTTGCCCATTGTAATTTTAGCAATCAGCCTTTGTAGAAAATAAGCATACATAAACTAGAAATAATAATTATTGAGCAGTACAGCAGCTACTACTACTACTATTACTACTAATACTACTACTACTACTACTACTACTACTACTACTACTACTACTACTACTACTACTACTACTACTACTACTACTACTACTACTACTACTACTACTATTACTACTACTACTACTACTACTACTACTACTACTACTACTACTACTACTACTACTATTACTACTACTACTACTACTACTACTACTACTACTACTACTACTACTATCACTACTACTACTACTACTAATTATTACTATTACTACTACTAATACCATTACTACTACTAATGCTACTACTACTACTACTACTACTAAAAATGGCATTCTGTCCCGAGCCATACAAATATCCGACTACAAACGTTATGACAAACAAAAGTTTGACTTGTTTTAAAATTAGTATTAAGAGGAGTTGATATTATGAATCATATTAAATTCATTAAAAACAACTATAAAAAGGAACTTTCTAATATATCCAACTAAATAATGTTGTGTACTACCGAAGGTCTTTCACCCAACATTAAAATTACTAAAGTGCATTTTTGTCCGCATTTACCATTAATACTATTATTATTATTATTGTTGTTATTATTATTATTATTTTCAAATTGTGTTTTTCTTAAACCTATAATATATAGGTGTATTTTTTAACAGAAAAATTTATTATAATTAATATAATTAAAGTTTAAATTTTAAATAAGTGTAATTTCAATGTAGTTTTATTTATTATTTATTTATATTTTTTACTGCTTTACTGTTTTACAAAGCCGTACATAGACCCAAATTTAGTAACAGTTGTGGGAATTAAGCATATGCCTACACACGTTCAAGTTAAGTGCTGATATTAATTAATGTTTTGTATTTTGTTTTATCGAAAGCGTCAATTTCTGTAAGGTGCTTTGTTATATATGCTTTTACATAATCTAACCATCTTATCTTTAGTCAACAATTTTAAATTTAAATTTTATTGTTTGTAACCGTTTTGTCATTCAGCTTTTCTTAGAATGTAACCATACAACCTTCATTTTCATTTTTAATTTTTTTTTGTAAGTTTAGTAACTTCTAGTTGTTTTCTAATAACATTATTTTCTATTGAATCTAATTTAGACAATTGGAACAACTATTAAAGCATTTTTATTTCCACTGAGTTCAGTTTTCTTACTTTGTCCTTTGTAATGCATTAAATTTTTGATTCTCTAATTGTTTGAATAATTTTTATGTTTAATAGATTTTTTATAGTAAAATGGTTTTTTTAAGTACAAACAAAATTACGGTTATAATAGTTTCTAAATAAGCACTGGTAACTTGAAAATTTTGTTTATTGCAATTATTTTTAAGTAATTGATGCTGAATGTCTTTAAAATGTGTATAATTTTATAAATTAGGATTTGTTATTATGTTGTTAACAGCAGGTGATTTAACGTGGAAGTATAATGTACTTGTTAATCGTTATTTGACATTTGTCGTGCTTGCAGTACGTTGTAAATAGATAAGTTTCATGATAACTAGCTCTTATAATATTGCCAAGTTTTTCATTGTGTATTTATGTAAGAATTATGCACGCTGAGATTGCATTGCAAGTAACAACAATTTAACGTCAAGTATTTATATAGGTTGAGTCAAAATCGTTTGTCAAAATTAAATGTATAAAACACACAATTATATAAATTAAATATTAAAGGCTATATTATATTTGAACAAAATATTTAAGAGTAATCTTATTAAAAATGGTTTACTTTTATTCTGCTGTTTGTCCAATTTTTTTACTACACAAATATTGGTTATTTAATGCCAAATGTTAGCATACGTTAAGTAAACAAACTTTATCAAAACTGAATTAATCAAACATTTATTAACGGTTATGCCGTTTATATAAGGAGCCTTTACAGTAGTATTTATTTATTTTAAATAGTTTAAACGTTTTACAAATAATTCTTTTTGCAGTAGACATTTTAGCAAAATCGAACGTTTATGACTAAAAAAGAATACATTAAGAATTGCAATATTATATTTATTAACGAAAAATGCATTAACCAATTTTTCATTAAGTTTTTAAAAAAATCATTTTCAGCAATTGATTTTTGAGAAAAATATATGCTGTACTTTTGACTACTTTTCTCATTGTCAGTAGTACGAATTGTAAATATTCAATTACTTAATATCACGTCCAATGGCTTATTAATCTTATCATTTGATTCAATAAAAAATTGTACTTACACACTTACAAACTCTTATTGGTTTCATTTCTTTTATTCCATATCTGATCTAAGTTTTTTAAGCCTTCAAACATGTAAACGTCAAACAGTATATAAATATTGTCAATTGATTTTTTAATAAGTGTTTCTCTGTAAAAATATAAAATAAAGAAATTAGGTATTTTTTTAGATTAATTTATTTTATGTATAACTAAATAATACAAAACAGTGTAATAATTTAATTTAAATTTAGAAAATGTTTTAAAAAAAGAAAATATCTTTTTCTTTTAGTAAATGTTGCATAACAAAAAATTTAATGATACTAGTAATTTTTAAAAATTTATGTTTGCTGTTTTGAATGGTTTTACGGAAAAACATCTTTTAACAGTAAAAGTTTGGCCAAGCCAAAATTAGGCCCGCATTTTGTTATGTCTAGATGTTGGGTTGATTAGGGTTCAAGTGAGCTATTTATTATCTGAATAGTTTGACTTGCTAGCCCATTGGTTCCAGGCTTCAAAATAAGAACCAAGTATAGATCAGAATCAAATGTTTTAAATTACACATAATATATATAGAGAGAAAAGTGGGTTTGTTAACCCCTTCACTTGCTGTTTGACATCCAATTTAACTTTACTATAATTCGTCCGATGAGTCACTTATCGATCGTAATTCAGTGGCGTTCTAACACATTTAATGACGGTTGTAGAATTTGGTAGCAACATAGATACAGTGGTCAAGTTTCGAACGTAGTTCTCAAACTACTATCATTTATGTTGAACAAATTAAATTTTTATTTTGTCTTTAAAATAATGTATTTATAACCTTACAATCCACAATCACAAGCATTAATAAGTGACAATACTTGCAAAATATGTAAAACATATCAAACACTTGCAATTTTTATTTTAACTGTATTATTTTACATTCTTACATTTTTACATGCAATAACAACAAAAAGTTGTTTATCTTTATAAAAATAAATTATATATATATATATATATATATATAATTTAATAAAATTAAACAATGTACAATAAATATACGTTTTTTAAGATGGTATTTGTGTTTTAATTGTGTATTTGATTATTTTAATTCTTTCGCTTTTCATAGAAAGGAACGTGGACATTCAGTCTAGTCAAAGTCAGTTCTGAACTTTACATAAGTATTTGTTTACGCATCTATAACCAGTTAACCACATATTTAGTTTATAGAATTACCTTTTTTTGTAATATAGTTGTAATACAGTTTTTTCCTTGCAAATTAATTTCTGTAAAAGCCTCAATTAATTTTTTTTTACTAGTAATTATTAAAAATACTGCATTATAATCGTATACATAATAATAAAAAAATTAAAAATATACAGAATAAATTTTTTAATTAAAAAGTTAATCTTATTTATTTTATAAACAAAAAACAGATAAAAGTGAATTACTTATTTTCTAAATTTAAGATTACTATTACCGAAAGGATTACTTATTAAAATGTAAGTAGTAAATTTTAGTAGATTTAAAGTTAATTATTTATATTTTACAATCTGTGTAAACATATTTATATTTTTAAAATTAATTTTTAAAAATTATATAAATTAAATTTAATGATTTATAATTGTCAAAATGTATTAAAATATTCACAACTTGTGTAAACTAAAAACCAACGTGTACAATTATTTTTCAGGACAAACAACAATAACAGTAATAATAATAATAATAATAATGACAATATTATTAGTAAATATGTATTTTTAATTTAACATTGTTAAAACGTTTTTTGACTAAAAATGTTTACTACTGACTATTTTAACATTTTAGCACCAATTCGAACCTTTGCCTACCGAGGTCCAAATTAAGCACTGTACTGTTAGACCAAATATATATATTAATTTAACAATGTTTTAATTAAAAAAATTATATAAATTATTGTATATAAATATTAAAACTAATTACCAAATCAACATAATATATTAATATAATGGGCATACATAACTCTTTCTACACAAAATATATTATCTTACATTTTTTGCCATAACTAAATGGGCCATTGAAAATAATTATTAAAAAATTGGCAATTTTTAAAATACATAAATAATATTATATATATATATATATATATATATATATATATATATATATATATTATAAACACCGCTATATATATAAACACCGCCTAGTTTATATATATATATATATATATATATATATATATTATAAACACCGCCTAGTTTATATCAGAAATGGTTTAATCTAGCCAGTCCAAACCTAAATAAAGGAGGAGATTTTGACCGCAAGGTTAGCAATCTGGCCTTTGTAGAAAATGTATACTGCTACGGAAAAAATAAGAGGATGCCATTCCGGCAACCAACGGAAAAGAAATTATTGCAAGTATCTGGATGACAGAGTTACACAGATGACAAGGTTGAGTGAAAACCGAAAGGAAGTTCAATTTTCGATTTGGAAAATCTTCAATGCCAACGAGATTTTGTTGTTATTGTTGTTTTGCCCCATGCTTATTTTAAAAGTAGAAGGGTTGTGTATAATATAATATGTATGTATATATATATATATATATATATATATATATATATATATATATATATATAATTATTTTTTAATATATATTTTTCGGAACTTGAATAATAAAATTAAAAATATATTTAATATTAAAGTATGAACTATATATATATATATATATATATAATATATATATATATATATATATATTATTATTTATATTACAGAAATATACATTTATATATATATATATATATATATATATATATATATATTATTAAATTATATTGATTTAATATAAAGTGTTTGCAAAATAAGATACTAATTTATGTGACATCTATATTACATTTTAATATTTTTACTACGAATAATATTAAAAGCAAACAACTATTAAAACAAAAAACATTTTAGCAAACCCGAACATGGGCCCGCATTTTAGTGCCGGTAGTGGGATTCGAACCAATGCTCACCGACGTCTAAATTCAAGCGCTGTACCGCTAAACCACTCCGGCATAATAAATTTATACGTATTTTATTTAACAGTTTTTTTTTAAATAAAATAAAACTTTTGGTGTTTTAATATATTTTAAATTTTAAATTAAAATAAACTCAAATAATTATATATATATATTGTTTATTTAATTAATTTAACTATTTCTATAAATAATTAAAAAACTTTACTACCTTATAATTATCAGAAAATAAAGTTTCTAAAAATCACTGTTAGCATCGTATTATTATTATTATCATTATTAATATTAATAGTGTAATTACTAATATATAATATAATAGTTTAGTGAAAGTACATTTAGCATCTACAGGCATAAAAAAGTTAATTATAATTACTTAGGAAATTAAATAATTGCACTACAATTACTTGAACGTTGAAAGTTAGCATACATATTTTACATATAGTTATTAAATTGTGCTAGCAGTGTTTTTATTAGTAATATTCTAATTATTTCTCAAAAATTGCTTTAACAAAACATTTTGACTTTATTGTAAAAACTCGTAACATGTTCGCAATTACATATTTCAAATTGTTATAAACATATGCGCACAACATTAACAAAATAAAATGCTATTATTTGGATTAACAATAAATTTTAAAAATTATTTTACTACAATAAATAATGTTATATTTATTAATCTTAATAGAGTTATTGTTTAATAAATTTCTTCATCTTTTACACCTTTTCTCCTTTATATAGCCGGTAACATTTACGGTTAGTTTTGCTTATTTGATTTAAAACATTATAACTATTAAATAGACTTGGCGTAATTTTTTTACTGCCAAATAGTCTGCCTACTGTTAACCCGTCTAATTTATCAAAAATTGTAACCGGTTAAATCCGTTCATTTTTTATCCTCATTAAGCGGAGTTAATAAATTGAATTAATACATTTATTTATTTAATATTGATTATTGATAAGTAGATATATTTTTTAATTAGGAAAAAATAATATAAACAATAATAGTTTAATTTTATACAAATTAATGTTGAATGTTTATGTGAAATTTAAATGCCTATTTTTCTCTCATAAAATTATTGATAATATTGTTATATTTATTAAATTAATTTCTATTTATTAAATAACTGTGTGCAATAATAACATAATTTTACTATGAAACAATCTTTTATGATAATAAACACAAATATTTTTACGTTTTTAAGCTTCAGAAAATTGTCGACTTTATTAACAAATGTGAATCTAGAAGTTTGAATTTTACAATTATTCTTTTATTTAAAAGATTAAAATAAATTTATTTCTAGTTCCGTTCAATTACATAAATATTATCCTTACTTTTACAATGTTATTATTATTATTACTATTATTATTAATATTATTAAGTTATAATATCTCACTAGAAATACATACAGCATAAAATACATTTTACCATCAATATAAAAAATAATAAAATCAAAAATTAAAAAACGTAGTAGTACAAATAAAGGGATTAAAATGAATTTGAATGTCATATGTTAATGAATATAAATGTAGTTAATGTAGTAATCATGTGATTCAAAAGAAAAAATTCAAAATTACTATACATTGAATGCGTCACTACAGGCACACTTGTTACATTATACTGTAAGATGTCCAAATTACTTCAAATAAATGCGTGAGTAGAATGATTCTTACTTTAATAGGTTTGTTAGAAGTTCAATTTGTTTGATTCTGGATTGGTTAATATTTTGGATAAGTATGGCAGACATGAATTTTTGTATTGATTAGTTTTGGCTTTCATGAGCAGATAAGTTTTTCTTGTTTTTCCAAAAGCTTTAGAAATGTTTAAAGCTGCGTGTAATTGGTTATTGTTGTTAATTTCAATCCTTGATGATAATTATATACAGGATTTAAAATGTTTATTAACCATATCATTCAATAAGATAAAATATTTGATTCCTGCAGAATTTAAAACCAATGATATGCATTTTAAAAAAATCATAATTTTGTTTAATAAACCAGGAAAAATTATAGGTGAGCGATATAATATTAAAGGATAAAAATATGGTGTAACAAACAATTTAGTAATATAATTATCAACATTTGCTTTACTTAATCTTATGTAGTAGCATAAGGATTTGGTTTTTAAAAATATATGTTTTATATAATTACACCAGGTAAGTATGCTATTTATGTTTACACTAAGATACTTAATTTCGTTACAGGTATATGTTTGTTTGAATTAATTGGAATGTTTAGTTTAATTCCATTGGTTTTCTTGGACGCCTTGTTGTAAATTTAACCAGCTTACATTTTGATAGATTTAAATTGAGATCAAAGTTAGTAAATCATAGTTCAATTTTATTAATAGAATTTTCAAATTTGTTTAGATCATTGTTTAAAGAAATTTTTGTGCAGAAGACCATATCATCTGCAAATTTAAACAAATGTGATAGCTTTGGCACTTTCAATGGATCTACATACAGTAAAAATAAATACGGAAATAGTGCTGCATCTTGTAGAACTCCATTTTTATTTTCTGTTAACTCTGATTTATTACAACCAATTTGTGTAAATTGTTTTCTTTTTAAGAAATAATTTTGTAGCCAGTTTAAGATGTGGTTGGGTGTTTGAAGTAGCTCAAGACGTTTAAGTAATTTTTCTATTAACATACTATTGACAGTAGATTTGTAATCCAGAAACATGCAGTATATTAAACATTTTTCTTTGTCAAGGTATTCAATAATGTAATGAACAAGGCTGGCTACACAGTCTAGCGTAAAATAATTATTTTTATAAGCAAATTGATAATAATCATTACTAATGTTTAATATAGGCTTAAGGTTGTTAAGTATTATATTTTTAGTTAATTTTAAAAACACTGATGTGCAAGCAATTGCGCGATAGTGATCTAAATTTGTTGATGAGACAGAAACTTTTGAAATAGATGTGATTTGTGAGATATGCCAAGTATCAGCTATTTCACAATTCATAATAGACTTGTTTATTATTGTAAATAATGATAGAGCAAATGCTGGCATACAGAGTTTTAATTAATAGCAACTTATTCCATATATAATATTAAAGTATAAAATTATGATGTAACAAACTATTTAGTAAGATAATTGTCAACATTTGTTTTTCTTAATCTTCTTATGTAGTAACATAAAGATTTGATCACACCAGGTAAGTATGTTATTTATGTTTACACCATGATACTGAATTTTCAAACCACTCTTTACATACAAAAATAACTTGAAAATTGTTTTTAAGCTTAAACGTTTTTAAAAGTTTTTGTAAAAATTAAAAATGTCCTTTAATTAATAACATTACATAAAACTCAATATTTTGCCAAAGATTAGTAAATTAACGTTTGGCGAAGTCAAACAGATTTCAGTATTTCTAAATTGTCATATTTAAGAGCATATATATATAATCTAAAATTGTACTTCTTAATAAACCCTTATTTTTTCATTTTTTGGTTTTAACTTGAGAGATATGTGTTTTTCCGCAACAATTATTGCAATTGTTCAGACTACCATTTTGGAAAGAGTAAAAATTACTCCTTGCAATCAATTATTTAAAATTTGTGAAGAAGCTCACGTGCTACAAGATCACCCCCATGTTATAATATTTTTGCAGTTATCTCGTCAGGTCCTCCTGCTTTATTGTTTTTTAACCTTTAAATTTTATAAATTACTTCAATTACAGAAATGTCATTAATACATATTTCCCAATTTTAGATCACATTCATATCATTATCATTATCAAAATCTATAAGGGTATTTAGCATGGGCTGATTAAGTACTTTTAAAAATGCTCTACCCATCTAGATAATTATTTATTATCTGTTAAAAGTAAACGACTATTTTTTCTTTTGATTAAAATATTAATGTTTTTCCTAACTCCCGACAATTGTTTTACAATTTTATGCAGAGTGTTAAAACTATTTGCTGTCTTAACTGTTTCTTTCCATCTGCTTTATAACCTATCATTCTTATCTTTGCGGCAGCTTTTTTAACCTGTTCATCTAAAGTTTTATACTTATTATTAAATATTTTCTAGATAACAGGATTGTTAAATTATTTTCTTTCTGAGATCAGTTAGATTCCAGGAGGCTGATGAAATCCATTGTTTATTTTTTTGTAAAGCGACTTCTACCCAGCACATTTACTACACAGTTTCTAATTGTATTATAAAACAATTTCTATTGAATATCAAACTTTTCCACTCTTTTCAGATTTTAAAATGTATTTTTTAAGGAATCGTAAAATTGGTTTAAGATATTTGTTTTTTTTTAATTTCTTACACAAAAATGGTAATTATAAACGTTAATTAAATACCATTAACATTACAAATTGTGTTTTTTGTCAACTGTTAGACAAGTATTTCAAATTCTTTAACAAATTTTAAAGGTATTAAACCACACATCGAACCATATATTGTTAAAGTTGATTGTTTATCTAAAAATAATTTTAAAAATAGTTAATTTATTTTACAATTACATTCCTTAGTCATTATACATTTTGTCTAAAATATTACTACAACTGTTTAAGTTGAAAAAATCCATTATACATTAACTAAATCTCTGTTTCTCTAATTTAATTTTGTATTTTAACAGATTATCATATAAAAATAATTTGCAATAATAAAAAATACAATATTACAAGAGCTAATAATAACAAAAATTAAATAATAAATATAAAATGCTTGTATAGTTAGCTAAAACACAGTAAATAAATAAAACTTGAAAAATATTTAGTATTGGATTTTCAAAAAATGCATAAAATTACCAAAAAAATATAAATGTGTAATATTTCACGTTCTTTTTAGTTTTACACAAAGATTTAAATTATTGGTGTTTACCAACAAGTATGAAATTCATACTGAATAATTTAAAAAAATAATGACATTGAAAAGGTGTGTGTTGTTATTTACGGATTTTGCACTAAACATTTTAAAGTCAAGTATAGTGTGGATTTTGCCAAATGTCACAATTTTTGTTAAATAAGTTGCTTACATCTGTTATCTACATAAATAATTTGCTAAGAAATATCTATAGCTACAAAATAACATCTCAAACTGTTAAAAATTATTGAAATTGTCTTTAAAACTTTTGTAATCATAATTTTAGCAAATTGTTCAACACAAAATAATGCCCTGGTATATATATATATATATATATATATATATATATATATATATATATATATATATATATATATATATATATAAGATAAGTAACTAGAGCAGAATGCTATAAATTGAGAATCTGTACCCAGTGTTAATAAACAGCAAAATTGTCAAAGAATATAAAATCAACCTTCAAAACGAGTACATGCAAATTCGCGGAATTTATTACTAGTTACTAATTCATCCATGCTGCAAACGGACAGAAGTATTTTTCATAAAAGCTGTAACCACTACAATTGCTTTTTTAATAGTAATAATAAATATTAATATTATTATCATGATTAAATTTTAGTATCTCACTAGAAATACATACAACATAAAATACATTTTTACTATCAATAAAAAATAATAATAAGATCAAAAATTTAAAAAGTAGTAGTACAAATAATGAAATTAAAACGAAATTGAATGCCATAAGTTAATGAATATAAATATAGTCAATATAGTAAGCATGTTGTTTTTAAAAAAATTCAAAATTACTATAAGTTGAATGAGTCATTATAGGGCACACTTGTTACATTATACTGTAAGATGTCCAAATTATTTTAAATAAATTCTATCAAATCTTGATGAAATGCTCGTTTTACAACTGTTAATTAATTTTGAATATTATAGTTGATATTATGTGTTGAATAATTTTTAGTTATTTGATTAAATTCTGATATGCTTGAGTTGTTTAAAGTTAAGTAATCATTCAGTTCTTTAATATCGATCTTACAACTCTCAAAATAATTGCTGCAAAAAAGTGATTATTTAACTAAAATCTCTCTAACAACTACATACCATACATGAAAAACGTCACTTCGATTATAAACTATACAATACTAAATAATAATTAAAAAAAAACGATTATTAAATATACATATATAATATAAATAAAAAATTGTATGAAATATCAACTGGTAAAAAATTGAAAATGGAATAAGATGATTAACATGATTTATAAAGTCAAATATTAACAAAAATACGGATTACATGCAATTGCTCTAGTAACCAAATGATTAAAGACATTAGACAGTTCTAAAAATTTAATAATTTATGTGATCCCTTTTCTTTTGTACAATCTGATTTAGACGTTTTAGAATGCTGTCGATGAGAGTGTTGATATATTCTTGTTTCATCTCATATTGAACAACAAACCGAATACGTTTACATAAATCTTCAAATTTAGTATGTTTATTGATGTTGCGATTTAGCATACTAAAAATATTTTTAGATAAGTTTAATATCCGGGCTGTTAGGTGTCAATTGAGTGAAAAATAGCTTTTTCCATTTTAGCCCCTCTACTGTCTAAATGTAGATATAAAACAAATGTAGTGAAGTAAAATAAATATGAACGCGTGACATGGAGCATTATCTTGGAAAACAGTAGTAACCCCCGTGTAAGTGAATTGCATTTTATGATGAAATATCTTTCACAACTGAAACAATTTTTTACTATTTAGGGCACCTGGTATAATTTTCCATTTGTTAGGTTGATTATACATAATACTAAACCAAGTCATTACTTGTCGAGGGTGGACTGTTTTTTAACAACTGAGAGTAAATATTTTTTGAAAATTGGACCTACAAAACACTTTGTTTTTAAAGCCTATTAATTTGTCCCAAATTATTGTTTTATTGTTAAAGTATACAGAACGCCAATAACAGAAGTGTTGTTTCTCTACTGTTTAAAAAATTTTAATCTATCAACATATTTATTCAACCATGATTCTTGGATTAATATTATTCAGCTATTCATATGTAATTTATTTGTCATGAGAGATCATAGATTAAAATTTTTTCAAGTATTGACCTGCAGTTTAATGATAAGAAGAAGAAGAACATCCCATTAGCTAACTTTAATTTTAAAGCTTTTTGAAAACCACTATGATAAAAATTACGTTTATTTTGAACAATAATTGTATGTTTTGGTGTGTTAGAAAAACTGTTTAAAATTAAATTTGGGCATTGCCGAAATTAGGATTTTAGGGATAAAAGTGTATTTTTGTTAAATTTTACTCTGATTAATTTTATTTAATAAAAAATGTAAAAAAATTGATTTACAGAAAAAAAATTTGAGACATTTAAAAAATATTAAAAAATTAACGGTAAAAAAGTATTTAATTCTGGTATTATAGAAACGTAGCGCAGCAATTCGAGGGCTTGCGTTTAATTATTTTTTAATTATTTTTTTAGTTTAGTATATTGAAAATCTTGGTAACCGCTAATAGTCCGTAATTTATTTATGCTCAATTTTGTTAAGTACTGCATTCATAAAAGCATACGTCATGTAAAATAACCTACATATTTCCCTCAATCAAGACAGGTTGAACGACTGTTTAATAAATTTAAGCGTTAACTATTTAAAATTAAATAAGATGGGAGTAGCAAAGATTAACTCTAACAAATTTTAAATAACTACAAAATCACCCCAGTAAAAGTATTACATAATCATGCACACGCAAAACTATTTTCAAAGAGAAAATTACAAACAGCATTAGACTAACTGCACAAAAAAACCAAAACTTTCAATCAACACCAGATGAAAACTCACACAAACAGAAATTGAATGACACTATGAATGTATTCTTGCAAGATCCATTACAAAAAGTATAAAACTCTGAAATTATAGCTAAAAAACTTTAAACGCGTGATGTTTAAACTCGAAGTAGACAAACAACTATAGAGAAGACATGTAAATTACATACGTCGGAATTATACCAAAATGTATAGAAACAGATTAATATTTTTTGACGTGTTGGTTGACAATAAAATGGAAGATAAAAAACCAAACAAATTGCTCAAAACTACGCAAATCAACACGAAGACGATGCCTGTTTACGTTCATTAAAGTAAACTCTAATAGAAATAAATGCGATTAAACTGTTTTCAACATTGGTAGGTGTTACGGTGACATCTGTTTACAAAAGATAAATGACTCATAATAAAGTCCTAATATGTGATAACATGTCTACTTATATATATATACCAGGTCAAAAGTGGGACTTGTCAATAAACTCTTATTTTTCATTTTTTGACGTTTTAACTTGAGGGATACATGTTTTTAACAAAATAATTATGGTAAAATTACATGGGTTTTCAATATTTGAAACTAATTGTTTTTTTAAGTTTTTTTAATAATTATAAATATTTTTGTTTTGAACTTTTTCCATAAATAGCATTCAAATGAGTAAATGGTAAAAATAATATACGTATTTAGTTAATAACATAAAAGATTACGAAACAATAATTAAAGAAAAACTATTATTAATTTACATAATTTTATATATGTTTACATGTGCTCACGTTAATGCATACATTTTATTTTTAAAAAATTATTAATTTTTGAATTTTGTATATACATTATGTATATTAATTATGGTGTAAATAGATTAAAGAAATTTGTTTTATATTTAACCCTCCATATTTATTTTATCGATTTCTCGATAAACACTTACAGCAGCTGATTACCATAAGTTTAAATAATAAAAGCTTTTCATTAATTGCTAAAAATTACAAGCAAATAAATAAAAGTTATAATTTTGTTTCAACTGTTAAACAAATTGCAAATGTTTTTGAAATAAATAGAAGGATTGTATACAGAGTTATAAAAGATTATACACGTCCAACAATAGCTGCAACTGAAGTTGTACCATCAACTAGTAAACGAAATAATTTGTTTGTATATACTAAATTAAAAAAAACAGAATAAAGTCTATTAAACAAATACAAAACAAAGAATTAGCTAATTTTCTACATTCACTCATCTGCAATTGGGTGAAATCAGCCAATTTTTAGTTAAAAAAACATTAAAATTAGCTCCGTTAACAGCAAAATATATAAAAAGACATGTGGAATTTGCAAAAATGTATGACAACCGTTCAGTTTGTTATTGGAAATTAATTAATTTTATTCAACAAGTGTGATTTAAAAATAAAAACCAGAAACAGTACAATTTACGACTATTTATGGTCCTGATTTTTCTCTAAACTACAATTGCATTACTAAAAAGATTGCGCATCTGTCATATCTTCCAAAATATTATGAAATTAAATTTGAACAACTGCCAAAGTAGAATGAAACAAGTAACCAGTTAAACAGCTCAAAATTTATAACTATTTCTAAAAGATTTCTTGAGAATGAACAACGACAAAATGCTTTAGGGTATTTAGTATCCATTATCTATGTATGTAGATATTTCATAATTTAATTTATTTTTAAACAAATAATGAATTATTATATTTATCCCACAATATGCTAAATTCTGGGTTTTTAATATAAGCATAAATTTGGTAATGTTTTTTGTTAAAAGAAAATATTTTTATTATTTTAAAAATTGGTATTAATAAAATGATATTTGATGATTATTTCAACAAATGTTGATGCGCCTATCATGCTTAAATAATGTAAGTAGAGTGAACCAATTTCAATGTGTGAATGTTGACACTGCCCATTTCAGTCCTTGTATACTACCAATTTAAAAATTAACGCAAAAAGTTATAAGAGAATCAAATCTAAATTAGTTTGTTTCCTTTTTGTAAACATAAATATTGAGAATTCAAAATAGTGTCAATTATTAAATAGTTCTTAATCTACACTTACAAATATTTATTTAAAAAGGCTGAGTCGGCCAAAATAGCATATATTAAAAGCCGTTCTATATAAACGTGAATAAAAAATTAAAGTTACATCATTTTTATAATAAGTAACCTATTATTTTTTGTTTGCTTAATTTCATTAAAACTGAACAATAACTAATCCTTAAACTTAATGTTAAACGAACATTCAAATCTTCCCTAATTGTAATGTTATAAAAATTATCAAAATAAATATTTAATTATTTTAATCCGCAGAAATAAAAATAATTTTTAATAGATTTTAAATAAAAAAATTATAAGAAATCGAATAATTTATTATTTACGTTTAACCTTGATATTCCGCTTATCCGCTAATTTTGCTGTTTAATTTCATTGTTTGTGAAATGAACAATAGTGATAAGAATGTTTCTATTTTACCAAATATAAATATCGTGTAATTAAAGATTTAAAAAATAACAGGTTTATTCCAAAAGAATTAGCGAATTTATACAGAGTTATTCTTTCAATAATTTATTGAATTATTAAAGGTTAAAAACCGCGAAATTGTGTTAATGTTGGAGGGAAACGTGTAACAAGCCCTATAGATAATCAAAAATTTGTTATAGAATTTAAAAAATTACAATACGTTAATTCAAAAAATAAGAAAAATAGTTTATACAATTTTACTTTTTTAAAAAATAAGAAACAGGGTAATTAAATCTGATTTAACTCTACAATCACCAAAAGTTAAGCTTTTTATTACCAAAAAACAAAAGGATGATAGTTTAACCTTTTGTAAACAGTAGAGTAAATAACACTTGTGTTATTAACGTTCCATATACTTTACCGATAAAACAATGATTCGGGCAAACTATTTGGTTTTAAAAACAAAGTGTTTTGTAGGTCGAGTTTTCAAAATTATTTACTCTCAGTTGTTAATATATAGTCCACCCTTGACAAATAATAAATTGGTTTAGTATTATGTATAATTAACCTATCAAATGGAAAATTATACCAGGTACCCTAAATAGTAGAAAATTTGTTTTAGTTATAAAGGGTGTGTTTCAGTATAAAATGAAACACACTTACACGTGGGTTACTACTGTTTTCCAGGACGATGCTCTAAGTCATACGTCCAAACTATGATTTAATTACGTAAAAAAATACTTAAGCTTTAATTTACAATTGTATATTGTATTTTATAGTATGCTATATATGCTATATATATATATATATATATATATATAATGTTTGGTAAAAAAATAAATTAAAGCTTATTGTTGTTAAAAATTGGCCATTAATATAATTATTTATTAAATGTTTTATAATAATTTTGGTATTTTAATTAATCTCAAATTAAGTCTAAAATGTACGCGTAAAGTTTATTAAAGTAAAATAGAAACCTAATATTTGTTTATTATCACTTACTTTAATTGAAAGTAATTATATATTTACTTTAATAATAATATTTTAAATGTTTGTGTGCAAAATTATTATATCAAAGTGAATAACATTATTTTTATTTGCAGCATTTATTTGTTAAATTATAAATTACAGTTATTTATACATCATTACTTAAATTTAAGCTTAATTTTTAATATTAAATTTAGAAAAAAATATAAAATTGAATAACTAATATTTTAAAAATTAAATGTTTTTATACAATTTATTAATATTTATTTACTTACTATTTTATTTTATTATTACTATTTTCAATGTTTTACAAGAAATATGTTTTATTAAGGGACATTTTAGCAAAGTCAAACGTTGGCTTGCATTTAATGCCAATGGTAGATATATTTTTAAATGTTGTAGCACACTACTTACATATGCTACAAATGCACCTTGATATAATTCTCTAAAGAAACAAATTGTAACAAAATTTTTAATTAAGAAGTGTTCTAAAATTAACACAAAATGTTAATTTATTTCATTAAAACATTTATAAACAAAAACATTTACGACAATAATTATTGGGCATTTTAATAAAAGAAGAGTTAGATGATGATAATAAAAAACAAATTATTTTTTAATTAGTATTACTATTATAACTTCGCATGGTTTGGATTAAAAATAACTTCACCTAGTATAAATTAGAAATTAATCAATCTAAGTCTGGATAAAGGAGGAGGGTTTGAGTGCAACGTTAACAACCTAGCATTTGTACAAATTTATACTGTTGCGAAAACAATACAAGAGGACGCCATTCCGGCAAATAACGGCAAAAAAGTAATCGCATGTATTTGGATGATAGAGTTACACAGATGACAGGGTTAAATGAAAGCAAAAAGGAAGCTTAATCTTTGACTTTTAAAATCTTTAATGTCAACAATACTTTGTTGTTGTCGTTTTGCTGAAATTTTTGTCTTATTGCGCCATAATTATTTTTAAAGCAAATGTATAATATATATATACAGATAATGACATAAGTGAATCCAATGTTAACCTACTATGATATTAAAGTATATGTAGCACTTGTTACTTATCATAGACATATCTAACGTTTATTAATAAGTACTTTAAAAAATACTTTACTAATATATATACATTTAATATTGTTCGTAAAAACATTGTTAATATAATACACAATAACATTCGTTTTCGCAATAAAGCATAATATCACTATTATGAAAAATTAAAAACAAATACAGATAATTGGTTTTTAAAAATAGTTTTATTTACTAAAATACATAAATATATAAAACAAAGGTAACAAACTTAATAATGTCAGTAATTTAAGTGATCTATACGCTTTTGTTCAACTTCTGCCAGCCGCTTGGGGTAGGAATCTATCAACGTGACTATATAGTCCTTCGAAATGCAATTTTTTACAACATTATTAATTTTCGTTTCTAATGATACGTCAGGTTCCATGCGGTTTATCTCACGTTTTAAAATAATAAAAAAGTTTGCAATTATACTAAAGCCTAGACTGTATGGAGGAAGTAAAAAAAAGTTAGCTTTTTGTTTTTCAAAGTTTTTATGGTCAAATTAGAAAAACGTATAGTAAAGTTAAGTTAAAATACACATTACCACTTTTGTAGTATGCACAGGAGCATAGTCTTGAATAATTGTTAATTGTCCTGTAACATATCTGGACATTTCACTATAAAACAGTTCTTTGAATATTTGCACAAATTTGGCGCTATTTAAATTGCCACTAGTACGCATCCATTTTAAAGACTGATTGTACTTAATTGCAAAATATCCTTTGACACATAAAGGATATGCAACTTTTATAGCAGCACAAGTGTGGTTGAGTGGAAAATTTGGACTATAAATAAATTTTGAATGTTCAGTCTATGGTTTGTAGCATAAGCACACTCATCCTTGAAGTATATTGATCTCCAAAATGACGATGGATAATGTTTATACTTTTTAGCAAACTTTACTCGTTGTAATCTATGGGCACGGCTAAGTAAAGATGTCTTAACAACCGCTTTAAAAATGAAACCTTCCCATTTTATTCACTTTCTTACAATTGAATGAGAAAAATCTTCTAAGTATTGATTTTTTATTTGTTTTACATTCATTGAGCGGTGTTATTTAACCTGCATAATTATGAACGGAACATCTTGTTTCTTGTTACGTTTTCTACCTGGGGCTTGTTTTATTGTTCAAAATATTGTACACAGTTGAAACATCTATACATTCGACAATTGTTTTAACTTTTGTGCCCCTTTTATAAAAACTTTGATCTAATTCATAATCATGGGTAGACAAATAACGACGCTGAGCTGTTTTAACCATAAGTATTATGGGCGCGGAAACAAGAAAACTTTTTATCAAAATTATAAATTTTGAAACGGAAAATAAAAATCGACTTTGTGCTTAAATTATTAAAAATAATTTAATATTTTTTTGGAAAAAAAATTGTTTTAAAATTTTTTATATTAAAATAATTTTAAAATAATTATTTATTGACTATTTTACATTTTATTTATTTATTTATTTTATTTTATGTTTATTACTTTGAAAGTTTTACAAGAAACATCTTTCAGTAGTAGACATTTTAGCGAAGCCGAACGTGGGTCCGCATTTTAGTACCGGTGGTGGGATTCGAACCCATTATTATTATAGTTTTTTTAATTCTATAGTAAATAAACGTTTTCTAACAGAGTAGGACAGGAACTTTTAACTATATTACAAAATTGTAACATAAAACAAAAATAAAATTATAATCTAACACATGCATTGTGCTATAACTTTAATTGTATTTTAATTATTATCGTTATTATAATTAATTGTTTTTTATATATTTTTTTATTTAGAATTACATACGTACGTATACATACATACATGTGTGTGTATTTACTAACTACTATATCTATTTGTATCACTAACCAATGAAAGTAATTAAATACAATAAATTTATGTATAAATAGAGGTTTAATACATTAACAATTTAAGAGAAAGTAGTATAACAAAATATGAATATTAAACAAATATTTTTACCATTTGTGTTGGTTATTCTACATTTACTTGCCATCCGTGGTAAACGAGGTCGTAAGTTATTCTACGTATCGTATATATATATATATATATATATATATATATATATATATAGCATACTATAAAATACAATATACAATTGTAAATTAAAGCTTAAGTATTTTTTTACGTAATTAAATCATAGTTTAAAAAATTAATAAAATTTATATATTTTTATTATAAATAAACGTTTTAAAAAAAATTAAAGTAACATTAAAAACGATTATAAAAAATTAATAATTAATATAAATTAATTAATATAAATTAACAAACTATTTGATATATTGTAACATTAAGTATGCACTAATAGTAATATAATTGTTGTTATTAATATTACAAAATAGAATATATATTTATAAATATTTAATTCACTTATGTTAATAAAATATTTGTTTTAAAACAAACAATTAGTTATTACTTTAAATACAATAATATATTGTTATAATAAATTAAACGTATATTTAATAAAATATTATTTTTGTAATCAAAAGATTTCAATACTACACATTACATAATTAATATACAATGTCGTAAGTATTAGATACTGTTTTATTATTATTATATAAATGCGTATATTATAAACTTTTTTTAAACATAATCATATACAGCCCAGTATGTATTTATATATATATATATATATATATATATATATATATATATATATATACTGGTATTTTAAGTTAATTTGCAAGTGTATTTAATAATCAAATTATTTTTAATCGATAATGTTACTGACTTTTGTTAAATAAATGCTTATTTTTATACAATTATACATAATATTCTTGTACTTTAAAGTGGAGTAAATGTTTAAAACGTATAAAAATTGGTATAATTGGTTTTGTTTTAATAACAAATATTTACTGTAGTGTGAAATATATTTTACCGTAGAGTAACATACATGATTTTCAAAAATAATAAGACATTTATTCGTGTTTGTTTAATAGCGCTTAAAAAAGTGCTTATAAAATGTAAAACGCTTTTAATTATATTAAATTTAAAAAACAAGGAAATTTAATTGTTTATTTACAACACATTATAATTTTATTTAGGTTTTCTACTATGGTGTAAGTATTACAGATTTCTAAAAGATATTAACTGTGAAGATTTAGCAGATTATTACGTTGCGCGCAACATTTTATTTATATATTTGTTATTTTAGTACCCAACATTTGTAAGTTAAATAATATTTTAATCTTTAATTAATTTTAAAAAGATTTTTTATTTTTTGCATAAAAACAAAATTTTTAAACTATTTAAAATTATTATGGTTTTTAGAGCAAGCGATCTGTACGTTTTGTTAATTTTTAATATGGAAATTATTATAAAACTGTAACATAATATTTTAATATATAAAATAATTTAATTTTTAATGGCTGTTTTGTAATTAAATTGCACTTTCTGCATATGGGTAGAAAATGCAATTAATTAATGTTTTTTATGTTACATTTACAATCATCTATTTGGACATTTTATAAAACAATCGCATGATAATTTGTTAAGTTAAGTTACACATTACATTTATATATTAAGCAATGTAAATGTTTTATTTTAAACATTAACTTCAATTTTTATAATTTATAATTTTTTTCTATTAAACTAAAAAATAATATTTTAAAAAGTTTAATAGAAAATTTTATATTTAATACTTCAAAATAATGTTTAAAATTATTTATACAGCATTTAAATATTTTTGTAATTTTTTAAGAAATACATAAAATGCTACAAAAATAAATATTATTATTTTTAATTTTTAATTTATTACATTTAAATAAATATTAGTTTATATATTTATAATTGTACAAGGCAATATAATTAAATTTTTTTACAAAAAATGTTTTTTGCATTTATTCAGATCTTCTTCTAGTTCGTAAGTTACAAAATTATTTGGAAATAACAAAATAAACTAAACACTTTTCAAAATCATTGTATGCTCTATGTAATTAATAATATTTAATAATCTAATTTTAAAATTGTTTTTTTTTACAAATTATAATAAAAGAGTTGACCATACACCTACTAATGTGTAAGTATAAAATATGTTATTATCATTACTATTATTATTATTATTTATTATTATTTATTATTATTATTATTATTATCGGTTGATCGGTTGTAGTAGTACAATAGTACATTAGTAGTACATAATAATAATCATTATTATATGTACATTAACAATATTTTTAATTTAAGTAAAAACTAAAACCAAGCTATATTTTTATTTATTAAAAAACATTGTACATGTCAATTTAAATTTGTATTTGTACATATATTATATATAAAATATACTTTTATTTTATAAATAAATGCAATTTAAAAATGTTTTAAATGCAACATGTAAATTAATATGAATAATGTTTGCTAAAAGGTTTATTATATTTGGTATTTATTTTAAAGTGGTGCGCACAGTTTTGGCAAATAAAGGTAAAATTTTGTATTTGATGTAAACATAAAAATATATGCACATTAAAAATTTAATATGTTAAATAAACATTATTTTAAATTACTAAAATTGAACTCCGCCTAGTTTGGATTAGAAATAATTTAATCTAGCCAGTTACAAGCCTAAATATAGGATGACAGTTTTAAAGCTCTCTGTAAAATATTTATACTGATAAAAAAAAATAAGAAGACGCCATTCCGACAAGAAAAAATAAGGAAGTAATCGCACGTATCTAGGTGACAGAGTTACATAAATGACAGGGTTGAGTAAAAGCCGAAAGGATGCTCAATCTTCGATTTGCAGAATCTTTAATATCAACTAGACTTTGTTGTTGTTGTTGTTGTTGTTTTGCTGTAATTGTTGTCTTTTTGCCCTATAATTATTTTTAAAGCAAAATAAAAAAATCAATCAAGCAAAAAAAGTATATATGAAAAATGTTTTTTTGGGTTTTTGTTTCATTTTAAAGCTAAATACTAAATTAAAGGACCTCATTATATATTTATTAGTGATTGCTTTTCCATTTATACACGTAACTCCGTCTAGTTTGGATTAGAAATGATTCAATCTAGTCAGTACCAAGCCTGGATAAAGGAGGAGGGTTTGAAAGCAACTTTAGCAACCTGACCTCGGAAAAAATTTTATACTGCTACAGAAACAATACAAGAGGACGCCATTCCGGCAAACAACGGCAAAAAAGTAATTGCACGTATCTGGATGATAGAGTTACGCAGATGACAGGGTTGAATGAAAGCCAAAACGAAGCTGAATCTTCCATTTACAGAATCTTTAGTGCCAACGAGTCTTTGTTGTTTTATTGTTTTGCTGTGATTGTTGTTTTATTGCCCCATGCTTATTTTTAAAGCATATATATATATATAATAAAATTGTGTGACAATTATTTTTAGGAATACAATTTAATACTTTATATTCAAATTTAAAATTAAACTATATTATAAACATTTAACTATTAATACAATATTATCTTAAATGTAATTCGAAAATGTTTTCTGACATTATTTAAAATGTAATAACTTTATAAACGTATATTTATTATATATTACAATTTTATTATACTATTAACATTTAATATAAATGTAAACATAATATTTAAATATTACAAATATACAATGTATTACAACTCTCACAACAATTACCGCAAAAAGGTAATTATTTAATTAAATTTATTTAGCAACTACATAGCACACAAGAAAAACGTCACTTTGGTTATAAAATATACAATACTATACAATAAATAAAATAAAATATGATTATAATTACATATATAATGTATGATAAATAAATTGTATAAAATAGCAACCGGTGCAAAATCTTAAATGGAGTAAAATGATTATCATAATGTATAACGTCAACTATTAATAAAAATACGGATTACATGCAATTGTTTTAGTTACAAATGATTACAGACAATACAAAGTATATGCAATCGCCATTTTTCTGAACAACCTGACCTAGGCGTTGTGGAATGCTGTCGATGACAGTATTTATATATTATCGTTTTATTTTATATTAAACAAACGTTCACATAAATCTTCAATTTCAGTATGTTTATTGATGTTGCTTCTTAGCATACTAAAATAATTTTTAATAATATTAATGTCCGCGCTGTTAGGTAGCATTTGAGTAAAAAATAGTTTTTTTTATTTTAGCCCCTCTACTGTCTAAAGCAAATAAATTGTACTTAGATAAATATGACGTTACGTTTTTGGATATATGACATGGAGCATTGTTTAAAAAAACAGCAGTAACCCAAGTGTAAATGTGCTTCATTTCATACTGAAACACACCCTTTATAACTAAAACAATTTTTTTACTATTTAGGGTACCTGGTATGATTTTCCATTTGATAGGTTGATTATACATAATACTAAACCAAGTCATTACTTGTCAAGGGTGGACTGTTTTTTAACAACTCAGAGTAAATATTTTTGAAAACTCGACCTACAAAACACTTTGTTTTTAAAACCAATTAGTTTGTCCCGAATTATTGTTTTATCGGCAAAGTATACGGAACGTTAATAACACAAGTGTTATTTACTCTACTGTTTACAAAGGTTAATCTTTCATCCTTTTGTTTTTTGGTAATAAATAGCTTAACCTTTGGTGATTGTAGAGTTAAACCAGATTTAATTGCCCTGTTTCTTATTGAGAAAACGTAAAATTGTTTAAACTATTTTTCTTACTTTTTGAATTAACTTATTGTAATTGTTTAAATTCTATAACAAATATTTGATTATTTATAGGGCTTGATACACGTTTCCTTCCAACATTAACACAATTTTGCGGTTTTTAACCTTTAATAATTCGATAAATTGTTGAAAAGTTAACTCTGTATAAATTTGCTAATTCCTATGGAGTAAACCCGTTATTTTTTAAATCTTTAATTACACGATATTTATATATGGTAAAATAGAAACATTTTAATCACTATTGTTCATTTCACAAACAATGAAATTAGACAGCAAAATTAGTGGATAAGCGGAATATCAAGGTTAAACGTAAATAATAAATTATTCGATTTGTTTTAATTTTTTTATTTAAAATTTATCAAAATTATTTTTATTTCTGCAAATTAAAATAATTAAGTATTTATTTTGATAATTATTATAACATTACAATCAGGTCAGATTTAAATCTTCGTTTAACATTAAGTTTAAGGATTAGTTATTGTTCAGTTTTAATGAAATTAAGCAAACAAAAATAATAATAGGTTACTTATTATAAAAATTATATAACTTTAATTTTTTATTCACGTTTATATAGAACGGCTTTTAAAATATGCTATTTTGGCCGACTCAGCCTTTTTAAATAAATATTTGTAAGTGTAGATTAAGAACTATTTAATAATTGACACTATTTTGAATTCTCAATATTTATGTTTACAAAAAGAAAACAAATTAATTTAGATTTGATTCTCCTATAAATTTTTGCGTTAATTTTTAAATTGGTAGTATACAAGGACTGAAATGGGTAGTGTCAACATTCACACATTGAAATTGGTTCACTCTACTTACATTATTTAAGCATGATAGGCGCATCAACATTTGCTAAAATAATCATCAAACATCACTTTATTAATACCAATTTTTAAAATAATAAAAATATTTTCTTTTAACGAAAAGTATTACCAAATTCTCGCTTATACTAAAAACCCAGAATTTAGCATATTGTGGGATAAATATAATAATTTATTATTTGCTTAAAAATAAATTATATTATGAAATATCTACATACATAAATAATGGTGCCTTACTAATCTAGTTAATGTTTTTACAAAACTTCAAAAACAACCAGATTATGTTTCTACAAATGCCCCTGATTACTTTTCAGTAGAATAGCATGCACCTCTTTCAACATCTGACCACTCAATAATTCGTCTGCTTTCAAAAATATACTCGAAGCATTATCATTTAAAATATTTGAAGCCTATTTTAAATCATTTATATACGTGCGAGATACATCAACTTCAAATGTAGCATTACTTAAATCCGCACTATTGAACATTAATAACATCAATTTTAACAATATTAGCCTAAATTATGCTACTCTACATTTTACTGATCTTATTGACACTTATATTAACAAATATTGTCCAGTAGTTAAGGTTGAAACTACAAAAAACAATATTTCTTCATTTAATCTTAAAAGGCTTAGACTAGAAATATAGGTGGCATTTAAGTCAAAAAACTAAATTAAAAAACTTAAACAAACAAATTAAACTGAAAATCAACAAACGTTATAGCTATGCTAATATCATTTTCTATTAAACCGTGATTCACAATCAATTAGGTTGTTCAAAAGAAAGGCGATTACATAAATTGTTGAATTTTTTTTAAACTATCTGATGTTTTTAATCATTTGGTAATCATTGGTTAATCATTTGTAACCCGTATTTTCGTTAATAGATGTCTTTATAAATCATGTTAATTATTATACTCCATTTTCGATTTTTCAACAGTTGATATTTTATACAATTTTTTTATTTATAATATATATGTATATGTAATTGTAGTTTTTTTTAATTATTATATAGCATTGTATATTTTATAATCAAAATGACGTTTCTCATGTATGCAATGTAGTTGTTAAAGAGGTTTCAGTTAAATAATCACTTTTTTGCGGTAATTGTTGTAAAAATTTAATTAATTAACTAAAAATTATTTAACACATATTACCAACTTGTAAAATAACAACTTTACCTAGACCTAATGGAACAAGTTGCAATTAATTAAAACTTTACATGCCAGCAATTGCTCCATTATTATCTACAGTAATAAGCAAAACTATTGAATTGTAAAATAACTGATACTTGGCGTATCTCACGAATCACACCTACTTTAAAAGTTTCCGTCTTATCAACAAATCCAGAACACTATCGCTCAATTGTTTCACCTCAGTGTTTTTAAAATTAATTGAAAAAATATTCCTTAACAACCTTAAGTCTATATTGTAGATTAGTAATGATTATTTTCAATTTGCTTATAAAAATAATTATTTTACTCTAGATTGTGTAGCCAGTCTTGTTCATTACATTATTGAATTACTTGACGAAGTAAAAATTTTAATGTATTGCATGTTTCTGGATTATAAATCTGATTTCAATACTGTATTAAAAGCAAAATTATTTAAACGTCTTGAGCTACTTGAAACACCCAACCACAACTTAAACTGGCCACAAAGTTAATTCTAAATAGAAAAAATAATTTACACAAATTGGTCGTAATAAATCAGAGTTAACAGAAAATAATAATGGAGTTTCACAAGGTGCAAGTACTATCTTCGTTTTATTTTTACTGTAGGTAGATCCATTGTTAATGCCGAAATCATTACATTTTTTTGAGCACACAAATTTCTTCAAATAATGATCTAAACAAATTTGAAAGTTGTATTAATAAAAGTCAACAATGATCTACTAACTTTAATCTTAATTTAAATTCATCGAAATGTAAGTTGGTACCATTTACAACGAGGCATCTAAAACAATGGAATTAAACAAAACATTCAAATTAAATCAAACAAACATATGCACCTGTAACAAAATTAAGTAACTTGGTGTAAACATAAATAGCATACTTACCTGGTGTGATCACGTGGACCATATATTTTTAAAAAGCAAATCCTTATGCTACTACATAAGAAGATTAAGAAAACTAAGTGTTGATATTTATATTACTAAATTGTCTGTTACAGCATGTTTTTATTTTTTAATCACATTGGTCACAAGTAATTTTTCCTGGATTATTAAAATAAAATTATGATTTTGAAAAAATGCATATCATTGGTATTAAATTCTGCAGAAATCAAATATTCTATCTTATTAATGAAATTGTTGATAAACATTTTAAATCCTGTATACACTTAGCATCAAGGATTGAAAGTAATAAAAATCACTCACTACATGCAGCTCTTAACAATTCTAAAGCTTCTTGAAAAACAAGAAGAACCTACCTGAACATGAAAGCCAAAACTAATCAATACAAAAATTCATGTCTACCTTACTTATCCAGAATCAAACAAAATTGAACTACTAAGAAACCTATCAATGTAGGAATTGTTCCACCCACGCATTTATTTGAACTAATTTGGATATCTCACAGTATAATGTAACAAATGTGCCTTATAATAACTCATTCTATGTATAGTAATTTTGAATTTTTTCTTTTAAATTATGCACACATTGACTACATTTATATTCATTAACATATGACATTGAAATTCATTTTAATCCCTTTATTTGTACTACTACTTTTTTTTTTTATTTTTGATCTTATTAATTTTTATATTAACGGTTAAAATGTATTTTACGCTAAATGTATTTCTAGTGAGATATTAAAACTTAATAATAATGATAATGATAATAATATTAATAATAATATTGCAAAAAATAATGATAATGATTAAATAATTAAACGGAAATTGTAAAAAAAATAAATTTTAATCTTTCAAATGGAGAAAAAATTATAAAAATTCAAACTTCTAGAGTTACATTTGTTAATTAAATTGACAATTTTGTCAAGCTTAAAAACGCAAAAATAATTGTTTTTTTAAGATAAAATATTGTTTGTTAATAAAATTATGTTATTTTGCACATAGTTATTTGTACAATATTGTACAAAACCCTTTTGCTTTAAGAATAAGCATGGGGCAATAAGACAACAATTACAGCAGAACAACAACAACAATAACAAAGTCTCGTTGGCATTAAATATTCTGTAAATCGAAGATTACGCTTTCTTTCGGCTTTCACTCAACCTTGTCATCTGATAACTTTGCCATCCAGATACGTTGTTGTTTGCCGGAATGACGTCATCTTTCATTGTTTCCGCAGCAGTATAAATTTTTACAGAGGCCAGGTTGCCAACCTTGCGCTCAAACCCTCCTCCTTTATCCAGACTTGGGACTGGCTAGATTGAATTATTTTTAATCCAAACTAGGCGGAGTTATTTAATAAATAAAAATTTATTAAATAAATATAACAATATCAATAATTTTATGAGAGAAAAATAGGCATTTAAATTTCACAGAAACATTCAATATTAATTTGTATAAAATAAAACTATTATTGTTTATATTATTTTTTTCCTAATCAAAATATATATCTACTTATCAATAGTTAATATTAAATAAATAAATTTATTAATTCATTTTAGTAAATCCGCTTAATGAGGATAAAAAATGAACCCATTTAACCAATTGCAAGTCTTAATAAATTAGACGAGATGACAGTAGGAAGAGTATTTAGCTGTAAAAAATTACACCGAAACTATTTAATGGTTATAAAGTTTTAAATCAAATAAACAAAACTAACCTTAAAAGTTACCGGTTATATAAAAAAGAAAAAGATGTAAAAAATGAAGAAATTTATTAAACAACAACTCTGTTAAGATTACGAAATGTAACATTATTTCTTGTAGTAAAATAATTTTAATACTTATTAATAACCCAAATAATAGCATTTTATTTTGTTAATGTTGTGAGCATGTGTTTGTAACAATTTGATATATGTAATTGCAAACATGTTATGAGCTTTTCCAATAATGTCGAAATGTTTTGTTAAAGCAATTTTTGAGACAAAACTTCGTTTGTACGCATCAATAATCATTCCTACGGCAATATATGGGAGTGAAAGGTGGAAACGTACGGACAAGATTGATAAGATGGTGGATGTTTTCCATTGCCGGTGTCTTAGAAGTATTTTAAAGATTACCTGGCGCGATCACATTTTAAATGATAATATCATGGAAAGAACTGACTCTCGTTCACTTTATGACATCATTACAATTAGACGAAGAAAATTACTTGGTCAAATTCTACGCTTACCGCCCGAAAAACCAGCAAGAACGGTTTTGGAATGAACAGTTGTAAATGGTAAAAGAAAGGTTGACAGACCAAAGAAAACTTGGATAAGAACTATTCGGGAAGATCTAATTAAAATAAATGTTTCATGGGCACAAGCAAAATGTTTGGCAGAATGTTCAAATACATGGAAACATTTTTTGTCTCATGTTCTCTTTGAACTACGAGACTTTGTTCTTGTTATTTTTTGCTGTAATTGTTATCTTATTGCCCCATGCTTATTTTTTTTTAAGCAAAAGGGTTTTGTAATAATAATAATAATAATAATAAATATATAACTTGTAAAAAATATTAAAGTGTTTTTAATAATTAAAACACTGCTAGCATAATTCAATAACTATTTGTAAAACGTTTATTTTAACTTTCAATGTCCAAGTTACTGTAGTGCAATTATTTAGATTTGCAACTAATTATAATTAATTGCTTTTATGCCTGTACATGCTGAATGTACTTTCAGTAGACTATTATATAATAATAATAATAAAATGTTAACAATAATTTGTAAAAACTGTATGTTGTGATAATTATAAGGTAGTAAAACGTTTACAAGTTTTTTAATTATTTATAGAAGTGGTTAAATTAATTAAAAAAACAATATATATAGCTTACTTAAATTTACATTAATTTAAAATTTTAAATATATTAAAACACAAAAATTTTTATTTAATTTTTAAAGTAAAACTGTCAAATGAAATATGTATAAATTTATTATGCTGTAATGGTTTAGCGGTACAGTGCTCGAATTCGGATCTCGGTTGGCAGGAGTTCCAATCCCACTACCGGCACTAAAATGCATGCCTACGTGTGCGTTTGCTAAAATGTCTACTGTTAAAGAATGTTTTTTGTGCTAATACAAATGTAGCCAATTTCGTTTGTTGTTTTTCCGTCTGGAGAAACCCACGTTGTCTTGTGTATATTTTTGTGAGCGAAAAATTTGTTGCCAACACTCATTTCATAATGACTATTTAGCGTCAACAATATATTGCCATTATCATTTACATTTGTATGCTATCAACATAGCCATGTGATCCAACATTTGAGATGTACCTAGATCTATCTTTGCTTAATTTCGCATTAAAATCACCAATCAATATTTTGATGTTTCTAATTAGCACATTATCCAACAAACTTTGTAATTGATCATAGAAGATATCTTTTTGGTTGTCCTCAGTAGCACAATTTGTACTTTTGCAAATCATGTGTTAAATCTGGAGGAAATGATATAGTCGCTCACGGGTTTCTATCCAATTATAGGTTTAGCAGCATTTTTACTCAACATAATAGCAACTCCATTAATATGATATTCTTCATGTCCAGAATATAAAATTAATGTATCTCCACTCTTGAAATGATCTTGGCCTTTCCATTGCATTTCGCTGATACCCAAAATATCTAAGTTGTACTTTTTCATTTCTTGAAGGACTTATTCTAACTGTCCAGTACGGAAAAGTGTGCGCACATTCCATGTCCCAACACTGGTTAAGGTTTTGGCATTAAAGATTCTGCAGATCGAAGATTGAGCTTCCTTTCGGCTTTTACTCAACCTTGTCATTTGTGTAACTCTGTCATCTAGATACGTGTAATTATTTTTTTGCCGTTATCTGCCGGAATGGTGTCTTCTTATTGTCTCTGAACCAGTATAAATGTATTACAGAGGCCGGATTGCTAACTTTGCGCTTAAACGCTCCTCCTTTATCCAGGCTTGGGACTGACTAGATTGAATCATTTCTGATCTAAACTAGGCGGAGTTATATATACATATATATATAACATTTAGCTTTAATATCTCACTAGATATATATTCAGTGTAAAAACGACAATTTGACTATCAATTACAATAAATAAATAACATAACTAGTTACAAAAAAGTAGCAGTGCAAATAATGGGATCAAAATAAGGTAAAATGTCATATGATAATGAATATAAATACAGTAATGTGATGTAAGAAGATCACAATTATTATACTTTGGAATAATTCCTACATAGATAGGTTTGTTAAAAGTTTAAATTTTGTTTAATTTTGGATTGGTTAATATTCTGTATATGTATGGCAGATATGAGTACTTGTATTGATTAGTTTTGTCTTTCATGCGCAGCTAAGTTCTCCTGGAAGCTTTAGATTTATTTAGAGCTGTATATAGTAGGTGAATGTTATTATCTTTAATTATTGATGTTAATTGTATACAGGATTTAAAATGTTTATTAACATTATTATTCAATAAGATAAAATACTTAATTCTTGCAGATTTTGGCATCATTGATATGCATCTTTTTAAAACAACATAATTTTGTTTTAATAAACCAGGAAACATTACAGGTGAGCATTATAATATTAGAAAATAAAAACATGATGTAACAAAAATTTTGTAATATAATTATCCACATTTAGTTTTTTTAATCTTCTTATGTAGTAGCATAAAAAATTAGTTTTATAAATATATGCTCTACATAATCCCACCAAGTAAGTTTGTTATTCATGTTTACCCCAAGATACTCAATTTCGTTAAAGGTACATTTGTTTGATTAAATTTGTATGTGTTGTTTAATTCCATTGTTTCTGTTGGACGCTTTGTTGTAAATATAACTCTATATATAAACAAATAATTCTATTTCAAATTACAAAAATGGATTATTAATGATATGTAAAAGAGTTAATTTTTTGAAATTCATTATAATAAACAGTTTACAAATAAAATACTACATTATCACAGTAAATATTTTTGATTGTTTCTAAAAATTAAATAATACATATTTGTTACAATTTATAAATAAAAAATTAGCTAATGTATAATAAAATGAATGAATAATGCGTTTTTTCAACCTAAACATTTGTATAATATTTTAGAGAAAATGTACAATGACGAAGGAATATGATTGTCGACGCAACTAGTTATCTTAAAACACATTTTTAAATAAACAGTCAACTTTAACGACATAATTTTTAGAGTTGTGTGGTTTAATATTGCAGACGCTTTGCAATTAATCTAAAATAAATATTTAATAACATCAACAAATAAAAATACAATTTGTAATGCTAATGGTATTTAATCAACGTTTTTAATTGCACTTTTTATATTATGAATTTTGTTAATTGCATTAAATTTATTTATTTATTGTGTACACTCATATGACAATTAAATAACAATTATAAGTAAAAATATATAAAATAGTATAATGTAAAATGTATTATATTAATATATACGTTTATGTAATAGTTCTGACACTAAATAAAAACTTTTGTTTAGCCATGCTCAAATAATTGCATATTCGAAGCATTTATGTAAATAATTTAAGTAATAACTATTATAAAATAGAGAATTAACTACTTGCATATTAATATACAAAGTTTTATTTTTGTCTTTAGGATAAATTATTTAGTATTTTAAAACTAATAAAAACAATTTACATTTTATAAAATTGCTATGTAAATAAAAGTTATTTTTTAAATCTATTTTAATAAAAACAATGACTGCCTGTAATATTTAAACTGATATTATTTCGCATTGGCAAATCTAAATTGTTTTAATTTTTAATATATCTATTAAATTAATTAATAAAAAAATTATTATATTTAAATTATTATTTCTTTAAAATTAATATTATTTTTTCTAAAAATACGTGCCCCATATAAACAAAGAATATTGCGTCAAACATATAACTGGTCAAATAAAAAAAACATTTTAATAATAATTAAATGTAAATAATTTTAAAAATCATTTGTTTGATAAAAATTGATACAATAAAAAATATCTAATTTGATAAATAAGATTAATTTGACAAGTTTGAAAATTTTGGTAAATTTGGTGATAATTTTGTCTGGTTTATTTTATCAATTTACATAGGATTATGCTAAGTTTTTATTAGCAGACGAAATTAAATATGGTTAAATTTTATGTTAAAAATGGAGTATTAAAGTAAATCTTGAAAAAATTTAAAAAATTTAAATATTGGATTTTCAAAAAATGCATGAAATTGCCAAAATAATTTTTAATCTATTTAGCTGCAATAAAGATTCAAATAAATGGAGTATATCAAAGTATGAAAGTTATCTTGAATGGATTTTTAGAAGCTGCACTTAAAAACAAAAACAAGAATAAGTAAAATTAATAACGCAAAGTTTATAATAATAATTTTTGATAAAGATTTTCTTCATACAAAAAGGTATATGCAATTAAAACATGGAAAAGTTAAAACAGTGTGTTTGAACGAAGTAACATCGAAATTGCTTAAGCAGTGAAATAATTTTCTAAAAACAAGCTTGTTTATTTATTTAACTGCATTTAGTATAATCAACTGGTTTACAATAATTAAAAGTAGATGATAATTTTCATTATGCCGAAATAAAAAGTTAAATAATTGCAACAATTTATTTAAAAGTTTTTAAGAAATTATTTGTTTTTGAAAATATTATATTAGTACTGTCAGATTCACCAGAAAAATAACTTTACTAGGTTTCTAAGTCAACCAGCAGCACATTACAGCTGTTTCATCCTTATGTGGAATCATTGGCAGCACATATTTTTCAAGTTTTACACACAAGTAAACAAAAACCTCACGTTCTATCTGGTGTCAGCTTAGCGCCTTAAACCACAGAGGTACGGGTGGATGCCCTTGGATCTGTAAATTTATTATTTATAGTGAATCTGATCGATTCTAATTGCCTAGTGTCCTCAAATGCTGCTAAGTTACTACCGATTTAGTAACAATTAGCTGAAAGATTTTTTAAATAATTTTTAATAGTTTAAACAGTGTGTTAAACAAACACTTTTAAAAGTGGAAAATAGTTTTTTTTAAAGTCGAATTGTATAGATGTTCAATGTTCGTTACATTAATTACAAGTAACATTTATTTTTTGTATACAACATTTATTAAAACAAAATGACAATTCCTTTTTTTGTGAATTATGCTTATTAAATGAATATTAAATTCATTAGCTACAAACTGTATCATATTATTTAGTAATACATAAATAAAACAAATTAGTTGAAAAGAAACAACAAATTTCTTTATTACATAATTTTACAAAAATGCACTAGTTTAGAAAACAATTGACAATAGTTAAATGCTGCTTAACGTTTACGTGTATTACGAAAGCTTAAGATATTTATATTGAATGGAATAAAAGAACTAAAACCAACAAAAGTTTGTAAATGTGTAACGACAATTTTTATCGAATCAATTGATGAGATAAATGTGCCAATGTAATTATGTTAGGCAATAGAACATTTCCAATTCTGACTACTGACAATGAGAAAAGTAGTCTAAAGTGTACAAGTAATAAAGTAATTTACAAGATTAACTTTAATTTTAAATTGGTTTGTTAAAAATTCAATTTATAATTTAAATATTTGCAAATGCATGGCATAAAAAGAAAACAAAATATAGCACTAT
Organism: Cardicola forsteri; assembly: GCA_025895645.1. NCBI lineage: Eukaryota > Metazoa > Platyhelminthes > Trematoda > Strigeidida > Aporocotylidae > Cardicola > Cardicola forsteri. Next base: position 45,089 of record JAKXYG010001393.1, on the reverse strand, counting down.
TTTGTTAAAAATAATTTGTGGAATTCTAAAACCAGTCAAGGTGATATGTATTAAGTTTTTATAAAAATATAGAAATTTATTGAAAGAGAAAAGTTTAATTTACAAAAAAAATTAATGTGTTTAAAGTGATTTTTAAGTATTTAAAATTTGTTACACAAAACATGAGTAATGTATACAAACCTTTAAAATACATCAATTGTTCTAATAATGTAATATAAATTTGTATATCAGATTAAAACTAATTTTTTATTATCTAAACAAGAATATAAGCTGAGAAGAAAGCACTAACCGACAAAAATATTGATGTTAAAACGTTAACATTTAATTTGTTATTCAAGATACAAATAGTCAGTAGTAAACATTTTTAGCTAAAAATCGTTTTAAAAATGTTAAATTAAAAAAAACATATTTACTAATATCATTATTATTATTATTATTATTATTATTGAATATATAATTCAAACGCAAGTAATAATTTTAAAAATGTACATTTATTTTACATTGTTTAATTTTAATAAATTTAAAAAAACAGATAATTATATAATTCATTGTTATATGTATAAACAATTTTTGGTCGTTATTGCATTTAAAAATGCAAAAATGTAACCTAATACAGATAAAATGAAAATTACAAGGTTTTGGTATGTTTTTAAATAATTTATAATTATTGTTACTTATTAATGCATATAATTGTGGATTGTAAGGTCATCAATATATTATTTAAAAAATAAATAAAAATTTTTATTTGTTCAGCATACATTTATTTATTTATTTTATGTTTATTAATTTTATTGTTTTACAAAAAACATATTTCAGCAGTAAACTATTTAGTAAAGCCGAACGTGGTCCTGCAATTTAATGCTGATGGTATGATTCGAACACATACCTATGTTTGGTCAGCACGGCACAAATGAGGTTCTGAAAAAGTGACAGAGGCTGGCAAAATGTTTAAGTATTTAACTTTTGATCGACGGCTCTTACCATGCAATAAATCACAAAAGAAACATCGTGACGGTAATGTATTTTGAGCGTTATATCAGCAATTTGGCCTGTAAAAAGTATCTATATTGTTACCAAATTTTACCACTAGCATTAAATGCGTGTCCGCGTTTGTTTATTGAATCAAATGATGAGATAAATGAGCCAATGGAAATAATGTGTCACAGAATATTTTGCAATTAAGTACAATCACTATTCAAAGTGGATGCGTACTAATGGTAATTTATACAGCGGAGAATTACTGCAAATATTCACAGTATTGTTTCATAATAAACTTTCCAAAGCCACAGGATACTTAGAAATTATTTAATACAATGCTATTTTGCGTATTTTAAAAGTGGTAATGTGTATTTTAATATGACTTATAATTTACTATACGTTTTTCTTATTTAGACCACAAAAGCTTTGAAAAGCTAAAAGCTTACTTTTATTCAACTTTCTCTATACAGTCCAAACCTTAATGTAATTAAAAACTTTTTTAGTATTTTATAACGTGAGGTAAACCGCATAGAAACTGACGTAATATTGAAAACGATAATTAATCATGTTGTAAAATAATGCATTTTGAAGGACTATATTGGTACGTTGATAGATTCCTACCCAAAGCGGCTGGTAGAGGTTGAACAAAGCGTGGATATCACTTAAATTACTGACACATAAGCTCGTTACTTTTATTTTGTTTTTAAATTCTTTTTTTATTAAAATACTTTTAAAGTAATTAATTATTAATTATTTAAAAATACAGTGCAATTTTGTAAATATATGTATGAGCAGTTATTTAATTTTTAAAATTATTATTTTTAAAATTAAAAGGAATATAAAATTAGAATATATTTACAAACAAAAATACTAAAAAATTTAATTGGAATGACATACGTTGCCTACTGTATATTATAAGCAAAATACAATTACAATTTTATTAATTTTTTTTTGCATAAAACATTAACTGGTGCAAAATTGTAAATAATTATTGATGTTACACTTTTAAACTTCATTTGAGATTAATTAAAAATACAAAGATTATTATGGAATACATAATAAATAATTATATTAATTACCAATTGTTGTAGCTTATTTCATGTTTGTTAAATAAATAAAAATTATAGCGTATTGTTAACAACCATACTTATTTTAAAACTGATTCTATAAATGGTATGACAATGTTGTGTTAGAATATTAGGAAAATAAATTTAAAAACGGACTTTTACTAACAAATTCAAGTAAACATTAAAAAATACGCATTTTTTATTTATAAAAATTTTGAAAACAATAACTTTTTTGTTGTTGTTAACAGAAAATTATTTTGTTTCTATTTTTAAGTACAATGTATTTATAATTATAATTAAAGTTTTGGTTATAAAAACATGATATTATTCCTACTGATTAATTAATTACTAAATTAATTTTTAAAATATTTGTTTTGTTTTAGATTTTACAATATACAAATATTTCTAACAGCTTCTTAAAATGAAAGAAGAGTTTTAAATACATAATTTTATTTGCGGTCTTTCAATAAAACGAATTCTGATTAATTTTATAAAAAGATAATATATAAACTAAATATAAAGTATAAATTATAAAACATGTAATCTTACTTTTTCTAAAATATCTATTTGTATTTAAAATTAGTTACTTAAAATCTTACAAAAACAAATATTTCTTACAATTTTTTTAAAAATTAAAAACAAATTTTAAGTAAATAATTTTATTTGCGGTGTTTCGTCTAAAAACTCTATTTCAAATTGTGCACATTTTGTAAAAGATAAAATGTATTTCCATTATTAATCTTATGATAACATTTTAGAGTTAACAGATTATTACTATTATTTTTATTTTTTATTATATATATTAATAATATTTCCAATACTTTGAAATTTTTAATAAAAACATTCCTCGGCAGTGGACATATTTACAAAACTGAACGTGGATCCGCATTTAGTGCCGGTGATGAGAATTGAACCTAAACCCACCCATATCCAAGTCGAGTGCTGTACCGTAAGGTCATTCCGGCACATTAACTTTAATATTATTAGCATAACTATGTAATTAAACTTTTAAAAAGTATCAATTTTTCTGTTTGCTTACTCTTGCATTAAAATTTTTAATTAATATTTCAATGTTATGTCTGAATGCACGTTTTCAGTAGATTGTGCAATTAATTGTAAAATAATTTTATTTTTGTCCAATATTTTTTAGTCATATATGGCCAATGTTGCCAAATGTGTATATACGTTGAGTAAACAAACTTTATTAAAACTAAATTCATTAAACATTTTTTCTATACATTTAATACTGACGACTATGCTGTTAATATAAAGAGCATATAAGATATTATTTACTTATTTTTAATACTTTGAATGATTTACGAGAAACGTCTTTTAGCAGTAGATATTTTAGCAAAGTCAAATGTGGGCCACATTTAGTGCCGAAGGTAGGCTTCGAACCTAAGCTTATCCACGTTCTAGTCAAACTCAGTACCGCTAAGTTATCGCAGTACAATTTATTACTATTATTATTAATTTTGTTGTATAAGTAAAATAGGCGTTCAAAATTATATGTATTAACGAATATGAATTAACTAATTTTTCATTAAGTTTTTATTAAAAACATTTTTAGCAATTGATTTTTGATAAAAATATTTTTTATACCTTTGACTACTTTTATCATTGTCAGTAGTCAGAAATGCCTAACATCATCTCCATTACTATTATTATTATTATTAATAATATGAATATGAATATGGATATTATTATTATTATTATTATTATTAATATTAATAATAATAATATTATTATTATTATTGTTATTATTATTATTATTATTATTATTATTATTATTATTATTATTATTATTATTATTATTATTATTATTATTATTATTATTATTATTATTATTATTATTATGGTTATTATTATTATTATGGTTATTATTATTATTATTTGTGTTGTATTTAAATTTATAATGTGGTTAATCTAATTTATTAAAAAAATATTTTTTGTCAAAAGTGATGTGCATTTTAAATATGTGTAATTTCAGAATAATTTTATTTATTAATCTTTATTTTTACTGTGTTCAATGTTTTACAGAAACTATTTTTTAACAGTGGACATTTAGCGAAGCCAAACGCGGACACGCATTTAATGCTGGTGGTAAAATTTGGTATCAATATAGATACTTTTTACAGGCCAAATTGCTGATATAACGCTCAAATTACATTACCATCACGATTTTTTTTTGTAATTTATTGCATGGTAAAAGCCGTTGACCAAAAGTCAAATACGTGAACATTTTGCCAGCCTCTGTCACTTTCTCAGGGGTTCATTTGTGCTTGTCTGACCAAGCCGTACACTACCCAATTTGAACCTTGATGGACATGTGTTCGAATCATATCATCAGCATTAAATTGCGAAACCACGTTCGGCTTTGCTAAATTGTTTACTGCTGAAATATGTTTTTTGTAAAACAATAAAATTAATAAACATAAAATAAAATAAATAAATGTATGCTGAACAAATAAAAATTTTATTTTGTTTTTTAAATAATATATTGATGACCTTACAATCCACAATTATATGCATTAATAAGTAACAACAATGATAAATTATTTAAAAACATACCAAAACCTTGTAATTTTTATTTTAACTGTACTAAGTTGCATTTTTGCATTTTTAAATACAACAACGACAAAAAATTGTTTATACATATAACAATAAATTATATAATTATTTGTTTTTTTTAAATTTATTAAAATTAAACAATGTAAAATGAATGTACATTTTTAAAATTATTACTTGCGTTTGAATTATATATTTGATTATTTTAATTCTATCGCATTTTATAGAAAAGAAAGTTGACTTTCAGTCTAGTTAAAATCAGTCCTGAATTTGTTACAAGTTTGTAACGAGTTGACTAATTCTTTGGTTTATAAAATTACCTATTTTTATAATATAGTTTTAATATAGTATTTTCTTTATAAATTAAGTTCCAGAAATCCTTAATTTAATTTTCTATTAATTATCAATAATACTGTATTATAATAGTATTATTTAATATTTTATAAATAGATATGTATATGAGTACATAAATTAAATTATTTAATTAAAACCTTAATATTATTTATTTTTAAACAGTAAACGCAGATAAAATATAAATTACTAATTTTCTAATATTAAGATTATTATTACCAAAACGACTACTTATTAAAATGGAAGTAGTAAGTTTTACTAGGTGAAGTTAATAATTTATATTTCACAATTGACAATATTAAAAATATTAATATTTTTAAAATTAATGTAGGAAAATAGTGCAAATTAAATTCAATAATTCATATTTGTCCAAAAGTATTTATTTGTGTAAAATGAAAATAAGTTGCACAATTATTGTTCAGGTCAGACAACATAAATAATAATAATAATAATAGTAATAATAATAATATTAGTAAATATGTTTTTTTTTAATTTAACGTTTTTTAAAACGATTGTTTGCTAAAAATGTTTACTACTGATTTTTTGTATCTTGAACAACAAATTGAATGTTAACGTTTTAACATCAATAGTTTTTGTCTGTTAGTGCTTTCTTATCAGCTTATAACAATATTCTTTTTTAGATAATAAAAAAATAGTTTTAATCTGGTATACAAATTTATACTACATTATTAGAACAATTGATGTATTTCGAAAATTTGTACACATTACTCATGTTTTGTGTAACAAATTTTAAACACTTAAAAATCACTTTAAACACATAAATTTTTTTTGTAAATTAAACTTTTCTTTTTTAATAGAATTCTATATTTTTATAAAAACTTAATACATATCACCTTGACTGGTTTTAGAATTCCACAGATTATTTTTAACAAATAGTGCTATATTTTGTTTTCTTTTTATGCCATGCTTTTGCAAATATTTAAATTATAAATTGAATTTTTAACAAACCAATTTAAAATTAAATTAGTTTTATAACTTATTTTATTGCTTGTACACTTTAGACTACTTTTCTCATTGTCAGTAGTCAGAATTGGAAATGTTCTATTGCCTACATAATCATTGGCACATTTATCTCATCAATTGATTCGATAAAAATTGTCGTTACACATTTACAAACTTTTATTGGTTTTATATCTTTTATTCCATTCCAATATAAGCATCTTAAGGTTTTGTAAAACACGTAAACGTTAAACAGTATTTAACTATTGTCAATTGTTTTCTAAACTAGTGCATTTTTGTAAAATTATGTAATAAAGAAATTTGTTGTTTCTTTTCAACTAATTTGTTTTATTTATGTATTACTAAATAATATGATACAGTTTGTAGCTAATGAATTTAATATTCATTTAATAAGCATAATTCACAAAAAAAGGAATTGTCATTTTGTTTTAATAAATGTTGTATACAAAAAATAAATGTTACTTGTAATTAATGTAACGAACATTGAACATCTATACAATTCGACTTTAAAAAAAACTATTTTCCACTTTTAAAAGTGTTTGTTTAACACACTGTTTAAACTATTAAAAATTATTTAAAAAATCTTTCAGCTAATTGTTACTAAATCGGTAGTAACTTAGCAGCATTTGAGGACACTAGGCAATTAGAATCGATCAGATTCACTATAAATAATAAATTTACAGATCCAAGGGCATCCACCCGTACCTCTGTGGTTTAAGGCGCTAAGCTGACACCAGATAGAACGTGAGGTTTTTGTTTACTTGTGTGTAAAACTTGAAAAATATGTGCTGCCAATGATTCCACATAAGGATGAAACAGCTGTAATGTGCTGCTGGTTGACTTAGAAACCTAGTAAAGTTATTTTTCTGGTGAATCTGACAGTACTAATATAATATTTTCAAAAACAAATAATTTCTTAAAAACTTTTAAATAAATTGTTGCAATTATTTAACTTTTTATTTCGGCATAATGAAAATTATCATCTACTTTTAATTATTGTAAACCAGTTGATTATACTAAATGCAGTTAAATAAATAAACAAGCTTGTTTTTAGAAAATTATTTCACTGCTTAAGCAATTTCGATGTTACTTCGTTCAAACACCTGTTTTATACTTTTCCATATTTTAATTGCATATACCGTTTCTGTGAAGAAAATACTATCAAAAATTATCATTATAAACGTTATTAATTTTTGTATTCTTGTTTTTTGTTTAAATAAAATTTTTATTTAGTTTATGCAACAATGTGTTTACAAGAGCTGGTTGTAAAATTGTGTTTAATAATATATTTTTAACTATGTATATATATATATATATATATATATATATATATATATATATATATGCAATTAATGATGATTGACAATTTGCTAAAATTATGATTTTAATAATTTTAAAGAAAGTTTATCAATTTTTATACAGTTTGAGAAGTTGTTTTGTTACTCCAGACACTTTTTAGCAATAAACTTATTTAGCAAAATTCACAGTACACTCGACTTTCAATTGTTAGTGCAAAATCCGTAAATAACAACACACACATTTTTAATTTCCTCTCCTCCTTCAAAAATTATTCTAAATAGACTTTACACATTTTGGTAAGCTTATTAATCTAAATCTTTATGTACAACTAAATGGAACATAAATTATCCCAGATTAAAAATTATTTTTGGCAATTTTAGGCATTTTTTTGTTTGCTTTCTTCAATTTTATTATTATTTTTAATTTTGTAATAACAAAATAAACATACTTTTGTTTGTAGATCCATTTAGTCCATTTATGTATAATTGGTTAGATGTTTTATCTACAAAACATTTCTACATACTAAACACGTTTATTTTACAAATTTTTAAGATTTGCTAAACATCAGTTCGTTTTTAACAAAATGTGGCCTAATTTAATTTCATTGGCTGAGAAGCATTTAGCGTAATCCTATGTAACTTGATAGAATAAACCAGACAAAATTACCACTAAATTTAACAAAATTTTTAAACTGGCCACATTGACCTTATTTATTAAATTATATATGTTTTTATTGTACCAATTATTATTAAACAAAGAATTTTTAAAATTATTTATATTAAATTATTATCAAATTGTTTTCATTTGACCATTCAAATGTTTAATGCAAAATTCTTTGTTTATATGAGGCATTTATTTTTAAAAGAAATAATATTTATTTTCAAAAAAATAATAATTTAAAAATTATAAATTTGTTTATTAATTAATTTAATAAATAATTGAAAATTAAAACAATTTAAATTTGTTAATGCGAAATAATTTCAGTTTCAATATTACAGACAGTTATTGTTTTTATTAAAATTAATTTAAAAAATAACTTTTTTGTTCACAAAACAAGTTTATAAAATGTTAATTGTTTTTATTAGTTTTAAAATACTAAATAATTTATCCTAAAGACAAAAATAAAACTTTGTATATTAATATGCAAGTGGTTAGTGCCCTATTGTATAATAGTTATTACTTAAATTATTTACATAAATGCTTTAAATATGCAATCATTTTAGCATGGCTAAACAAAAGACTTTATTTAGTGTCAGGACTATTACGTAAACGTATATATTAATATAATACATTTTACATTATACTATTTTTTATGTTTTTACTTATAATTGTTATTTAATTGTCATGTAAATGTACACAATAAATAAATAAATTTAATGCAATTAATAAAATTCATACTATAAAAAGTGCGATTAAGAACGTTGATTAAATACCATTAGCATTACAAATTGTATTTCTATTTGTTGACGTCATTAAATAATTATTTCAGATTAATTGCAAAACGTCTGAAATATTAAACCACACAACTCTAGAAAGTATGTCGTTAAAGTTGACTGTTCATTTAAAAAATGTGTTTTAAAATAATTAGGTGCGTCGACAATTATATTCCTTCGTCATTGTACATTTTCTCTGAAATATTAATACAAATGTTTAGGTTGAAAAAACGCATTATTATTCATTTTATTATATATTAGTTAATTTTTTATTTATAAATTATAACTAATATGTATTATTTAATTTTTAGAAACAATCAAAAACATTTAATGTAATGATGTAGTATTTTATTTGTTAACTGTTTATTATAGGGCATTTCAAAAAGTTAACTCTTTTACATATAATTAATGTTCCATTTTTGTAATTTGAACTAAAATTATTTGTTTACATATATAATTATATTTACAACAAAGCGTCCAACAGAAACAATGGAATCAAACAACATATACAAATTGAATCAAGCAAATGTACCTGTAACGAACTTGATTATCTTGGGATAAACATGAATAACAAACCTACCCGGTGTGCTTATGTAGAGTGTATATTTATAAAAAAACAAATTTTTATGCTACTACATAAGAAGATTAACAAAACTAAATGTGGATAATTATATAAACAAATTGTTCGTGACATTTTGTTTTTATCCTTTAATATTATATTGCTTATCTGTAATTTTTCCTGGTTTATTAAAACAAAATTATGTTGTTTTAAAAAGATGCATATCTTTGGTGTCAACATCTGCGGGAATCAAATATCTGACCTTATTAAATGATATTGTTAATAAAAATTTAAAATCCTGTATGCAATTAACATCAATGGTTAAAAATAATAACATTTACTCACTACATATTAGTTAAGATTAGAAATGATTTAATTCAGTCAGTCGGCAGTCTGGATAAAAGAGGAGGGTTTGAGCAAAAGGTTAGCAACCTGGCTTTTGTAAAACATTTATACTGCTACGGAAACAATGCATAAGGACGCTATTTCAGCAAACAACGACAAAGAAGTAACTGCATGTATCTAGATGACAGTAACACACATGGCAGAATTGAGTAAAAGCCAAAAGAAAGCTCAATCTTTGATTTGCAGAATCTCTATTACCAACAAGATTTTGTTGTTGTTGTTTTGCTGTAATTGTTCTTATTGCTCCATGCTCATTTTTAAAACAAAGGGTTATATAATATAATATAATATAATATAATATATATAATATAATATAATATAATATAATATAATATAATATAATATAATATAATATAATATAATATAATATAATATAATATAATATAATATAATATAATATAATATAATATAATATAATATAATATAATATAATATAATATAATATAATATAATATAATATAATATAATATAATATAATATAATATAATATAATATAATATAATATAATATAATATAATATAATAATATAATATAATATAATATAATATAATATAATATAATATAATATAATATAATATAATATAATATAATATAATATAATATAATATAATAATATAATATAATATAATATAATATAATATAATATAATATAATATAATATAATATATAAGTAATAATAATAATAATAATAAAAATAATAATATACTACATACAGCTCTAAACAAATCTAAAGCTTCTAGAAAAATCAAGAGAACTTTGCTGCTCATAAAAGATAAAACTAATTAATACAAATCTTATATCTGCCATACATAGACAAAATATTAACTAATCCAAAATCAAACAAAATTTAAACTTTAAACAAACCTATCTATGTAGGAATTTTTCCAAAGTATAGTAATTTTTATATTTTTCAAATCGCATGTTTACTGTAATGACTATTTTTATATTTATTATCATATAACATTCTATCTCATTTTGATCGTATTATCTGCACTACTACTTTTTTGTAATTGTGTTATGTTATCTATTTATTTACTTTTATTAATGGTGACATTGTATTTTACGATGAATGTATCTTTAGTAAAATATTAAAACTTATTAAAGTTTATATATATATATATATATATATATATATATATATTTAGGAATTAGTAAAGCTTAATTGGGGGCTTTTGCAAAGCAACTGATGTAGTGTTTATTGTGCATTGTATGCATTTTATACTTTAATTAATTAAATAAAGATTTATACATTATTGCAACAGATATTTTTTAATAACAATCTCGTTTGATCATTTAACAAATGCAAAATTTACCAGTTTTTGTAAACTACTTTATCGTATTAAAGTAGTGTGTATTTTGATACATAAAATGCTTTTTAAATAGGATATCTTTATACATGTTTTTAATTATACAATACCAATAAAGGTACAATTAATATAATAGGTAATAATTAGCAATTTTTAAAAACGTAGCATAATAATAGTGCATTCTAGCTGATGAAATATTATAAAATAGTAATAACAGTGCTTAAATTGATCGTATTTATTGTATAATATTTAGTTTATAAATTTTTTACAAAATCAATTATTAAAATTTTATTTCTATAACTTTGAAGTTTTTACAATAATCATTTTTCACTAATAGGGCTTTTATCGAAACCGAACGTGTGTTTGCATTTGGTAACGGTGGCAGAGATCGAACCCATCCTCACGCAGGTTTGAGTCGAGAGCTCTACTGTTAGACTATCCAGACAAAACGGTTTTTAAATTACTAAAAGGGAAATTTTAAAAAATTAATTATGCACAATACTTTACTGGAATATGTTAATATTCTAAATCAATATTTTGTAAACTATAAAACAAATTACAAAAACGTTTTTTAATCTTTAATTTTTCTATTACAAAATTTACTTCAAACGTTTTCTTTTATAATAAAAAATGGACCGAACATTTTGTGACGAAATAATTTAAATATTATTTTCTCTAATTACACAGTATTTTCTTAAAAACACAAACAAATTTTTAATGCTTTTTAAAAAATATTCATAGTATGTTTAAAAACTTGAATTTTATTTTTAAATTGTTTTAGCAATTTTTTATGCGAATATTAATTTTTAATCTAATTATGAAAAGCCAAAGTAATTTTTTGTGTAATCTTGTATTGTGAAGTCGTTGTTTATATAAAATATTATTTCTACGACAAAGATGTATTAAAACAAAAATTATTTATTTAAAAACAAAATATGATAATAATAATAATAATAATTTTTAGGAAAATTACATTTTGCATTATTAAGTAACATTTTTATTATATCGTATCTAAATCGTTAATTTTTGTGTTGTAAAAATATAAACTTAGTGTATTAAGATATTAATTTAAAAATGATTTTAAGTTTATTCATTAATTATTATAAAAAGTTTATATTAGTGTTTTCATTAAAGTATAAGCTCTTCACAATTCTTTTTTTTAATTTTTGAAGAAACAATTTTTGTTATGTGTAACACCAAGTGTAACGTATCGTACATCACTTACTGCAATGTTTAATTTTAATATTTATTTTTAAAACATTTTTAATAAAATAAATCGAAAATAATAACTAATTTAGCGTTACTAATTATTTCACCATTTTTAATGGTTTTATATATATTTATGTATATTTATTGTCAAATCAGACTATAATATTTTAGTATTCTTCATTTAATACACAAAAATACTTTTATAATTAGTTATTGAAATGCTACAGACAACAAATACTGAAAATGACAAAAACAAAACCAAAATATGTAATAAACAAAAATTGTTTTAATTTTATTCGTGCGTAAATATATTATGCACGTGTGAGTACAATTTGGCATAAGGGAATTGTAAAAATATTTCAAAAACAATCAAGCATAGACAGATTTATTTTAAAATACCATTTTTTCAAAGTATGTATACAGTGTAAAACAAAATAATGTATTAATGTAAATCTTTTACCCAGTGATTTAGCAGTATAAAGCTAAATTTTGTAATTAAAAGTTTAATTTCTTTTATCAAATACAAATCCCCGTTTGAATTTACTAAATATCCACATTTAAACAGTAACGACAACACTATTTAAAAGTTGTAAAATCTACAGCGTTGTTTAAAACATTGATCTAAAAATAAATTTACTACACGTAGCTCAGTGGCTAACGTTTTAATCTAAAAAGAAAAATGGCTTAAGTATAAAACTACGAAAGGTTTTATATGTTTTTGCTATAAGGCAAAACTAGTAATTTTTTGTATAAAAAGGGGACTGTAAAAAAAGATAAAAAACCATGTTTTAAAAAACTTTATTAATATCTTTGTAGACCCATTTAGTTAATGTCACCCAACGTATAGTTTACTATTTGTTACTAATTGACAAATATATATACTTATAATTAATACAATTTTAAATTAGTGTCTAGAAAGCATTGAGACATAAAAAACAGATTTTGTATGTGTTGTTTAATGTTTGCAAATATTAATTCGAAAAAAATTGTTTATGACAATCAACAAAACAAAACATTTTTTAACTATTTATGGTATTTAATTAAAAAATTTTAATCACGTTTTTTTAAAAATATTTATTGTGTTAAACGAATTAATTTGTTTAATTTCTTGTCTATGCTTGTTTAGTTAACCATTTAATATTAATAATTTAATTTTTAATTATATAATAAATTAAATAAATATAGTACATGTATATAATATAAATATACATTATATTAATTACAAAAAATTATGATAAATTTTGTTAATAATTGTTTTTTTAATAAATATTAATAAGTTGTAACACCTTAAAAGTTGTTGTTTACTAATCAAACAAATAATGAAGGACAATGATTATCCCTTACTCGTCGACCTTGACAGATTAATTTTATCCGGCAAAACAAGGAGAAAAGTTATTTATATTCAATTAAAGTAAACTCCTTCTAGTTTGGATCAGAAATGGTTTACTCTAACCAGTCCCAAGTCTAGATAAATAAAAAAGGTTTGAGCGCAAGGTTAGCAACCTTGCCTTTGTAAAAAAAATTATACTTTTTATTTTATTTTATGTTTGCTACTTTGAATGTTATACGAGAAACACGTTTTTCAGCAGTAGACATTTTAGCAAAGTCGAACGTAAGCTCGCATTTTAGTACCAGTAATGAGATTTGAACTCATGCCCACCGAGGTCCAACTTCAAGCGCTATACCGCTAAACTACAAAAACAAACAAAAGAACGCCATTCCGGCAAACAACGGCAAAGAAGTTATTGCATGTATTTAAACGACAGAGTTACACAGATGACAGGGTTGAGTGAAAGCAGAAAAAAAGGATTAATTTTTAATTAGCAGAATCTTCAATGCCGATAAGACTTTGTTGTTGTTGTTTTGCTGTAATTGTTATCTTATTGCCCTATGCTTATTTTCAAAGTAAAATGGTTTTGTATAATATAATATAATATAATATAATATAATACTAAATAGTAATAAATTGTAACATAAAATAATTTAAAAAACATTGTTTATTGTTAAAAACAATTAAAATAGAAGTTAAGTAACAATTTTTAAGTTATCTTTTACATAATATAAATAGGGATATGTGAAATATAATTATAAATTAATAGATTGATTTATTTTATTTATTTATTAATGACAATTATTGACAATAAATAGTAATTAATTTATATAACTTATTGTATAAATAATTAATAAATAATTAATCTATTAAATAGAAAAATAATAACGTTTTTATTGTTAGTTTGTTCTAATTTTACAACAATTCTTTTTTTGAGGAGTCGCTGTTTCTAATTGCAACATTAATTTTTGTCAACCTTTTTTCTACGTAATCTAACTATCTTCTCTATAGTCAACCTTGTATTTTTACTTTTTATTTCAATTGTTAATATTTGCCTTGTTATGTAGAATATGCCATACCATTTAAATCTTTTTCTTTAAACGTTTTTATAAGCTCTAATGATATTCATTTTTCCTTCAATAACGTCATTTTCTATTACGTCCAATTTAAGCAATTCCAACGATTATCGAAAAATTATTATTTTTGCTGAGTATAATTTTATTTAATGAGCTTTTTTAAAACTCTAAGTTTCCGATCAGTATATTGTAGTCGATATCACTGCAATCGTAAATAATTATCTTTTATCCTTATTGTTTGCTCTTATCGTTTTATCACATAAAACACCTGTGAGTATTTTTTAATTATTATATTTTGCTATTTCTGCATTAGAATTTTTATTCTTTTTTTTTGCAATAAACTCAGATATTTAGACGTTTTTTATTCACAACAATGTTTAATTTTTTATTTTAATTACGTGAACAATTTTTCGCCGTATTTATATAACCTGTCTTTTTTGTTAACTTTTAATGTTTAATTTTTTGGTACCTTTCTTTATTGCTTTAACTTTTGTTTAACATTTTTTGTTTTTTGCTGCATAATATAATGTCATTTGCAAATAACATATTTTGTAATAATGCCACTTTGACATTTCTTGTTATCACGAAAATAACTAGAGTAAACAAACACGGGATTAAATTCGACCCTTGATGTAAAACAAATTTAACAGTTTCTTCCACACTAGTGCTTACTAACGTTTTCACATCATTATACATATTATGCATAAAATATGAAAAAATAGTGTTACAAATAAAAACGTAAAAATTGTACAAGATATGTTTAATAATCCGAAAATATCGGTGTAGGAAAGACCAATCAATTTTTACTAAAACAAGAAGATCTAAAAAAGGTAAAAACAATGGAAAAAAGTAATAAAATATTAATTTTTAAGAATTAAAACAGAAATTAAGGTTTATGTGCATAGAGCAATAAAAGTTGGCAAAATTAAAATAGAAAATAAAAAACGTCCAAAAGTAAAAACGTTTGAATATTTGTACTTATTACTGAAAAAATTAAGATTTAAGTACAAAAATAACTTAAAAAACCCAAGCAATATAAAATAATTAAAGGAAGCTTACAAAAATATTAAATAATAAAAGACTTACAATTAATAATAAACATAACAAAATTTTAAATTTTAATTAAAAACTAACAATATTTTATAGATTAGAAAGCCCAAAATATGCTATATTTAGTAGAAATAAAAACAATTGATAATTGTTTAAACTTTTCATATTGGACAAAAATAAAATTACTAAAGACTTATAAAAAAAAAATTTAATTAAAATGCTACGGTTAGATTTTGCAACTAAAACTAAATAACAAGGCAATAAAAGTAGAATGGATAAAAACAATGAATTAAAAAGAAAATAATTAGATTGTGTGGAAGCAGATTTGAATAAAAGGAGACTAGCAAAAAGTAAAGCTGCCAACAAACCAAATAGAAAAAATTGTTTAAAAATAAAATCTTTTTATAGGAAACAAGAAAGTATAAAAAAATTAATTTTAAATTACAATTATTTTTAAACCAATAAATTAAAAATTAGATTACCTTGATGCAGAACCTTGTGCTTTTTGTAAAAACTATTTCAAAATGTTTAATTTTTTTAATGTTTATTTGTATAAAATAATTTAGTACTATTAAGATTACTTGTACTGTGTATGTTCAATAATAAAAACATTTAGAACAACCATTAATTTAAAAATAAATTAAAACTGAAATTATACTAGTTTATGTTGTTTTTTAATAAAAAAAATAAATTGAATTTAATATCTTTATATAATTTATTTATAAAAAAAACTTTATTTACCAATTTTTAATTAAAAATTTAAACAAAATTACATTTTTATTGTAGAAATAATGTTTAACATACCAACATACTTAGACTGAATTCACTCAAGTTTCACATTTGAACAAATAAATTAAACCGATTTGCTTAATGCAAATGTAACAACAAACCAATAAAATTAGCAACAGACGAAAGTGTATATAAGTACATTGCAAAAGTTTTAAAAAATAATAATTTTATTTGCTACAATATGAACATTAAACTATTGTTTTTTTTATTTGCATTCGTTACTTCATTATTAATGATAAATGGCGGTGGGCGTAAGATATCTTTATATATATATATATATATATATATATATATATAATATTAAAAATATATAATTTGATCTTAAACATTTAACACAAAATGCTTTATTAATATACATTATTTTTGCAACAGAGTATGTTTATATATTATTTATTCATTTATGTTAATTATTATTAAATTAAAAAAATAAAAAATGTAAGTTAAAAAAATGATATCGTAATAATTTAACAAAATAAAAACTCTTTTAATTTTTTTTATACATATTTTTATAGTATAGAGAAACAATCTTTGATGTAAGTATTAACATTAAAAATATTTTTTGAGTAATACTAATTTAGAAAAATATAGTAAATGTTTATTAAATAACTACTTTTTAGCACACATGGCTTGTAAGTTTTTTGTATTTAGTTAAATACATATAATATAAAGTGAAAAATGTTTTTGTATTAAAATTTAATTAAAAAAATATATTATTAAATTTAGAGGAGAAAAAGTGTAAGTATTATTAAAACACTTATTAAACATTCTAATTGATTATTTTTATTTATTAAATAATAGCATTGTAAAATTTTAAATATTTAAAGCAACTTAATAGTTTAAAACTGATTACTTGAATCCGTAACCTGTCAAATAATATGGACGTGCTTAAACATTTCGTTTAAAAATTAACAAGTTAAAACAATGCAAACAAATGTATAATATTTAAATAATAATTACAAATATTTTCTATATTTTACTTTTAAAAAATATACGCAATAACGTAATATTTTAAACAAACGTTTAATTTGTTTAATTACTTTATTATTACTAGCACAGTTGTTACATAAATAATGTACATTTTTACGTAAAACATATTTAGTTTTAACACTTTATTTTGTAAATGCATTTAATTTTACTTACCAATTATTCTTTTACGTTTTTATCTAGAAATCAGAAAAGACAGTGCGTCACAAAAATTATTTGTTTATTATAAAATTTAGTTATCATTTAAATATTGTTATTTGTAAATTTTCTGTTTGTTAAATTAAATTTTAATTATTTAGGTAAATCATTTATTATTAAAGAAAATTATGCATTTTTAAACATTTAAAAATGTTTAAAATGCATAAAATTTAAAGAATTTTTATTATTTTTTGTTAGGTTGTTACAAAATATTTCGTAATTACAAGTAGCAACATTTATGCTAGCATTAAAAAATATTACTACATTAAATATTCATTGTTGTTAAATTTTCTTTAAATGCAACATAATTTAAACTATATTATTGAAATATATAAAAAATATTTTTAAATAATTTAGAATTGAAAATCAAGGTGGCTATACTGATGTGTAAGTATAAAATATATTACTATTAATAATAATTGTATATATACACATTATTCAAATTTTGTAAACAATTGTTTCAGTTTGTAACCGTAGTGTATTAATTGAATAATATTAAAATTTATTTTTAATATAAAAATATTAACTAGCAATGTTTTTATAAATAAGATAAGTAAATAAGTTATCTATATCAAAATAATTATATAAATGTTTTTAAGTGGTTCAAATAGTCCAGGAAAATAATTGTAAGTTTTTATGTTATAAATAAATGTAAACAGTTATTATTATGTAAAACATTTTATATAAAAGTATCTTTTAAATTTTAATTTAGAAAATATATATTCAACAATTTAAAAAAATACATCGAAATAAATTTAATGAACAAATTATTTAACATTGCTTATTCTTCACTGTAATGCGTAAATGTTTTAAATTTTATTTATACTAAAATCTATTATTAAAATAAAGCCATACTTACTACACATTGTTTTTTATAAATAAACAATTGACTAAACGCTAATTGCATTAACTTATTTTAATGTTAAATAACATTTTATTGTAAAAATAATGGTTTTTTGTTGTTATTATTATTAATATATTTATAAATACAGTGTATAATTTATGCTGCCAGTTAGCAAATGTAAAATTAGTTTTAATAAAAACTTATCTAGGTTTATTTAATAAAAAATAACAGTAAAAGGAATATACTAAATGCTCATAGTAATAATTATACCTATATCAATCTAAATACAAGAAAAAACATATTTGTTAATTGTATTTGTAAACGTTAAGTAGATTTATATTTCTAAAGTAAATGAAAGTAACTAAAATTATGTATATATTATTAAAAGTGTAAAAAAGGATAAAAAATTAAAAATTGTTAATTGTATAAATATATTAGTATACTAATATAATAAAGTATTTATTAAAAACACTTTATAATACTTAAAAAGCTGCAATTTAAAAACAACGTACTATAGTATTCAACAAAGCATTTCCTAATTGTTTTATGTTATTATCTTAAAATTTAAAATTTTTAAAATTTCTCTTAATGTAAATTTTATAATTTAAGATACTTACTGGCATAATGACTCTGCAAATACGTTTTAATTAGCATTAAAATATTTTTAAATAAAAAAGTAATGTTTTTTTAAACTGGACAAGTTAATATTAAACAAAACATAAATTTAACTTCACCTCGGGAAAATCAGAAATAAACCGCGGTAGCCACTTTCAAGTCAAGCGTTTGCAACAGGAAGAGCATTCGGCCAAAACACCAAAATAGTCAAAATGTTTTATATTGGTTTGACAAACAATAGTCGCCCTCCGTAAGCAACGCGCATGACCATTGCCTGAGTTATATAATAAATTAGTGAGGGTAACCTGGTAACAGACAAGCCAGAAAAAAAAATTAGTTCAATAGACATGTATAAAGGGGGAGTTGAAAATGGGCACCTTAAACATTTTATTGTTAAACGGTAAAGAAAAAAGAAATTGCTGAACTAATAGATAAAAGAAAGCTGGACATACTATGTTTTTAAGAGACGAGTTGGAAGGGTAAGAAAGCAAAAGATTTGGCTAGAGGACATAAACTATTCAGTGGGGCCTTAGGAAGAAGTGGAGTAGCCATCATTTTATTAAACAAAACAAGAAAAAACCCAGTTAAAATAAAAAGTTTTAGCGACGGAGAAATGATGGTAAAACCGAATATAGGTAGTTTGTAATTTAATATTATTAGCGCATATGCATCCAAAGCTGGACATGAGGAGGAAGTGAAAGATAAATTCTGCAAACATCTTACAGAAATATTTTGTAATATTCCTCTGACAAAGAAAATAATACTTAAAGTTAATTTAAACAGACATGTAGGACAGTCTAGAAAAAGTGATGGGGAATTGGAGATATAAATGAGGGTGGCAAAATTTTTTAGAGTTTATGGTTTCACAAGACATGACTCTGATCAACACGTTTTTAAGAAAAATTAAGAGCGGTAAAAGACAAAGCCACATAAACTTTTTAACAACGAGGAGAACAGATATAAAGTGGGTAAGAGACTGCAGAGTGATAAATAAAAAAGAAGTTTCCACGCAACACAGATTGGTGCTAATAAAAATGAGTTTTAAAAACAAGCAAAATAAGGTAACAGAGATCTAGAAAAAAAATAAAATAGTGGAAATTAAAGAAAACCAATCTGACTAAACAATTTAAAAACAAGGTTATACGGAACTAGAACTCCTTAAAAGGAGTGCAGGAATAGTAGACATTAAACAGCAGAGTTATTACCAAAGTCACTGAAAAGTTACTTATAAACAAAAAAATCTTGGTGATGGAATGTAGAAATTTAGCAAGATTAAAAAATTTTAATGAAAAAATAGGATCTAAATAGATTGGAAACCTACAAATTGGGATATCAACATGCAAAATGGAAAGCTAAAAAAGCGGTAGCAGTAGCAAAGGCAAAAACGTAAAATGCAACGTATAAAGAACTGGAGACAGTTAAAGGAGAAAACAGGTTGTTTAGTGTTGCTATAACCAGAAATAATAACTCGAACGACCTGACACATATTAAACAAGTAAAAAATAAAAATAAAACAGTATGAACAGAAGAAGAGTTAATAAAGAAAAGATGGAAAGCATATTTTAAAACCCAGTTAAACGAAGAAAATTCCATAGCAGTGATTGAAGATGGGATATCTAATCTAGGCGTAACACATGAAATATTTCAGGAAGAAATAATTAAAAGAGTAAGTAAAATAAAGAATAAAAAACTTTAAATCCAGACGGAATACCTATTAAAGTATAGAAATGTTTGAGAAACTATGGAATTAACAGATTAACTAAACTGTTAAATTTAATATGGAACGAAGAGAAAATACCTGATGGGTGGAGAAAAAGTGTTATCACGCCAATCTACAAGGAGAAAAGAGATGTTCAAAACTGTGATAACTATGGGGGTATAAAGCTTATGTCACATATTTTAAAACTTTGAGAGAAAATTATTAATAGAAGAATCCGCAAAAAAACAGATATTGGAAAAGAACAATTTGGATTTATGTCTAAACGTAGTACAAGTAATGCAAACTTCTTTCTAAGAACAACAATGGAAAGATACAAAGTGAAACAGAAGAGACTTCATATGGTGTTTATCGACTTTGAAAAAACATACGATCGGATTCCTAAACAGGAAGTATGAAGAAGCATGAGAGTAAAAGGGACTCCTAAAATGTACGTAAAGATTGATCAAGAGGTGTACAATGACGCAAAAACATTGATGAAAACCAGTGTGGGGCAGACTGATGAGTTTTTACTAAAAGTTGGTCTACATCAGGGTTTCCCACTAAACTAGTATTTATTTAATCTAGTTATTGACGTGTTAACAGAAACATTAAGGCAAAATATCCATAGTGTGTGCTATTTGCAGGTGACATTGTCGCATGCAGTAGAAAATAATAGGATTTGGAAAGAAGGTTAGATCAATGGAGAAAAGCACTGGAGGATCGAGGATTAAGAATTAACAAGAAAAAGACAGTGTACATGAGTACAACAAAAGAAAATGATAGGGAAATCAAGATGCAACAACAAGAATTATTGAGAGTGTGAAGGTATAAATACCTTGGTCTTATCGCTACAAGAAAATGTAGATTTGTATGCAGAGATAACGCAAAGAATACAAGCAGAATAGTATAACTGGAGGACACTTACAAGGGTTCTGTGTGACAAAATGATAACAGCAAGGACAAAAGGTTAAATTTTTAAGACCGCAGTGAGACCTGCCTTGATGTACAAGTGATTCTATTATTTCTATTAAAACAACAATAAAAAGACACAGAAAGAAACAGAAAAAAACTCATATAGTGTTTATCGATTTAAAAAAGCATACTTTCAGATTCCAGGTATTACGAAAGTACAAGATAGGAACTGAACTCAGTAGAAATAAAGATGCTTTGATGGTCGTTGGAAGTGTCCAAATTAGATAGAATAGAAAATAAAGTTGTTAAAAGAAAACTGAAAGTCGTCGAAGCTCATAAAAAATTCAAGAAAAAGGTTAAAGTAATACAACCACATTTTACGTAGAGAAAAAAACTTAGTTACAGGGTGAATAATGGTATTGGAAATGGAAGGTAAGAGAAACTGTGATTAACCGAAAAGAAGATGGTTGGATTGTGTAGAAGCCGAAATATAAAAAAAAGAGATTAACAAAAATTGACCATACAAACAAAACTAAATAGAGAATGCTGACCAGAAACGTTAATTTTTATAAAAGATGGAAAATCTGTAAAGAAGAAGAAGAAAACTTAGTATAAATTTGTTACTAATTTTAACTACGTTTGCAAGTGTTACTTTTCAAACTTTTCTTTAATTACATATTTTTTAATTAACTGTTAACATTATTTTAAGTTTTTTGTTTGCACTACAAAACGACTCTTTATTAATTGTTTAAAAATATATTTGTTTAATTAGTTATTTTAATCAATTTACTTTGTGACACGAAGCATTGATTTAAAACACTTAAGTAATCCCAGTATAAGTGTTTTGCATTTCAACATTAAAAACATCCTTTATTACTGAACCAGTTTTTTATATTTAAGGTAGCATGTATAATTATCTATTTAACAGGTTGATTATACTTAATACCAAATCAACACATTATTTGTCAATGTTGGGCTTTCATCCTAACAACCGAAAGTGAACGTTTTTAAAAATACGTTAATTTTGTATCCAAATGGTTTGTCCCAAATCACTGCTTTGTCAATAAATTATACGGAAAGCCAAAAAATATATTATCCTTTTGTTAATTAAGAAATGGTGTCACTTTTGTGTTTAAACTGTTAAACTAAATTTTTTTTCGGTTTCTTATCGTCAAATAAATAAAATTTTGTAAATTGTTTTTTACAACATCAAATGGTGGTTTGTTTTAATTTTTTTTAATTCCACGATCATTTTTTGATTATCGATTTTAGTAGTTTTTATTCTACCCATATTATCATATTTTTACGGTTTTTATTCCTCCAAATTGTTGAAAGACTTGCTCTATATAATTGCGTTAATGGTGTAGACAAAAAACCATAATTTTACATTTTTATATAACATTATGTTTATTATCATTAAGATAGTAAATTTTTCTACTGTTCATATCCCTCTCACACGTCAAAAACAGACAATCAAATAACCCAATGCTCAAGGTTATGTAAAATATTTTTTTTTGAAGTTAGTATAATAAAACAAAATTAATTTAAAAGTTTTAATAAATTGTTTATTAAACATATTTTTAATTAATCAAATTTTGAAAACCGATTAATGAACATAACTAAGCCGTGTCATATAGGCTATTAAACCTGTGCAGTATGCCAGAACATTTATGATAAAAGTTCAAATAAATATATAATAATTTATTGAATACAACTCTCACGGCAATTACTGCAAAAAAATTATTATTTAACTGAAACCTCTCTAGCAACTACGTAGCATACAAGAGAAACGTCACTTTAATTATAAAATTTACAATACTATATAATAATTGAAAAACCTATGATTATACATATATATTGTAAGTAAAAAAATTGCATAAAATATTAACTGGTGCAAAATCGAAAATGGAGTAATATGATTAACATGAATTATAAAAGCAATTATTAACAAAAATACGATTTACATGCAATTATTTGGATACCAAATAATTAAAGACATTTGAAAGTTCAAAAAATTCAATAATTTATGTGATCGTCTTTCTTTTGAACAACCTGATCCAGGCGTTTTGAAATGCTGTCGATGAGAGTGTTAATATATTCTTGTTTCATCTCATATTGAACAACAAACCGAATACGTTCACATAAATCCTCAATTTTACTATGTTTAATCACGTTGCGCTTTAGCATACTAAAAATATTTTTAATAGCATTAATGTCCGGGCTGTTAGGTGGGCTGTTATGTGTAATTGAGTAAAGAATTGCTATTTTAATTTTAGCCCCTCTACTGTCTAAATGTAAATATAAAACAAATGAAGTAAACTTAGATAAATATGACGTTACCTTTTTTGACGTATGACATAAAGCATTGTCCTGAAAAACAGTAGTAACCTTGATGTAAGTGTGCTGTATTTCATAATGAAAAATATCCTTTATAACTGAAACAAATTTTTCACTATTTAAGGTACTAGATATAATTCTTCATTCGATAAGTTGATTATACTTAATATTAAACCAATACATTGCTTATCGAGGGTTGGCTTTCTTTCTAACAACTGGAAGTAAAAACTCGACCCACACAACACTTTTTTTAAAGCCAAATGTTTGTTCATTTTGGCAGTTTAAAATAAATGTGTTTTTTGATGTTTCTTTAATACAATTTGTAATGTGATTTGTTTTCGCACAACTTATACTAAACAAAGCGTTCATATTAAATTAAGTATTTTCGGGTACACAAAATTTACTGTCGTGATCACGTGGAGCATATAGTTGTAAAAACCGAATTCTTATGCTACCACAGAAATAATAATAATAATACCGTTTCCTATTTTCCTTGAAATTTACATATTTATATAAAATTAACATAATGTAATTGTGATAATAATAATTATAATTTATATTATAATTTAAAGAAAAAAAAGTAGATTATAAACAAAATGGTTTATTTTTAATTAATAAAATGAGTGTCGCACTGATATTTACATAAACAAATCTATGTTGTCTTATATCATTTTCAAATATGAATGTATCAACAATAAAAAATTGATTATGTAGCATTTTATATTAGTTATAATAATTTAATCTTATTAAAAGATAACTTTACTTAGTTTAAACTCGAAATGATCTTAATATAGTCTGAATAAAGAAAGAGAATTTGACCACAAGTTTACCAACCTGGCATTCATAAAATAAACTATATATTGCTGCCGAACTAATAAGAAGATGCTATTCCGATGAACAACGGCAACATAGTTCTCCAGGCATAACAGACAATTTCAAAATAAAAACTAACGCAATTATGCAGTTTAATTAATTAAAATGAAGATTGATATATCATTGCAATGTATATATAATAATAATTATTAAAGATCATAGTTAATTTCACAAAATGCTAAATTTACAAGTTTTTATAAACTACTCTATCTTATTAAAGTAGTACATATTTTAATACATAAAATGCTTGTATCTTGTAGGCTTATAAATTGTATCTTATATTTAGAATGTAATTTTTAGAAACAAGCATTAGTAATTATTATAATTATATTGTATTTTAATTGTAAAGTGCTCATTATAATGTTATTTTAAAAATTAACTTTTCCACATTTGAAAAAGAGATCAACTCAACTGAATTTATGTGCACTTCATCAATATTACGTCACTTGGTTCAAACAAAACACCGAGTTAACTTTAATGATTGTTTTAAAGTGTTGATAACTTCTCAAACTGTTAATATGTAAAAACACTTGAATCTGTTTACATTCACACATTAAAACCTATTTTGTGTACACAAAAAGAATTTGTAACTTTATTAAATTTAGCGTGGACTTAACATATGGATGTTGTGTATGTGTAAGTATGTGTAGTTATTAATGTTAAGTTAATTACATCATATATTTTTATGTATATATATACTAATTATTTATATGTTTGTGACTAAAAAGAATATATACAAGAATATACAAAATTAATTCATCTCACAGTTTACGTCTTCTATTATTTTTGTTTCGAATTATAAATAGAACCCAATGCTTTAAATTTCCACATTTTATTAATAATCAATTTTCATGCTTTGAAATGGAATTTTCGTTTATTTATGCTGTTAGCACAATTAAAATATGGATTATTGGAACTGAACTACTAACATATATCTTTGTGTTACCTATTTTTATTGTTGATAAATGAAACGTTAGTTAAGTTAAATTAGTTATTTACAATATGTTGTACGTGCACAAAATGAAGTATGTTTTGCTATCAAACACTACTTCTGTAAATGTGTGTTTTAAATTATGCAAGTAGTTATAAACAAATAAAATAATAAAAAACTACTTAAAAAACTTTGCTTACATTTATTTAACTATTGTTAAATATATTTTTTATTATATCATCTACATTATTAATTGATATTATATGAAACTTTTTAAAATTGATTAAAAGGATTAGCAAACCATTTAACAGCTTATAACAATATTCTTGTTTAAATAATAAAAAAATAGTTTAAATCTTATGTGAAAATTTTTATTACTTTATTATGACAATTGATTTATTTAGAAGATAAGTAATGTTTACTTATTTTTTATGTAACAAATTTTAAACACTTACGAGTCACTTTGCACACATTAATTTTTTTGTACATTAAATCTATTTTTTTAATAAATTATAGTTTCATGTAAAAACCTTTGACTGTTTCTTGTATTCCACTAATTATTTTTAACAAACTAGTGCTAAATTTTGTTTGCTTTTTATGCCATGCATTTGTAAATATTTAAATTGTAATTTATGAATAAACTTTTTTAACAAAATTAATCTAAAATTTATTTTTAAAAATGCTTTTATTGAACAATCATTTTATCTGTATTAAATGTTGTTAGCCATTATTTATTCTTACGCTGTATAAACTGAACTTAGTTCTGTGTATTTATTAATGGATGCATGACATAAAAATAGCAGACCCAATTATATATACCAATTTTTATTTTAATAATAACATTTTGGTTACATTCAAAATTTATTCTTGTTAAATTGTATTTATATTTGTATTTGGAATTTAATATTTTAATGTTTTACAAAAATAAACATATTTAGAAAACAGACGTTCAACAAGGACAAACGAAGTTCGGCATTATACACAATACAATGAACGAAAGCAAAAAATAAAAATAACAGCTAAAGGCAGAAACACAATTAACTCGATTTTAGTCCCATCCAGCGCGCATTATAAAAAGCTCAAAATAAAATAAAAAACCTGTTCCTTTTTTAATTTAACGCACATCGGCATTATTTAATTTTTTGCAACAACTTATACGTTAACTGTGAGTAGGTAAAAAAAACTGTACGCGATTTGAGAAAGCATGTTTTTTGGACAAAAATTAGAAACAATTAGTTCCGAGTTGCGTTCTTTTTAAAACTATAATTTTTAGGTTGATTTCAGTTGAAAATTTCATTATTTTGGTTACTAAAATAATGTGGTTTTTAAATATGTATAATTTTTGATTATTTTCATTTGCATTTAAAAATATTTTAAAAGTTTATTGAACACAAAAATAATTTGACAATAATTTTAGTTAAAAGTAATAAAAAGTTTTTAACATGGGCATTGTACAGTATTGTAAAAAAAGTTAAAACACATTTGTCAGTAAAGCAAATGGCATTCGTTGGTGTTTTTTCTGTAACCATTTAATTAATGCGTATAGTTGCAGTTTGTTTCTTATAAATGTATGTAATGTTTAACATGCTTTGTAGATATAATTGTTTTATATTTACCTAACGGTCAATTTTTTGTTTAATTGTTTGTGTAATTTTTATATGTAATAGATTGAAACAACTCCGCCTAGTTTGGATTAGAAATGATTCAGTCTAGCCAGTCCAAAGCCTGGATAAAGGAGGAGGGTTTGAGCGCATAAGGTTGACAACCTGGTCTTTGTAAAAAAATTATACTGCTACAGAAACAATCAAGTAAACGCCATTCCGGCAAACAATGGCAAAAAATGATTGCACGTATTTGGATGACAGAGATACACAGAAAACAGGGTTGAGTGAACGCCGAAAAAAAAGCTCAATCTTTGATGTGCACAATCTTCAATGCCAATGAGACTTTGTTGTTGTTGTTGTTGTTGTTTTGCTGTAATTGTTGTCTTATTGCCCCATGCTTATTTTTAAAGCAAAAACGTTTTGTATAATATAATAATATAATATATAGATTTAAACAAATATTGTGCGTATCTTGTTTAATCGTTTTATAAAAATTACAAATACAATTAATTTTGGATTTTTTGCAATTATTTATAACAATTGTTTAATAATCCAATACCAAGTGCTTACATGAATTAAGTAGACAAAATTTCAATATTCTTGTTTTTGACCTAAATTAAAATATTTTTTGTTTATGTTTACTGCTTTCAACAGCGAAGCCTAACCTAGACCCGCATTTTAGTACCGTTGGCAGGATTCAAACCTATATCTGTCAAGGTTTATGTCGAGCACAGTACCGCTAGACCACTCTAGTATTTGTATTATTATAAATTTTATTAAATATTTTATGTACAATTTAGATATGCTTAATATAATCAAATAGTAAGACATTTGTTATTTTGCATTAATTTCGATAAGGTCAGTTTATAAGGAGCCTATATTATTAACTTCTATGTTAAATTATGATTAGGAACAAATACATTCAAAAATTATAATTTTAAATACCTTTGTTCATCGCTAGAAAAAAATTGAGATATAAATGCAGAAATTGCGCAAATAATAAAAGCAGGATGGTATAACTGGAGGAAACATACAAGGGTTCCACGCTACAGAATGATAACAGCAAGGACAAAAGGTAATTTTTTTAAGACCGCAGTAAGACCGGCCCTGATGCACAGATTGAAAACGTGGAGTATTAAGAAAGCCCAAGAGAGAAAACTGAATTCAGTAAAAATGAAAATGTTTTGATGATCGTTGGGAGTGTCCAAATTGAAAATGATCCTATTAGAAGAAAACTGAAAGTCATCGAAGCTCATAAGAAAATTTTAAAAAATTGGTAAAGATGGTACGGCCATATTCTACGTAGAAAATAAAATTTTGTTACGAGGAGAATAATGACATTAAAAGTGGAAGATAAAAAAAACCGTGGTTGACCCAAGAGAATATTGTTGGATTGTGTGAAAGCCGATATAACGGTAAAGAAACTAAAAAAATTGACGCTACAGACAGAACCAAATGGAGAATACTGACCGGAAACAGTAAAAAACTGTAAAGAATATAGAAAACATTTAAAAATTGTAACTACAAATATTAACAACAATGCTTTATTCTATTTTTTTATTAAGTTTTGACTAAGAAAATTTTATTCAATCAATTTTTTATAAAACATATTTTATACTTTTGGCTACTTTTCTCATTGTCAGTAATCACAATTGTTTATATCTCATTGGATAACATGATTTCCATCATCTCTATCATCCCATCATCTGATTTAATAAAAGATTAAGTCACTCATTTTTAAACAATCTCATCTTTCTGGCACTATACACTAAATTCTCATCGGTTTAACTTTATTAGTCGAAAAAACCTCCTATTTAAAACAATCTTTGAGGTGGATTTGATGTTTGGTTTGCAATACATGACGTAATATAAAAGAAGTGCATAAGTGTTTACTTTTGTTTCACCTTTTATTGATTCAATTGGGAAAATGTTTTTTAACCCCATTAACTAAAGCATGCATTGTCCGATGAATATGTTTGTCACAGCAACTGCAAATAAATTGATTAATGTAGTGTAAGGCGAAAAATGTTGCTTTAGCTGTTTCAATGTTGGTCAAATGAATACATTTAGTAATGTACAATATTTTTAGCTAAATTAATAGAAAAGTTTTTTTCATTGTTATTTTGAGTTAAATTTTGAGAAGATTTATAATATGATTTCCTTTGGATGGCAATTTATAACAAACCGGATTATTTAACCGATTTTTGCACCCGGATTTTTGTGTAGCTCAAAGTAGTATTCAATAAATTTTACTGGGTAACTATTGTTAATTAACAATTATTTAATAATTTCTTGTTCTTTATTAGAGAAGTAATGGATCGGTTTAGCATAGGGTTTACCACAAACCTTATATATTATATATATATATATATATATATATATATATATATATATATATATATATATATATATATATATATATATATATATATTATATATATATATATATTATTATTATATTATAATGGATTACAATTATTATTATTATTATTATTATTATTATTATTATTTAAGCTTTACATCGAATATTGTTTGTAATGTATGTGTTTGTGTATGTTAGTGAATTGTATTCACTGAAATGTCAACCGTAACCCTGTTTTTGTACACATATATTTACTGAATTTTTATGTTTGTGAATGGCCCCAATATACGAAACGAATTTATCTCACCGGCTTCTAATATTTAATTATTTCTACAATGTTCACTCAATGTTACGACTTTATTTTACAAAAATATTTTTTTTATTTTTAACTATTTTAATGTTTCACAAAAAGCATATTTAAAAAGTGACAATTAATAAAATTAAACGGAAGGAAACAGAAAAAAGAAGTAAACACAAATTTTATATGACTTTAATTTACAAAATATTATTTGGGTTTTAACCAATACAATATTTTAGAAAAAACATTTAGAAAAACGATAACAAAAGTGAACAATGAAAAAAAGAGTTAAAAAAAGGTTAACAAATGTTTTATTTGACTTTGGTTTACAAAACAATGTTTTTTTTGGTGGGGGGTGTTTAACGGCTTTAATATTTTACAAAAACATTTTAAAAGAAACAAATGACAAAACTGAACCAAGACATGCATTTATTGCCGGTACGTAAACTCAAATACACAGACATGTCCGTTTAGGTTTTACAATAGGGAGATAATCAGTTAACAATTTATATAAAAAAATTAATTTTTGTCTTTAAGATGTATTAGTTAGCATTTTTAAAATAGTAAAATAATTTTACGTTAAAAAAATATTGTTTTGTAAAGATATGTTTTTTAAAAAATTTATTATAATAAAAAAACAATAACTGTCTGCAATATTCAAAATTAAATTAGTGAAAAAATTTAATTGTTTTAATTTTAATAAATTTATAAAATTAATTAATAAAAAACATTTAATTAAATACATATTTTTTTTGAAAAAAATATTATTTTAGAAATACATGCCTTTATGCAAACAAAGAAATTTGCACCAAACATTAAATTGGCCAATTATTACTCCATTTTATTAAAAATTTAGTATAAATAAATTTAAATCAATTTTTTTCCGAATGATTATTTTCTAATAATATGTACAAAGTTAATAGTTTGACGCTTGGCGTTTTTTTTTCAAATTTGATACCGTTACCACCCGTTGTCAATTATCATTCAGACTTATAATGCCTAAAAACAGGTCAAAGTTTATTTTTAAGAACTGATTGATACAAAGAAATTTAAAGTTTATATAAAGATGATGTAAAACCTAAAGTAATCGCTAAAGCATTTAGAATACACTTATCTATTGTCTACAGAGTGGTAAAGAATGAAACCGGCATACAGATGGAAACAAAGCACTGACAAATAAACAAAATGATAATTTTATTATTACTCAACTAAAAAAACACAGAATAATAAATAATAAGGAAATAAATAAACAATATTTTAAAAGTTTCTTTTATTTGATTATAAAAAAACACATAAAATCATTAAAATTACTGTTAAAAAAAGCAATTAAAAAACATTTTTTGTATACATAGATCAAAACGAGTGGAGTTTTCTAAAATGTACAAAAATAGACCATTGTCTTTTTGAAGATTATTGTACTTCACAGACGAGTGTGCTATCATTTACGAACCATGGACGGAACATTTAAAAATGATTCATGGCAAAAATTTTCTCGTTGATAAAACTTGCATTGCTCGTAAAGCGCCACATCTATCCGGCATTAAATGATGTGTTGCTTTAAAGTACAATCAGACTCCAAAATAGATTCGTACAAGCAATAACTTTAATTGCAGAAAATTTATTAAAAGTTTCGAATAAATTTTTAATAAGGAATTGCATCAGGTCATATAACAATTATTCAAGATAATAGGCCAATTTATACATTAAAAGAGGTAATGTGTTTTTTTAGCATAACTTTCAATTTACTATATTATTTGTGCATTTAGACTACAAAAGGTATAGCAAGTAAAAAGTTGATCTTTGTTCAGTTGTCTCCCGACAGTCCAGATTTAAATGTTATTAAACATTTTATCAGTTTTCTCAAACGCAAGGTTAACCACTTAAATAATAACATGTTGCTAATAAAAAATTAATTTTGTTAAACACAATCGTATTACAAAGGATTATATTAATACCCTGGTCGACTCGTATCTAAAAAGGTTACAAAAATTAATCAAAAATTGAGGCTAAAATTTGAAATACTGAAATAATAAAATCTGTAACAATTATTTTATATATAGATATATTTTAGTCAATAATACTAATTTTTTATTTTTAATTTAAGTATTAGCAAATGGTGGTATTATGCATTATCACGTTGTAATTAGAAATTAATATTTACAAACAATGTTACTTGATGTGTAATGCTAAAGTATAATCTAAGGTATGTATTATAATAACTCCGCCTAGTTTGAACCAGAAAATGATTCAATCTAGCCGTTCCAAAGCCTAAATAAAGGAGAAGGGTTTGAGCGCAAGATCAGCAACCTGACCTTTGTAAAAAATTTATACTGTTACAAAAACAATCAAGAGAACGCCATTCCGGCAGACAACAGCAAAAAAGTGATTGCACGTATTTGGATAATAGAGTTGCACAGATGATAGAGTTGAGTGAAATCCGAAAAAAGCTCAATCGTCAATTTGTAGAATCTTCAATGTCAACGAGACTTTGTTGTTGCTGTTGTTTTGCTGTAATTGTTGTCTTACTGCCCCATACTTATTTTTAAAGCGAAAGGGTTTTGTATAATATATATGTACTAGTACGAGTTAGATATATCTAAGATGAGTAGTTAAAACATAATGCTACAAAGTATTACACTACTTTTTATTTTTTCACATTAACCGTCATTTATCGTACTACATTTTCCACTAAAAACATATATAGCGTTAATGTGACTACTATTAATTAGCAGTATGTATTAATTTTATTTATTTTTGTCTTGTTAATATTCTATTCAATATATTATGCAAACGTTTTGAATGTCAAATATGTTGTGTTTATTTCGTAACGGCATTGTTAAACAAAATTTATAATATCTAAAAGATAGTTTATGGTAAAATATTAAATGTTAATAAAATTAAAATTAATATTAATGAATCCTTGTAAATTATTGTATAAAATAAATTTATTTAAAAAAATATTATTACAGTTATAATCAGAGTTATATAATAAAATATTTAGCACTTTTAAAAAGGAAATTTGCATTAGTTTTTAAAAAATACTTTTAATTTAAATTAAATATATAATTTATAACTATTAATGTAAACATTCCAGTAATGTTTCTGTGGCTAATTATTAACTATTTATTTTAAATTTAATTTTTTATAATAAATATAATTTCTGGAATAATTTAATTATAATTGTTGGTTACATTTAAGCAGCATTTACTACAAACGTCCTTGATGAACGTTTATTATTAGATTATTAGGCATTTAAAAAAAATATGTAATTAAGTTGATAATATTACATTTCTAGTAGTAATATTAAGTTTTAATAGCACACAAATGGTGTTTTTTAATTGTGCACACAATAAGAATATTTTAAATAAACCAAAGATAACCATATCAGACACAATTAAAATAGAAATTTGTCACATTTAATTACGAAATTTATACATTGATATTTTGACAGCATTTATAGTTTTAAGTACTTTTTATTTTACCTTAAAGTACTAATTTTAGCTACAATATATCTACGTCTAATTATCAAGTGCACAAATATTTAATAACTATAGTTAAATACACCATAAAAGTCTAATCTTGTACCTATTATATTTATATTGCTTTAACTATTAAATTATTAAATAATATAAAATGTTAACTTTTTATATAATAAAAAATGACATTATATAAAAATGTAAATTTTTATTAACATGTATTATTTAATTATTTCTAGAATGTTTACTCAATGCTAATAGGTTTATAATTGTGGGTAAACTACAGTTAATAACATGACAAAACAATGAATATTTTAAAAATATACAATCTTTTCTTAATTTATTGCATTACGCCTACAAAACACTTAGTATTGAAATTAATTACATTTTTGTAACTGCATAGTCTAAAAGCCCTGCTACGTTTTTGATTTGTTTGTAAGTAAAGTATTTTATGACTTTATTTTTACAAACATTTTTTAATGTTTATTACTTTCCAAACAAAAATAATAAAAAACGTAAACTGTGAGATGAATTCATTTCGTATATTCTCTTAACATTCTCTTAACATTTATAACTATACATACATACACATATGCAACATGCGTATGTTAAGTCCACGCTAAATTTAATGAAGCTATAAATTGTTTTTGTGCACACAAAATGAGTTTTAATGTGTGGATGTACACAGATTCAAGTGTTTTTAACATATTAGCAGTTTGAGAAGTTATCAACACTTTAAAGCAATTATTAAAGTTTACTCGATGTTTTGTTTGAACCAAGTGACGCAATATTAACAAAGTGCACCAACGTTTATTTGAATTGGACTCTTTATTAATCCACTTTGGAATGTGCTTTTGAATCATTCAGATAAGCGACGAGTTGTCCGACCAATATATTTGTCACCACAACTACAAGTAAACTGGTAGATACAATGAGAGATGGAGAACATTGCTTTAGCTGTTTTTACGTTGGGAAAGGGCAGACCTGTTGTGGTACATAATATTCTCAAAAAACATTTTTCAGTAGTGAACATTTTAGCGAAGCCGAACGTGGGCCCGCATTTTAGTCCCAGTGGTGGGATTCCAACCCATGCCTATCGAGCGCTGTACCGCTAGATCACCCCGGCACAAAAGTAGTATTTTAAAGTATTACTTTAATATATCGCACAAATATACTTTAAAAAGTAACAATAAACAAAACTGAACAAAGACTTACATCTATTGTCGGTAGATAAATTCAAAAACATAGACATTTACGCTGAATATATCTCTAGTAAGATATTAAAACTTAATATTAATAATAATAATAATTTAGGTTTAGGTTAGATTTTTATAAATTGTACTACTTCAACACCATATTTTACCAACCTTTAATATTACTACTATTAAATAGCTGTTTTTATTAATTTTTAATAGTTGTCATAATAAAAATAGTATAATTACACTATTAATGTTGTGTTTGATAAATATTAATTTTAGATGCAAAACAATCTTCTAAGATGAAATAAAAAATACCTTTTTGGTTATTCTTTTCAATATGATTGTTTATAATTTTGTAACAAAACATTGCATGTTCTGTTCATATTGTAAACAATACATTAATTTATTGAAAGACTTGTTTGTGATTAATATTAAAAAATTATACATGGTAATCTTTTAATTTAGGAATTTTTATATATTTAATTTTTTTAATGCATTAAGATATTGAAATACTAGTTGTGGTATTATGGATGAATTTTGTAGTTTACAATAATACGTATTGTAGCTAAAATTTAATCAACTTTGTTCAGCTAAATACAAGAATGAGTTAATTTTTAAAAAATTAATGTAAAATACCATTCTTAGGGTAAAATTAGCGCATTTGTATAATACTCTGTGATGTATTTATTTTATAACAAAAGGATTTGTGGTAGATATTTATAATATATACGTTTTTAACACAGTTTAATTTAAAGAGTTTATATAATTATATTATTATTATTATTATCAAAATGAAAACAAATTTAGTCTGATGTATAACTTGTAAGTAACACTTTGTAATATTTTAGTTAAGTACAAAAATATAAAAATAAGTATAGTATGTGTACATAGAGTTAAACACGGTAGATGAGAAACTCATTATGGGAGCAAAAATAAACCCTTATAATTAATTTTATAAGTAGAAGTCTAATTTATGTATTTGATTGGTTAATATACTTGGAGTCGTGAAACTTTAAAAATGTAAAATGTACATAACATGTACATTTGTCAATGCACCATAATTTAAAATTTAACTTAATTGCAGCGATGTTACGTTGATTAGGAGCAGGTAGAAATTATTGCACTCGATTTTAGAAGGCACACACGGTTGTTTTTTGATTAATCCTATTTAATAGAAAATTATTTTTTTTTATTTGTGTTTAAATATAAACAATCTTAGACTAATTTTATTTGCGGTTAAAAACACAAAAATAATTGAGGTATAATTCCAGTTTGACCTAAAAAAGGTAATTAATTATGTACTGTTGTTGGTAAATTGTTAGTAGAGCAGATGACATACATTAGTGTTTTTTCTGTAACCATTTAATTAACGCGTATATTTGCAGTTTGTTTAATAAAAATACATGTAATTTATAACATTCTTTCTTCATTTAATTTTTTTCCATCTACCTAATTTTTTTATATTATTTAATTGTTTTCATAATTTTTATGTTTAAATACTTTAGCGTTTAATAAAAGTTCCAATTACAATGTCTTTTGAGTAAGCATAGGTTAATTGCACATATTTGTTTATTGCAATTCTTTATAACTGTTGCTTAGGATAGGTTTATATATTCTATAAAGTTAAAAATAAAATTATTAACTTTTTATTACCAATGCAATTATTTTTTTAATAGGTTTTTTTTCTTTTTTTTATATTTTATAATGAGAACATTTAGAGCAACAATTAATTTAAAAATAAATTAATACTAACATTATAATAGTTAATGTTGCTTTTTTATTTTTAAACAATAAATCGAATTTAATATCTTAAAATGATTTATTTATAAAAAAAAACTTCATTTACCAATTTTTAATTAAAAATGTACACAAAATTACATTTTTATTTTAGAAATAATGTTTGACATACCAACATACTAAGACTGAATTACTTCAAGTTTCACATTTCAACAAATAAATTAAACCGATTTGCTCAATGCAAATGTAACAACAAACCAATAAAATTAGCAACAATCGAAAGTGTATATAAGTACATTGCAAAAGTTTTTAAAAAAATAATTTTATTTGCTACAATATGAACATTAAGCTATTGTTTTTTTTATTTGCATTCATTACTTTATTATTGATAATAAATGGTGAACTTCAAAAACAATCTTTGATGTAAGTATAAACATTAAAAATATTTTCAGAGTAAAACTAATTTAGAAAAATATAGTAAATGTTTATTAAATAAATACTTTTTAGCACTCATGACTTGTAAGTTTTTTGTATTTAGTTAAATACATGTAATATAAAGTGAAAAATGTTTTTGTATTAAAATTTAATAAAAAAATATATATTACTAAATTTAGAGGAAACAAAGTGTAAGTACTATTAAAACACTGATTAAACATTTTAATTGATTATTTTTATTTATTAAATAATATCATTGTAAAATTCTAAAAGTTTAAAGTAAACTAAATTTAATTTTTTATAATACAAAATAAATAGAAATTAATTTTAGCACTACGTTGCGTACATATTAGTCTAAAAACCATTACTTGAATTAAATCCGTAACCTGTCAAATAGTATGGACGTGATTAAACATTTATACTGTAATTTCGTTGAAAAATTAAGCAAGTTAAAACAAAAACAAAGCAAACAAATGCAAATTGTTTTAATAATAATCATAAATATCTTCTATATTTTACTTTTGAAGAAATATACTCAATAACGTAATATTTTGAACAAACGTTTAATTTGTTTAATTACTTTATTATTACTAATACAGTTGTTAGATAAATAATGTACATTTTTACGTATTTATTTTTTAACATTATATATTGTAAATACGCTTAATTTTACTAACCAACTATTTTTTACGTTTTTATCTAGACTTCAACAAAGACAGTGCGTCACAAAATTATTTGTTTATTATAAAATTTATTTGTAATTTATATAATATTATTTGTAAATTTTCCATATGTTAAATTTAATTTTAATTTTTTTGGTAAATCATTAATTACTAAAAAACATTAAGCATTTTTAAGCATTTTAAAATGCATAAAATTTAATGTATTTTTTATTCTTTTTATTGTTTTGTTAACATTGAAAAACAATTATATTTAATGTAACATAATTTAAACTATATTATTGTAATATACAAAAAATATTTTTTTAATATTTAAATTAGAATTGATCAACAAGGTGGCTTTACTGATGTGTAAGTATAAAAAATATTACTATTAATAATAATTGTACATACTCATTATTCAATTTTTTTTTAATAATTGTTTTAGTTTTTAGTGTGGTGTATTAATTAAATAATATTGAACTTTATTTTTTATATAAAAATATTAGCTATTAATATTTTTTTTAATAAAATGTAAATACGTTTTTATATTAAAACAATTATATAAATATCTTCAAGTGGTTCAAATAGTCCAGGAAAATAATTGTAAGTTTTTATGTTATAAATAAATATAAACAGTTGTTATTATGTAAAATATTTTTTTATAAAAGTATCTTTTAAATTTTAATTTAGAAAATATATATTTACTACGTTAAAAAAATACATCTAAATAAATTTAACAAACAAACAATTTAACATTGCTCATTCTTCAATATAATGCGTAAATGCTTTAAATTTTATTTATTTTAAAATATTTTACTAAAATAAAGTCATACTTACTACACATTGTTTTTTATAAATACACAATTTGCAAAACAATAACTACATGAATTATTTTTAATTTTAAACAACCCTATATTGTTATAGAAATTATATTTTATCATGATTATATTTATGAACACGGTGTTTATTTTATATTGCAAGAAAACAAATGTAAAATTAGTTTTAATAAAAAAATTACAAACGTTAGTTTTATTAAAAATAAAAGGAATATACTAAATGCGCATAGTAATAATTAAACCTATATCGACCTGAATACAAGAAAAACATATTTGTTCATTGTATTTGTAAACGTTACATATATTTTTTATATTTCTAAAGTAAATGAAAGTTACTAAAATTATGTATATATTATTAAAAATGCAAAACATTGATTGAAATTAAATATTGTCAATTGTATAAATATTTAGTAGTCCATAACATGCAATATACTACTTATAATACTTAATAAACTTCAATTTAAAAACAACGTACTATAACATTTAACAAAACATTTACAAATTGTTGTATGTTGTCATTATTTAAAATGGTTTAAATTGCTGTTACTGGAAATTTTGTTTTGTAAGTCGAGATACTTGCGACCACAATGACTTTGTAGATTTCATTATTTTTAAATAAAAAGGCAATGTTTCCTCTAATATTAAACAAAACGTTATATAAATTTGTTATTAATTTCGACTAGTTATCGCAATCAATGCTTTATAAAATTTTTGGTTAATTATATATTTTTTAATAAACTGTTAAAATTATTTGATCTTTACAAAACTACCTTTTTATTAATTATTTAAAAATATTAGTTATTTTAATCTGATTACTTCGTTTTATTTTTTTTCTGGAGCACTGACCTGAAAGACATAAGTGACCCCAGTATGAGCATTTTACATTTCAACATTAAAAACATGCTTTATTAGTGAAATATATTTTTATATTTAAGGCATCATGTAAACTTTTCTGTGGCAGGTTGATTTTTAATTAATACCAAACCAATAGATTACTTGTCAAGGCTAGGCTTTCATTCTAAAAACCGGAAGTGAACGTTTTTAAAAATACGTTGATTTTGTATCCTAATGGTTTGTCCCAAATCACTGCTTTGTAAGTAAATTATACGGAACGCCAACAAATATATCATCCGTTCGTTAATTAAAAAATGGTTTCACTTTTTGTGTTTAAACTGTTAATTAAAATTTTATTTCGGTTTCTTATTGTCTAATAAATGAAATTTTGTAAATTGTCCTTTACAACATCAAATGTTGGTGTGTTTTAATTTTTCTTTAATTCCACGATTATTTTTTGATTATCGATTTCAGTAGTTTTTTTCTATCCATATTATCATAGTTTTATAGTTTTTTCTCATCCAAAACACTATAAATTGTTGGAAGATTTGTTATATATAATTACGCTAATGGTTTAGACAAAACCATATTTTTTATATTTTTATATAACATAATGCTTATTATCATTAAGATAGTAAAGTTTTCTACCTTTAGTATCCCTTCCACACGTTAAAAACAGATAAGCAAAT
Organism: Cardicola forsteri; assembly: GCA_025895645.1. Classification (NCBI taxonomy): domain Eukaryota; kingdom Metazoa; phylum Platyhelminthes; class Trematoda; order Strigeidida; family Aporocotylidae; genus Cardicola; species Cardicola forsteri. Next base: position 5,162 of record JAKXYG010001393.1, on the reverse strand, counting down.
AATCCAATGCTCAAAGTTATGTAAAATATTAAATTTAAAAAAAATAGTTTACTAAAACAAAATTAATCAAAGCATTGATTTGACACCGGCGTAATAACTCTTGCTTAAATACTTGTTCTGGTAGGTTGGTGGAACAATTGAGGATCACTTGTTTGTTTTTTGCCTGGAGATTAGTAGAATTGTAAAAATGTCTCTAACGTTGTCATCTCGAAAATACTGAAGTCTGACTAATCTAAAAATGAAATGATTATTAATTAGTCAATAATTATAGAAACTCCCAGTGAGTAGGGAGGTGAGAAAACACAATTCGGGATACCTCATGTATATTTTAACGGAAACGGTACAAGAATGAATCTTTAAACACACTCCATCCATCCGTACACTAGTCCACTTAAACAAATGTCTCATAAAGTTATTCCATCGTCTTCCTTGCTGATGGCGTTTGTAATCGGGGTGCATCTATAATTATAATAAACAATAACGACATATTAGCACATTAGTGAGTCATTACAACCGGATAAATCGTGGATTTTAGTTTGTGTATAAAACCTGAAAGGATAAAACAGCTGTACAGTGCTCTTGGTTGACTAAAATTAAGTAGATTTATTGTTCAACTAAATGTGACAATTTTTATATTTTACTCTTAAAAACCCATCAATAATCAAATTTTTGTTGAATGTACATATATGTATAAACGTTTACTATTAAATATTGTTTATTTTTAATGAAATTAAGCACACAAACAATTATAACAATAATAATGCAACTTCCGTTTATCATCCATGTTTATAAAGGTGTTGTTTTTAGAATATGATTTTTGTTCTAACATTTTAAAACAATTATTTCCAAATAAATATAAAATCATTTATCAAGCACTTTACATTATTTTTATTTTTTAACATTTATTTTTACAAGAAAAACCAATTGAAAATAGTAAATTAATTAAACAAATTAAATAATTTCTGTAACATATTTAAATGTTTGTTCATTTTGCAAATCTGAAATAAAAGTGTTTTTTTTTGTGTGTTTTTTTAATAAAATTTAAAATATGAGTTGCTTTTGCACAACATATAATAAACAAAGCGTTCACGTCAAATTGGACAAATGTACTTGGGGTACACAAGCTTAACTGTTGTAATCAAGTAGAGCATATAATTATGAAAACCAAATTCTTATGCTACTACATAAAAATAATAATAATAGTAATAACACCGTCTTCTATTTTCCTAGGAATTTACATATTTATGTAAAATTAAAATGGATTAATTGTAATAATGATAATAATAATTTTTATTATAATTTAAAGCATAAATATGTAAACTACAAACATATTGCTATTTACATAAACAAATCCATTTTTTCTTATATTATTTTCAAAATTGAATGTATTACAATAGGTTTTATAAATAAAATATTGTTTTTGCGGCATTTTCTATTAGTTGTAATATTTTAATATTATTAAAAGATAACTCTGTCTAGTTTTACGGGAAACATTTTTAGCGAAACCTAAAATGAGCCCGCATTTAGTGCCGGTGGTGGGATTTAAACCCATGTCTACCCACGTCCAAGTTAAGCGCTGTACCGCCAGACCATCCCGGATAAAGAAGAGGGTTTGAGCGCAAGGTTACCCACCTGGCATTTATAAACAATCTATATATTGCTGTCAAAATAATAAGAGGACGCCATTTTGACGAACAACGGCAGCATGGTTCTGTTAGGCATGACCGTCAATTTCAAAACTAAAATCGGAGCAATTATGCAGTTTACACAGTCTCATCATTCAAAGTGGAATCAATCCATATCAAACAATATTCAAGTATGGGGGTAAACGGAATTTTAATAAAAATACAGTTGAACACTGCATTATATATTTCCTTATTTTTAAGGAAAACATGGATTAATGTGGGAAGACCGCCTTTTTTTCCGACGTTGATTATTGCAATGAACGCATCAGGAGAAAAAATTACCTTTATGAGTGTAACATGTTGCTCATGATTGTTCATTGATAAAACAATTAATGATAAACTACATGTAATCCATGAACAAGATTTAGATCTATTTGGCAATGATTTAATAGAAACATTTAATGTTGAAAATTTGTCAATAAGAGAACTTTGTCAAATCAGCAAACTCAGAACTGTTCAAGAAAACGAAAAACATTTGGAAACTACCATTAACAATAATTGTTAAAAATATTGTAATGCTTTTAAACATTTGCTTGGTTGTTGTACAAAAAGCAAATTACATTTGCAACTGTAGCCAAATGTAACGCCAGTATTCAAAGAAAGGAAACCGGTATCATATGCAATGATATTAACAAACGAGATAGGGTAAGCTAATACTTTATCATAATTAATTCCAGTTAAATTTAGTAAGTGTAATAAATCGGTTATTGCATTAATAAAAACGCAATTTAAAATGTATCAATTGGTAATTGAATAAATAGCAGTTCTTCTAATTACATTCACGAAAAATCGTAAAGAAATAAAAAACGATTATTTACTAACCAAAGCAATTTACTATTCATCAACGTACTGGTCAAAACGTTCTAATCGCTCTCTTATAAAATTATACAAAAGAAATACTTTATTATCATCAAAAAACAATTGTTTACTGTTTAATGACAAAATAGTAATTCCTGTTTGTTGAGACGTCATTTGTTAAATCAGTTTTATTCAGATTATCCAGGCATCAAAAGAATAAAAGCCCTGGCGCGCAGCTATGTATATTGGCCATATATGGATTGCAAAACTGACATTCTGTGTCATTAATGCACCCAGTGTCAATAAGCAGCTGTATTAGAAAAACCAATTAGATTATTTTCTTAGTTTGGTATGCCTAAAGTATTGGTAACCGATAACGGTTCACAATTTACTTCTGCTCAAATTGCTCAATACTGCCTTCATAGTGGCATACATCACATAAAGTCTCCTGCATATCATCCTCAATCAAAAAGACAAATTGAACAACTGGTTAATACATTTAATTCTTAAATGCTTAAAACTGAAAGAAAGGGAAAAAACAAAATTAACTCCAACAAATTTTAAGAAATTACAGAATCACCCCAGCAGAAGTATTACGAAACAATTAACCCGTATAATTATTTCTATGAAAAACAGTACGAACAGCATTGAAACTTGTGCACAAAATAATTAAAACCTTTTAACCAACAACAAAAGAAAACCCAGACACCTATTACAAAAAATTAAACGCGTGGTATACAATTTAGTAATAAACAACCAAACATGGAGAAGATATGCAAGCCACATACGTCCGGATTATACTAGAAGGTATAAAAACAGTTCAATATTTTTTGACAGCTTAGTTGACAATTAAAAGGCCGATTTAAAAACTAAACAAATTGAAAAGAACAAGCTAAAAGAGATGTTACGACATTACCAATTTACAATCAATAAATGACTCATCTGACGAATTGTAATAACGTCGGATTGTCTGAGAAACAGTCAATAAATTTGATAACAAGTCCAATTCTCGATATATGTTGTGTAATTTGAAATATTTGATTCTGGTCTAAATTTTGGTTTGTGTTCTTGCTTTGGTTCTAGGGACTAGTAGGTTAGAAAACCAAAATGTTAAGTGAATAGTTTACTCGAACGCTAATCCGCCCAACACCCACGTTTAACAGTAATAGTAGTAGCAGGGATATATAATAACGTCTGCATATAAAAAATTCAGAAAATAGTAAAGCTTCATTGGGGACATTTGCAAAACAACTGATGTAGTAGTTATTGCGTTTTTTATACATTTTATAATTGAATTAATAAAAATGAAGATTTATTTATTATTGCAATAGATATTTTTTTAGTAAAAATCCTAGTTAATTTCACAAAATGCCAAATTTACACGTTTTTATAAACTACTTAATCTTATTAAAGTAGTAAATAATTAATACATAAAATGAGTGTATTTAATATTTAGAATTTAATTTTTAGAAACAAGAAATAGTAATTGTTACAATAATATTGTATTTTAATTGTAAAACGTTTGTTATAATGCATTTAAAAAAAATAACTTTTTTACATTTTATTAATAATCAATTTTCATACTTTGTAATGGAATTTTCGTTTATTTTTACAGTTAGCACAAATAAATATTGATTATCATAACTACTTTATTTATTTAAGACATTTGTATGCATTACTTATATATTGTGTAACAAATTTTTAACACTTAACGAGTCACTTTAACCACATTATTTTTTTTTAATTTACAATAATAATTACATTAATAAATAATAGTTTTTTGTATAAACGTGAAACACATCACCTTGAATAATTCTATTATTCCACAGATTATTTTTAACAAAAAAGTGCCACATTTTGTTTGCTTTTTATGTCATGCATTTGCAAATATTTAAATTATTAATTAATATTTTTATTAAACTAATTTATAAAACGTTACTTTTGATTTTTATATTATTTCATTTATTATTTAGTAATAGTTATATTTTAAAACTTTACATTTAACATACATATTTACATTTATTGTTTTATTTACAACATTTAATTTAAAAAAAACTAGAAAAATAATTGCGTGTAAAGTTACAAAATTACCTCTTTAAACTGACAGTTTAAAGATTGGTATACAAAATAAGTAAATTTTGTACGCTAAAATAATAAGACAATAATTATATCTAACCAGTCCCAAGTCTGGATAAAGGAGGAGGGTTTAATCGCACAAGGCTAGCAACCTAACCTTTGTAAAAATTTATACTGCTACGGAAATAATCAAGAGGACGCCATTCCGGCAAACAACAGCAAAGAAGTGATTGCACGTATCTAGATGACAGAGTTACACAAATAACAGGGTTAAATAAAAGCCGAAAGAAAGCTCAACCTTTGATTTGCAGGATGTTTAATGTCAACGAGACTTTGTTGTTGTTTTTTTGTTATTTTGCTGTAATTGTTATCTTATTGCCCCATGCTTATTTTTAAAACAAAAGGGTTTTGTATAATATATAATAATATAATTAATCTAGTATTAAAAAGATATTTTATTTTGAGTAACAGTATTTATTTTTTTTACTTAGAAATACACAAAATAATGTAATCTGTAGTGACCGTAGAAAAGTGAACTTTGAAAAACCGTTATTGTTATTGAAAATAGTATTTATTTTTTATTAAGCTGATAATTTGATATTA